>CM072533.1:23816120-24416120 GCA_036898165.1 Silybum marianum | reverse complement strand
AGCATTCTCGGTCATCTGGAAATCCCTAACATCTCAATGCTGAACGTCTCTCTCCCTCAAAATAGAAGATATGAAGAAAATGAAATCATCACCTTCCCTGAACTAGGTATGATTTTCTTCAACAATGATGGCTTTCTAGGGCTCTTCAGAAACAGCGAGGTTAGTAAAGCTCCATCAGCCTTCATCAAAATCATGCATCACTACTGCTGGTTAGATGATCCGTTGATGAATCGACAAAAGAGGCTCTATGAAAATGAAATACGAAGAATACATGAACCTCTCTGATTGATTGATATTTTTTCCTTTGTATTACTCTTCAGTGTATTGTACTTCTCTTTACTTACAAATTTGTAATTTCATTGTTCATGTAATGTCTTCAGATTATTAATGAAATTTCAAATGAAGTACTCTACTCCAACTATGTACTAAAAAGATTCCAGAAAACAGTAAATGGGACAATGAACATAAGAGTTCTAACTTCTTTACATACCTCCTTACTTACTAATATTTGGCTCTGAAATTTAAATCAGTGAATGTACTTAAGGCATTTACTTGTAAAAATTGTGTTTTCATATCCTTATAAATGAAACTCAATGGCTAAAATAGATTAGCTGAAAAAGATCTCACAGATTAGTACTTAGAAAATTTTACTTGATTATTTCTTAAGTCCCTACTAATCCCCTCATGTAATTTTCTCATATTACTTAATCATAATCAAATAGGGGGAGATTGTTGATCATAACTCCTCTTAGTGATTTGAATATGTTTCCTCTATATACTTAGTGAAAATTCCATTTGTAAGCTTATGCTTAAATCAACGATAACATACACTAAGTGTTATCAGCGATCGCTGAAAATCAGAAGCATCAAGTCTACCCCTGAAGATCTGAAGGTCAACCATCACACCAAAAGAACATTCAGCGAAAGTCTAAGACCAAGCTGAAGAAAGAGATAAGTCAGCTAATGATCTGAAGCGGTTCAGTGATAGCAACGAATATCTAAATCAGAGTGTGAAGTCTTGTTAAGCCTCAGCGATACTATGAAAGTTCATCCTTGAAGTTTCAAGTTCAGCGATCAAGTGAAGCTTTTCAAACAAGATTAAGATTGATCTTATCCTCGATGCACAAAAGTCAAACCTTATACTATGTCAGAGAAGGACGTACGGATTGTCTCTTATGTCCCCATCATATCTGATATGGTACTGTTCCTATGAAAGCTTGACACGTGGCATATACCGTTTGTCTTGCATTAAATGCAAACGGGTATAAATAATGTGACAACTGTGAAAATTCGAGCTTTCAGGTTAGCTTCTATTAAGTTTATTAGTGTTAATATAGATTAATTTTAAGAATAAGAGTTAGTTGGTTTAGATTGGCCGAAAAATCCCTAGCATTTCCGGTAGTCGCTTAAAATGTCCGGTTCCGACCCGTAACTGTCTGAAACGTCCAATACAGTGCCAAATGCTTTTATTTATACTCAATTTGTATAAAATATATAGTTTTAGTATTTTAATTATAAACCTTTTATTTTTGGATTAGAAATTAACCATTTTAGGGCGTACATTTTGAGAAAAAGGCCAAAAATAAAGAAAATAGACTTCCAATTTAAAATTTTGGATATTAAAATAAATTTTTTAAAAAACAATTTGGGTTTTGGGTGGGGCCTATCACCATGGCTGCCCCCCCCCCCTCCCCCCCTTTAATCCCACATATAAAAATGATTTTTTTTTTCATTTTTCCTCACATTTGCTCCCTTTCAAATTTCAAACACACACTCTCTCTCTGTAGAACCCAAGAGCCATCTTAAGAACACTTTAATCATCTTCATCAAACTCCATCCAAACTCCATCCATTTCTTCATCAAAAATCAAGTTCATACAAAGATTTGGAAGCTATAATCATCATCCAAAACAAGGTAACAACTCTACTAATCTTTTCTTGCAAATTTTGGGTGAAAAACCCACTTTTCTTACATTATTTAGCTACTTTCTTCTATAATCTGAAATTTCTGAGTTTGTGGAGATATTATACACCAAAACATGAAAAAAATATTCATACAATGGTGGTAATCTATGATCCACACAATAAAACTCAAGAAAATAGGTGAAAAACATGATTTTATGTGATTATGAACAACAATGGTGATTTTTGGTGATGACAGATTTCATGCATGTGCATACATCGTCCATTTCTTGCAAATAATATGTTCAAATGTCATAATTTTTCTTCTAAAAGTCTATTTAGTGAGTTGGGGTTCCAATCCAAGTGGTTTCACTAAAAAAAAATGAGTTTTGACCCCCCAAATTCTCATAGCAAGATGAATGTGCATCTGGATTTCAACAGTAAGTAAACCTTAGTTCGAACGACCATAACTCTTTTAATATTCAACCAAATTACTTGTATTTTATTCTGGAATTTAATTAATGAGTTAGCTTTCAAATTCCACTGGTTTCATTAAAAAATATGGTGATTTGAGGTTTCAATTAATCAAAACAAAATGAGGGTGCATTATGTCCAAAGTTGACAGATTTGTGCATGCATGTTCAAATGATCATATCTCTTTCAAAACTCAATGAAAAACGATGATTTTTCTCCTGAGAGTTAGTTTTATGAGTTATCTTCTGTTTGCAAGTCGAATCACATGAAAATATGGAGTTTTGACCTTCCAAACACCTAAAACAATGTAGGTGTGCAAACTATGAAACCACCACTATGTAAAGCCTACTTTGCATGGTAATACCTCCTTCAATATTTGTCCATAATGCATAATCCTTCTTCTGGAGTTTTCTTTTATGAGTTAGCATTCATATGAATCATGTTTTATTCAAAAATGTGAAGTTTTGAGACATTAACCAATTTATTAAAGTTAAGTGTGCAATCTGTCAACTAATGACAGAATTGTCCATGCAACTTTTTGGTTCCATATCTCCTACATAACTCAACCAAAATGAGTGATTCTTATTTCAAAAGTTTCCGTTATGTGTTAGGCTTATAATCCAACTGGAATTTCTGAAAAATACTAAGTCGAACTCCTCAAATGATTGTTTGACTAACATTGTGTAATCTGCCATGCTTGCTGTAACACACTGTTTGATATAAATTATTTGAACCCTCTTTATGTGTCTAAAATGCATGAAATTTGGTCACAATGACCTTAACTCAGTAATGCATCACATATAAAAAGATGGAAAATTTTATCATTTTGGATGTTACATTAATTTGATCCTTTTTAAGACTTATAGTTTCCGTCAGAAAGTTAAATTCTGAAACTGGTGGATTTCATAAATTTTGTCACTTGAACGACTATAATATTACATTTTTCGGTATAAATTATTTCTATAAAAGAGCATATGTACATTATGTATAACGGGATAATAGTAGACCAAGTTGGACATATAGGGACTTATAAACACTCTCATAGTAATCGTTAGACACATAAGTGAAGGTTTCGGGTATTTTACTTTGATAAGGAAGCGTTAGGTCGGCTAGCGGACGAATTGTGCTTTAATCGTAGCTCTTTGCAAAAGGTGAGTATTCACGGCCCCTCTTTTTAAACGTTTATACGTTTGGGATGTAAAGCATGTTGTTTTAATGGAAAGTGAATTGATTTATATTGATTTAACGAAAAGTATATAAATCATTGTGATGAGCAACTTTTTATTACACAAAATGATATGTTGAGTTATGTAAAGTCCCCGTGGTACACTACTATTTAACTCTAAATGAGCCGATGATATTTGTGGATAGCGTTATTTGGTTGACATACCCACCTAACTGGCAACTAGGGGTGCACTTTATCAATTAAGAATGCTCTACACATGTGGAATTTAGGTCCACCGCTGAGGTAGTTTGTGGGGCGTAGAATGTCGAGTAGGCTTAGTAGTGGCTCAATATTTATATATCATGTGTAATGGTAAATTTTTATTTTCGCTCATAAAAGTTAAAAAAAAATATTAAAGTTGATACGAACTTCTGCTTCGCTATTTTTATACCTTGCATATAAAATGTTTTGTGCATATGAAAAACCTATGAACTCACCAAGGCTTTGTAGTTGACACTTTGTTTTAACATGATTTACACTAAGATAAGAAGGTAACCGATCAATCTTAGTTTATTTTTGTGGAACACCAATCAAGACATTTTATATATTCAAACTGATGTAATTTGTTGTTAAAGTTCAAGTAGTCGGGTTGTAAACTTTTAAACTTTGAACTTCTATGTTTTAATTATATATGTGTGGTTGGTGTTTGTTTATATTCCTATTGTTGTGAAACCTAGAACTGTTGTATCTCGTGTTTCCGCTTTAGCGGGGGGTGACAGACTTAGTATCAGAGCCTTAGGTTATAGAGAACACCGGTTTTCTAACAAAAACCATGCACTATAACAAAAAATTTATTTTCTTAGATGAACTTAAAAGTTTAAAAACCTACTACTAGTATAACTACAATAAGCATCGTTCTAGCATATTATAATTAGGCAAAGACTGACCACCTATGTCTAAATATGGTATGAATAAGAAGGGACTTGGACTAGTTATACTAAAATTAGCATAAATCGGAAAACTTCTTATTTCAAATCGAAAAATAGCGTGAGTTCGCATGAGTATTATAAGATGTTTCTAACGTTTATAAAATCTTTCTTTTATATTTTTTTTATTTCCACAGTATCATGTCATCGTCCGAAAATTCCCCAGATGAGTCTGGTTATATCACTGGTCGAGTTAGGAGGACTAACCCGACCCATGAAGAATACGACCCTTCCGAGCACAGTCACGACGAGGATACTGCTGATTCCTCTGTTCGATCACTCCTTACTATGCATGTACCTTCACCTACTGGCAAGGGTACATCTCGGGGACCAGGGACAATCAGAACCGCTCGAAAGTGCGTTCTCCCTGTCAGAAGAGTGACTTTCACGGTTCCTTCCGTACCTTCGGAAGAACCATCCCAATCTCGATCCAGGTAGCGAAGTGTGACTCCTCCTCCACCCGCAGTTGGAGTACCTGTGCCCCGGCCTCAACGAATGACCGCAGCGGAGAATTACTAGGTCTCGGGTATGGGGAACGAAGTACATACTCATCGGCTGAGGTTTTACCATTTACAGCAGTCTATAGATGGCATTTTTACGTACCACTGTACTCACGGGGATGAGATTACTAATAGAATCATGGAGATTACCTCTGAGTCTAGGGGGGCGATTAGGAGGCTGTACACATGTTTGGCTTGGGCATTAGGAGCATTGATGGTGATGCTAGGAGTCTTGATTAGGGTATTGATGCATTAAGAGACTTCGGTTTTTATGAATCTTTTGGATGACAACAGTTACTTTTTGAGGCTTGTAGCCTAGATGTTAAGTTTAAACACTTTATTGTCTTGTTGGGATTGTATTTTGAATTTTTATGTTAAATTGTTATGGTTTATTATGAAGTTATGCATGATAATTATTACCGCATGATTGTTCCTGTATGAGTTTAATTGATTATTGTTGAATGAATGTTATAAGATACGCATAACTTAGTATGTAGACTATATGTGACCCTAGTATTAAAATCTGACCAAGACTCCATTTGAAATGGTGTTTTAGATCAATGCCTCCAAGGAGAGAGAACCAATAAGTTGCACGACTGGTATCCGAACAACTCATGGCTGCACTTCCAAACATTGTTAGCCAAGTAGCACCTGGCCTAAATTCTATTCAAAATAACCATCGTGGACCGAGAGATAGAGAATGTACATACAAATCTTTCAGGGGTTGTAACCCTAAAGAATTCGAAGGAACTGAAGGAGCCATCGGTTTACTGACCTGGCTAGAGAGCATGGAGTCCGTTCTCCACATTAGCAAGTGTATAGAAGGAAGGAAGGTAGAGTATGCTGCTTGTCTTTTACAAGGGCGAGCATTAACTTGGTGGAACATTCAAGTACAGACACAAGGAAGGGAAGCAACAAACAATCTAACATGGGAAGACTTTAAAAGAATGCTGAAGGAGGAATATTGTCCGAGAAGTGAAATTCAGAAATTAGAAGCAGAATTATGGAACCATGAAATGAAAGGAAACGAAATTGATACTTATGCTGCCCGTTTCCATGAATTGGCCAAGCTAGTACCACATTTGGTAACACCTGAGGAGAATAGAGTTGACCGATATGTATGTTGTCTGTCTCCGGAAATTAGAGGGGACGTTACTTCAGCTGATCCAAATACACTTCAAGCAGCAGTAAACATAGCAACATGACTCACCAACAATGCGAACCGCACAGGAACGTTTGCAACCAACAAGACATTGGGAAAAAGGAAGGTGGATGAACCTGCAAGAACACAGTTTGGGAAGAGGTCGAGTAAGGATCAAAGAACATCAGGAAATTATGGAATTCAGGCATCGGCAACGGAGAAAGGAAAAGGGTCGTACCCGAAATGTGATAAATGTAATAATGATCATCAGGGAAGATGCATTACTTGTCTCAAGTGTAATAGGAAAGGCCATGTTGCAAAGGATTGTCGAATGGGTGAGAAGTGGGTGTGTTATGAATGTGGAAGCCCGGATCACTTCAGGAATCAATGTCCAAAAAGGAATTGGAGGCCAGATACCAGGCAAGCGCAACCAACAAACCAAGGAAACCAAGGAGGACCGGCCAGAGGTCGACTGTTTGAGATTGGAGCTGAAGAAGCAAGGCAGAATCCAGATGTCGTTACAGGTTCGTTTCTCCTGAATAATCATGATTCAACTATACTATTTGATTTTGGAGCAGATAGGAGTTTTGTGTCGTTAGATTTTAGACCAAAGATAAATCTGAGGCCTCAATAGTTGAAAGAACCATACGTAATTGAATATGCCAACGGTCAAGAATGTAGGGTCAATGATGTAATAATGAACTGCACTATAAACTTGGCTAGTAGGGATTTTCGTATAGATTTAATCCCGACTAAACTAGGACGTTTTGACATAGTTGTGGGCATGGATTGGTTATCCAAATGCCGAGCCGAAATTTGTTGATCCTAAATAATCGTTCGAATTTCGTTACCCGAAGGGGGAAAACTCGAAGTACACGGAGAGAAACCCAAGATGGGTACTAAATTAGTGACGTGTATTAAGATGCGAAAGTATTTGAGAAACGATTGCATTGTTTTTCTAGCACACATCTTGGATAAGAAGGCCGAAGAAAAACGCATTCAAGATATTCGTATAGTTCGGAATTTTCCTGAAGTATTCCCGGACGAATTGCCTGGAATACCCCCACCAAGACAAGTGGAGTTTCACATAGAATTAATTCCTGGAGCCGCGTCAGTAGCGAAAGCATCGTATCGGTTAGCACCATCAGAGATGCAAGAACTGTCGGAACAACTTCAGGAATTACTCGACAAAGGATTCAACAGACCTAGCTCTTCACCTTGGGGAGCCCCGATTTTATTTGTTAAGAAGAGAGATGGATCTTTTCGAATGTGTATCGATTACAGCGAACTCAACAAGTTGACTATTTAGAACCGATACCCCCTTCCCCGGATTGATGATCTGTTTGACCAACTTCAAGGTGCAACGTACTTCTCGAAGATCGATCTTAGGTCTGGATATCATCAAATGAGAGTGCGAGAAGAAGATATCCCCAAGACGGCCTTTAGGACTCGATGCGGTCATTACGAGTTCCTAGTTATGCCATTTGGTCTAACAAACGCACCAGCAGTTTTCATGGATTTGATGAATAGAGTATGTCGACCGTATCTCGACAAGTTCGTGATTGTGTTTATAGACGATATACTTATTTATTCTCGAGACAAAAAGGAGCATGAGCAACATTTGAAGTTAATATTGGAACTGCTCAGAAACAAAAGGTTGTACGCGAAATTCTCTAAATGTGATTTCTGGATTCATGAGGTACACTTTCTTGGCCATGTGGTGAATGAGAATGGACTCCAAGTTGATCCAGCTAAGATTGAGGCCATTAAGAAATGGGAAGCCTTGAAGACACCGACCGAGATCCGCCAATTTATGGGATTGGCAGGTTATTACCGCGATTTATCGAGAATTTCTCTAAAATCGCGCAACCACTAACAACTCTAACTATGACAACTGTCAAAATTCGAGTTTTCAGGTTAGCTTCTATTAAGTTTATTAGTGTTTATATAGATTAATTTTAAGAATAGGAGTTAGTTGGTTTAGAATGACCGAAAAATGCCTAGCATTTCCGGTAGTCGCTTAAAATGTCCGGTTCCGACCCGTAACTGTCCGAAACGTCCAATACAGTGCCAAATGCTCTAATTTATACCCAATTTACATAAAATATATAGTTTTAGTATTGTAATTATAAAACTTTTATTTTTATTAGAAATTAACCAAAATGGGCTAACAATTTTGAGAAAAGGGCCAAAATTGGGAAAGATGACATTTTTACCACTTTTGGGCCATACATTGTTTGTTTTAAAAAAAATATATATAACTTGAAGGGAGTGGGCCCCCATGCCCCGCCCCCTCTCTAACCACATATAAATCATTTTTTTTTCCTAAAACACTCATTTTCAACTTTGAAATCCCAAAAACTCTTCTCTCTCTCTCTAGAAACTAAGGGACATAATCCCTTTACTCTCTTCCCTCTCTTTTCTTTCCAAAAACTCCAGCCAAATTCTACAAGATTATCCATCAAATAGCAAGATTATTGAAGCTTTTGGTGCACTCTTCATCATTCAAGTAACTATTTACATCATCTTCATCTTTTTCTTGCAAATTTTGGGTCAAAAACCCACTTTTCTTACATTGTTTAGCTACTTTCTTCTATAATCTGAAATTTCTGAGTTTATGGAGAGATTATACACCAAAACATGTAAAAGTGTTCGTACAATGGTGGTAATCTATGATCTACACAATAAAACTCAAGAAATATAGGTGAAAAACATGATTTTATGTGATTTAGAACAACAATGGAGATTTTTGGTGCTTACATATCCTATGCATGTGCATAAATCGTCCATTTCTGGCAAATAATATGTTCAAATATCATGAATCTTCTTTCTACAAGTTTATTCAGTGAGTTGGGGTTCTAATCCAAGTGGTCTCACTCAAAAACAATGAGATTTGACCCCCCAAATGCTCATAACAAATCATGTGTGCAACTGGAAGTTCAACAGTAGGAAAACCCTACTTTGAACGACCATAACTCTTTGAATATTCTTCCAAATAATTTGATTTTTCTTCTGGAGGTTAATTTAATAAGTTCCCTTTGAAATTCTACTAATTTCATTAAACAATATGGTTAATTGAGGTTCCAACTAATTAAAACAAAATGAGTGTGCAAACTGGCAGCCAATGACAGATTTGTGCATGCATGTTCAAATGGCTATATCTCTTTCAAAACTCAATGAAAAAGGATGATTTTTCTTTTTAGAGTTAGGTCTATGAGTTATATTCAGTTTGCAAGTGGAATCACTTAAAAATATGGAGTTTTGGCCCTCCAAACACTTAAAATATTTTAGGTGTGCAAACTGTGAAACCCTACTTTGCATGCTAATATCTCCTTGAATATTTGTCCATAATGCATAATTCTTTTTCTGGGTTTTCTTTTATGAGTTAGGATTCATATCAATCCAGTTTCATTCAAAAATATGAAGTTTTGAGACATTAACCAATTTATTAAAGTTAATTGTGCAATCTGTCAACTAATGACAGAATTGTAAATGCAACTTTGTAGTGCCATATCTCCTTCATAACTCATCCAAAATGAGTGATTCTTATTTCAAAAGTTTCCTTTATGTGTTAGGATTATAATCCAACTGGAATTGCTGAAAAATACTAAGTAGAACTCCTGAAATGATTGTTTTACTAACAGTGTGTAATCTGCCATGCTTGCTGTGACTCACTGTTTAAATTATTTGAACCCTCTTTATATGTCTAAAATGCGTGAAATTTGGTCACAATGACCTTAACTCAGTAAATCACATATAAAAAGATGGAAAATTTTATCATTTTGGAAGTTACATTAATTTGATCCTTTTTAAGACTTATAGTTTATGTCAGAAAGTTAAATTCTGAAACTGGTGGATTTCATAAATTTTGTCACTTGAAAGACTATAATATTACATTTTTCGGTATAAATTATTTCTTTAAAAGAGCATATGTGCATTATGTATAACGGGACAATAGTAGACTAAGTTGGACATATAGGGACTTATAAACACTCTCATAGTAATTGTTAGACAAATAAGTGACCGTTTTGGGTATTTTACTTTGATAGGGAAGCGTTAGGTCGGCTAGCGGACGAATTGTGCTTTAATCGGAGCTCTTTGCAAAAGGTGAGTACTCACGACCCCTCTTTTTAAATGTTTATATGTTTGGGGTGTAAATCATGTTGTTTTAATGGAAATTGAATTGTTTATATTGATTAACTAAAAGTATATAAATAATTGTGATGAGCAACTTTTTATTACACAAAATGATATCTTGAGTTATGTAAAGTCCCCGTGGTACACTACTATTTAACTCTAAATGAGCCGATGATATTTTGGGATAGCACTATTTGGTTGACATACCCACCTAACTGGCAAGTAGGGGTGCGCTTTATCAATTAAGAATGCTCTACACATGTGGACTTTAGGTCCACCGCTGAGGTAGTTCGTGGGGCGTTGAATGTCGAGTAGCCTTAGTAGTGGCTCAATATTTATATATCATGTGTAATGGTAAATTTGTATTTTTGCTCATGAAATTTTAATACATTAAAGTTGATGCGAACTTCGGCTTCGCTATTTCTATACCTTGCATATAAAATGTTTTGTGCATATGAAAAACCTGTGAACTCACCAACTCTTTGTAGTTGACAATTTGTTTTAACACGCTTTACAGGAAGATAAGAAGGTAACCGATCAAGCTTAGTTTATTTTTGTGGAACATCAATCAAGACATTTTATGTATTCAAATTGATGTAATTTCTTGTAAAAGTGCAAGTAGTCGGGTTGTAAACTTTTAAACTTTAAAATTCTATGTTTTAATTATATATGTGTGGTTGGTGTTTATATTCCTATTGTTGTGAAACCTAGAACTGTCCTACCTCGTGTTTCCGCTTTAGCTGGGCGTGACACTAACCCAAAAAGATAAAAAGTTTATTTGGGGAGAAAAACAAGAAGAAGCCTTCCAGACACTCAAACACAAGTTGTGCAACGCACCGATTCTGGCTCTACCCGAAGGAGTGGATAACTTCGTTGTGTACTGTGATGCTTCACAGAAGGGAATGGGATGCGTGTTAATGCAAAAAGACAAGGTTATTGCATACACTTCAAGACAACTGAAGATTCACGAGAAGAATTACACTACTCATGATTTGGAGCTAGGAGCGGTGGTATTCGCACTCAAGATCTGGAGACATTATCTCTACGGAACTAAGTGTACTATCTTCACGGATCACATGAGCCTTCAACATATTCTTGACCAGAAAATGCTCAATATGAGACAAAGAAGATGGGTCGAGCTACTTAGTGATTACGACTGTGACATAAAGTACCATCCAGGTAAGGCTAACGTAGTAGTCGACGCATTAAGCCGAAAGGAAAGAGTAAAACCGACAAGAGCACGTGCTATGGGAATGATGGTCCAGACGAGTTTAAAAAATCAAATACTGGAAGCACAAGGAGAAGCTTTAAAAGAAGAGAATTTGAAGAATGAACCTTGAAGCACCTAGAGAAGGAATTTGAAATGCAAACAGATGGGGTACATTACTTTAAGAATAAAGTGTGGGTACCGAAAGTTGGTGATCTACGATCAACCATTTTGGACGAAGCCCATCGATCCAGATATTCGATTCACCCAGGAACAGATAAAATGTATAAGGATTTGAAGGGATATTATTGGTGGCCAGGAATGAAGAAAGATATTGCCGTGTTCGTAAGCAAGTGCCTGACTTGTGCTAAGGTAAAGGCCGAACATCAAAAACCATCTGGTTTACTTCAACAGCCTGAAATACCACAATGGAAATGGGAGCAAATAGCCATGGATTTCGTAACCAAGCTACCCAGAACCGGAAAGGGGCATGATACTATATAGGTTATAGTGGACCGAGTCACCAAATCGGCTCATTTCATTCCTATTCTCGAAGATTTTAGTATGGAAAAGCGTGCCCAAATCTACATCAACGAAATAGTTACACGCCATGGTATGCCTATTTCCATTATTTCGGATAGGGATACACGATTTACGTCACGATTTTGGCAATCTCTTCAAAAGGCACTGGGTACACGTTTGGATTACAGCACCGCGTATCATCCTCAGACGGGTGGACATTCAGAAAGAACTATCCAAACGCTATGTTGATCATAACTCCTCTCAGTGATTTGAATATGATTCTATTACTATACTTAGTGAAATTCCATAGTTAAGCTTCTGTTCAAGTTCAGCGACAGCACGCTGATAACCATCAGCGATCGCTGAAGATCAAGGAACTACGCGCTTATCACTGAAGACCTGAAGATCAGTTATCACACCAGAAGTCCATTCAGCGACAGTCGAAGACTCTAGCTGAAGAAAGAGATAATCAGCTAAGTGAACAGAAGCGGTTCAGCGATAGCAGCGATTGTCTACTCAAAGTGTGAAGTCTTGTGAAGCCTCAGCGACACTGAAGATTCATCCTTGAATATTCAGTATCAGCGATCAAATGAAGCTTCCTTTGCAAGATTAAAGATTGATCTTATCCTCGATGCACAAAAGTCAAACCTAGAACCATGTCAGAAAAGGACGTACGACTTGTCTCTTATGTCCCCATCATATCTGATATGGTACTGTTCATATTCGGCCAAAAGCATGGTTGTCTTATTAACAAGGACAAGCTTCCTATCCAAGCGTGCCACGTGGCATATACCTTTTGTCTTGTTTCAAAGACAAACGGGTATAAATAAGATGAAGATATCTTCTTCATCTTAATGCATGCCTCTATCTGACTTATACCGTCTTTATTCTTTCTTTCATCTTCTTGTGCATCATACTTCGTGTTTCTTAGTTACAATAAAATAGGTTTTAAAGTTGTTCTAGTTCCGCTTGTAACTGTAAATTTGTTTATTTTAATAAACTCATTTAAAAACCAAAAATCTGTGTGTTTGTATTCAACCCCCCCCCCCTTCTACAAATTGTTCTCTCTTGATTGAACTCTTGTAGACCCTTATTGGGACCAACACGCTATAAGATATGTTACGGGCATGTGCAATAGATTTCGGTGGGAGTTGGGATACCCACCTGCCAATCGTTGAATTCTTCTACAACAACAGCTATCACACCAGCATACAATGTGCACCGTATGAAGCTCTATACGGACGTAAATGTAGATCGCCGCTTAGCTGGGTAGAAATCGAAGATAGACAGTTGACAACGTCAGATATTATTCAGGAAACCACTGACAAGATCACCACCATCAAAGAGAGACTCAAGACAGCAAGAGATCGCCAGAAGAGTTATGCGGATAATCGGAGAAAGTCGTTGGAGTTTCAAGAAGGAGATAAAGTGCTTTTAAAAATGTCGCTATGGAATGGAATGGTACGCTTCAGGAAGAGAGGAAAGCTGGGTCCCAGATACATTGGTCCATTCGAAATACTCGAAAGAATTGGACCAGTGGCGTACAAATTGAAGTTACCACCGAATCTAAGCGCCATCCACGACACATTTCATGTGTCAAATCTAAAGAAATTCCTAGCAGATGAAACGTTGATGTTACCCATGGAAGACGTTTAGATTAACGATCGGTTAAACTTTGTTGAAGAACCAGTTGAGGTATTGGACTGACAAGTTAAACGGTTGAGGTGCAGTAAAATCTCTATTATTAAAGTCCGTTGGAATGCGAAACATGGTCTAAAATATACATGGGAACGCGAAGCTTTGATGAAGCATAAGTATCCCAGCTTATTCGAGAACACCCCGGAGAAGGCTAGTTCTTAAATTTCGGGACGAAATTTCTCTAACGGGGGGAGACTGTGACAACTCTCAAAATTCGACTTTCTGGTTAGCTTCTATTAAGTTTATTAGTGTTAATATAGATTAAATTTAGTAATAAAAGTTAGTTGGTTTAGAATTGCCGAAAAATCCCTAGCATTTCCGGTAGTCGCTTAAAATGTCCGGTTCCGACCCGTAACTGTCCGAAACGTCCAATACAGTGCCAAATGCTCTAATTTATACCCAATTTATAAAAAATATATAATTTTCGTATTTTAATTATAAACCTTTTATTTTTGGATTATAAATTAACCATTTTAGGGTCTACATTTTGAGAAAAAAGACCAAAAATTGAGAAAATGGACTTCCAATTTAACATTTTAGGCTTTAAAATAAAATTTTAAAAAATTTGGGTTTTGGGTGGGGCCCATCACCACGGCCGCCCCCCCCCCCCCCCCCCCCTTCTTTAATCCCACATATAAAAATGTTTTTTTTTTCATTTTTCCTCTCATTTGCTCCCTTTCAAATTTCAAACACACTCTATCTCTCTCTCTAGAACCCAAGAGCCATCTAAAGAACACTTTCATCATCTTCATCAAACTCCAACCAAAATCCATCCATTTCTTCATCAAAAATCAAGTTCATACAAAGATTTGGAAGCTATAATCATCATCCAAAACAAGGACAAAACATGTCTGAAAGATTTGGAAGCTATAACAACTCTACTCATATTTTTTTGCAAATTTTGGGTGAAAAACCCACTTTTCTTACATTATTTAGCTACTTTCTTCTATAATCTGAAATTTATGAGTTTGTGGAGAGATTATACACCAAAACATGTAAAAAATGTTCATACAATGGTGGTAATCTATGATCCACACAATAAAACTCAAGAAAATAGGTGAAAAACATGATTTTATGTGATTCTGAACAACAATGGTGATTTTTGGTGCTGACAGATTTCATGCATGTGCATAAATGGTCCATTTCTTGCAAATAATATGTTCAAATGTCATAATTTTTCTTCCAAAAGTTTATTTAGAGATTTGGGGTTCCAATCCAAGTGGTTTCACTCAAAAACAATGAGTTTTGACCCCCCAAATGCTCATAGCAAGATGAATGTGCATCTGGAATTTCAACAGTAAATAAACCTTACTTTGAACGACCATAACTCTTTGAATATTAATCCAAATTACTTGATTTTTCTTCTGGAATTTAACTTAATGAGTTAGCTTTCAAATGCCACTGGTTTAATTAAAAAATATGGTGATTTGAGGTTTCAATGAAAAAGGATGATTTTTCTTTTGAGAGTTAGTTTTATGAGTTATCGTCTGTTTGCAAGTGGAATCACATGAAAATATGGAGTTTTGACCCACCAAACACCTAAAACAATTTAGGTGTGCAAACTGTGAAACCACCAGTATGTAAACCCTACTTTGCATGTTAATACCTCCTTGAATATTTGTCCATAACGCATAATTCTTCTTCTGGAGTTTTCTTTTATGAGTTAGGATTCTTATGAATCCAGTTTCATTCAAAAATATGAAGTTTTGAGGAATTAACCAATTTATTAAAGTTAAGTGTGTAATCTAGCAACTAATGACAGAATTGTACATGCAATTTTGTGGTTACATATCTCCTTCATAACTCATTCAAAATGAGTGATTCTTATTTCAAAAGTTTCCTTTATGTGTTAGGCTAATAATCCAACTGGAATTGCTGAAAAATACTAAGTAGAACTCCTGAAATTATTGTTTTACTAACAGTGTGTAATCCGCCATGCTTGCTGTGACACACTGTTTGATATAAATTATTTGAACCCTCTTTATATGTCTAAAATGCATGAAATTTGGTCACAATGACCTTAACTCAGTAATGGATCACATATAAAAATATGGAAAATTTTATCATTTTGGATGTTACATTAATTTGATCCTTTTTAAGACTTATAGTTTCTGTCAGAAAGTTAAATTCTGAAACTGGTGGATTTCATAAATTTTGTCACTTGAAAGACTATAATATTACATTTTTCGGTAAAAATTATTTCTTTAAAAGAGCATATGTGCATTATGTATAAAGGGATAATAGTAGGCCAAGTTGGATACATAGGGACTTATAAACAATCTCATAGTAATCGTTAGACACATAAGTGACCGTTTCGGGTATTTTACTTTGATAGGGAAGCGTTAGGTCGGCTAGCGGACGAATTGTGCTTTAATCGGAGCTCTTTGCAAAAGGTGAGTATACACGGCCCCCATTTTTAAATGTTTATACGTTTGGGGTGTAAAGCATGTTGTTTTAATGGAAAGTGAATTGATTTATATTGATTTAACGAAAAATATATAAATCATTGTGATGAGCAACTTTTTATTACACAAAATGATATGTTGAGTTATGTAAAGTCCCCGTGGTACACTACTATTTAACTCTAAATGAGCCGATGATATTTGTGGATAGTGCTATTTGGTTGACATACCCACCTAACTGCCAAGTAGGGGTGCACTTTATCAATTAAAAATGCTCTACACATGTGGACTTTAGGTCCACCGCTGCGGTAGTTCGTGGAGCGTAGGATGTCGAGTAGGCTTAGTAGTGGCTCAATATTTATATATCATGTTTAATGGTAAATTTGTATTTTTGCTCATAAAAGTTAAAATATTAAAGCTGATGCGAACTTCTGCTTCGCTATTTTTATACCTTGCATATAAAATGTTTTGTGCAAATAAAAAACCTGTGAACTCCCCAACTCTTTGTAGTTGACACTTTGTTTTAACATGCTTTACAAGAAGATAAGAAGGTAACCGATCAAGCTTAGTTTATTTTTGTGGAAAACCAATCAAGACATTTTATATATTCAAACTGATGTAATTTGTTGTTAAAGTTCAAGTAGTCGGGTTGTAAACTTTTGAACTTTGAACTTCTACGGTTTAATTATATATGTGTGGTTGGTGTTTATATTCCTATTGTTTTGAAACCTAGAACTGTCATATCTCGTGTTTCCGCTTTGGCGGGGTGTGACAAATAAGATGAATACATCTTCTTCATCTTCATGCATGCTACTTTCTATTTCCTAAAACCTCCGTCTCTTTTCTCTCTCATTTCCTTGTGCATCAATCTGTGTGATTTCTTAAGTTAAAATAGAATAGGTTTACTTGTTCTAATTCCGCTTGTAACTAAAAGTTGTTTATTCAATATATACTAATTTAAAAACAAAAATCTGACTGTTTATATTCAACCCCCCCCCCTTCTACAAACTGTTTCTATATCCTTGAACTCTTGTAGACTCCTTTGGGACCAACAGGTTGCCGACGATGGTCTCTCCCTCCCTCTCTCTACTCTTTTAGACATGTTAACTATTAAACTTTCATCTTCCAGTTACCTCCTATGGTGAAATCAGATCCTGCCGCTTCTTACCTATCAGAAGCTTACCGGACACATTGAGGAACCTCCTTATTACGGCCCTCTACTATTGAAGTCAACGCCAAGGCTGTCCCGAATCCCGTTTACTTCTCTTGGCATGAAAACGATCAACGAGCACATATCATTCTTCAATCCTCTCTTTCGGAAGAAGCCACGGTCGAAACTCTCGATCTCAAAACCGCTTGTGATGTTTGGCTTGCTCTTGAAAATGCCTTCAATCACGATTCTAGTCACGATTATGTTGAATGCATGCAGACCCTATGTGAATCCTTGCGTCACCTTAAAAAAGATAATCTATCCGTCTCTGACTATTGTCGAAAATTTAAACTCTTCTGTGATCAACTTGTTGCGATTGGTCATCGAGTTGAAGACTTCGATAAATCTCACGGGTTCTTATGTGGTCTTGTCCCCTTTTTTGAGACCTTCTCCACGGCTCAACTTGCAATCAAGGC
Organism: Silybum marianum; assembly: GCA_036898165.1. NCBI lineage: Eukaryota > Viridiplantae > Streptophyta > Magnoliopsida > Asterales > Asteraceae > Silybum > Silybum marianum. The sequence continues at coordinate 24,398,361 of CM072533.1, read as the reverse complement.
TTGTCCCTCCTTCCGTGACTTACTCTCTCAAGCAGAAGCACACGATCTTTTTCTCCGATCCATGCATGGTCCCGCTATACCTCAAGCTGCCTCTACTGCCAATCAAAGTCGTACACCTACCCATCGCGGTTCTCATACAAATGGTCGTGCTCGCTCCTCAAACAGCCGTGGCAATTATTCTGGTGCCTCAAACAAAGTGTGGCAGTTATTCTGTGGATGTGGTCGTGGTCGTCGAAGACAAATTTTCATAGTTTTTTTTTCTTTTTTACCACTTTGACGTTATTTTAAAATGAAACATAGATTGCTAAATAAGTGACCAAAATCAATTGTCAATTTATAAATTGAAAAGCTAGCATCGAATCTTGAACTCTCAAGCTCGTTGAAAGTTAAAAAATGGATCTTGCTTAGTTTGTTTTGAAGTATTTTTTGTTTGTTAAAAATTTATTTTCAAAAGTTTTATTAAAATTTGCTATGAATTTAGACTTAATTTTATTTTGAAAATTGGTTCTGAAATTGCATGCATCATTTTCACAAGGGAGTGTAGTATGAGTTTAGGGTTTATTTTACGGTTTGAGGTATATGATATTGTAACACCTTAAAGCCCAAAGCATTAAGCAACAGGTTGGCCTAATAGCTTCGAACCCAACTTAAAACCATGATGAAATTTGTTGGTAACCTATGATGTGAAACTTATAAGAAGCTTACAAATCCCATTTTTTTTTATCAATGTGGGAGAGTTGATACAAACTAACGTCTCGTCAGGCCTGTCCAGAATCTTTCCCCTTGTAATCGGCGATGTGGATTTTGCCTAAGATATTACAAACACCCCCCTCGAGGATTCATCATAACCGATGACGCCAACATCTCGATGGTGCAAAGATCGACTCTAATACCATTTGTAATACCCTAAAGCCTAAAGTAGTAGGCTGACCCAATAATGTCAAATCAAACTTGAAATACGGCAATGGCGAATCTAGAATTTTTTCATTGTGGGGTCACCTTTAGGGTAGACTAAAGACGCGTAAAGTCGTTCGACATGTTTTTAGCTTAATTACCCAATTTCGAGGGATTTTTGAAGTTTTTTGGTTGGTTTGGAGGCATCTATTTTAGTGTTTTTATCAATTTCGAAGAAAATTTCCATGTTTTTTGATTGATTTCAAGGGATTTTTTTTGGTCTACCATCTACTAAAATAACAATTTGGAACAACATCCATCAAACCAAAAACAGTAATTTGAAACAAGTCAGTTAGGGTTGTGGCTTTGAGTTATGGGGTCCCGTGTGAAAAATGATTGGGGGGATTGAAGGATAAGCTGATAAAAAAAAGATTATTTAACCCTTCTAAAAATACTTATTTTTATTTTCATTTGGCTCCTGTTCCCCCCCCCCCTCCTCTCCTTGTGCCTTACATTCGCCAACGGGTAGTGTTTGGGTAAAAATATCCTGAACTCACGACCATTGACTGAAGCGTTCGACCAAAGATATTTTACAACTCATTATGGCTTTGGAGTCAATGGTCGAACGAAACTCCCGACAGTATTCTATGATGTTTGACCAACCAGTGATGATCAAATGACTGTTGGACGGTTATGACATCATTAAGGGCATTCAAAGTCGCAATTAATGGCGCACGGAAGTTGCATTCAAAGTCGCGATTAATGACGTGACCGTTGAACGGTTACAGTGAACGACATTAACGACATTCATGGAGATTATTAATGACAAACGACAGTTACAAATGGAACCGACTCTAAAATCAAGGCTAAAATCAACGAAGAAAGCCCGATTGATCATCTCTGCGCTCCAGAACTACGAATACAATAACATTCGATATTTTATTCGATATTGTTGCTCTTGTATTTCCACTATAATTGTACGATCACTGGTCTAAAGGCCAACGTCCCTGCTTGACGTCACGTTCCCATAGTGCATCGACGATATCTTTCTTGAAGATCTCAGTTTCTAATGTGTCGACCGCAAGTTCTCATCATAGACGCAAGAATACAAGCAAAATTCGAAGACGATCATCGAATGAATCGCTCAATCAAATGAGCAAAACTGTGAAGCACATCGTGATATTATATATTTTTGACAAAATCCCCCGACAAAACGTTCACGACTACCACCACGCGTATCCTATCAACAGATTCATTTTCCTTTCCCCGTATCCCAAAAGTCACCAGACAGATAACTAATTCTAAAAAGAACTTAGAAAAAACGTTTATCAACACCAAGACACAAATAACCGCGACATCCCATGCAATGGAATACGGTACACTTAAAAGAATTAATTTTTATAATCTTTATTCATCGTTCAATTATTATTATCATTCAGGAAATGAATACTAACTATGAACATTTAAGGGTCATTAGTTCAACCAAAAACCACCTCATGACTTCTCTCTTGTAGAATCACATGATTACCAGTTACAACAAAACACAAGTTAAAAATAAAAAGTCGCCAATAACTTTGACGCAAGTTCCGACGTCGCAACTTCCATCGTCGGCAGTTTCATCACTGCAAGTTCCAGCAACGCCAGTTCCTTCGTCGCCAGTTCTAGCGACACAAGTTTCGTCGTCACTAGTTTCGGTGACACCAGTAAAAGTGTCGCAAATTTTAACGACGCCAGTTCCATCGTCGTAAGTTTTATCATCACCAGTTTCAGTGACGCCAGCGTCGCAAGTTCCGACGTCACCAATTCTGTCGTCACCAATTCCAGCGATGCTAGTTTTGTTGTCGCAAGTTCCCTCATCGCCAGTTTCAACGCCGTAAATTCCATTGTCGCTAGTTTCATCGTCACCACTTCTAGCAACGCTAGTTAACGTGACACAAGTTCCATTGCCGCCAGCATAGGCAATTCACAAGTTAAATCTCATGATCGTCAGTAATGGTAAGACGCAAATTAAAACTCATGATCGCTAACAAAGGTGACTCGACTATGGCCGAAGCGTGTAGTCACTGACAAAGTCGACTACCCAAACCTCGACCGATCAAAATCTTTTTGCTTTGGTATATGGTTGTGAAGTCATTTTACTAAATCGAAATAAGCTTACTGGTTGCACGACACGCATCTGTTGATCACATATTACGAAGTTATTTCTTCTAATTTGCAATTATAATACTTTGATGAAACGTTACAGACTTAAGCATCGGAGGGACGTTGTTCAATCCAACGACCACCTCTATCTTTGGTTAACTGAAAGAATGCACGATCTAACGATCTTCTACAATCAATAGCGAAAGAATTGATTTCGATATATGATTATCGAAAACCTCTGTCAAGACTTTCAAAAGTTATAAATGTTTGTGATGTCAAACATTACTTGTGATTATTAATCCAAAGTTTATTTCTATCGATGGCTTACATGTCATGACTTTCATGATTAATGTACATTATATTAACTATCTTCAACAATTATATTGACTCATGCGTCGGAGGATCGTTGGTAAAACCAATGACCACCCGAATAATATTTATCTTCTGCAGGATCGCAAGAAATTATATAGATCGAATGATCTATCAATGATGTCAAATGTAACTTATACAAATTGCGAGTCCAATCGTAAGTTACTTCATTGTTCAAAACAAATTGTTGTCAAGCAAACGTCATTTAAGGACCCCTCGGTCAAATATGATTTCCGCAATTCATAAAGAATATTCCAGTGACGTGAATACAATCAGTCGTCTAACCATTAATAGTCTGCGGTCTCATTAAATTTGCCTTTGTCGCAAATTACTTATCATTAAAATTTGCCTGTCGCAAATTACTTTAAATTTGCCTTTGTCCCAAGTTGCCTCTATCGCAAGTCCTCTACCGGACGAAATTTGTCTCTGTTGCAAGTCCTGTATCGGACGAAATTTGCCTTTGTCGCAAGTCTTGTCGTTCATCCGACAGATGTAAATTACTTGTACATTATTTTTGACAACTATATGTCAATAAGAATAGTTGCAAGAGCGCATGATCGCACGAATGCTCGAACGCACGTCGCATGTCGCACGATACAAAAGTCGTAGATCGCATGATCTCACAAAAAAGAATGAATATTGTAAGGACGCACGAACGCTCGAACGCACGACCCACGGCGCACGGAATACGTGGGAGTCATGACCCCACAAAACAAACAACTCACCCGAAACGGGTTATAACTGGAAGCCCCCGCTATGGGCCTCTTCCCCCTGGGAAGAGCAGATACGCTCGAAAACATGACTGCTTTCGACATCCTCGCTTTCTTAGAACTCTCGATTCTAGCAGACGATTCCCTCATGGGTGACCCCAGCGACCTCCTTCTATCTAAACCCCGTCGAGCGGGGAGGATCCTACGACCGACCAAAAGATCACAAGTTTCTTCTGAAATCAAGTACAAACGAAAGAAAACGGGTATCGAAGTAAATGAAAATGATTACCATCCCTCTCCTGTCCCTCCATCCCCTCCGGACGGAGGGAAGACCCAGAAGCTCCAACAAAGACAACGTATTCATCTTCCTCACCCCCAGTATCGTCGTCTTCCTCATCCTCTGACGTGTAAACGAGGAACGTACGATCAGGGATTTTTCGGAAACGCTCGATTATCGCCACTGAATCAGGGGAAGGAAGGAGTTCACACTTCACCGATGCGTAATGAACGGCCAATCATTAGGAACCTCTTCAAATTCAAGAGCATTAATGAAGAGTATCAATGTCGATCGAACACTCGAACGCACGTCACAGGTCGTAAAAGTCGCAGGTCGCATAAATCTCGCGAAAACAAACGATCATCACTAAACAGCAGGTCATAAGTGACCGACCAGCTGAACACGCTAGAAACTATCACCTTTATTGATCACATCGTCCGACTGACTAAATTAATAGTCCAACGATTTAAAGGCAATACACATATCCGACATCTGAATTTTTCTTTGGAACGAGATTTGAAATTCAATTAGCATTGAAATCCAAATCTCGGGGGGCTAACTGTTTGGGTAAAAATATCCTGAACTCACGACCGTTGACTAAAGCGTTCGACCAAAGATATTTTACAGCTCATTATGGCTTCGGAGTCAATGGTCGAACAAAACTCCCGACAGTATTCTTCAACGTTTGACAAACTAGCGATGATCAAATGACCATTGAACGGTTATGACATCATTAAGGGCATTCAAAGCCGCAATTAGTGGCGCACGAACGTTACATTCAAAGTCACGATTAATGACGTGATCGTTGGACGCTTACAGTCAACGACATTAAGGACATTGATGAAGATTATTAATGACAAACGACAGTTACAAATGGCACCGACTATAAAATCAAGGCTAAATTCAACGAAGAAAGCCCGATTGATCATCTCTGCGCTCCGGAACTAACAACCATACATTAACATTCTATATTTTATTCGATATTGTTGTTCTTGTATTTCCACTGCAATCGTACGATCACCGCTCTAAAGGCGGACATCCCTGTTTGACGTCACGTTCCCATAGTGCATCGACGATATCTCCTATCGTCCGCGGTTTTTACCCTCGACGGGGTTTTCCGCTTCACCAAAATTGTTTGTCTTATTTACGTTTTTTCCGTCATTTTTCTCTTATTTTTCGAAGGTCCAATCTATAGTTGACAAAGTCCGTACCCCTACCTTAACTTGTTTTTTATGCAATTTTCAGAATAAACAGTTGTGCTAAAATAAACGTTGGTGCAATTTTTGGCATCAATACATAGCAAGCCCGTTTTTTCACATTTTATAGTCCTTAGGCGAGATCTGAATTAATGCCATCGATAAGTACAATTTTTTAATATGTCGTTTGTTATAAGAAATAACATTGAATTCAAGATATACTAATAATTCTATATAATAGTGTTTTTCGAGTATTTTTAGACACAAAATCAACCAATAACTATTTTCAAGTTAATAATATTTACTATATCATTTTTATATATCATAGTAAATCGGTTTCACTATAGAAAGAACATTCTAAGATATATCTTTAATTGACATCATGTGGGGTCATAATGTTGAGAATACGTTCGAAGTAACACTCAATGTAAATTAATATAAATCAGTTGGATTTCTTTTGTCTATTTTATTTAATAACTTTTTACTATTACTATATAAGTATTTAGTATATACTAAAACCAAATTGGGACCTTATTTCTTGTGGGCCCTGGGAGTACGCCTAACCCACCCTCTCCTAGGAACGACACTCTATGGTGAATATTATTAGTAACCCACAACTTGAAGCTTATGAGGAGATTACAAATCTCATTCTCTATTTATATAGGACGAGTTGTTAAACGTTTTTTGTAGCATTTTTAAACCCTTGACCTATTAACAGGGTGGGCTCTACCAGTCCTAATGGCCCTTTGGTGGGTAGTTAAATGGTTGAGGAACAGTTTGAATGTGTATATTTATTTTAACTACAGATTTAATTTTTGCATTTAGATATGTCTTTAATGTTAGCTTGTCTAACTGTTTTTAAAGAGCTTTCTAAACACTACAAAACAAACGGGTGTATCTTAGACGGAATCAACGGTCGAAAATCCAACTTTTGAATGCATTTTCAACGACTTGTCTCGACGATAATAATTTTGTCAGAAAATTATAGCTAATAATTTGGCCAAAAGTTCAAATTTCTTGAACTTGCTTTCGATGGATTTTCAACGATTACTTTTGGTGGCGTAGGATCGTTTGAGAAGTTGGCTTAATGGTGAGAAGCGTGAGAAGATGATCTGAACCATTGATCGCTTTTAATCTCATGCTCTCCCATGAATTACACTTTATAAGGGAATTGATCTGGTGCATCTCGATGTATCTTATCTCGGTGCATGTCATCCTAATGTGCGTCCATTTTCATCGATCGATGAATAACTACTTCTCACATTTCTAACCATATATAACACTTCTCACCTGAACCGATAAACAATCGAAAAACATGGATAATCTTCAAGGGACGAAAAAATAGATTTCAGGACTACAGAAAAGTCATTGATAAGACATATGTTTTTATAAAAATAATTTAAAAGGGTTTCCCTCTAAAATCCATCGAAAAAATTCGACCACTTTTTCCATCGAACATTCGTAGAAGTCAAGTATTCTAGAGTGTAAAGATATATATGTTATGATTTTTGAACATTACTGACAATTTACAAAGTCGCTATGTATCTTTAGTTTCATTCTCGAGGAAAATATTTGTCATAATGCAAAGAGTCCGGTGGAACACTTGGTCAATCGAGCCAGAATTGTTTTCAAACGGTTGCACCGTTTAACTATTAGAAGAAAATGTCGAGATATTTCATAACATCATAATTGGTCTATTGGTTAGTTCATTGATTTTCATACTTGAGGTCTTGGGTTCAAGTCTTTTATTGTGAATTTTTTTAGAAACATGATAAATTTGAAACTAAAAGCAAAATCCTATAAAAATGACACTAATAGGATTCAAACCCGACTCTTGAATGTAGGAAAAGTGTTGATCCAAACTCCTTTAAGTGGTTTGAATATGATTCCTTTTATACTTGGTGAAAGTTCCATTGATAAGATAATGTTCATATTCAGCGATAGCATACACTGACTGCTCTCAGTGATCGCTGAAGATCAGGAACTTCATCCTATCCCTGAAGATCTGAAGAACAACACTCACACCAAAAAGCCATTCAACGACTATCGAAGGCATAGCTGAAGAAAGAGATGGATAGTTCGTGATCTGAAGCGGTTCAGTGAAAGCATTGTTCATCTATCTAAAGTGTGAGATCTTCCAAAGCCTAAGTGATACCCGAAGACTTCATCCTTGGAGATTCTGGTTCAGTGATTAAGTGGGGCTTACTCAGCAAGATCAATGTTGATCTTATCCTCGATGTACAAAAGTCAAAACCCCATACCTTGTCAGAAAAGGACATACAGATTGTCTCTTATGTCCCCATCAAATCTGATTTGGTTATTGTTCATATTTGGGTTAAAGCATGGTTGCCTTTTGAACAAAGGACGAGTCTCAAATAGAAACTTGATACGTGGAATATACCTTTTGTTTTGCATTTAATGCAACATGTATAAATAGATGAAGAACCCTTATTTATCTTCATGCATACATATTTTCTCCTTAAACCTCTGCTGCTTTTCTATTCTTCCTTGTGCAACAAACATAGTGATTTCTTAAGTTGTAATAGAATAGGTTTTAATCCTTCTTCTGATTCCGCTTACAACTGTAAATTTGTTTATTCAAAATAAACTCATTTAAAAACCTATAAAGCTTGTGTTTGTATACAACCCCCACACCCTTTCTACAAACCGTTTCTATATCCTTGAACTCTTGTAGACTCCTTTGGGACCAACAAATGGTATCAGAATAGTGATTATTGTTTTTTAATCTTTTAAACAACTAATTTCCTGTTATTTCAAAATGGCTAACACAAACATAAACTACATTGACAATGGATCTTTAGCTAAACCTCCTAGATTTAGCCGTGATAATTTACTAGTATGGAAGGAAAGAATGACTCTATTCCTAGAAGGGTCAGATCCTAAGGTCCCCTACTATGTAGAGAATGGACCGGACCGTTCATTCCAACACTCTTAGTCCCTTCAGTTCCTGCAACTACTACCTCTCCTGCTATTCTTGAGAGACGTATTCCCAAAACTCCAAATCAATGGAGTGAGGAAGACAAAAAGAGCTAGCTGTTTATTCAAAAGCTAGATCTATTATTGCCATGTCTCTTCCAGATGATGTTTATCATTCTGTGATGAAAATTAGGACCTCTAAGTCGTTGTGGGATATTCTCTGTGTCCATTATGAAGGAACGATGAGGTTCAGATTACTCGTCGTATCTACCTGGTAAGAAAATATCAAAGATTCATGTTTCTGAAAAATGAAACACTTTCACAAATCCACCAGAGATTTAACTGTCTTTTAATAGACATGAAAACAGTAGATCGTGAGTACTCTAACTCTGAAATTCTGACTAAGTTCATGGAAGCTCTTCCTTAACAATGGGACAAACCACATGTCTTAAGTTGTCAAAGAACACAGAAACTCTTTCTTTAAGTGCCCTGTACGGAATATTGCTTAATCATGAGCAATCCCAAGCCTTAAAAAGAAACCTCATAAAGGACGCTAAATCTGCCAAACATTCTTCTTTGGCTTTAGTGAGCCTTAGAGATGTAAACTCCTAAACTTGTATCTTCTTCTATTACCTCTATCACTAAGTTAGATCAAACTAACTCGGATGATATCACTAATGCGGATATCTCTGAATTTGATAATTCTCTGGCTCTCCTTACTAACAATTTCAGGAGATTTGCTAGAAAGAGCAATTTCAGAAAAACCCCTACAATCACTGGAAAGGCCACTTTGCAAGCGTATGCAGATGCAAGAAGGTTGCAGCTCCAACTACCTCTCAGACTCCTGATAAAACTAAGAACGAAAAATATTCTAATTTAAAAGAAAAATATAAGAATATGAAGAAAAACAAGCGAAAAGGCAAGGGCCTTGTCGCTGAAGAAGTCGACTGGGATTAAGAAGACGATTGAGCTCAAACCACTGATGAATCTAGACCAGATGAAGAAGACATAGCCTTTATATGTCTTATGGCAAGAATAGAAGAAGCTGAAGAGGCCTCTGACACCTCTTCTTCTGAATCTCCATCAACTCAGGTACCTGTTCTAACTAAATCCTCTATACCTGTCGTAACTAAATCCTCTATACCTGAAAATGATAGCGTGTCAACTCTCGATTCTATGACTGTTGATTTTTACAATGCTCTTAATGGTAAAGTAAAAGCTGAACAAATAAATATAGATCTAACTGAATTCCTTAAAAACTGCCATCTGAAAATCAAAGAACTTACTAGATTCAAAGAAGATTTTAAAGACTAAATGTTTGCAAATCAGGCCATGAGCATTGAAAGAAAACAAGCTATCACTGAGCGCGAAGAAGCCATCGCTGATCTTAAGGCTGAAAAAGCCACCATTGAAGAATGGTGTAGGGCCTCTGACAAAGCCAGCGAGATCATAAATGCTCAGATCCCTAAAAAGATCAAGAACGGTCTTGGATATTCTTCTAAACAAGAAGAAATAGACACTGACCATTCCATGCTAAAATTTTGAATGTTCATTTCATTTGTCCCTGATCCCTCTACTTAGAGTATCTGAAAGAACATAAAAATAGCTTCAAAACACTTAGCATAAAGTTCTGAATATTTAACTCAATTTCTGAAGAAGTTCTGAAGATGTTCTAAATAACTTCTGAAGACAGTTTCTGATGACAGTTCAGAACCACTAGTGAACTTTGTTTGTTTTATTGTATGGTGTTACTTTAGTCTTTCCAGTATGTATATAAATAGAAGTTAGTTAGTTTGTTAAAGTTAGTTTTTCAAGATTTGTTTGTACTGTATATGACATATCTGTAATCTTTGGATATCAATACAATATATGACTTCAGTGCTCTATATTCTGTGTTCTTTATTCAATTCATTGTTCATCTTTGATATCTGGGTTCTAACAATTGGTATCAGAGCCAATTCATCTTACAATTTGGTAACCCCTATTACGAAATTGTCGGATCGAACGATTTCTTGATTTCTTGAAATTTTGAGTTAATCTTTCAAAGATTAATTCGAATTGAAATTCAAACACTACCAAAGGTGAATTAGCGATCAATCATATCAAGAATGAACAAAGAAATCATTTCCATCGGTTCTGAAACAAAACCTCCTACCCTGTTCTTGGGCGAATATCATCAATGGCGGATTCGCATGATTCAATTCTTAGATAACATTGATGAAGCTTTGATGCAGTCCATAGTGAATGGACCGCTTGAAGTATATGTGGAAATCCCTGTTGTTCCTCGCACTGACACAACTCCGAAATTCCGGCAAAAAGAATCAGAAATAATTTTGGAATGTACAACAATGGAGAGAAGGAACAAGCAAAGATAGATAAAAAGAGCTCTTACACTTCTGACTAGGGCAATTCCAAACGAAATATTCAACAGGGTTGATAGTTTAACATCTGCAAAAGCCATGTGGGATGAAGTGGAAGCTCAGATGCAGGGAAGTACAAAAGCACAAGCACATAGCTTAAACATAAGTGTTAGAACATATGAAAACTTCAGATATTAGGAGGATGAGGCTATTACTGATACTTATCACAGATTTAACAACATTCTAAATGATCTAAGAAGGAACGAACAATAGATTTCAGGACTACAGAAAAGTCATTGATAAGACATATGTTTTTATAAAAAATAATTTAAAAGGGTTTCCCTCTAAAATCCATCGAAAAATTTCGACCACTTTTTCCATCGAACATTTGTAGAAGTCAAGTATTCTAGAGTGTAAAGATATATATGTTATGATTTTTGAACATTACTGACAATTTACAAAGTTGATATGTATCTTTAATTTCATTCTCGAGGAAAATATTTATCATAATACAAAGAGGCAGGTGGAACACTTGGTCAATCGAGCCAGAATTTTTTTCAAACGGTTGCACCGTTTAAATATTAGAAGAAAATGTCGAGATATTTCATAACATCATAATTGGTCTATTGGTTAGTTCATTGATTTTCATACTTGAGGTCTTGGGTTCAAGTCTTTTATTGTGAATTTTTTTAGAAACGTGGTAAATTTGAAACTAAAAGCAAAATCCTATAAAAATGACACTAATAGGATTCAAACCCGACTCTTGAATGTAGGAAAAGTGTTGATCCAAACTCCTTTAAGTGGTTTGAATATGATTCCTTTTATACTTGGTGAAAGTTCCATTGATAAGATAATGTTCATATTCAGCGATAGCATACACTGACTGCTCTCAGTGATCGCTGAAGATCAGGAACTTCATCCTATCCCTGAAGATCTGAAGAACAACACTCACACCAAAAAGCCATTCAACGACTATCGAAGGCATAGCTGAAGAAAGAGATGGATAGTTCGTGATCTGAAGCGGTTCAGTGAAAGCATTGTTCATCTATCTAAAGTGTGAGATCTTCCAAAGCCTAAGTGATACCCGAAGACTTCATCCTTGGAGATTCTGGTTCAGTGATTAAGTGGGGCTTACTCAGCAAGATCAATGTTGATCTTATCCTCGATGTACAAAAGTCAAAACCCCATACCTTGTCAGAAAAGGACATACGAATTGTCTCTTATGTCCCCATCAAATCTGATTTGGTTATTGTTCATATTTGGGTTAAAGCATGGTTGCCTTTTGAACAAAGGACGAGTCTCAAATAGAAACTTGATACGTGGAATATACCTTTTGTTTTGCATTTAATGCAACATGTATAAATAGATGAAGAACCCTTATTCATCTTCATGCATACATATTCTCTCCTTAAACCTCTGCTGCTTTTCTATCCTTCCTTGTGCAACAAACATAGTGATTTCTTAAGTTGTAATAGAATAGGTTTTAATCCTTCTTCTGATTCCGCTTACAACTGTAAATTTGTTTATTCAAAATAAACTCATTTAAAAACCTATAAAGCTTGTGTTTGTATACAACCCCCCCCCCCACCCTATCTACAAACCGTTTCTATATCCTTGAACTCTTGTAGACTCCTTTGGGACCAACAAATGGTATCAGAATAGTGATTATTGTGTTTTAATCTTTTAAACAACTAATTTCCTGTTATTTCAAAATGGCTAACACAAACATAAACTACATTGACAATGGATCTTTAACTAAACCTCCTAGATTTAGCCGTGATAATTTCCTAGTATGGAAGGAAAGAATGACTGTATTCCTAGAAGGGTCAGATCCTAAGGTCCCCTACTATGTAGAGAATGGACCGGACCGTTCATTCCAACACTCTTAGTCCCTTCAGTTCCTGCAACTACTACCTCTCCTGCTATTCTTGAGAGACGTATTCCCAAAACTCCAAATCAATGGAGTGAGGAAGACAAAAAGAGCTAGCTGTTTACTCAAAAGCTAGATCTATTATTGCCATGTCTCTTCCAGATGATGTTTATCATTCTGTGATGAAAATTAGGACCTCTAAGTCCACGTGGGATATTCTTTGTGTCCATAATGAAAGAACGATGAGGTTCAGATTACTCGTCGTATCTACCTGGTAAGAAAATATCAAAGATTCATGTTTCTGAAAAATGAAACACTTTCACAAATCCACCAGAGATTTAACTGTCTTTTAATAGACATGAAAACAGTAGATCGTGAGTACTCTAACTCTGAAATTCTGACTAAGTTCATGGAAGCTCTTCCTTAACAATGGGACAAACCACATGTCTTAAGTTGTCAAAGAACACAGAAACTCTTTCTTTAAGTGCCCTGTACGGAATATTGCTTAATCATGAGCAATCCCAAGCCTTAAAAAGAAACCTCATAAAGGACGCTAAATCTGCCAAACATTCTTCTTTGGCTTTAGTGAGCCTTAGAGATGTAAACTCCTAAACTTGTATCTTCTTCTATTACCTCTATCACTAAGTTAGATCAAACTAACTCGGATGATATCACTAATGCGGATATCTCTGAATTTGATAATTCTCTGGCTCTCCTTACTAACAATTTCAGGAGATTTGCTAGAAAGAGCAATTTCAGAAAAACCCCTACACTCACTGGAAGGGCCACTTTGCAAGCGTATGCAGATGCAAGAAGGTTGCAGCTCCAACTACCTCTCAGACTCCTGATAAAACTAAGAACGAAAAATATTCTAATTTAAAAGAAAAATATAAGAATATGAAGAAAAACAAGCGAAAAGGCAAGGGCCTTGTCGCTGAAGAAGTCGACTGGGATTAAGAAGACGATTGAGCTCAAACCACTGATGAATCTAGACCAGATGAAGAAGACATAGCCTTTATATGTCTTATGGCTAGAATAGAAGAAGCTGAAGAGGCCTCTGACACCTCTTCTTCTGAATCTCCATCAACTCAGGTACCTGTTCTAACTAAATCCTCTATACCTGTCGTAACTAAATCCTCTATACCTGAAAATGATAGCGTGTCAACTCTCGATTCTATGACTGTTGATTTTTACAATGCTCTTAATGGTAAAGTAAAAGCTGAACAAATAAATATAGATCTAACTGAATTCCTTAAAAACTGCCATCTGAAAATCAAAGAACTTACTAGATTCAAAGAAGATTTTAAAGACTAAATGTTTGCAAATCAGGCCATGAGCATTGAAAGAAAACAAGCTATCACTGAGCGCGAAGAAGCCATCGCTGATCTTAAGGCTGAAAAAGCCACCATTGAAGAATGGTGTAGGGCCTCTGACAAAGCCAGCGAGATCATAAATGCTCAGATCCCTAAAAAGATCAAGAACGGTCTTGGATATTCTTCTAAACAAGAAGAAATAGACACTGACCATTCCATGCTAAAATTTTGAATGTTCATTTCATTTGTCCCTGATCCCTCTACTTAGAGTATCTGAAAGAACATAAAAATAGCTTCAAAACACTTAGCATAAAGTTCTGAATATTTAACTCAATTTCTGAAGAAGTTCTGAAGATGTTCTAAATAACTTCTGAAGACAGTTTCTGATGACAGTTCAGAACCACTAGTGAACTTTGTTTGTTTTATTGTATGGTGTTACTTTAGTCTTTCCAGTATGTATATAAATAGAAGTTAGTTAGTTTGTTAAAGTTAGTTTTTCAAGATTTGTTTTGTACTGTATATGACATATCTGTAATCTTTGGATATCAATACAATATATGACTTCAGTGCTCTATATTCTGTGTTCTTTATTCAATTCATTGTTCATCTTTGATATCTGGGTTCTAACAATTGGTATCAGAGCCAATTCATCTTACAATTTGGTAACCCCTATTACGAAATTGTCAGATCAGACAGTTTCTTGATTTCTTGAAATTTTGAGTTAATCTTTCAAAGATTAATTCGAATTGAAATTCAAACACTACCAAAGGTGAATTAGCGATCAATCATATCAAGAATGAACAAAGAAATCATTTCCATCGGTTCTGAAACAAAACCTCCTACCCTGTTCTTGGGCGAATATCATCAATGGCGGATTCGCATGATTCAATTCTTAGATAACATTGATGAAGCTTTGATGCAGTCCATAGTGAATGGACCGCTTGAAGTATATGTGGAAATCCCTGTTGTTCCTCGCACTGACACAACTCCAGAAATTCCAGCAAAAAGAATCAGAAATAATTTTGGAATGTACAACAATGGAGAGAAGGAACAAGCAAAGATAGATAAAAAGAGCTCTTACACTTCTGACTAGGGCAATTCCAAACGAAATATTCAACAGGGTTGATAGTTTAACATCTGCAAAAGCCATGTGGGATGAAGTGGAAGCTCAGATGCAGGGAAGTACAAAAGCACAAGCACATAGCTTAAACATAAGTGTTAGAACATATGAAAACTTCAGATATTAGGAGGATGAGGCTATTACTGATACTTATCACAGATTTAACAACATTCTAAATGATCTAAGAAGGAACGAACAATAGATTTCAGGACTACAGAAAAGTCATTGATAAGACATATGTTTTTATAAAAAATAATTTAAAAGGGTTTCCCTCTAAAATCCATCGAAAAATTTCGACCACTTTTTCCATCGAACATTTGTAGAAGTCAAGTATTCTAGAGTGTAAAGATATATATGTTATGATTTTTGAACATTACTGACAATTTACAAAGTTGATATGTATCTTTAATTTCATTCTCGAGGAAAATATTTATCATAATACAAAGAGGTAGGTGGAACACTTGGTCAATCGAGCCAGAATTTTTTTCAAACGGTTGCACCGTTTAGATATTAGAAGAAAATGTCGAGATATTTCATAACATCATAATTGGTCTATTGGTTAGTTCATTGATTTTCATACTTGAGGTCTTGGGTTCAAGTCTTTTATTGTGAATTTTTTTAGAAACGTGGTAAATTTGAAACTAAAAGCAAAATCCTATAAAAATGACACTAATAGGATTCAAACCCGACTCTTGAATGTAGGAAAAGTGTTGATCCAAACTCCTTTAAGTGGTTTGAATATGATTCCTTTTATACTTGGTGAAAGTTCCATTGATAAGATAATGTTCATATTCAGCGATAGCATACACTGACTGCTCTCAGTGATCGCTGAAGATCAGGAACTTCATCCTATCCCTGAAGATCTGAAGAACAACACTCACACCAAAAAGCCATTCAACGACTATCGAAGGCATAGCTGAAGAAAGAGATGGATAGTTCGTGATCTGAAGCGGTTCAGTGAAAGCATTGTTCATCTATCTAAAGTGTGAGATCTTCCAAAGCCTAAGTGATACCCGAAGACTTCATCCTTGGAGATTCTGGTTCAGTGATTAAGTGGGGCTTACTCAGCAAGATCAATGTTGATCTTATCCTCGATGTACAAAAGTCAAAACCCCATACCTTGTCAGAAAAGGACATACGAATTGTCTCCTATGTCCCCATCAAATCTGATTTGGTTATTGTTCATATTTGGGTTAAAGCATGGTTGCCTTTTGAACAAAGGACGAGTCTCAAATAGAAACTTGATACGTGGAATATACCTTTTGTTTTGCATTTAATGCAACATGTATAAATAGATGAAGAACCCTTATTCATCTTCATGCATACATATTCTCTCCTCAAACCTCTGCTGCTTTTCTATCCTTCCTTGTGCAACAAACATAGTGATTTCTTAAGTTGTAATAGAATAGGTTTTAATCCTTCTTCTGATTCCGCTTACAACTGTAAATTTGTTTATTCAAAATAAACTCATTTAAAAACCTAGAAAGCTTGTGTTTGTATACAACCCCCCCCCCCACCCTATCTACAAACCGTTTCTATATCCTTGAACTCTTGTAGACTCCTTTGGGACCAACAAATGGTATCAGAATAGTGATTATTGTGTTTTAATCTTTTAAACAACTAATTTCCTGTTATTTCAAAATGGCTAACACAAACATAAACTACATTGACAATGGATCTTTAACTAAACCTCCTAGATTTAGCCGTGATAATTTCCTAGTATGGAAGGAAAGAATGACTGTATTCCTAGAAGGGTCAGATCCTAAGGTCCCCTACTATGTAGAGAATGGACCGGACCGTTCATTCCAACACTCTTAGTCCCTTCAGTTCCTGCAACTACTACCTCTCCTGCTATTCTTGAGAGACGTATTCCCAAAACTCCAAATCAATGGAGTGAGGAAGACAAAAGAGCTAATTTGTTTACTCAAAAGCTAGATCTATTATTGCCATGTCTCTTCCAGATGATGTTTATCATTCTGTGATGAAAATTAGGACCTCTAAGTCCACGTGGGATATTCTTTGTGTCCATAATGAAAGAACGATGAGGTTCAGATTACTCGTCGTATCTACCTGGTAAGAAAATATCAAAGATTCATGTTTCTGAAAAATGAAACACTTTCACAAATCCACCAGAGATTTAACTGTCTTTTAATAGACATGAAAACAGTAGATCGTGAGTACTCTACTCTGAAATTCTGACTAAGTTCATGGAAGCTCTTCCTTAACAATGGGACAAACCACATGTCTTAAGTTGTCAAAGAACACAGAAACTCTTTCTTTAAGTGCCCTGTACGGAATATTGCTTAATCATGAGCAATCCCAAGCCTTAAAAAGAAACCTCATAAAGGACGCTAAATCTGCCAAACATTCTTCTTTGGCTTTAGTGAGCCTTAGAGATGTAAACTCCTAAACTTGTATCTTCTTCTATTACCTCTATCACTAAGTTAGATCAAACTAACTCGGATGATATCACTAATGCGGATATCTCTGAATTTGATAATTCTCTGGCTCTCCTTACTAACAATTTCAGGAGATTTGCTAGAAAGAGCAATTTCAGAAAAACCCCTACACTCACTGGAAGGGCCACTTTGCAAGCGTATGCAGATGCAAGAAGGTTGCAGCTCCAACTACCTCTCAGACTCCTGATAAAACTAAGAACGAAAAATATTCTAATTTAAAAGAAAAATATAAGAATATGAAGAAAAACAAGCGAAAAGGCAAGGGCCTTGTCGGCCGAAGAAATCGGCGGGATTAAGAAGACGACTGAGCTCAAGCCACTGATGAATCTAGACCAGATGAAGAAGACATAGCCTTTATATGTCTTATGGCTAGAATAGAAGAAGCTGAAGAGGCCTCTGACACCTCTTCTTCTGAATCTCCATCAACTCAGGTACCTGTTCTAACTAAATCCTCTATACCTGTCGTAACTAAATCCTCTATACCTGAAAATCATAGCGTGTCAACTCTCGATTCTATGACTGTTGATTTTTACGATGCTCTTAATGGTAAAGTAAAAGCTGAACAAATAAATATAGATCTAACTTAATTCCTTAAAAAATGCCATCTGAAAATCAAAGAACTTACTAGAATCAAAGAAGATTTTAAAGACTAAATGTTTGCAAATCAGGCCATGAGCATTGAAAGAAAACAAGCTATCACTGAGCGCGAAAAAGCCATCGCTGATCTTAAGGCTGAAAAAGCCACCATTGAATGATGGTGTAGGGCCTCTGACAAAGCCAGCGAGATCATAAATGCTCAGATCCCTAAAAAGATCAAGAACGGTCTTGGATATTCCTCTAAACAAGAAGAAATAGACACTGACCATTCCATGCTAAAATTTGGAATGTTCATTTCTTCTGTCCCTGATCCCTCTACTTAGAGTATCTGAAAGAACATAAAAATAGCTTCAAAACACTTAGCATAAAGTTCTGAATATTTAACTCAATTTCTGAAGAAGTTCTGAAGATGTTCTAAAGAACTTCTGAAGACAGTTTCTGATGACAGTTCAGAACCACTTGTGAACTTTGTCTGTTATATTGTATGGTGTTACTTTAGTCTTTCCAGTATGTATATAAATAGAAGTTAGTTAGTTTGTTAAAGTTAGTTTTTCAAGATTTGTTTTGTACTGTATATATGACATATCTGTAATCTTTGGATATCAATACAATATATGACTTCAGTGCTCTATATTCTGTTTTCTTTATTCAATTCATTGTTCATCTTTGATATCTGGGTTCTAACAATTGGTATCAGAGCCAATTCATCTTACAATTTGGTAACCCCTGTTACGAAATTGTCAAATCAGACAGTTTCTTGATTTCTTGAAATTTTGAATTAATCTTTCAAAGATTAATTCGAATTGAAATTCAAACAATACCAAAGGTGAATTAGCTATAAATCATATCAAGAATGAACAAAGAAATCGTTTCCATCGGTTCTGAAACAAAACCTCCTACCCTGTTCTTGGGCGAATATCATCAATGACGGATTCGCATGATTCAATTCTTAGATAACATTGATGAAGCTTTGATGCAGTCCATAGTGAATGGACCGCTTGAAGTATATGTGGAAATCCCTGTTGTTCCTCGTACTGACACAACTCCAGAAATTCCAGCAAAAAGAATCTGAAATAATTTTGGAATGTACAACAATGTAGAGAAGGAACAAGCAAAGATAGGTAAAAGAGCTCTTACTCTTCTGACTAGGGCAATTCCAAACGAAATATTCAACAGGTTTGATAGTTTAACATCTGCAAAAGCCATGTGGGATGAAGTGGAAGCTTAGATGCAGGGAAGTACAAAAGCACAAGCACATAGGTTAAACATAAGTGTTAGAACATATGAAAACTTCAGATATTAGGAGGATGAGGCTATTACTGATACTTATCACAGATTTAACAACATTCTAAATGATCTAAGAAGGAATGGAGTTCAGAAATCTAATTCTGAAATTAATAACAAGTTTCTGAATAATCTTGGTAGTGAATGGTCAAGTTTTTCTGATACCATGGTTACAAGGAATCTATCCAAGAAATCCATTCATGATGTATATGGTATTTTGTTCCAGCAAGAAGACAAAATAAAGATCAGACAGAATCAACTAAAGAAGACCAATGAAAATACTGTGGCATTTATTAGCAAGAAAATCAATAATTCATTAAAAATTTGTGATATACAAGTAGCCAGTATCTGTGATGCAAATGACTCTGATGAAGAACTCAAGAGAATTTCTGAAGGGATAGCCTTCATGACAAAGTAGTTTCAACAAAGATATAACCAGAAGTATAAGAACAAAGCCTAAATTTGATAAAGGACCAAAGAAAGTATTTGGTCAAAAAACTGTTCAAAAAGATACTTCTGAACCAGTCAGATGCTTTAATTATGGTAAACCAGGGCACTTTGCTAGACAATGCAAAATGCCTAAAGTCAAGAATACTGGTTACTATGAAAAGACAATCCGTGAGGCTACCAAATGGAGTCCTGAACTAGCTGCTGCTTGTGAAGTATGGAAGGAGATCAAATTTGAGTTTGAGGCAATGGATACTTTGGATAAATAACGTTCGTTCTCTTAATTGAATTTCAATTAAACTCACACATTCTTTCTAAGAAGATGGATGCAAATCCTGCTTTAGTAACCAAGTATGAAGAAGACAGGGTAAACTGGACTGATGATAAGGGTGATGAAGAGGTGGCTCACTATGCAACAAACTGTTTCATGTGTCAGATGACTCCAAAAGACACACATACTCATGATACTGAGGTAAATTCTTCTTCTTAACCTACTTCTGAAACTATCTCATCAAATTCTGAAACTGTTGATAATTCTCAAATAAGCTTACAAAATCAAATTCTGAATATGTCTTCAAAAATTGAAAATTTAAGAAACAGAATAAAAGGAGAAAGGTTATTAGTTAATCAATTCAGAATAGAAAGTCAGGTATATAAAGTAAATTGTAAAAATGCTGAAGAAAATCTTGAGAGGATTTCTAAAGAAAAATCTGAATTAAAAGAAAAAATGGACAATATGCAGAAGGAAATTATAAATGCTAAATCTGAAACAGAAGTTCTGAATGTTAAAATGAATTTTTTGAATCAAGAGAGACTTGATTTATACAGAAAGGTTAAGGAATTAGAAGATCTGAATTTCAAAAGGGGTCAAACTGAGCAAACTTTGAATATTTTGACAAGTCAGGCTAAGAATTCAAAATTTTACAACATAAAAACAGGTTTAGGATACACTGAAAGTCCGATTCTGAAAAAAGCTCCATCAAATTTATATGACATTTCAAACATGAAATTTTTGAATGAAAAAAGTAAGGGACTAGTAAGTAAATCTGTAGATTATTCTTTGCCTGAGAGAATTCTTTTTGTAAAAGCAGAAGTTTTGTTTATTGATGAATCTGAAATAATTTCTGAAGAAAAGACAGAGACTATTTCTGAATCTATTTTTGAAACAATTTCTGAAGAAAAGACAGAGACTATTTCTGAATCTATTTCTGAAACAATTCCTGAAGAAAAGACTGAGACTATTTCTGATGAAAAATTTAAAAATTCAAACATTTCTGAAGGAACTTTTGAAAATACTTAAGAAATTTTTCAGAATTCTTCAGACTTAAAGAAAGAAGACATTTCTGAAGAAACTTATGAAAATTTTTCAGATAATGAATCCTTACATGATAAAGATGAATTTCCAAAGATATTCTTTGGTGATTCTGAAAGTGGTTTTGAAGAAAAATTTAAACCATCATCAGATTTAGAAAGCAAAATTAAACAATTTTGCTTCAGAAATGACTCCAAATATATTCTTAGATCTAATGAATGCTTCAGATTCTGAAAATGATGTTTCTCCAAAAGATCTGAATTCCTCTTTAAAAGGATAATCATCTATGTCAACTTCAGATGTCATCACTAGAGTAAATTTTGTTAAAAAAGGACAAACTTCAATTCCTGCATCTAAATCTGTTAACTCAGAAGTTAAGCAAAACAAAAATAAAAGTTTTATCCTAATATTCATTCTTTATCTGTTTCAGAATTATCCTTACAAAGATGGAAGAAAAAGGGAGACACCTTATCTGCCAAAGACAAACTAGATAGGTTTCCTGTTTTTCATAAACATGTTGTAAACAAAAACAAAAATATGAATAAGATACAACATTCAGTTTCAAATATCAAATTTGTTCATTCTTCTTTTAATTTTGCACAAAATAGTGATACTTCTGAACCAAATGTGAAACATCAAATGTAGAAATTTAACAGAAATTCTTCAGCATATGGCAAACCTAAAAAGAATACTAATATGAATACGATCAAACAAGCAAACATAAATTCTAAAAAAGATTCTATATTTTTATCTATAATGCCAAAAGATAAACTTTTTTCCCTATTAGCTAATCTGAAAGGACCCATTTTTAAATGGGTACCTAAAACTAAATAACTTCTTTTTGCAGTTGTGTCATGTGTGGGTGTTAGATTCTGGATGTTCAAGACACATGACACCATACAAGTCATTACTAACTGATTATCATGAAAGATATGGAGGAACAGTTAGATTTGGAAATAATATAAAAGGTTATGTTAGAGGTTATGGAACTTTTGTCAAAGGAAAAGTTCAAGTCAAGAAAGTTTTCTATATGGAAGGATTAAGACATAATCTGTTTAGTATCAGTCAGTTCTGTGACAAATACTGCACTGTACACTTCAATATTAATGTTTGTCAAGTTCTGGGTGCTACAAAAGAGAAACAACTAACTGCCTATTGAGATGGTGACATCTATACTGCCACTTTGATAGAAGATGGTCAACTCACAGAGATATGTTATATGTCTACTCAAATGAAGGAAGTAAGCTGGTTATGGCATAAAAGAATGTCTCATCTGAATTTCAGATCTACTTCTGAATTAGATAGACATAAGTCAGTTAGAGGTTTACCCAAGATCAAGTTTGATAAGTCTTCTCAATGTTCAGCATGTGAACTTGGAAAAAATAAGAGAAGATCTCATCCTCTGAAGATGCTCTCTTCATGTCAAGCTCCACTTGAAATGCTTCATATGGATTTGTGTGGTCCAATGAAGACTCAAAGCTTGGGAGGAAAGAAGTATATCCTTGTTATTGTTGATAAGTACTCTAGATATATTTGGGTTGAATTTGTTAGACTTAAATCTGATACTTCTGACATACTAATTCCATTTCTGAAAAGAACACAGGTTTTTCTTCAGCTTCCAGTCTAAAAGATCAGAAGTGACAATGGCATAGAATTTACCAATTCTACACTACAGAACTTCTTGGATTCTGTTGGAATATCTCATAATTTTTCCGTTGTAAGAACTCCCTAACAGAATGGTGTTGTTGAAAGGAAGAATAAAACCCTTGTTAAAGTTGCTAGGACCATGCTTGCTAATTCAGAACTTCCTCTATCTCTTTGGGCAGAAGCTGTTGCTACTGCATGTTTTACTCAAAGCAGAACAATTTTAAACAGAAAATTTCTAAAAACTCCATATGAGATCATTAAAAACAGAAAACCATCAATTGATTTTTTTCAAAAGATTTGGATGCATATGTTTTCTTCTGAATGATGTTCAATACCTTGACAAATTTGCTCCTAAAGGATTAGCAGGTATAATTGTTGGATATTCTCAGAGATCAAAGGCATACAGAGTTCTGATTAAAAGTTCAAAGAGAATCATTGAAACTTTCAACATCAGATTTCATGAACCTACAATGACTTCTGAACAAGACAGTTCAGAACTCAAGCATAATTCAATTGTTGAACAATTGTACACAGACTCCAACAGACAGTTCAGAACTCTAATTCTTTACAGAAAGCAAATTTAGATTTACTTTGTCAAGATTTATTTGATATTTCTGTTAATATCTCTACAGATTATCAAAATCCATCGCTTCTTAGAACAACTCTAGAGTTAGTTCCACCTACCATATCAGTGAAAAATCTTTTTGAACTTCCAATCTCAACCACAACAACGGATCAAGTTACTTCTGAAAATGTGCAACTAACTTATGAACTTCCCCAAGTAAGTTCTGAACCAACAGTTCATTCTTCTGAACAAATTCAGAATGTTTCTGTTGAAAGGGAATCTTCAGAATTACACTCAGCTTTCAATCCAGATACTGAAGCTGTAATTACTGATGATTATGAACCACTAAACTATATTTCATCTGTCAATACATTACCAAGTGTTACAAAATGGACTTCATGTCATCCAATACATCAAGTCATAGGTCATGTCTCAAAAGGTGTACAAACAAGATCAGCTACTGCAAATGAGTGTTTGTATGTCAATTTTTTGAGCACAATAGAACCCAAAAAGCCAAATGAAGCTCTTCAGGATCCAGACTGGGTTTTAGCCATGCAGGATGAACTAAATCAATTTGAGAGAAACAAAGTCTGGAGACTAACTCCAGAACCACAGGGCAAATCAATTATTGGCACCAAATGGGTTTTTAGAAATAAGAAAAATGAACATGGGATAGTTGTGAGAAACAAGGCTAGACTTGTTGCTAAAGGCTACTGTCAACAGGAGGGCGTAGATTATGATGAAACATTGGCTCCATTTGTCAGACTAGAAGCGATAAGAATATTCCTAGCCTATGTTGGTCATAAGAACATGAAGGTCTTTCAGATGGATGTGAAATACGCATTTCTGAATGGAGTTCTCCATGAAAAAGTATATGTTGAACAACCAGAAGGTTTTGTGAGCAATGAATTTCCAAATCATGTTTACATATTGGATAAAGCATTGTATGGACTTAAACAAGCACCAAGAGCATGGTATGACACACTCACAACTTTTCTTTTGAATTCCAAGTTCAAAAGAGGTACAATAGATACTACCCTATTTCTGAAAAAGGAAGGTGATAATATGATTCTTATTCAAATATATATAGATGCCATTATATTTGCTTCTACTAATCCAAAATTTTGTAAAGTTTTTGAAAAGATCATGCAAACTGAATTTGAAATGAGTATGATAGGAGAGTTAACATTTTTTCTTGGTCTTCAAGTGAAACAACTTCCCACTGGAATATTCATAAATCAATCTAAGTATGTTTCTGACTTACTTAAAAAGTTTGACATGACTGACTGTTCTAGTATTCAAACTCCAATGGCAACTACCACTAAACTTGAACCATATTTATCTGGTAAATCAGTTGATCAAAAGAAATATAGAGGTATCATTGGATCTTTGCTTTGCTTAACAGCTAGCAGACCTGATATAATGTTTGCTACATGTATTTGTGCTAGATATCAAGCTAATCCTAAAGAATCTCATCTTCTAGCTCCTAAAAGGATCCTTAGATATCTTAAAGGTTCTCCTTCATTGGGACTTTGGTATCCAAAGGATTCTGGATTTGAGCTAACATATTTTATAGATGCAGATCATGGTAGTTGCAAATTGGATAGAAAGAGTGCATCTGGTTCATGTCAATTTCTAGGTGACAAGCTTGTGAGTTGGTCTTCAAAAAAGCAAAACCGTGTCTCAACTTCTACTGCAGAAGCTGAGTATGTAGCTGCTGCAATATGTTGCTCACAAGTTATTTGGATTCAAATTCAGCTTAAAGATTATGGCTACACTTTCAAAAAGATTCCTCTGTACTGTGATTCTAAAAGTGCCATAGCAATAACAGCCAATCATGTCCAACACTCAAAGACTAAACATATTGATGTAAGGTATCATTTTATAAAGGATCATGTTGAAAAAAGCAACATAGAAATGTTTTTTGTTCAAACAGATCACCAGTTAGCTGATTTATTTACCAAACCTCTTGATGAGAAAAGATTTACATTTATGGTAAGCAAACTTGGTATGATGAACTTAACTTCATAAGTATATTACTCACACCTAAGTACTAAGAATTCACTTCTGACCTCATTTACTTCAACTTCTGAACTTCATATTTCATAATTTCTGAAATATCTTTATTATTCAGAAGTTTTTTTTTTCAGAAGTACAAATTTCTTATTACCAAATTGTTTGTAATAACTTTTCTATCACATTTCTATCTAGCTTTATTCAATGGGCAGTTTAGGTATTTTTTTTTTCTCT
Source organism: Silybum marianum (assembly GCA_036898165.1). Lineage (NCBI taxonomy): Eukaryota > Viridiplantae > Streptophyta > Magnoliopsida > Asterales > Asteraceae > Silybum > Silybum marianum. The sequence goes on along the minus strand of CM072533.1, from coordinate 24,372,612 downwards.
TCATTCTTATTTCAAGAGGGAGTTTGTGATTTATCAATGTGATAGTACTGACAACCTTGATCTATCCTTGTTTCAAGGGGGGGGGGGGGTTCTAATAGGTGATTTCTTTCTCTGGAATGCAATCTCAAAAGAATGTTTCATTTTTAAAATATTTCTGAAGAAATAATCATTAAAAGTATGGACAATCTTTTCTTGATGCTTACTTTCAGTTGTTCAAACTATTTCTGAATCTTCAAATTGTTTCAGATTTCAGAAATATGTAGTTTTAAATGATTTTCATTCATCTTCTGAAGATATTTCATTGATTATGAATTGTTTCTCAGAACTTCTGAACTTCACTTCTGAACTCTTTCTCAGAAGTCCTGAACTCTTGATTCATAAGATCACTACTCTTTGCGCGTGGCCCATGTATTATTTTCTTATTGGCTACTTGTTAAACGGTTCATTAATCCAGATTACATGTTTAATCATCATTACTTTTAGCCTACTTTTCTGCCACGTATCTTACATCTATCTGCCACGACATAATCACACAATTAAACTCCATGATTTCATCATCTTCATCATTTTACTCCGATTTTCCCTTCAAAACCTATTCTCTGTAATTTTTTAAAATCCTCAACTCTCAGAAGCTGAAAATTTGTCATTCATGTCTCAATCTAATGTTGATCAGCCGATTGGCTCTGCTAAATCCACTTTCAGCGATACTGATGATTCATGAAGCACACGATCGTTCAAAATTGTTCCAAAGACGATGACTATTGGTTCGATTGAAGTTGCTTTGAACACAGACTTACTGGTTGAAGACACTGCAACAAACATTATGGACGCCGCTGGTTCTTCAAACCCAAACCCTAACCCTAATGTCGAAATTGGGGGAAATCAAATGGAGCCGATTGAACTACATTATGAGTCTACTGGTTATGGTCCTGATCTATCCAAACAAACAATTCCAGTTGCTACTCGAAAAGCAATTCAGAAAAACAATGTTGCACTAAACTCAAAATCTGAAGAGTTCACTAATGACCAACAGATTCTCATTGAGCTGTTTAAAAAGCATCCATTCAGAAAAACAATGACTAGGCACTTCCAAGTTCCTAAAGAATATTTACAACAATGGTGGTATTATGCTGAAATTGATAATGAAACAAATGCTATTTCTTCTCTGATTCATGGTTATCGTTTCCACATAGCAACTGCAGATCTCAAGTCTGTCCTAAAGCTTCCACAACCAATTGTGGTTAATGGTCAAGAAACTTTTGATGTCATTACTACAAGTTCTGAATTGCGTGCTGATTTCTTAAAGCTGGGATATTCACAAAATTTAACTGCCTTATGTTCTTTCAGAAGAAAGTATTTACCTCCAATATGGTATGCTCTATTCACATTTCTTAACACCTGTGTTGCTGGGAAACATTCAAGCCTGATCAGGCATCTGCAAATCTAATCTTTGAAGAGATATGGCATTGCTTTCAACAAGAGATATGATTATGCAAATCTAATCTTTGAAGATATTCAGACTGTCATTTCCAAAAAGAGCAAGTATCCTTATATTCCATATCAGAGGTTCTTTCAAATTTTCACCAAAGGCGCTATGATGTGTTTGTAACTTTGTTTACTATGGATTGTTTGAGGTCATTTCTTGCTAAAGAACCTTTTCCAAATGCAGTACCTCTGTTTCCTGACTTATTAGCATACATCAATCTTAGGAACAAATGGTTAAGTGAGTATTGTGAATCAATGAGATTACCTAAACCAGTAATCTCTTCCCCTGATTCAAATCCTAGAGATGTGCATAGTGAGGGGTCTAGATCATTTAGTGAGAGAAGGGAGGAAGTTCAAGGTGGGGAACAACCTCAAAGTGAAGAGAGGCAAAATGTAAATGAGAGCTTGGTTAGTTATGTCAGTAAAAGAAATAAAGAGAGGAGAACACAGGTAAAAGAAAAGCAAACCTGTGAACCACCTGTTACTAGTCGGGCAACCACACAATCTATTGTATCACACTCTTTGGAGGGCAATATTGAAACATCCAGTGAGCCCATGGCAACTCTTGTTAACCCCCTAACCACTCACTTATCTCTCAACAGATGGGTGTTTCATCAACACTTATGGGGCAAGCAGCTTATCTACCAATGGGTCCCATTTGGAGGAGCCTATTGTTGAAAATGAAGGATATATGTCCCCCCTTCACAATCATGTGCACATTGAGTCTGAGAGTCCACTCAACTTTGAGCCAAATGAACCACTAAATGTTGAGTTCTTTCACACCAGCACACATCTTACAGATGTCCAAATGCAAAGTGTTTGTCGTATTTCCACAACAACTATAGATATTCCTATTTCAGGTTATCAAGGATTAGTTGGAAGTCCTGGTGGGGTGAAAATATCAAAAGCCCCATTCAATGAATCATTCGTGATTCCTGATGTGTTGAAATCTACAGGCCAACCTACTTCTGTAGGACTGCAAACAGGACCATCTGGTTTTGGAATTTTACCCTGGATTTCTGAATTTTCAGAGTTTAACTCTTTCTGTACTTCTGAATTTGAAAAGATTCATAAGATCATAAAGGACTTATCTGAATCTTCCAATAAGGAGATGGAGGATAGGATGGAACAAAAGTTGGAGGAGAAGTTGGATGCTCTCAAGCAAACTACTTCTAATGATTTCAGAAGTTTTCAAGATTCAATTAAGAATTCACTTTCAGAAGTAATTTCATCTGTATATGCCATTAGTAAATCTATGGTGTCTCCACAATCAGATCTTTCTAACCTGACAACTAAGGATGATATTTAGCAAATCTTACAGAAGTTAACAGATGTTCAGCTTACTCAATCTCATTTGGATCAGAGGATTTCTGCTTGGGAGTGTACTCCATCAGTAGATACTTTAAAGAGGAAGCGTGATGATCAGGATTCTAATAATCATGAGAGGGGGAAAAGAAGAAATGTATCTGAGTCAAACAATGAAGGAATGTTGCTGTTAAAATACTCTATTTCTGAACTTAAATGATAATGGATAAAACTTCTGAAGATATTCAGAAAGACTCTACATCTGAACCTCAAGTGGCTATGGATAAAACTTCTGAAGATGCTCAGAAAGTTGATAATTCTGAAGCAATTAGAGAAATTCTTATGGCTGAAGGTGATCAAGATATCTCTAAAGATGTTGGTATTATTTATGAAAATATGAACATTTCTGAAGATGAAGGTAATGAGACAGAAAAGTTATCTCAGAATTCTGAAGAAAATACTGGTACAGATAATACAAATGTGCTACCAGATTCTAATGAAGATTTGTTGAATGAATACTTGGCTTTTGTAGAAGTACTTGGAGAACCTGGTGACCTTTCAGATGTAATTCTATTTGATGATGAATAGGAGGTGAATGAACATAGAGAATTGGTGTTTTGGAGACCACCAGTTCTAGATAGAGTGGCGTATGATGAAATATGTGAAACTTTATGGAGGTTAATAAGCCAATTCTGCTGGGTATATATATTTTTTAATAATCCAAGGAATCTGGAATGTAGATTCTTGGATGAAAGATTGTTTATCTTCAAAGAATTTCTGAATCAACCAGCTGAATATTTTGATATAGAGATGGATTTATGTCATATGCATAATGTTGAAGTTTCAAATGAGATTCTGATAGCCTGTTCAGAAAAATAAGAAGTCAGATTCAGAATGTGTATTACTATCCCTTCAATCAATCTTCCTGTTCTTGAAGAACCAATTGTTGATCAAATGTATGAAGGTGATACACTATTTGATAGTTCTGGAGAAAGTCAGCTTATTTTTCCAGAAGATTCTTACAGAGACATGTACAGAAGAAGTCTAAAGTATGCAACTTTAGAAGATTTTGTGAATGATGAATGGCCTGCAGATCATGCTTCAAAAGTAAGATCATTTCTGCAAAAACATGGAATTCCAAGAGATGCATGATTCCACATTGATAAAGCTAATCAGGTGTATGTCTAAAACAGTGGAAGATGATTTACAAGTCGTAAGATTTGGTCCTAAGAGAAGGAATGGTACATTAACTGAATTTACTCAGTTTGACTTCTATAAGTTAAGATTACATGATAAACTTACACTTCTGAGTTATTGTGTCAAAAAGGAAGGCTCGGAACTTGTTTCAGAAGTTACAAGAGTGACGGGCATATACATCAGAAATCTTATCAAACATGACTTCCAACTTCCAACTTGTTTTAATCTATTGGTGCCAGTGAGCATTGAAAGACAAGGGCTTACAATAGTTTTCACAAATCCAAAGATTGGTTTCATTTATGAAATAGAAGGAATCAACACAAGAACGTTTACTATTTCTGATATAACAAAGTATTCAACTTTCACTCTGCATTGGTTACTGAAGTATGCTGAATTGTTTGTTGTTTCTCCTGAAATAAAAGAAGAAATAATGTATTTGATCAAAGAGAGAATAAATCTCAGAGATTGCATAAGAATAAGTTATCTGGCTGGTCATACAAGAGTGAATACCATTAGAGGTGCTGATTATTTTCTGAGTAATTTGTATGATTTCAATATTCATACTAAGAAGTAAGATATTGGAGAAGTTTTAAAGATTACTCAGAAGACAAGAAGCTCAGAAGCCAGCATAACTGAAACAGAAAAGGAAAAAGGAAAAGAAAAGGTTTCTGAAAATAATCCAGAAGAAATTCCTGTTAGAGAAATCTCTGAATCTGAACATTTATAAGAACAAACAAATGAAGAAAATGCTTACACTATTTTTCTTGAATATTTTCATCCAGAAATATTCATGGAATATGAACAAAAGTTCAATTACATTGACTGTTGGATCAAGAAGTCTCATGGATGGAAGCAATGGTATTCAGACATCATCAGAAAAATAAGAGCTCCTGTGAGTGAAGCAAGAAAAGAAAGTCCCATTGTGAAAGTTGTTACTGCTGATTTAAAATCAAAGAACAATTACAAATATGCTTACATCACTGTGGAGAGGAAGAATGGTGAGATTTCTACATTCTCAGAAGCCAATTTTCAAAATGTCCATCTTAGAGACTTACTCAGAGTTTATAAAAGTCTCTATCCTTTTCATGATTCCATTGCCAAATTCAGAAAGTCATTTCCAATTCTCAGAGATGGTTTATACAGAGAACTCATTTGGGCTGCTAAAACAGATTTTCAAGTTGCATATGTTCTTAACAAAGGAAAGGTTCATCTGAGCAGTCCAAACTTCAGCTTACCAAACATTAAAAATCTTAAACGAAGCACTCCTGTTATTCAGCGTCCAGGTTTCGTATGTAAGTGCTTTGAAAAGTTGTTGGTTATCAGATTTGAAGAGATGCCCAAATGTTGCAATGGAACTCTAATGGCAATAAGAGATAGATTGGAAAGAAGAATGAACAAAAAACAGAAAAGTCCAAGTGATGATGAATGGGAGAAGTACAGAAAGCTTGTAAAAGAAATGCTCAAAAAAATTGAATCTTTTTTGGAGTACAGAAGTCTTATTCTAAAAGATGTCAGGCAGATTTTAAACTTCTGGAGTTATGATTTGAATTTTTGAAGCTAAGAAGGAGATTGAAAGAACATAAAAATAGCTTCAAAACACTTAGCATAAAGTTTTGAATATTTAACTCAAGTTCTGAAGAAGTTCTGAAGATGTTCTGAAAAACATCTGAAGACAGTTTCTGAAGACAGTTCAGAACCACTTCTGAACTTTGTCTATTATATTGTATGTTGTTACTTTAGTCTTTCCAGTATGCATATAAATAGAAGTTATTAGTTTGTTAAAGTTAGTTTTTCAAGATTTGTTTTGTACTGTATATGACATATCTCTAATCTTTGGATATCAATACAATATACGACTTTAGTGCTCTATATTATGTGTTCTTTATTCAATTCATTGTTCATCTTTGATATCTGAGTTCTAACAGTATCTCTAAATCTGAGAAAAGACCATCAAAATCATTTACCACGGATTCAGGGTAGGTGATCAAGGACAAGAGCCTTGACCATGTTCCCACGATGAAGAACTTCCAAAAACTGAAGAAGAATCCTTCACTTCCTTTCAGTGAGTTCTCCTAAAACTAGAAAGAAGATTCCTGGATCTGTTCAGAGATCTACTCCCATAATTAAGATTGATCTCACTCCATCTAAATCAGAGAAACTAGTGGTTCCTCCAAGAAAATTGAGAAAGGAATTCTTGGTCCTGGTCCTGAAAATGTTTTGACCTCTCTGCATGCTTCTAGCTCAAAACCCGTTTTCAAGTACCGAAAATGCCATCATTGTGGTCATACTACCCACATTGCTAGTAAATGTCCAAATGTTACTAAAGATGAAAGATTGGCTCATAGTAAGAAAGTAGCTCAAGCTGAGAAATCAGCAAAAGTAAAATCCACTAAGGTTGGTAAAACTTCCAAGGTGAAGATAATCACTGAAGAAAATTCTTTAGCAAGTAACATATCCGCCATACCTGTTGTTTCCACTGACAATCCAGGACTCATAGTTATATAGGTGCCTATGAAAAAAATAACCCCCTTGTCTTATGCTGAGTGCTAAAGGTATGTGGTATATATGTAGCGGATGCTCAAGGTACATGACTGGCAGAAAATCCCTACTCTCTGAATACAAGGAAGAAGTAGGTCCCTTTGTGACCTTTGGTGGAAATGACAAAGATTACACCAAGGGATATGGCGTTCTATCCAAAGGACTAAAGCATAATCTTTTAAGCATTAGTCAACTCTGTGACAAAGACTTCAAAGTTTTGTTCACAAAGACAAGATGTGTTGTCACTAATAAAAAGGACAAACTTGCTTTAAAAGGCAAAAGATCAGAGAACGTATATATATCATAAATATGGACAGTACTCACTCTGAAAATGTTTGTTTTCTACCAAGGGCCTACTTTGATGTAAATTGGCTCTGGCATAAGAGACTCTCTCATCTAAACTTTAAGATAATAAATGATCTCTCTCACAAAGAACTTGTCAAATGTCTCCCAAAACTCTCTTTTACAAAGGAATATCTTTGTTCAGCGTGTGAGAAAGGAAAGTTGACAAAAGCAACATTTAGATCAAAACAAGTCTCTTCAGTGACCTCACCTCTACACTTACTTCATGTTAGAACTTATGAAACTATGAACTAGAAGTAGCTAAGTCTCAAACATCAGAAGACAATTCTAGAAGATCATCTTCTGATCTATCTCATCACAGAGGCGCCCAGAGACTTGCAGAGCCTCTGGATCTCAACTTTATTCCACACGCGCCTTGGATGACGTGGCAGTCACTTTTTCCGTATGTAACGAATTATGTTAGTCATACAAGTGACGTGTCATTCAGTGATAGGCTAGCTCATTGACTTTTCTCTTTGTACAAGTATATATAGAGTTAGTTATCACTGTAATTGATGTCTATCATCATTGAGAGAGAAAGTGTATTTCACTCCGTTTATTGTAATCGATCTTCAGATTATTTAATACGAATTCTCATTTGATCTTCATATACTGTTCTTACTGAATTAATTACTGTTCTAGCTTTAATCATAGATTTATATTGCTTCCGCTCCTATATTTCTATTAGATCTATTGATTAATTGAGTAAAATAGGGATCTGGGTTCCAACAATTGGTATCAGAGCTAGATAATCAATCTATTGATTATTCGATCTCGTCCAGTTTGGAGAAATCACCACTCAACTAGCAGTTATTTTCAAGTTTTAAACAACTATTATTAATTCTACCCTGTTTAACGAGATTTTGACGATATAATACAATTTTTCTTTAAAACAGTGGTAATCTTAGTTTAATTCTTAAATCAGTAAGTAAAACGTTTTGTTTCTATTCATTTGAGTTTATTTGTTCTAAATTTCAAGAGTATTTCCTGCAAATTTTGAATCCCTGTTTTCTGAAAAATGGTAAATCAAAACCTAAATTTGTATCCAGAATGGTCGAAGTGGAAATTGGACTGATGATGATAAGGCCAAAATGGAAATTGCCAAAAAAGGCAAAAGGTTTACTAATCATGGCAATTCTCAATGAGATTTTTCAATCTCTTGATTCCTGCGAGACGGCCAAGGAACTATGGGATCAACTTGCATAGAAGAGCTCAAGCCTTGAACGAATACAACAGTTTTTAACCACTCCAAGAAGAAACTCTGGAACAGACTTATCACATATTTAACACTCTGATAAATCTGTGCAAGAAGTGTGATATCATCAGATCAAAGGAGGATAATAATGTTTTAATTCTCAAACGCTTGAATCCAGAATGGTCGAATCTTTCCATGTGTCTTCAAGCCAATCAAGATATGGAAATGTGGTCTTTGCATGATGTGTTTGGTACCTTACAAGCACATGAGAATGAGGTTATTCAGAAGAAGATAAATGTTGGTGTACCTCTGGCCCTCATCTCTGAATCCAGAAGATCAGGTAGAAGAAGTAAAGAGGCAGAGAAGAAAAGGAATAGCAAGGCCTTTATATCAGAGGCTGGTACAGAAGATTTCTCTGACACAGAAGATGATGAAATCAGTTCATTTGCTGAATCCTTAGCTCTAATTACCAAACAGTTCATAAAGAAATTTGGTAATCGTTCATTTCAAAACAGATGGTTTGACAACAGAAATGAACGCCCCACTCTGCCTTATGTTCAAAGGTAGGAATTACAGAAGGTGGAAAAGTCAGAAGCTGAGAAGAAAGAAGAAGAGTTGAACAAGAAGAAAGATGTTTGTTACAGATGTGGAAAGTCGGGTCATTATTCAAAGGACTGTAAAAGTGTTCTTATCAAAGACAAACAAAACTACAAGAACAAATACAAATACACCAAAGTTGAAAGAGCACACTATGCCGAAAGAGAGAACTGGCTAGATGATCAATCAAGTGAAGATGAAGCCATGTTCTGTAGAATGGCAAAGGCAGATGACTCAGAAGATCAACCTTCTAAAACTTCGGTTTGTACTATCTCTAATTCTTCTGAACTCGAGCAAAAAATTTTAAATCCAACTATTGATTTTGAAAATCTAAAACAAAAGCTTTTTGCTGAAAAGATATTAAGGAAAAACATTGAACTATCTGTTTCTACCATCGAAAAGGAAAGAGATATTTTCAAAAGTGAGATGGAGATTTTAACTAATGAGAAACTTGAACCATCTACTTAGAATGAAAAGATTTCAAAACGTCTAAAATCAACAGAAGTCAAACTCAGAGAAGAGAACCAAAACTTTTGTAATCTTTTGGAAACTAAGGATAAGGACATAAGTGCTACAGAAAGTGACAAATTAAACTCTGTAGCACTTAAAAACTACTTTCAAAAGGAAAGGGAATTTTTACATATTGAACTTCAAAACAAGGAGCTATAGATCAAAAACATATGGATGCTCAGAAGGTTCATGAAAAGATAAATACACAAGTAGGGAAAACATGTCTTGTTTTCGAGGATCTGGATCCTTACACTCGTAAAAAGAGGTCTACTCTTGATTTTGTGTTATGTATGGGTAAAGAACAGAAACCTAGTTTTCCCATTCTATATGAACAATCTGTTTTTAAAAAATCAAAATATGAGAATGGACATCAAGGTAGAAAACTAAAGTACAAAAACATTAAATATTCCTAAGAAAAAGCAAGTCAAGTTGATCTTAAGCTTATTTAGAAGAAGAAAGGTGTTTTTAATTTTGGTTCATTCACTCATATAACTTTAAATCCAGAAGTTGATGAGTTCATACCCATACAAGCAGAAGAAGAGCTTAGACTCAAGTTTCAAAAATACATTCTCACAACTCTGGATGAGTTATATAAATCAGAACAAACAAATCTCAAACATTAAATCTCTAAAAACCATCCAGAGATTTTTCCTTGTTATTTTGTAGATTTAAATCCTTGTGGAGTTGAAGATAAGGATGACTTTATGGCTTATCCTTGGGAAAATGATATTCAAAATGATGATGAATTTTTTTAGAGTTTATAAAAACTATTTTTCAAATCTTGATCTTTTGCCTCTTAATTTTATAAAGGTTCCAGAGGTTATCAAGGATGCAAATGCTCCATTTTTATATACCAATGAACCTATGGAAATTAGAGTTGTTCCTCCAAAAGAACGAAGAAAAGAGGTTCCTATCCATCCAGATTTCCTTGGGATGTGTTTACAAGCTAAAACTTGTCTTGAATTATAAAAGGAGGCAAATCTCAAAGAGAAAGCAAATCTTAAGCACCAACCTTTGAAATCTCAATCACAGAAGTTTACTTGTCTTGAAAATGGAAAATGGAAAGCTAACTCTTATACTTCTGTTTCAGTAAAACCTAAAGTTCCAGAGAAGTCTCCTTAAAAGAAGCCCCCACAGAAGAATTAAAATGTTTCAAAGCATTAGTCTAGACTACATAAGAAGTTAAATGGAACAACTAACTTTAGAATAGACAGAAATAAGAAAAATTGTAATTATCATTCTAGTAATGAAAATTCAAGAAGGTAATATTACCTTATCCAAAGTAGCTCATGTTTCTGGGTTGAAACATAACTTGTTAAGTGTAAGTCAACACTGTGATTCTAAAATGCTAGTTGTATTTGATGAAAAACATTGTTTCTTATTCTCTAAGGTAAGTGAAGAATTATGGAGAGCTGACAGGAAAGGTAATCTATATATGATGAACTTTACATCTAAGGATGGTAAGGAAACTCTCTGTCTTATCTCTATGAAGAGTGAAATTGCATGTCTATGGCATCATAAACTTTCACACTTGAATTTTGAAAATCTTGAGCTTCTCGTAAAACATAACTTGGTTAAGGGCCTCCCAGAGGTACACTTCCAGAAGGATCACCTCTGTCCCGCATGTGAGATGGGAGGAATAAAAAGGGCACTCACAAAACCAAAAGGGATCACTCATGCACAAGGCCTCTACAAATGCTACATGTTGACCACTTTGGTCCCATTGCAACTCAGAGCCTTTCTGGGATAAAGTATATCTTGGTACTAATAGATGAATTCTCCAGGTATACTTGGCATGCTTTTGTAAGACAGAAATCAGAAGTACCAATTGTGCTAAAGAATATGATGACAAGAATACAAGTTCTTCTACAACAGAAAATACAGCAACTCAGAAGTGACAATGGTTCTGATTTCAAGAATGCCAAGCTTGAAGAATACCTTGTTGATAACGACATTACTCAAAACTTCTCTGCTGTATGCACACCTTAGCAAAATGGTGTAGTAGAAAGACGAAACAGAACATTGGTTGAAGCAGCAAGAACGATGCTTGCAGCTTCTGGGCTACCCACCAATTTCTGGGCAGAAGCTGTTGCCATGGCGTGTTTCACCCAGAATAGATCAATAATAATTAAGAGGTATTTTAAAACCTCTTATGAGCTGATAAATAACAGAATACCCTCTGTTAAATATTTTCATATTTTTGGCTACAGGTGTTTTATTCTGAATGATTAAGAAAAAACTTGGCAAGTTTGACAAGAAATCCGATGAAGCCAAGTTCTTGGGATACTCATTAGAAGAGTGTAAACATCGATTTTAGGGTTTTTAATTTGAAAATTAAGACTGTAATGGAGAGTATAAACATCGATTTTGATTATCTTTCAGGCACCAGATTATTATGATTCAGATCTCAAACTTAATACTGTCACCTTTGATTATATTTCAGGCACCAGAGAATCCTAGATTGATGCTTTATTTGAAGATTTTCTGGGAGAAGAAATACCTTCAGAGAGAATACCCACTAATCAACCAATGAATATTCCTGAAGTACTTCAAGCTTCTGGGATAACTCTTTCTGGTTCAGAATCACCAAATGATAGTCCAGAGGTAACCTCTGTGCCTTCATTTGAGGGGGAGACGCTAGGCGCTCATCTAGATCCAGAGCCAACCCCAGAACCAGAAGATGTTATCCAAATCGTGGATACAGAAGTCCAAGCTCGGAAACTACCTCAAACAAGGATGAAAAGATGGACAAAGCCTCGTATTCCAGATCTGGTAATTGGAGATCCATCTGAAGGAATTAAAACCAGATCTGCAACTGGAAATGAAGCATTCTTTGTAAATTTTCTAAGCATAATTGAGCCAAAGAAAGTTCATGAAGCTTTACTAGAACCAAGCTGGGTGGATGCAATGCAAGAAGAGCTGCTTCAATTTGACAGAAACAAGGTGTGGAAATTAGTACCTCTGCCTAAAGATAAGGTCGCCATTGATACTAAGTGGGTTTTCAGAAATAAAAAGGATGAAGATGGAATTGTGATCAGAAACAAGGCAAAGGTAGGTAGCCAAGGGATACTGTCAAGAAAAAGGAATTGACTACGATGAAACTTTTGCTCTAGTTGCAAGACTTGAAGCAATAAGACTCTTTCTAACCTTCTCAGCATATAAAGATTTTAAGGTATACCAAATGGATGTTAAATGTGCATTTTTGAATGGAGATCTCAAAGAAGAAGTGTATGTTCAACAACCTCCTGGTTTTGAGGACTTGAGACATCCATATCATGTCTCTCTTCTGGGCAAAGCTCTGTATGGCTTAAAGATAGCTCTAGAGCTTGGTATGAACGATTGTCAAAGTATTTGATTAAGCACTTGTATGAAAAAAGATAAAATTGATACAACTCTGTTCATCAAAAGAGGCTGAAAGAGCACAGAAAATTGCTTCAAAATACTTAGCTTAAAGGAAAAAAACTTCGGAAGTATGTACTTCAGAAGTTCTGATGATTTGACTAAAGTTCTGAAGGAGCTCGGAAGAACTTCTGAAGTCTGTTTCTGAAGACAGTTCAGAACCACTTCTGAACTGTGTTTGTCATGTTATTGCTATTACTTTAGTCTTTCTGTTTTGTGTATAAATATAAGTTTGTTAAACCTTTGTATAGTAAGTTGTTTTCAGATTTGTTCTAGTACTATAATTGACATATCTGTAATCTTTGAATATCAATACTACATACGACTTAAGTGCTCCAAATTATGTGTTCTTTACATAATTCATTGTTCATATTTTATATCTGGGTGCTAACAATTGGTATCAGAGCCAATTCATCTTACAATTGGGTAGCAAATTCTGTTACGAAATTGTCAGATCTGGCAGTTTCTTGAAATCTTGAAATCTTGAATTAATCATTCAAAGATTAATTCGAATTGAATTTTAATCATTACCAAAGGTGAATTAGCGATCAATCAAATCAAGAATGAACAAAGAAATCGTTTCCATCGGTTCTGAAACAAAACCACCTACCCTGTTCTTGAGCGAATACCATCAATGGAAGATTCACATGATTCAATTCTTAGACAACATTGATGAAGCTTTGATGCAGTCTATAGTGAATGGACCGCTTGAACTGTAAGTGGAAATCCCTGGTGTTTCTCGCACTGAAACAACTCCCGAAATTCCAGCAACAAGAATCAGAAAGAATTTTGGAAGGTACAGTAATGCAGAGAAGGAACAAGCAAAAATAGATAAAAGAACTCTTACTCTTCTAACTATGGTAATTCCAAATGAAATATTCAACAGGGTTGATAGTTAACGTCTACAAAAGCCATGTGGCATGAAGTTGAAGCTCAGATGCAAGGAAGTACAAAAGCACAAGCACAGAGGTTAAACATATGTGTTGGGACATATGAAAACTTCAGATACAAGGAGGGAGAGGCTATTACTGATACTCATCACAGATTTAACAATATTCTGAATGATCTAAGGAGGAATGGAGTTCAGAAATCTAATTCTGAAATTAATAACAAATTTCTGAACAATCATGGTAGTGAATGGTCATGTTTTTCTCATACCATGGTTACAAGGAATCTATCCACGAAATCCATTCATGATGTGTATGGTATTTTGTTCCAACAAGAGGATAAAATAAAGATCAGACAGAATGAGCTAAAGAAGACCAATGAAAATATTGTGGCATTAATTAGTAAGAAAATAAACAGTTCATTGAAAATCTGTGATATTCCAGAAGCCAGTTTCTGTGATGGTAATGAGTCAGACGAAGAACTCAAGAGAATTTCTGAAGGTATAGCCTTCATGACAAAGCAGTTTCATCAGAGATATAACCAGAAGTATAAGAACAAACCTAAATTTGATGAAGGACCAAAGAAAGTATTTGGTCAAGAAACTGTTCTAAAAGATACTTTTGAACCAGCTAGATGCTTCAATTGTGGAAAACCAGGGCACTTTGCTAGACAGTGCAAAATGCCTAAAGTAGAGAATACTGGTTACCAAGTATGAAGATGGATGTAAATCCTGCTTTAGTAACCAAGTATGAAGAAGACTGGCTAAACTGAACAGATGAGGATGATGAAGAGGTTGCTCACTATGCAACAAATTGTTTCATGTGTCATACTCATGATACTGAGGTAAATTCTTCTTCTGAACCTACTTCTGAAAATTCTACCTCAAATAAACTTACAAGATCAAATTCTGAATATGTCTTCAGAATTTGAAATTTTAAGAAACAAAATAAAAGGATAAAGGTTATTAGTTAACCAATTCAGAATGGAAAGTCAGGTATATAAAGTAAATTGCCAAAATGCTGAAGAAAATATTGAGAAGATTTCTAAAGAAAAATATGAATTCAAAGAAAAAATGGATAATATGCAAAAGGAAATTATAAATGTTAAATCTGAAACAGAAGTTCTGAATGTTAAAATGAATTTTTTGAATCAAGAGATACTTGAGTTATACAGGAAGGTTAAGGAATTAGAAGATCTGAATTTCAAAAGGGGTCAAACTGAGCAAACTTTAAATATTTTGACAAGTCAGGCTAAGAATTCAAAATTTTACAATATAAAAACAGGTTTAGGATACACTGAAAGTCCAGTTATGAAAAAAGCTCCATCAAATTTATATGACATTTCAAACATGAAAATTTTTAATGAAAAAAGTAAGGGACTAGTAAGTAAATTTGTAGCTCATTCTTTGCCTGAGAGAATTCCTTTTGTAAAAGCAGAAGTTTTGTTTACTGATGAATCTGAAACACATTCTGAAGAAATTAAGTCTACTTCTGAACCTATTTCTCAAGAAAAGTATGAGACTATTTCTGAACTTGTTACTGAATTTCTGAAGAAAAAATTGAACATTCAAATATTTCTTCTGAACAACATATTTCAGAAATTCATCAAAAAATTTCAGACTTAAACAAAGAAGACATTTCTGGAGAATCTTATGAAGAATTTTCAGATAATGAATCTTTACATGATAAGGATGAATTCTCAAATATTTTCTTTGATGATTCTGAAAATGATTCTGAAAAAATTTAAACCGTCATCAGATTCAGAAAGCAAAATTAAAATTTCAAAACTAAACAATTTTGCTTCAGAAATGACTCAAAATATATTCTCAGATCTAATGAATGCTTCAGATTCTAACAATGATGATTCTCTAAAAGATCTGAATTCTTCTTTAAAAGGAAAATCATCTATGTCAACTTCAGATTTCATAACTAAAGTCAAAACTTTTGAAAAATGACAGACTTCAATTCCTACATCTAATTCTTTTAAATCAGAAGTGAAGCAAAACAAAAATAAAAGATTTTATCCTAATATTCTGTTGGTTCCAGATTTCTTCTTCAATGATTAATCGATGAATTCATATATCAGAATGTAAGCGGAAGCAATTAATATTGATTAATCAACAGTAATAAGAATAGTAAAAGAATGAAGAACAGATGGAATTTGTATTAATAACCTTGAATCACGATTACAAATACTTGGAATGACGCACAGTATGTTCATCAATTGAAAGTACTCAGATCGAATTATATTACAGTGATAGTACAGATCTATTTATACTATTACAACAACTGAAAGTCAACACTCTAACCTATTACAAAATGCCACATCAGATAGGGGCGTCTAACTAATTTCTGTTGAAGAGGAGATATGCGGATGAATGCTGCCACGTCATCATAGCCTACCATCTTTTGACTCATACTTTAAAAGTCTAACAATCTACCCCTAAGTATGAAGTTCGAAGAATGGCGTCTGTTCAGAAAGGAGCAACTTTAGAGACGGCCTTCGCAATTTTGTTGATGACCTCTCTGATTGATAATAAACTGTTAAGTCTTTTGATCATCCTTTCAAGTACCTCTGGATCATGTTCATTTACACTAACAGAGATGTAACATTTTGCAATGTATACAACATCTGAAGAGTATCGATGTGCGTCCTTTATTCTGAAAAAGTTTCTTCTGTCTGGTCTTCTAAAGATGACCCCTTCTTCTGGTTGAAGCAAAATTTTACTAACTTTGAATGAATTGACGTTTTCTAATTCTTCGTTTGGTGCAGATATGGCAAGGTTATCAACGTTGAAGTTTATCCCTATCTGGAAGTCGACCTGCCTCTTGTATCTTATCAAAGACTTCATGCAGTCAATGATTCTTGAGTAGGCAATGTTGTCTTGGCTATCAATACTTTTGGCCACTTGGACTTTTATTAAAATTTCCAGAAACAGAAGATCAGAGGGATGAACATACAGTAAGTCGTTATCGCAGAAGTATCTGGTTTGATTGTCTTCTCTGATTACTTCATAAATTATGTACCAGATCTCTGTATCTGGCAAAGATCCGTTTGATTGGTACAGAAGTATAAACATCCTGTCTTGCTTGTCTGTGTTCCATGAATTTATCTTTTATAGCATCACTTACATTATAGGCGTTCGAGAAGTTAGGCAGCATCAAGTAGATCTTCTGACCATTTGGAGCGTACATGCTATTTCTGATGATTTCACTGTTGGAAGCTCAAGTTTCCCCAACCTATGGACTGCTTCTTCACGGACAGCCTTTCTTCTTTGTGATTTATCGTGTCTTGCTTTCTCTCTGGCTTCCTTTTCTCTCTCTCTCTCTCTCTCTTCTTCTGCCTTTGCTTTCTCAGCCTCAGTCTTGGCTTTCTCTTTAGCTTTCTCTCTGTCAACTCTTTCTTTTTCTACATCAGCTTGCCTTCTGATTTCTTCAGCTTTTTCTCTGGCAAGTTCTGCTTCAGCATTGGCTCTTTCTTCTTCTGCCTTTGCTTTTAACTCAGCTTCTCTCCTTGCTTTATTTAGAGCTTCAACTTTAGCTTTTGATGCCTCAGCTCTGGCCTTTGCTTCCTTTTCTTTGGCTATCTCTACTTTAGTGGATGGTGAATATGGTGTTTTCCTTGTATTGTCAATTACTTCTAGAAGAAATTTGGCTATTTCTGGGTCTTTTGGAAGAGGCCCAAAGTGAGTGGCCAACGGGGTTGGAGTCAGAGGAGTTTGTGTTGATGAAGGTTGAGCAGAAGAACTTTGCTTTGATGAGGGTGGTGGAGCAGAAGAGGAGGGGGACTTGCCTTTACCTTAAGTTGTAGTGTTAGCATCATTTGTTGGCTTGGCTTTCTTGGCTTCTGGTTCTTTCTCCCCCTTCTGCGAATCAGGATCCTGATCCTCAGATCTTTTAAGTTTAAGATCTGGTCTTCTGCAAGCTCGTTCTTCTTTAGCCTTTTTCTTGGCATTGAATGCTTCAGATGTAGAACTTACCAGAGTTGTAAGTTTAGAAAGAGTGGTTTCCCTGGAAGAGAGCTTCTGATCAACATTTGAAGAGTTGGTCGTTTTGATGCAAACTTTGAAGATATGGCCTTCATTCTGTCAAGCATAGCTTTTTGAAAAATAGCCATGTCTGACTTCTTAACCAGAGTAGTGCCAGAAGGATCATCAGAAGGAATTACTGCTTTGATAATCTTTTGTAAATCAACAACCAGAGAACTATATTCTTCCACAAAGATGGTAACTTCAGAAGTTGGGTATGTGGAAGATAGCATCAACATTGGCTTTGATCCCTTCATGCAGAAGTTTGAACTGGTCATCAAAATAATACTGCTGAGCCTCTGAATTGACAGTGAGAACCTTTTGAATGGCTTGTAAAGTAGCAGCTTGATTTGCTTGTTCAGATTTGATGCCTAGAAGAAGAGTATTGTTATTGGAGACGGATAATTTTAGATCTTCCATAGATCTCTGAATTTTATCAGCAAATGCCTAAAACGCTGCATTTGTGACAAATTCAGAATGTGTAACCGGTGCTTTTCCAACACATGGAGCCCCTTTACTCTCGCGTTCAGAGAGGCCATCTTTCACACCTGTGTTGGCGTTGAGTGTGGATGGACTTCCAACCTGTCTTCGAGGGCTATGATTAACAGGCACCTCTTCGGTTGTTCTGATTGTCTCAACAGAGTCCTCATCATCAGAGGATGAGGTGCTGAAAACAATGTGCTTACCTTGATGGAGTGTAAACACCCCGGTAAGTGGTGCATCCTGATGCTGTAACCCCTCTGATGGGATTTCCTCAGCTTCTATCCTATCAGAAGATGTGGACTCATCTTCTGTGTTTTTTATAACATTGTCGGTCACAGAGACAACGACATTTTGTGTAGGAATAGGCGAGTTCTGGGGTAATGGAACTCCTATATTTTCATCATCATCTATTTAAGAGGATGATGAAGAGGAGGTGCTTTCCCCGGCAGTGCTTGATTCAGAGGATTGAGAAGTATCCTCTGAATGGATGGTTTCTGGGTGGTTTGGACTGGGTCGTCCTTGGTCAATAAGTGTAGATGTGTTAGCATCTACCTCAGCATATGAGGTTACCCTTTGGGATGTAGGAGAGATTCGCTCAAATGTGTCTCTATGGACATCTTCAATACCCTCTTTCATCAAGAGGTCGACATGGGTAGAACCACTCGGATGGTCACTCATATTCTTTTCAACCTCAGCCTCACTTGACCCCTCACCATCCAAAACTGGCTCTAAATGCTCTGGGGTAGAAATTCTCTGTTTTGAGAAAATCATAGAGCTTCTATAAGATTGCAGATAAGTAGAGCTAGATGGAATTAGGTTTAGCATGTACCTGGAAAGTTCCCTTGGAGAGGAATACCCATTGCTTGGCCGATGAGAGCTCATTGAGGCGATATTGCAGAAAGGTTGAACTAATGGAGCTTTAAATGCCCCAATTGCAGGATAGGTAACCAGGAATAAAAATCGTGGAAACATTAAGGCTGGGAGAGGTTTTCCTTGAGTTTGATGAGATACCGTAGTGTTCACAGCAGCTTTGATTTCTTGGAAAATGAGGCTTGCATAGTCCAAAGGGCGGTTGAAATACATACCATACATGATGGTCAAAATGTTTCTACTAGCTTGATCAAGGGACCCAATTTTACATGTGAGGCTCTTGTTCAAAATGGAGACAAGGAGATTCCACATTGGGGGTAACTGCTTTCTCTTAAATTCAGACAGTTTGGTTAGGGTTTCGTTGTAGCCAAGGAAATGGATGAAGGATAGCAGGGCTTCAGCAGATGGATTCGATTCTAGGGCTGGATTTGGCATGAACTGACCATCAATTTGCACCTGTGATTGGGGTAAATGAAAATACCTGGCTAATTTCTTCTTGGTGATGGGTATCTCCACAGCATTTTCAGGTTGATCTGGATGGCTGAAATTTCCAATCAAAGTTTCTTCATCACTAATGTACATCGATTGCCAAACTTCTTGAACATAAATTTCAGGGACATTTGGGTTTGTCAGAGTTAGGGCTCGATTAAGTGGATGCTGTTGGAGGAATTCGACCATGATCCTGAACTCGACCTGGTAGGTGTTTGGATCAAGAAGGACCTGCACATTGTTCGCTTTTAATGGCAGTTTGACAAATGGTGCACTATCTGCAGTGGAATGAACGAGACGTCCTTCGTCATCGTTGAGAGTTGGATTTGCAAGACGAGAACCCATTGATGAGAGTTGGGTAAGCTGGTGAGTAGATTCGTGAATAGGAGAGTTTGAGCAGTAACAGTTGCGAAGAAGAAGATGAGTTTCTGAAATTTGTGGTTTTATATGAGAGAGAATGTGATCAATTTGGAATGGGAAGGGGTTTTAGTTTTGGGAGTAGAAGAAAACGGTTCAGAAATGATGATGTAAGCACGCAGGCGTTGATACATGCAGTCACACGATGGGTGACATGTGGAAAGTAGGAAGGTGAGCTAGTGATGATTAAAGCACGATATTTGAAAGAGATAACTGAAGGGTTATCGGCTTAAAATCGGTTGATTATCCCAAAAGTAAATAAAAAAGTATTAATTAAAAAATTGTTAATTAATCAAATAAAATTGTCATTTTAGTTGACAAAAACAAATTTTTAGAGTAATAAATCTTTTTATTTAAATTTAAAATCAGTCATTCGGTAAATAGAAAAATGTTTTGAACCAAATGAAAGTTTAATTTTCCATGAAGAGAATAATAAAAAAAATTAAAATTGAGTATATAAATTTAGAATAACCTTGACGGAAAGAGTTAATAAAATATATATATTCAATACAAATTTCAGAAAATATTGATTCATAAAAAAGTAATTTGAAAAACATGTCAACTTAGAATCATCATCTAAAATGAATTTGAAATGAATCATAAAAATTCTGAGAAACCTTGACGGCAAGAGAAACACAGAATAAGAAGATTCAGAAGAAACTTAAAGTAGATGAAAAATTCAGAAGACATCTAACCAGAGTTAGACTTTGAGAGGCTCCCCCTTGATAAGTAACCTCCCCCTGGAATGGTAAACTCCTCCTTGAAAGGTGAACTCCCTCTTGAATGGTAAACTCCCCCTTGAATGGTAAACTCCCCCTTTTGAATGAATCACAAAGATTCCTTGAGTATATAAAAGAAAGCTTCTTCCTTCGCATTTTGCAATATGCGCTTTGCTGACATCATTTGGAAGATAAAAAGATTATATGGATAAAGAAGGTCAGAAGAGTTCAGAAGCTTCTGATGGCTTCTGGTGAATTACCAGAAATAATCAGAGACCTCTGGACAGTTCTGATTAAACAAAAAAAATTTCCAAGGATGTTACATATTAAGCATTCCCAAATTGTTGATTAAGAAATTAAAACGCTTCTCATCTAGAGCCTTTGTGAAAATATCAGCAAATTGATAATCATTAGAGATAAACTACATTTCTATAATGCCCTTTTCTACATAATCTTTGATAAAATGATACCTGACATCAATATGCTTCGTTTTTGAATGCTGAACTGAGTTTTCAGTAATGACAATTGCACTCTCAGAATCACATAGTATGGGAATCTTATCATAAATCAGACCATAGTCTCTGAGTTGAGTCTTCATCCAAATAACTTGAGAACAACAACTAGCAGCAGCAACATATTCAACTTCTGTAGTAGATGTTGAAACACAATTTTGTTTCTTGATTGTCCATATGATAAGTCGATTACCCAGAAGTTGACTGCTACCAGAAGTACTTTTTCTGTCCAGCTTACAACCTGCATGATCAGAATTTGTATATGCCATTAAATCAAACCCAGAGTTTTTAGGATACTAGAGACCCAGTGAAGGAGTTCCCTTTAAGTATCTAAAAATTCTTTTGACAGCAGGCAAATGAGATCCTTTAGGATTGGCTTGATAACGAGCACAAAGACAAGTAGCAAACATAATATCAGGCATACTTGCAGTTAAGTACAGAAGAGAACCTATCATACATCAATTGGTTTCCCAGAAGGATCAGGACCTAGTTTCATACTAGGAGAGATAGGTGTTTTCATAGGTGATGAATTCTGAAAATGAAATTTCTTTAACATGTCAGAGACATATTTTGCTTCATTAATAAAAATACCAGAGGTACTTTGCTTAACCTGGAGTCCTAGAAAGAATGTTAGTTCTCCCATCATACTCATTTCAAATTCAGTTTCCATCAATTTAGAAAACAAATCAACTTCTGTTTGATGAGTAGAGCCAAAAATTATGTCATCCACATAAATTTGAATAATAGTTAACATACGTTTGCCTCTTTTGATGAAAAGTGTGGTATCAATTTTACCTTTCTCATACCCTTTGCTGATCGGAAACTTGGATAAACGTTCACACCAGGCTCTAGGTGCTTGCTTTAAGCCATACAGAGTGTTGTCAAGGAGATAGACGTATTCTGGATGTCTAAAGCCAGCAGGTTGTTCAACATACACTTCTTCTGTGAGATTTCCATTTAGAAATGCACATTTAACATCCATTTGATATACCTTAAAGTTTTTGTATGCAGAGAATGCCGAAAAAAACGTATCTCCTCGAGTCTTGCAACAGGAGCAAAGGTTTCATCGTAATCAATGCCTTCTTCTTGACAATAACCTTATGCCACCAGACGAGCCTTGTTTCTGATCACAATTCCGTCTTCATCCTTTTTATTTCTGAAAACCCACTTAGTACCAATAGCAACTTTGCCTTTTGGTAATGGTACTAAGTTCCAAACTTTGTTACGTTCATATTGTAGTAACTCCTCCTACATTGCTTCTACCCAACTAGGTTCAACTAAGGCTTCATGAACTTGCTTGGGTTCGATCATACTAAGAAAGTTGACATAGAAAGCTTCATTTGATGTAGCAGATCGTGTTTTGACAGCCTCAGAAGGACTACCAATGATATGATCTGGAGTGTGTGATTTAGTCCATTTCTTCATCCTTGTTTGTGGTATTGGTTGAGCCTGAACTTCTGTGTCAGAAGACGAGATAACTTCATCTAGAAATATTGATTCTGAATCCCTTGATCCTAAAGTCTCCCCCTCAGATGATGGAACAGAAGAAGCTTCTGGACAATCAGATGATGGAATGGGAAAAGCAGAAGGGATTGAAGAGCTAGGTTCAGAAGAAGTAGGACCAGATAGATTTATGCCAGAGGCATGAAGAACTTCAGGTATGCTTAAGGATGGGGTAGGTAAAACAGGTTCTGACAATATTTCTTCGCCCAGGAAATCTTGAAAAATAGCATCAATCTCAGATTCTCTGGATCCTGAAAGATAGTCAAAAGTGACAGTATTAAGTTTGAGTTCTGAAGAGGAATATTCAGTGTTTGTTCATCAAAATCAATGTTAATGATTTCCATAACTGTTTTAGTTCTTAAGTTAAAAACACGAAAAGCTCTGGAATTTAAAGAATAGCCTAAGAATTTAGCTTCATCGGATTTTGGATCAAATTTGCCAAGTTTGTCTCTATCATTTAAGATAAAACACCTGCAATCAAAAATATGAAAGAATTTGACAGATGGTTTTCTTTTGTTAATAAGCTCATAAGAAGTTTTTAGATGCCTCTTGACGATTATGGGACGATTCTGAGTAAAACAAGCGGTGGCTACAGCTTCTGCCCAGAAGCTACGAGCATCGTTCTGGCTGCTTCTACCAAGGTTCTGTTGCGACGTTCAACGACACCATTCTGTTGAGGAGTGCGTACAGCAGAGAAGTTCTGAGTAATTCCATTTGCAGCAAAGTACGTTTCAAGCTTGGCATTCTTGAATTCAGTACCATTGTCGCTTCTAAGTTGTTGAATCTTTTGGTGCAGAAGAACTTGAATTCTGGTCATCATATTCTGGAGTACGATAGGTACATCTGACTTCTGTCGAACAAAAGCAAGCCAAGTATGTTAGGTCTGAAAAGATTGTATCCGAGATCACAAATATTGAAGACATGAAGGGTCAAAATGCAAAGTCATCAAAGTCATTATTTAGGAAATGTTTAATGTTTAAATATAATGAAACATTCCTTTTTGTAAATAAGGCAAGTGTATAATGCCTTAATCTCCTAGTTTCCTTATATCGTATTTCCTATAAATATAAATAGAGGGTTAGGGCTAGCAATTAAAAAGAACACATTAATTCATATCATTAGAGAGAACTTATTAGATAATATTATTGTAACCGATATTCAATATAAGTGAGATATCTGACTATTCATTCTCGATTCTTTGGATATGAATGAACTAGACATGGACCCAATGTCGATAACTTGTGTCACCCCACCCAACTACTCAAGTATCTCACAAAAGATTGTTTCATATATCACGGAGAATGAGCATATCTGCTATCTTTTCTTCACTCAGAAGATTAAGATATTGAAAAAGGAAGACACACCTCCGGTCTCCGAACTTTACATTCAATGCACATTGAGTCTGTGAAATGTATTTTCACATTTTGAGCCTTAAAATTAGCATTTAATGCATAAATTCTTTCTACACATTGCACGAGTCTTTGTGATTCACATTGCATATCTTTGTGTTTATGCCGGAATAGTTTGAGAAGTTAGTTTTATAACTTACTTCTGCGATAACTGGAAATCCTATCAGTGCCAACCCGCTGCCAACACTGAATATAGGTTACTTAATTAAATTTAATTTTGATTAAGTGATAACAGTTGCTACATGTGCTTCTGTCTGTTAGCCCATTACCCGATATTCCATATTTACATTTGATCATATTCGCACTTATTGTCTTTTATTGTTCATAATGCTTCGGATTCTCCTTATCATTCTAAGGGGGAGAAAAAGTATCAAAGACAAATGCCCATTATGAGGGAGATATTGTATATCAAAGACACCACATGAGAAAAAGAAGATGACAAATGCTGGTTGTTGAATACTGATTTTGTCGACTGCTGAAGATAAAGTTGAAGACTTATCGAGTGCTTAAGACCTGACATAAATTTTCATCGATTCAACTTGACCCGAGATCATTTTGTGTTGAAGAATTATCGAGTGCTTAAGACCAGACATAAATTTTCGTCGACTCATCTTGGCCCGACATCAATTCTTGTCGAATCTACTTGGCCCGAGATTTCTTTTCATCGACATCACCTAACCCGACATGCTTTTTGACCCGACAAGTTTTATACCCTACGACATCGCGGCTCCTTCGATTTTCTTTTCATGCTAATGTTAAGGGGGAGCTACGGAGCTTACAAGAGATCATATTCGTAGGGGGAGCAAAAGAATTCAAGAGAGTGATTTGTTGACAAAATTTCATCGTCTTCAAAAGAGTGCTGATTTGCTGAATTGTAATCTCGAACACAAAGGGGGAGATTGTTAGGTCTGAAAAGATTGTATCCGAGATCACAAATATTGACGACATGAAGGGTCAAAATGCAAAGTCATCAAAGTCATTATTTAGGAAATGTTTAATGTTTAAATATAAGGAAACATTCCTTTTTGTAAATAAGGCAAATGTATAATGCCTTAATCTCCTAGTTTCCTTATACCGTATTTCCTATACATTTAAATAGAGGGTTAGGGCTAGCAATTAAAAAGAACACATTAATTCATATCATTAGAGAGAGCTTATTAGATAATATTATTGTAACCGATATTCAATATAAGTGAGATATCTGACTACGAAGCTTCTTTAATATCCGTGTTCTTATCGTTTTATTCGACATAATCATTATGCTTGCATATACTGGGATCTACAAAGTATATCTGGAAAATTCATCAATAAGTACCAGTATATACTTTTTACCAGAAAGACTCTGAATTGCAATGGGACCATAGAGATCGACATGTAGCAATTGCAGAGGTCTTATGCATGAGTGATCACTTTTTGTTTTACGAGATGCTCGTTTTATCTTTCCCATTTCACATGCAGGGCAGAGGTGATCTTTTTGAAAATGAACTTCTGGAAGTCTAGATACCAAATTATGTTTTACAAGCATCTCAAGATTATCAAAGTTTAAGTGAGACATTTTATGATGCTAGAGCCATGCAACTTTACTCTTTTTGGAGATAAGACATAAGGTTTCTTTACCATCCTTGGAGGTAAAATTCATCATGTAGAGGTTACCTTTTCTGTCTGCTCTCGAAAGTTCCTCACCTGCCTTAGAAAATAAGTAACAATGTTCTTCATCAAATACGACAAGTATCTTAGAATCACATAGTTGACTTACAATAGGAGGTTATGTTTTAATCCAGAAACACGAGCTACTTTAGATAAGGTAATGTTACCTTCTTGTAAAGTACCATAGCCTTTGATCTGACCCTTACCATTATCACCAAACGTTACAGCTCCACCACTTTTGTCTTTGAATTGGGAGAGTATGTTTCGTGAACCAGTCATGTGCCTCGAGCATCCAGAGTCAAGATACCAGATATGCACACGCTGTTTCTGCAATCAAGATCAGAATTTCTTAGGTACCCATTTCATTATAGCTCCTTTAATGTTAGTTTTTGTTTTATCAGTTTTTTTTATTTGCTCTTGATTTGGTTTAACAGAAGGTAAAGACTGATTGTTTGTAATTCTTGTTTTTTTTTGTTTTTCTTTGTTTTATTTTTATTGAAGTACGAAAGTTTGAGTTTGATTGATCAGAGGTCCGCGAAAAAAATTGTTTCAATTTTAATAACAGAGAAAAACATTCAGAAGTCCATAGAAGATTGTATTGAATTTTCATTCCGATAATGATAATTACAATTATTCTTAAGATTGTCTTTTCTAGTACCAATTGTTCTAGAGAACTTCCTATCTAGACTAGACTTATGTTTTGGATCTGAAATTTTCTTCGGCGGAGATTTCCTCTAATTTTTCTTCTCAGAAGCTTTTGAGATTACTGAAACAGGAATAGAGCGATTAGATTTCCATTTACCTTTCTGTACATAAGAATGTTTTGGAGGATAAGTTTTAGGAGTTTGGATAAGGATCTTCTCTTTAAGTGTTTCTTCTTTTTCAAGTTCAAGACAAGATTTAGCTTTCAGACACATTCCTATAAAATCTGGATGTATGAAAACAGTTTTTCGTTGTTCAGGAGGAACAGAGAAAGTCGGAATTCCACTTGAATGTTTCTGAACATTCATTCCAGAAGCTCTTATCTCCAGAGATTCATTAGTAAATAGAAATGGGCGTCTTTATTCTTAATAACCTCTGGAGTTTTAGCATAGATAGGGGGAGATTGATGTTCAAAGTGAGAAAGATATGTTTCTGAATTGTCAAAGAAATCCTCACTTTGATCATCATTTTCCCAGGGATACGTGATTTCTTCTAAATCCTCTTGAACTTCAGAAAGATTTAAATCAATAAAGGAATAAGGAAAAATCTCTGGATTGTTTTCTAACTCTTTTTGTTTACTATCATTTTCAAGTTTAAAACAATTGTCCAGAGTCAAGAGAAGATCATTTTCAAAACTAAGTCTTAATTCTTCCTCTGCTTGAGTAGGAATAAACGCATCAGCCTTTGGATTCAACTTTATAAGAACACTTGAACCGAACTTGAAAATATCATCCTTCTTCTGAATTTTATTTAGATCAACGTTAGTCTTTTCAGAAAAATATATAATATTTTATTTAGATCGTTTAAAGCATGATTGTTCATAAAGAATCGGAAACACAGGCTTCTGTTGTTGTCCCATACGAAAAACGGAGTTTAAACAAGACTTCTTTTCACATGTATAGGGATCTAAATCTTAAAAACCGATTCCAGATCTTCCTACTTGTGTACTTATTTTCTCATGAACTTTTTGAGCATCCAGATATGTTTTGATCTGGTGCGTTTTGTTTTGAAGTTCAATGTATAAAAATTCTCTTTCTTTTTTAAAGTAGTTTTTAAGTGCTATAGAATTTAATCTGTCACTTTCCTTAACTTGAATCTCCTTATCCTTTTCTTCTAGAAGTTTCTTAAAACTTAAGTGCTCCTTTTTTAACAAAACTTATGTGTCTTTCAAGGTTTTAGAAATCTTTTCTTTTTCAGTGTCAAGTTCCAGTTTCTCTTCTGTTAAAATATCCATTTCTCTTTTGTAAATATCTCTTTCCCTTTGTATTGTGGAAAGAGTTTTCTCAATATCTTTTCGTAACTTCTTTTCAATTGTAAGCTTTTGTTTAAGTTCATCAAAATTATTTGACAAAAGCACAATTGTATTCTCAGGTTTAGATGACTCAGAGAAATTACTAACCGGTGACTCAGAAGGTTGATCTTCTGATTCATTCGTCTTTGTCATCCCACAAAACATGGCCTCATCACCGCTGGACCCATCTCCGAGCCAGTTCTCTTTATCAGCATAGTGGGATCTTTCAGTGACATTATACTTGTATTTGTTTTTGTAATATGTTTTGTCTTTATCCAGAGCCCCTCTGCAATCTTTCAAGTAATGTCCCGGCTTGCCACATCTGTAGCATACATCTTTCTTCTTCTTCATCTCATCTTCTTTCTTCTCTGTTTCAGTCTTTTCAGATCTCTGAACCTCTTGCTTAGGAGTATAGGTAGAAGAACGATCAAACCTTCTATTTCCTTGAAACGACCTATTTCCAAAACGGTTTGTAACTGTTTGGTTATAAGAGCCAAGGAATCAGCAAATGCCTTTTTTTCGTCATCAGAATCTTCTTCTGGAGCAGCTTCTGACATGAATGACTTGCTTTTCACTCTTCTATCTTCACTTCTTCTTCTGGTCGTTCCCTTTGATTCAGAAATCAAAGCCAGAGGTCCACCTATAGTTGTTTTCTTTTGTACAACCTCCTTCTCATGGGCTTGAAGAGTTCCAAATACGTCATGTAGAGACCATTGCTCAAGATCTTGATTGGCTTGTAAAGACATGGAGAGGTTTGACCACTCCGGATTTAATCTCTTCAGAAATAAGACATTATTTTCAAACTATTTCTAAATCTTCAAAATGTTTTCAGATTTCAGAAATATGTAGTTTTAAATGATTTTCATTCATATTCTAAGGGTATTTCTGCACTTCTGTACTTCATTTCATTAGTTCTAAATTATTTCTCAGAACTTCTGAACTTTACTTCTGAGTTTTTTCTCAGAAGTTCTAAACTCTCAATTCATAAAACTTCTGCACTTCGAGCGTGGCACACGTGTTATTTTCTCATTGGCTACTCACTAAACAGTTCATTAATCCAGATTACATGTTTAATAGTCATTACTTTTAGCCTACTTTTTCGCCACTTGTCCTACATCTATCTGCCACGTCCCAATCACTCGTATAAACTCTATTATTTCATCGTGTTCGTCTCTTTTCTCAGATTTTTCCCTCCGAAACTTAATTTTTACAATTTTTGAAAAGCCGCAAATCTCAGAAACTGATAGTTTGTCAATCATGTCTCAATCCAACATTGATCAACCCATCGTTTCTGCTAAATCCTGTGATATCTGTTAAATCTGAGTCTTCAGGTTAGTTTCTAATAAGTTTATTAGCATTAATATAGATTAGTTATAAGAGTTAAGAGTTAGAATATATTAGATTAACCGAAATTTTTTAGAATTTCCGGTAATTGCTTAGAAAGTCCAATTCCGACCCGTAACTGTCTGAAACGTCCAATATAGTGCCAAATGCCCTAATTTATACCCAATTATTATAAAATATGAAATTTTAAAGTTTCAAAAATAAAACTTTTTATTTTAATTGAAATTAACCACTTTGTACATTCATTTTGAGAAAAAGGCCAAAAAAATTGAGAAAAATTGCATTTTTATCATTTTGGGCTTAGGGTGGGGCCCATAAGCCATGGCCGGCCCCCTCCCTCCTTCCCCATATAAATATATTTTTTTTTTCATTTTTGCCTCATTTCAACATCAAAATTTTGAAAATCCCTCTCTCTCTCTCAAGAATTCAAAGGGGCACCTCTAGAACTCCCATCTTCATCATCATTCCAACCTCTTTTAGCTTCAAAATTCATCAAAGTAGTGTTTAATTTGAAGATTTAAAGATTTAAAACATCATCCAATCAAGGTATGAACTCTTGTTTACGTTTTTGCATCATATTGTGCACACTTTGTGCCATTTTCTTGTGTTCTTGTATCACATTTTGCATGCATAAACTAGTACATATTTTGAGTATTTCTTTGTGATAAACACAATATTTGATGGTGGGGATAGCCTCTTTGCAAATGAACCACCATTCTTATGGGTTTTCATGCTTAAAAACCCTATTTTGTACTTTTAACTTGCTGTCCAGAAAATGGTCTGTATTTGGACGACCACTTAGAGTAAATTTCAAGTTCAAATTCGTACTTATTTTAAATGGTGTTTATATTTTATGAGTTGGGGTTCTAATCCAAGTAGTTTCACTCAAAAACATTGAGTTTTGACCCCCCAAATGCTCAAATCAAATGGAATATGCAACTGGTGATTCAACAGTATGTAAACCCTACTTTGAATGGCCATATCTTGCAAAATAATGCTTCAAATCTTTTGATTTTTATTCTGAAAGTTTGTTTAATGACTTGCCTTCCAAATGCTTTTAATTCATTCAAAAATATAGTGATTTGATGTTTCATTTACTCAAAACAAAATGAGTATGCAATCTGTCCAAAATGGACAGATTTGTGCATGCATGTTCTAATGGTCATATCTCTTTCAAAACTCAATAAAAAATAATGATTCTTCCTTTGAGAGTTAATTACATGAGTTATCTTCTGCATGCAAGTGGAATCACATTAAACTATGGAGTTTTGATCTCCAAACATCTAAAACACTTTAGGTGTGCAATCTGTAAAACCACCAGCAGATAAACTCTACTTTGTGTGTTAATATCTCTTTTGTTATTTGTCTTCTTCTACAACCTTCTTTATTGATTTAGGGTTCATATGAATCCAATTTCACTAAAAAATATGAAGATATGAGGCATTAACCAAATTATTCAAAGTAGGTGTGCAATCTATCAAGAAATGACAGAATGGTACATACCACTTTGAGGTGCTATATTTTCTTCATAATTTCTTCAAAATGAGTGATTTTTATCTCAAACGTTTCCTCTATGAGTTATCTCTCGAATCCAACTGGAAATTCTAGAAAAAACTTAGTAGAACTCCTTAAATGAGTGATTTACTAACATGGTGTAATCTGTTTTACCGGTTGTGACATAATGTTTTGCATGAATTATTCGAACCACTTTTACATGTCTAAAAGGCATGAAATTTGGTCACAATGACCATAACTCAGTACTTTATCTTGTGTAAAAAGATAGGAAACTAGGTCATTTTGGAAGCCCTTGAAAACTGATCATTGTTAGGACAATTGGTTTCTGTCCAGAAGAGAAATTCTGGACTTAATTGATTTTTATAAATATTGATCATGTGATGGATAATAAGATTACTTTCGGTATAAATTACGATATTAACGAGCATATGGGCATTTTGTATAATTGGACATATATAGACACTTATGGGCTTAAGATTTATTCACCTCTATATGTAGTATTAGACCTATAAGTGACGGTTTTGATTATTACTCTTTGATAGGGAAGCGTTAGGTCGTCGTGTGGGGGTCAGATTGTGTTGTATTGTGACGCGGAGCTTTGCTATAAGGTGAGTATTCACAGCCCCTCTTTCCAAGTATTTTATACGATTTGGAGTGAAAAGTATGATTGAATATGTTATATGAGCTATTTTCATTATGATTATGAAATTTTGTTAAATTTGATGTTGTGGGCACTAAGGCATGTACACTAATAGTTATATTGAGTAAAATGTGACATAAAAGTTTGTACACTACTATTAACTCAAGTGAGGAGCCGAGGGTATTTGTGGATAGCGCTATTTGGACGGACAATCCCACCTAGAAACTACAGGTAGGGGTGCACTGTACTTAAAAAAAAACGAAGGTTCTACATATGTGGGGTATTAGTCCCACCGCTAAGGTAGAATGAATAATAAATTTTTTTTTGTGGTCGAAAGGTATAGTGGTGGCTCTTTATATACTAAGAATTAGAGTACATAATGCCTTGACGTTTTAAGATATTAATAAGTACAAAAATTTATTTTGCTCATATTCACTTACACAAATGGATGTTTGAAATATTGAAAACCTGTGAACTCACGAACTCTTTGTAGTTGACCTTGTTTTTATCATGCTTTTCAGGGGTAAGAAAAGATTAACCGAATCTTTCAATTATGTGGGCGCATCGACATCAATCATCTTGTTTATTTGAAACTGTTTAGTTGAAACACTTGGTTTACTTTATTTTGTTAGAACTTTTAGTTGATGCGATGTAAAATTTTAAACTTAAACTGTTATGTATTTGAATGGATGGTTGGTGTTGTTTTTATCCTATTGTTATGAAATCTTGCGCTATCACGCCTCGTGTTTCCGCTTTAGCGGGGTGTGACAGACTTGGTATCAGAGCTATACGTTATAGAGAACACCGGTTTTCTATTGAAACCAAATACTATAACCAATTTTTTTTTTGAAAAACTATTTTCGTAGATAAATTTAAAAAGCTCACTACTAGTATAATTAGAATAAGCAACGATCTAACATATCATAATTAGGAAAAGCCTGATCGCCTATGTCTAAATATGGTATGAATAAGAAAGGACTTGTATTAAATTATTCTAAAGATAGGAATCGATCGGGAAATCTTTCACTTCAAAATGAGAAATATGATTTTATGTGAGTTCACATGATTATTATAAAATGTTTCTGATATTTATAAATTATTTTTTTTTATCTCAGCACTATGTCCACATCCGACCACTCCCCGGATGAATCCGGTTATGTTACCAGCAGGGTTAGGAGAGCCGACACAAACTATGATGACTATGACCCATCCGTGCATAGTCATGAAGAGGATTCTGCCGACTCTTCTACTCGATCTTCTGTTCCCATACCCGTACCCATAGCTACCGGTGAGGGGACATCTCGCGGGCCAAGGACGATAAGGACTGCCCGCAAGCGCGTTCTCCCTCTTCGGAGAGTGACTCTCACGATTCCTTCCGTGCCATCGGGAGAACCATCTCAGTCGCGATCCAGGTCACGAAGTGTGACTCCTCCTTCCCCAGAGATCGGAGGTCCTGTGCCACCGCCGCAAGGCATGACTACATCGGAGCACATTTGGGTCACAGAATTGGCGGATAGAGTAGGACTTCATCAGAGTAGACTGGGCTATCACCAGCACTCCCTAGACAACTTATTTTCGGCATTGAACACTCAGAATGCTTATACGACTAGTGTTTTGGATGTTGCCCTTGATGCTAAAAGGACGATTCAGAGATTATATGCATATTTGTTTTGGGTCATAGGAGCCTTGGTGGTGGTGTTAGGAGTATTGAATGGGATGTTGATGCGTTAGGTACCTCTAGTTATTTTGAACTTTTGGGTGAATATTACATTCTTTTGAGGCTTGTAGCCTATGTATTCAAGTTTAAGCACTTTATTATCTTTTAGACTGTATTTTAAAACTTATGTTGGCTTGCCTTAGTTATTTATGGAATTTATGCAAGTTATCTATTTATCGCATGTTGTTTTGAAATGTATGTATTCGTGAGTAGTATTGGATGTATGTTATAAGATGTGTATGATTTAGTAAGTAGATTTATAATGGCTATTGTAACACAAAATTGACTAAAACTTAATTTAAAATTGTGTTTTTAGAACAATGCCTCCGAGAAGAGTAAATTCCGATGTTGCACGACTAGTATCCGAACAGCTCATAGCAGCACTACCAGGTATTGTGAGCCAAGAAGCAGCTCGTTTAAATGCTAATCAAAATAACAATCAGGGTTCTGGAGATAGGGAATGTACGTATAAATCCTTTAGGAGTTGTAATCCTAAAGAATTTTTCGGAACTGAAGGAGCCGTCGGTTTATTGACCTGGTTGGAAAGCATGGAGTCTCTCCTCCACTTTAGCAAGTGTGCTGAGGGAAAGAAAGTGGAGTTTGCTGCATGTCTATTACAAGGGAGAGCATTAACTTGGTGGAACACCCAAGTACAAACCCGAGGTCGGGAAGCCGCCAACAGTCTTACATGGGAAGATTTCAAAAGAATGCTGAAGGAAGAATACTGCCCTAGGAGCGAGATTCAGAAGCTGGAAGCAGAGTTGTGGAATCACGAGATGAAAGGGAATGATATCGACTCCTACACAGCCCGATTTCATGAATTGGCAAAAATGGTACCGCATCTGGTAACGCCTGAAGAGAACCGCGTTGATAGGTATGTTTGGGGATTATCTCCGGAGATACGCGGGGATGTTACCTCATCAAACCCAAAACACTCTACAAGAGGCAGTAAGTTCGGCAACCAGACTCACAAACAATGCTAGTCGCTCGGGATTGTTTATAAGGTATAAGACACAAGGGAAGAGAAAGATGGATGAACCAATAAGAAAGAAGTTTGGAAAAAGGACAAGTAAGGAACAAAGAACTTCAGGTAACTACGGAATTCAAACTCAACCTGCGGAGAAAGAGAAAAGACCTTATCCCAAATGTGACAAGTGCAATAGATAGCATACCGGACGATGTATTATCTGTCAAAAATGCAACAAAGGAGGTCACTATGCGAAAGATTGCAGGAGCACAGGAAGGCGGGAATGTTTTGAGTGTGGGAGCCCGGATCACTTTCGGAATACATGTCCGCGATGGAATCAAAGACCGAACACTAATCAAGCACGACCGGCCAACCAAGGAAATCAAGGAGGTCCGACAAGAGGCCGAGTGTTTGAAATTGGAGCTGAGGAAGAAAGACAGAATCCAGATGTAGTTACAGGTACGTTTCTTTTAAATAATCATTACGCATCTGTGCTATTTGATTCTGGAGCGGATAGGAGTTTTGTGTCATTACATTTTAGACCAAAAATAAGTCTAAGACCTCAAAAGTTGAATGAAGTATACGTCATTGAATATGCCAACGGTCAAGAGTGTAAGGCCAAAGACGTAATAATGGGCTGCACTTTAAACTTGACTAGTAGGGATTTTAGTATAGATCTAATCCCGATTCAACTAGGAAGTTTCGACATAATTGTGGGCATGGATTGGTTATCCAAGAACCGAGCTGAAATTTGTTGTTCCGAGAAGATCGTTTGAATTCCGTTACCTGATGGGGGAATGCTCGAAGTACACGGAGAGAAACCTAGAAGGGGTGTTAAAATAGTAACGTGTATGAAAATGCGAAAGCATTTGAGAAGGACAATATTGCCTTTCTAGCTCACGTTAAGAATAAGAAAGCTGAAGAAAAACGCGTTCAAGATATTCCTATAGTTCGGGATTATCCGGAAGTATTCCCAGACGAATTGCCTGGAATACCCCCGCCAAGAAAAGTTGAGTTTCACATCGATTTAATTCCTGGAGCTGCGCCCGTGGCGAAATCACCATACCGGTTAGCGCCATCTTAGATGCAGGAACTGTCAGAACAACTTCAGGAGTTACTCGATAAGGGATTCATCAGACCCAGCTCTTCACCTTGTGGAGCTCCAGTTTTGTTTGTCAAAAAGAAGGATGGATCTTTTCGAATGTGTATCGATTACAAAGAACTCAACAAGTTGACTATTAAGAACAAATATCCCCTTCCCCGGATTGATGACCTATTCGACCAACTTCAAGGTGCTGCATATTTCTTGAAGATCGATCTTAGATCTGGATATCATCAAATGAGAGTGCGAGAAAAGGATATTTCTAAGACGGCATTTAGGACTCGATACAGTCATTACGAGTTCCTAGTTATGCCTTTTGGCCTAACAAACGCACCAGCAGTTTTCATGGATTTGATGAATAGAGTATGTCGACCATACCTAGATAAGTTCGTGATTGTATTCATTGATGATATACTCATTTACTCTCAGGACAAGAAAGAGCACGAGCAACATTTAAAACTGATACTGGAATTGCGCAGGAACGAAAAGTTGTACGCCAAATTCTCTAAATGCGAATTTTGGATTCGTGAAGTGCATTTTCTTGGTCATGTAGTGAATGAAAAAGGAATCCAAGTTGATCTAGCTAAGATTGAGGCTATTAAGAAATGGGAAGCCCCTATGACGCCAACCGAGATCCGACAATTTCTTGGATTGGCAGGTTATTACCGGCGATTTATCG
This sequence comes from Silybum marianum, assembly GCA_036898165.1. Taxonomy (NCBI): domain Eukaryota; kingdom Viridiplantae; phylum Streptophyta; class Magnoliopsida; order Asterales; family Asteraceae; genus Silybum; species Silybum marianum. The sequence goes on along the minus strand of CM072533.1, from coordinate 24,337,123 downwards.
AGAATTTTTCTAAGATCGCACAACCACTAACAACTCTAACCCAAAAGGATAAGAAGTTTATTTGGGGAGAGAAACAAGAGGAAGCCTTTCAGACACCCAAACACAAACTATGCAACGCACCGATCTTGGCCTTACCAAAGGGAGTAGATAATTTTGTGGTCTACTGTGATGCTTCGCATCAAGGAATGGGATGTGTACTAATGCAAAAGGAAAAAGTTATCGCATACGCATCAAGACAACTAAAGATTCACGAGAAGAATTATACTACTCATGATTTGGAGTTAGGAGCGGTGGTGTTCGCACTCAAGATCTGGAGACACTATCTCTACGGTACTAAGTGCACTATTTTCACAGATCACAAGAGCCTTCAGCATATCCTTGACCATAAAATGCTCAATATGAGGTGAAGAAGATGGATTGAGCTACTTAGTGATTATGATTGTGAAATAAAGTACCATCCAGGCAAGGCTAATGTAGTAGCTGATGCGTTAAGTCGAAAGGAAAGGGTAAACCCGATAAGAGCAAGTGCTATGGGAATAATGGTTCAGACGAGTTTAAAGACTCGAATTCTGGAAGCACAAGGAGAAGCCTTGAAAGAAGAGAATATGAAGAATGAAACCTTGCAAAACTTAGAGAATGAAATTGAAATGCAAGCGGATGGAGTGTATTACTTCAAGAATAATGTATGGGTACCGAAGGTTGGTGATCTACGGTCAACCATTTTGGACGAAGCCCATCGATCCAGATATTCAATTCACCCAGGAGCAGATAAAATGTATAAGGATTTGAAAGAGTATTATTGGTAGCCAGGAATGAAGAAAGACATAGCTTTGTTCGTAAGCAAGTGCCTGACTTGTGCTAAGGTAAAGGCTGAACATCAGAAACCATCTGGTTTACTCCACCAACCTGAAATAACACAGTGAAAATGGGAGCAAATAACAATGGATTTCGTAACTAAATTACCCAAAACTGGAAAGGGGCACGATACTATATGGGTTATAGTAGACCGACTTACCAAATCGGCTCATTTCATCCCCATTCGCGAAGATTTCAGTATGGAAAGGCGTGCGCAAATCTATATTAATGAAATAGTTACACGTCATGGTGTGCCTATTTCCATTATTTCGGACAGAGATACACGATTTACATCGCGTTTTTGGCAATCACTTCAAAAGGCATTGGGTACACGTTTGGATTATAGCACTTCCTATCATCCTCAAACGGATGGACAATCGGAAAGAACTATTCAAACGCTAGAGGATATGTTACGGGCTTGCGCAATAGATTTCGGTGGAAGTTGGGATACCCACCTGCCACTTGTTGAATTCTCCTATAACAACAACTATCATACCAGCATACAATGTGCACCGTACGAAGCTCTATACGGACGTAAGTGCAGATCGCTGCTTAGCTGGGTAGAAATCGGAGATAGACAGTTGACAACGCCCGATATTATCCAGGAAACCAGTGACAAGATCTCAATCATCAAAGAAAGACTGACCGTCAGAAGAGTTATGCGGATAATCGGAGAAAGTCGTTGGAATTCCAAGTGGGGGATAAAGTGCTTCTTAAGGTATCGCCATGGAAGGGACTAGTACGCTTTCGGAAAGGAGGCAAGCTGGGTCCCAGATACATTGGTCCATTCGAAATACTCGAAAGAATCAGACCAGTGGCGTACAAGTTGAAGTTACCGCAAAATCTAAGCGCAATCCACGACACGTTCATGTGTCGAATCTGAAGAAATATTTAACAGATGAAACATTGTTGTTACCCGTGGACGACGTTCAGATTAACGATCGGTTACACTTCGTCGAAGAACCAATCGAGATTTTGGACCGAGAGGTTAAACGGTTGAGGCACAGTAAGATCCCTATTGTTAAAGTCCACTGGAATGCAAAGCATGGTCCAGAATATACCTAGGAACGTGAAGATTTGATGAAGCAAAAGTATCCCAGCTTATTCGCAAACACCTCGGAGAAAGCTAGCTCTTAAATTTCGGGACGAAATTTCTCTAACAAGGGGAGACTGTGACATCTGTCAAATCTGAGTCTTTAGGTTAGTTTCTAATAAGTTTATTAGCATTAATATAGATTAGTTATAAGAGTTAAGAGTTAGAATATATTAGATTAACCGAAATTTTTTAGAATTTCCAGTAAATGCTTAGAAAGTCCGGTTCCGACCCGTAACTGTCTGAAACGTCCAATATAGTGCCAAATGCCCTAATTTATACCCAATTGTTATAAAATATGAAATTTTAAAGTTTCAAAAATAAAACGTTTTATTTTAATTGAAATTAACCAAAAAAATTGAGAAAAATTGCATTTTTATCATTTTGGGCTTGTGTTATTTTAAAAAAAAACAAAATATTTTGGGCTTGGGGTGGGGCCCATAAGCCATGGCCGGCCCCCTCCCTCCTTCCCCATATAAATATATATTTTTTTCATTTTTTCCTCATTTCAAAATCAAAATTTTGAAAATCCCTCTCTCTCTCTCAAGAATTCAAAGGGAAACCTCTAGAACTCTCATCTTCATCATCATTCCAGCCTCTTTTAGCTTCAAAATTCATCAAATTAGTGTTTTATTTGAAGATTTAAAGATTGAAAACATCATCCAATCAAGGTATGAATTCTTGTTTACGTTTTTGCATCAAATTGTGCACACTTTGTGCCATTTTCTTGTGTTCTTGTATCATATTTATGAATCTGAGTTTTGAGACATTTAGCATGCACAAAATAATACATATTTTGAGTATTTCTTTGTGATAAACACAATATTTGATGGTGGGGATAGCCTCTTTGGAAATGAACCACCATTCTTATGGGTTTTCATGCTTAAAAACCCTATTTTGTACTTTTAACTTGTCCAGAAAATGGTCTGTGTTTGGACGACCACTTAGAGTAAATATCAAGTTCAAATTCATATTTATTTTAAATGGTGTTTATATTTTATGAGTTGGGGTTCTAATCCAAGTGGTTTCACTCAAAAACATTGAGTTTTGACCCCCCAAATGCTCAAATCAAATGGAATATGCAACTGGTGATTCAACAGTAGGTAAACCCTACTTTGAATGGCCATATCTTGCAAAATAATGCTTCAAATCTTTTGATTTTTCTTCTGAAAGTTTGTTTAATGAGTTACCTTCCAAATGCTTTTAATTTCATTAAAACATATAGTGATTTGAGGTTTCATTTACTCAAAACAAAATGAGTATGCAATCTGTCCAAAATGGACAGATTTGTGCATGCATGTTCTAATGGTCATATCTCTTTCAAAACTCAATGAAAAAGGATGATTCTTCCTTTGAGAGTTAATTACATGAGTTATCTTCTGCATGCAAGTGGAATCACATTAAAATATGGAGTTTTGATCTCCAAACACCTAAAACACTTTAGGTGTGCAATCTGTAAAACCACCAGCAGATAAACTCTACTTTGTGTGTTAATATCTCTTTTGTTATTTGTCTTTAATGCATGAATCTTCTTCTACAACCTTCTTTATTGATTTAGGGTTCATATAAATCCAATTTCACTCAAAAATATGAAGATATGAGGCATTAACCAAATTATTCAAAGTGGGTGTGAAATCTGTCAAGGAATGACAGAATGGTACATACCACTTTGAGGTACTATATATTCTTCATAATTTCTTCAAAATGAGTGATTTTTATCTCAAACGTTTACTCTATGAGTTATCTTTCCAATACAACTGGAAATTCCAGAAAACACTTAGTAGAACACCTTAAATGAGTAATTTACTAACATGGTGTAATCTGTTTTACCGGTTGTGACATAATGTTTTGCATGAATTATTTGAACCACTTTTACATGTCCAAAAGGCATGAAATTTGGTCACAATGACCATAAGTCAATACTTTATCTTGTATAAAAAGATAGGAAACTAGGTCATTATGGAAACCCTTGAAAACGGATCATTTTTAGGACAATTGGTTTCTGTCCAGAAGAGAAATTCTGGACTTAATTGACTTTTATAAATATTGATCATGTGATGGATAATAAGATTACTCCCGGTATAAATTACGATATTAACGAGCATATGGGCATTTTGTGTAATTGGACATATATAGGCACTTGTGGGCTTAAGATTTATTCACCTCTATAAGTAGTATTAGACCTATAAGTGACGGTTTGGAGTATTACTCTTTGATAGGGAAGCGTTAGGTCGTCGTGTGGGGATCGGATTGTGTTGTCTTGTGTCGCGGAGCTTTGCTATAAGGTGAGTATTCACATCCCCTCTTTCAAAGTATTTTATACGATTTGGGGTGAAAAGTATGATTGAATATGTTATATGAGCTATTTTCATTATGATTATGAAATTTTGTTAAATTTGATGTTGTGGGCACTAAGGCATGTACACTAATAGTTATATTGAGTAAAATGAAACATAAAAGTTTGTACACTACTATTAACTCAAGTGAGGAGCCGAGGGTATTTGTGGATAGCGCTATTTGGACGGACAATCCCACCTAGAAACTACAGGTAGGGGTGCACTGTACTTAAAAAAAAACGAAGGTTCTACATATGTGGGGTATTAGTCCCACCGCTAAGGTAGAATTAATAATAAAAAAATTTTGTGGTCGAAAGGTTTAGTGGTGGCTCTTTATATACTAAAAATTAGAGTACATAATGCCTTGACGTTTTAAGATATTAATAAGTGCCAAAAATTTATTTTGCTCATATTCACTTACACAAATGGATGTTTGAAATATTGAAAACCTGTGAACTCACCAACTCTTTGTAGTTGACCTTGTTTTTATCATGCTTTTCAGGGGTAAGAAAAGATTAACCGAATCTTTTTATTATGTGGGCGCTTCGACATCAATCATCTTGTTTATTTGAAACTGTTTAGTTGAAACACTTGGTTTACTTTATTTTGTTAGAACTTTTAGTTGATGCGATGTAAAATTTTAAACTTAAACTGTTATGTATTTGAATGGATGGTTGGTGTTGTTTTTATCCTATTGTTATGAAATCTTGCGCTATCACGCCTCGTGTTTCCGCTTTAGCGGGGTGTGACAGACTTGGTATCAGAGCTATACGTTATAGAGAACACCGGTTTTCTATTGAAACCAAATACTATAACCAATTTTTTTTTTGAAAAACTATTTTCGTAGATAAATTTAAAAAGCTCACTACTAGTATAATTAGAATAAGCAACGATCTAACATATCATAATTAGGAAAAGCCTGATCGCCTATGTCTAAATATGGTATGAATAAGAAAGGACTTGTATTAAATTATTCTAAAGATAGGAATCGATCGGGAAATCTTTCACTTCAAAATGAGAAATATGATTTTATGTGAGTTCACATGATTATTATAAAATGTTTCTGATATTTATAAATTATTTTTTTTTATCTCAGCACTATGTCCACATTCGACCACTCCCCGGATGAATCCGGTTATGTTACCAGCAGGGTTAGGAGAGCCGACACAAACTATGATGACTATGACCCATCCGTGCATAGTCATGAAGAGGATGTGGGCGCTTCGACATCAATCATCTTGTTTATTTGAAACTGTTTAGTTGAAACACTTGGTTTACTTTATTTTGTTAGAACTTTTAGTTGATGCGATGTAAAATTTTAAACTTAAACTGTTATGTATTTGAATGGATGGTTGGTGTTGTTTTTATCCTATTATTATGAAATCTTGCGCTATCACGCCTCGTGTTTCCGCTTTAGGGGGTGTGACAAATCCTCCTTTAGCAACTCTGCTGATTCATCAAGCCCACAATCGTTCAAAGTTGTCCAACACATTGTGACTGTTGGATCGATTGAAGTTCCTTTGAACAAAACCTCATTGATTGAAGACACTGCCACAAATGCTATTGAAGCCGTTGGACCCTCAAACCCAAACCCTAACCCCTAATGCTGATATTAGGGGAAATCAAATGGAGCCGATTGAACTTAATTCTGAGTCCTTCTCTAGAACTGAAAGTCATAATGCTGTTGCTGCTGCTTCTGATTCTGCTGATTATTGTCCTGATCTTTCCAAACAATCCCTTCCAGTTAGTGCTCATAAGGCTATTCAGAAAAACAATGCTGCTTTGAACTTGAGGTCTGAAGAGTTCACAAATGATCAACAAATTCTCATAGAGTTATTTAAAAAGTATCCTTTTAAAACAACCATGACTAGGCATTTCCAAGTTCTAGAAGAATATCTACAGCAATGGTGGTATTATGTTGCAGTTCATACAGAATCCAACGACATCACTTCTTTTGTACATGGGTATTGCTTCAATATAATGGCTGCAGATCTCAGAAATATTTTGAATCTTCCAAAACCGATTGTGGTTAATGGGCAAGACACATTTGATGATATTCCTTCAAATTCTGAAATATGTGCTGATTTCTTGAAGTTGGGTTATTCTCAACATCTGACTACTTTAAGTTCTTTCAAAAGAAAGTCATTACCTCCAATTTCGTATATTTTATTCACATTTCTTAATACCTGTGTCTCTGGAAAGCATTCAAGTTTGGATCAACCTTGTGCAAATATGAGGATCATATTTCATGGTATAGCTTTCAATAAAAGGTATGACTATGCAACTTTAATTTTTGAAGATATTCACTGCTATTTCAAAGAACAGCAAATATCCTTACATCCCATATCAGAGGTTCTTTCAAATCTTCATCAAAAGAGCTATGAGGTCAGTTGAATCCATTCCCAGACTAGAAAATGATTTATTTGTACCATTGTTCACCATGGATAGCTTGAGGCCATCTCTTGCTAAGGAATCCTTTCCTAATGCAGTTCCTCTGTTCCCAGAGTTACTAGCATATATTCATCCTAAGAACCAATGGTTGAGTGAGTATTATGAATCAATGGGATTACCTAAACTAGTAATCTCTTCCCCTATTCTAATCCAAGAGGTGTGCAAAGTGAGGGGTCTAGATCAATTCAAGAGAAAGGGGAGGAAGTTCAGTATGGGGAACAACCTCAACGTGAAGAGAGGAAAAAATGTAAATGAGAGCTTGGTTAGTTATGTGAGTAAAAGAAATAAAGAGAGGAGAACACAGGTAAAAGAAAAGCAAAGCTGTGAACCACATGTTACTAGCCAGGCAGCCACACAATCTATTGCCTCACACTCTTTGGTGGGCAATATTGAAAAAGCCAGTGAGCCCATGGAAACTCTTGTTAACCCCCCTGGCCACTCACTCATCTCTCAACAGATGGGTGTTTCATCAACACTTATAGGGCAAGCAACTTTGAGCCAAATGAACCACTAGATGTGGAATTCTTTCACACCAGCACACATCTTTCAGATGTCCAAATGCAAAGTCTTTGTCACATTGCCACAACAACTATAGATATTACTATTTCAGGTTATCAAGGATTAGTTGGAAGTCCTGTTGGGGTGAACATCTCAAAAGCACCATTCAAAGAATCATTTGTGGGACTGCAAACAGGACCATCTATGGTGATAGATATCAGAAGTAGCTTCAAAAGTAGCTTCAAACAGGACATCTACAGGCCATCCTACTTCTGTAGGACTGCAAACAGGACCATCTGTAGCAATTGATATTAGAAGTAGCTTCAAAAGAAGACTAGATTCTGAAAAGAAAGATTCAGAAGTCTGAAGACAAATGTAGAAAAGCCTAAGGCATAACTTCTGAAGTAGCTACTTTAGAAGTTCTGAAGATTCCGAAGAAGTTCTGAAGAGGTTTCTAAAGACACTTCTGAAGAAGTTCTGAAGATGTTCAGAAGTAGTTTTGAACATGTTTGTTATTTTTGTACTGTAACTTTTGCCTTTCCAATTGTATATAAATAGATAATTTGATAGTTTGTTATAACTAATGTTTATAGATAGAGCTTGTAAAGATACACATATTGTAATATAGTTCAGTGATCAATATAATATACAACTTCAGTGAGCTAAATCTTGTTTTTGTTCTTTAAACTTTCTACATTCTTGATTGTTTGGGATCTAACAATTGGTATCAGAGCCAATTCATCTGTTCTTGACATTCAGAGAAGAACTTGTCAGATCTGACAGTTCTTAATATTCTTGATTGATAAATTCAAGATTCAATTTCAGGTGAATTCTTGATCTATTTTCAAATCAAAGATGTCGGTAGAAATCTCCATCGGATCAGAAACTAAACCACCCAACTCTGTTTTTGGGTCAATATCATCAGTGGCGAATCAGGATGATTTAATTCGTGGATAATATTGATGAAGCTTTAATGCAATCAATCGTAAATGGCCCTCCGGAGGTCTATGTGGAAATTCCATCAGTACCTAGAACTGAATCTACTCTTGAGATACCTGCATCAAGAATCAAGAAAAGCTTAGGTATGTACAGTACTGCTGAGAAAGCTCAAGCTAAAGTCGACAAAAGGGCATTAAACTCTTCTTACAATGGCTATTCCTCATGAGACAATAGGGTAGATAGCTTAACATCTGCTAAAGCCATGTGGGATGAGGTTGAAGCTCAAATGCAGGGTAGTACAAAAGCCCAAGCACAAAGATTGAATATCTGTGTGGGTACTTATGAAAACTTCAGGTATAAAGAGAATGAATCTATTACAGAGACCTATCATAGATTCAACAATATCCTAAATGATCTTAGAAGAAATGGTGTTCAGAAATCAAATTCTGAGATAAACAACAAATTTCTGAACAACTTGGGTAATGAATGGTCAAGCTTCTCTGACAACATGGTTACTAGAAATTTATCTAGAAAATCCATTCATGATGTCTATGGTATTCTGTTTCAACAAGAAGACAAAATCAAAACTAGACAGAATGAATAAAAGAAGGCAAACGAAATAGTAGCCTTGTTAAGCAAGAAGTATAATAATTCTATGATCATTTCTGCTAAGAGCAAAATCTGTGAAATCACATAAACAAATTTTTGTGATGGAGATGAATCAGATGAAGAACTTCAGAGAATTTCTGATAATATTGCTTTTATGACAAGGCAATTCACTCAAAGATATAATCAAAAATATCAGAATAAACCAAAATCTGAAGTTGGTGTCAAGATGCTTTAATTGTGGTAAGCCTGGTCATTATGCAAGACAGTGCAAAATGTCCAAAGTAAAAAACTCATGCTACTATGAGAAAGAGCATCTTCTTGCTAAAAAGAAGGAGCTTAATCCAGCTTTGGTAACCAAATATGAAGAGGATTGGTTAAACTGGAGTGATGGGGAATATGATGAAGAAGTAGCTCACTATGTCTCAAACTGCTATATGTGCCAAATGGATCCAGAAGACAAACACGCACATGATTCTGAGGAAATTTCTGAAGAGAAATTATTGTTAAAAGAAAAGATGGAAAATTTACAAAAAGATATCATAAATGAAAAATCTGAAAAAGAAATTCTAAATGTTAAAATGAACTTTCTGAATCAAGAAAGACTTGATCTTTACAAAAAGATTAAGGAATTGGAAGATCTGAACTTTAAAAGAGGACAAACAGAACAAACTCTGAATATTTTAACAAACCAGGCTCAGAATTCAAAATTTTATAACATCAAGGCAGGATTGGGATATAATGAAAGTCAAATTCTAAAAAAGGCACCTGCAAGTCTTTATGACTATTCAAAAATGAAAATTTTTAATGAAACTAATACAGGTGTCATATTCAAACCTGTTAATCACTCTTTGCCTGAAAGAATTACTTTTGTAAAATCAGAGACTCTATTTTCTGATGAAAAACAGAGACAATTTCTGAAACAGAAGTAATGCATAAGAATATTATAAACATTTCTGACTTACTTCTAAATCAGAAACTATTTCTGAAGAAAAATCTGAACCATCTATTAAAACTGAGAAAATTTCTGAATTATCTTCTGAACCTACTTCTGAAAGTTTATCTGAAGTTCCAAAAGAAGATAATTCTGATAATAAATCAGAACATGAAGAAATATATGATGAATTATCAGATGTTGAATCTTCACAAGATAATAATGAGAATTCAGAAATTATTTTTGATAATTCTGATGATGAGTCTGAAAATATTTTAAATGAAAAATCTTTTGCATCTAGCATGACTGCAGACAAATTCTCAGATTTAATGAATGCTTCAGATTCAGAAGATGATGATCCTATGGTTCAACTTATTTAATGAAGCACTTCAAGATCCAGACTGGATTTTAGCCATGCAATATGAGCTAAATTAATTTGAAAGAAATAAAGTCTGGAGATTGATTCCTAAACCAAAAGGTAAATCAATCATTGGCACCAAATGGGTTTTAAAAAATAAAAATGATGAACATGGGATTGTTGTGAGAAATAAAGCAAGACTTGTAACTAAGGGGTATTGTCAGCAAGAGGGCATTGATTATGATGAAAATTTTCTCCTGTTGCAAGACTAGAAGCTATCAGAATCTTTCTTGCATATGCTGCTCACAAAAACATGAAAGTTTTTCAAATGGATGTTAAGTGTGCATTTCTGAATGGAATACTTCATGAAGAAGTGTATGTTGAACAACCAGAAGGCTTTGTAAGCAAAGAATTTCCAGATCATGTTTACATTTTAGACAAAGCCTTATATGGACTTAAACAAGCACCAAGAGCATGGTATGACACTCTCATAACTTTTCTTCTAAATTCCAAGTTCAAAAGAGGTACTGTTGATACAACTTTATTTCTGAAAAAGGAAGGTGATGATATGATCTTAATACAAATATATGTAGATGATATTATATTTGCTTCTACCAATCCAAAATTTTGTAGAAATTTTGAGAAAATCATGCAAACTGAATTTGAAATGAGTATGATGGGAGAGTTAACATTTTTTCTTGGTCTCCAAGTAAAACAACTACCCACTGGCATAATCATTAATCAATCTAAGTATATCTCTGATTTACTTAAGAAGTTTGACATGACTGACTGTTCTAGTATTCAAACTCCGATGGCCACTGCAACAAAATTAGAACCTAATTTGAATGGAAAATCTGTTGATCAGAAAAAGTACTGAGGCATTATTGGATCTTTGCTTTACTTAACAGCTAGTAAACCTGATATAATGTTTGCTACATGTATTTGTGCTAGATCTCAAGCTAATCCTAAGGAATCTCATCTTCTTGCTGCTTAAAGAATCCTTAGATATCTCAAAGGTTCTCCTTCATTGGGACTTTGGTATCCAAAGGATTCTGGTTTTGAGCTACATCTTTCACAGACGCAGATCATGGTGGTTGCAAACTAGAGAGAAAAAGTACATCTGGATCCTGTCAATTTTTAGGTGATAGACTTGTGAGTTGGTCTTCAAAGAAGAAGAACTGTGTTTCAACTTCTACTGTAGAGGCTGAATATGTTGCTGCTGCAATATGTTGCTCACAAGTTATTTGGATGCAAACACAATTAAAAGACTATGGCTACACATTCAAAAGGATTTCTCTTTATTGTGATTCAAAAAGTTCCATAGCAATTACTGCAAATCCAGTCCAACATTCAAAGACTGAGCACATTGATGTCAGATATCATTTTATCAAAGATCATGTTGAAAAAGGTAATATTGAAATGTTTTTTGTTCAGACTGATTATCAACTAGCTGATTTATTTACCAAAGCACTTGATGAAAAACGTTTTAATTTTTTGATAAGTAATTAGGCATGATGAATATGTCTGTGTAAGTATTAAGCATCAATTCAAATTTCAAAGTTTTTTGTTCTGAGTTTACTTCCTTAAATTTCTGATAAATCTTACCTTCAGAGTTTCTGTAGTTAAGTTTTCAGAAAAATTTTTTAACTCAGAGGCATAATTTTTCAAACAAATTGATTGTTTTCTAATACTTAGATTTTTTTTTTCATTTCTCTATCTTTTATTTGTAACCATTTTGATGCCTAGCATTGTTTAAGGGGGAGAATCATAATGTTTCTTGATTCAAGGGGGAGTTAAACTCTATTTCAAGTCTTTTCCACTTCTCTATAACATTCAAGATCTGAAATGGTGGACAACACATTCTGTTGTATACATCTGAAGAATCTGGACAAAATTCTGAAGACAAACTGTTTTTCTTCTTGTTCAAACCTACTTCTGAATTATTCAAATGTTTTACATTTTTAAGAAGTTTGTAGTTTTAAATGAGTTTTATGATTTTGAAGGATTCCAAGTCAAGTTCTGAACTTATTTTGAAAGTTTTGAAGTATTTCTGAATCATCTCTTTCAAACTTCTGAACTTATTCTCCGAAGTTCTGAACTTCTTCTGAATTTTTTTGAACTTGTTCTCAGAATTTTTCTTCCCGTGTCCATCCACAATTATTCAGTCATTTATAATCCATGATTCCATCTTCGTCTTCACTTTCTAGCAATCTTTCCCTCCGAAATCTTTCCCTGTTCATTGATCTTCATTCAAACTCAAGTTTTTCCTCATTTTCAACTATGTCGACTTCAAATGTTCAATCTGCAAAATCTCGTTTCAGTGACAGTAATGGATCATCAAGCAATGATTCATTCAAAATAGTTCCTAAGAATATAATGGTTGGATCAATGGAGATCAATTTCGATGATGAACAGATTTTAAAAGACACTGCTACTACTGTGATTTCTGCAGCTGGACCTTCAAATCCAAATCCCAAATCAAATCCTAACCCTAACCCACGAACTGACAAAATTGGGGAAACTCAAATCGAGCCTATTGATGTGGCTTCTGAGTCAAATGTTGGTGTTGCTGACTCTCAATCTCGTGCACAAAGCAATGATGGTCCTGATTTGTCCAAAGTATATGTCCCTGAAGAGAAGATACTTGAAATCAAGAATAACAATTGCGCCCTGAATCTAATGTCTACTGACTTTCAATGAAGATCAAATGATCCTAATTGAAATTCTGAATAAACATCCTCTACGAGCTTTGCTATCCAAGAAGTTTTTGATCCCTGCCTATTATCTAGAACAATGGTGGTTTCACGCAGAAGTTGATGAAGAAGCAGATGATATTTCTTCATATGTTCATGGCTACAGAGTCTGCATTTCTGTTGAAGACATCAGAAGTATCCATTTTCTACCTAAGGAGGATGAAGCAACGAAAACTTCATTTGATTCTATTCCATCATCTTCTGAGATGATTTCAGACTTTATGAAGTTAGGATACTCTGAGCAACTCAAGCATTAAGCTCATTCAGAAGGAAGTGTTTACCTCCTATCTACTATTGCTTATTTACAATTCTGAACACTTGCCTTTCTGGTAAAAGCTCAAGTTTGGATCAAGCATCTACAAATGGAAGAATAATTTTTCATGGAGTAGCATTCAACAAGCATTATGATTATGCTTCTCTTATTTTTGATGAACTCAAGTCTGCAGTTTTGAAGAAGTCTACTTACAACTATATACCCTTTCAAAGATTCTTTCAAACCTTCATCAAAGGCAATGAAAGTTGTTCCTGCCATTCCTGTTCTGACACATGAGGTACATGTTCCCCTTTTCTCAATGGATAATCTCAGATCACCCAATGCTAAACTGCGATTCCCAAATGCTTTACCTTTACCACCTTATTTACTTGCACTTGTAAAAACATCAAATAGGTATTTGAATGAGTACTGTGAATCTATGGGACTGAGGCTGTTCATCGAAGAGAACAACCTCATGGTGTGAAGAGGAAAAATGAAAATTAGAGGGTGGGTAGAAGAGTGAGAAAAAGAACTGAAGAGGGGAGACCACAAGTAAAAAATAAAGAAACTTGTGAACTAACTGTTCTAAGCCGGGCACCCACATCATCTATTACTCTACATCCTTTGGTGGGTAGTATTGAAAAAGCCAGTGAGCCCATGACAAATCTTGTTAACCCCTCCAGCCAGTCACCCATCTCTCAACAAAAGGGTGTTTCATTAACATATTAGGGGCACGCAGATAATCTACCAATAGGTTCCCACTTGGAAGAACCTGTTGTTGAAAAAGAAGGGCATATGTCCCCCCTTCACAGTTTTGAGCACTTTGAGTCTGAGAGTCCACTCAACTTTGAGCCTTCTGAACCACTGAATTTGGATTTTATTCACACAAGCACACATCTTTCAGATGTCCACAAGCAAATTGTTAGTCACCTTGCCACAACAACCATAGATATATCTATTACAGGGTATCAAGGATTGGTTGGAAGCCCTGGTGGAGTGAACATCACCAAAGCTCTATTAACAAAATCACAAGTGATTCATGATGATGTGGTATCTACAGGCCAGCCTTCTTCTGAAGGACTACAAACAAGACCATTTGTTGGTCTTGGACCTTTACCCACATCTTCTGAATTCTCAGAATTCAAGGATTTCTGTACTTCTGAATTTGCAAAGATTCGGAAGGACATAAAGGAATTGACGGATAAAAACTGTAAGGTGATGGAGGATAGGTTGGATGGACAGGAGAAGAAAGTGGTAGATAAACTACATGAATTTCAACTTGCAACTACTTCTGATCTCAGCAACTTTCAAAAAGCCATTGTGGATTCTTTCTCTGAAGTTATTTCAACAGTTCAATCATTGACCTCTATGCCATCTTCTTCTACTCAGACATCAGCTTCTGAATTTGCAACAAAGGATGACATCTCTCAGATTCTGAATCAATTAACCACTATTTAGAATTCTCAGGTATCCTTGAACAATTGTATTTCTGCATTGGAATGTGGTTCACAAGAAAAGACTTTAAAGCGTAGTTTTGATGATCAGGATGATCCTGAAAATCAAGAGAGGGAGAAGAGACAGAAAGTCTTTGAAGATGTTGACATTCCACAAGGTCAAAATTTTGAAAAATCTTCTGAAGAAGCTTAAGTTCAGACTTCTGAACAATCTTCTGAGAAAACTTATGAAGAAGTTCAGAACACTGAAAACAATGAAACTAATAGAACTTCTGAAGCAATAGAAGATATTTTACATGTAGAAGATGAAGGTCTAGAAGTTGAAAAAGTCACTTCTGAAACTATGGATGTAGGGTATGAGACTGAGAAAGTGTCTCTGGATTCTGAAAATAAGCTAAGTTCTGAAGACACATATATCATTCCTGACTCAAATGAAGAAATGTTGAATGAGTATCTTGCTTTTGAAGACATTATTGCAGAGCCAAGTGATTCATCTGATGTAATTCTCTTTGATGAAGAGATGGAAGTGAATGAAAAAATGGTTGAACTAAATGAGAACAGAGATCTGATTATATGGGAACCTCAAGATCTGAGAATAGTTGAAAGAAATGAAGTTTCTGAAAATTTGTATATATTTGTTAGTTAATATTGTTGGAGATACATTATTTTGAATCATCTAAGGAATCTGGAGTGTAGATTCTTTGGATGAAAGACTAACAATTTTCATAGAATTCCTTAATCAACAAGCTGAGTGGTTTGAAATTGAAATTGATTTAAGTCATATGGAAGCTTTTGATTTTACAGATGAAATTTTGATGATTTGCAGCAGATAAGCCACATGTAAGATTCAGAAACTGCATAAATATCCCTCAGATTGATTTTCCTATTCTTGAAGAACCTATAATTGATCAAGTCTATGAAGGTGATATGATTTTTGATATCTCTGGACAAAGTCAGCTTATCTTTCCTGAAGATACTTATTTCAGCATGTACAGAAGAAATCTCAGGCATGCAACCTTAGAAGACTATGTGAATGATGAATTGTCTAAGGATTACATTTCAAAAGTGAGATCTTATGTACAAAGATATGGGGTACAAGAACTGCATGATTCAACTTTAATCAAGAAGATCATGTGTATATCTAAAGCTTTTGAAGTTGATCTGTATATAATAAAGTTCGGAGCTGAAAGAAGAGATGGCTCTTTAACAGAATTTTCATTATTTGATTTTTACAAGTTAAGGTTGCAGGATAAACTCACTGTTCTGAATTTCTGTGTCAAGAGAGAAGATTCTGAAGCTGTTTCTGAGATAAGATGAATTCTAGGAATCTATGTCAGAAATCTAATTAAACATGATTTTCAATTGCCATTAGAATTCAGATTAAAAAGTGTCAATCTCTTGGAGCCTGAAAGTATAGAAAGACAGGAAATTACAAAGATTTTCACAAATCCAGATTTGGGATTCACTTACAGAATAGGAGCATATCTTTCAAAGACATTTACTGTTTCAGACATACCAAAGTACTCAACTTCTACTCCGAAATGGTTAATAAAATATGCTAAACAATATCTTCCTTCTTCTGATGTTGTAGAAGAAATAATATACTTGATCAAGGAAAGAATATTTTTCAAAGATTATGTAAAAAATAGTTCTTTGGTTGGGCATACAAGAATAAATCAAATCAAAGGAGCTTATTATCTTCTGAGCAATGTCTATGACTTTCAGATTCATACAAAGAAACAAGACATTGAAGAAATTCAGAAGCTCTCTCAGAAGATGGATATCTCAGAAGTTAAAGAAGCAGAAAAAGGAAAAGAAAAAGTTTCTGAAAACACTCTAGATGAAGTTGTTCCTATTCCTCAGAAGTCTGAATCTGAACAATTACAAGAGCAAAGAATAGAAGAACATGCTTTGACAATGATTCTTGAGTACTTTCATCCAAAAATGTTCATGGAATATGAACAAAAGTTCAATTATATTGATTGCTGGATTCAGAAATCTTTTAGATGGAAACAATGGTATTCAGATATCATCAGAAAATCAGACTTCTTGTAAGTGGAATAAGAAAAGAGAGCCCAATAACGAAATTAATCACAGTTGATCTGAAGCAGAAAAATAATTACAAGCATGCTTATTTCACTGTTGAGAGAAAAGATGGTGAGATCTCAACTTTTACAGAAGCTGATTTTCAAAATGTCTGTCTCAGATATTTGATAAGAGTATACAGAAGTTTATATCATTTTCATGATTCTATTGCCAAGTTCAAAAAAGCTTTCCCAGTTCTTGGAGATGGTTTTTACAGAGAACCTATTTGGGCAGCCAAGACAGATTTCCAAGTGGCTTATGTAATGCGAAAAGAGAAAGTTCATATGAGTGCTCCAAATCTAAGCTTACAAAATATTGAAAATCTCAAAGGCAGTACTCTAGTTGTTCAGCCTCCAGGTTTTGTTTGTAAATGCTTTGATAGATTACTCTTTGTAAGATTTGAAGAATTCCACAAGTGCTGTAATGGAACTCTTATGATTATAAGAGATAAAATGGAGAAAGAGAAAAACAAAAGATAAAAGAAGCTTAGTGATGAAGAATGGAAGAAATACATAAAGCTGGCAAAGGAAATGACAAGGATAATTGAATCTATTATGGAGTACAGGAAGCTTATTCTTTAAGATGTTAGAGAAATTCTGAACTTCTGGAAATATGACTTAAACTTTTGAAGCAAAGGGGGAGATTGATAGATATCAGAAGTAGCTTCAAAAGAAGACTAGGTTCTGAAAAGAAAGATTCAGAAGTCTGAAGACAAATGAAGAAAAGCCTAAGGCATAACTTCTGAAGTGGCTACTTCAGAAGTTCTGAAGATTCTGAAGAAGTTCTGGAGGTTTCTGAAGACACTTCTGAAGAAGTTCTGAAGATTTTCAGAAGTAGTTCTGAACATGTCTGTTATTTTTGTACTGTAACTTTAGCCTTTCCATTTGTATATAAATAGATAGTTTGATAGTTTGTTATAACTAACGTTGATGGATAGAGCTTGTAAAGATACACATATTGTAATACAGTTCAGTGATCAATACAACATACAACTTCAGTGATCTAATTCTTGTTCTTGTTCTTTAATCTTTCTACATTCTTGATTGTTAGGGATCTAACACACGCTGTGTTAACTGCTTCAGCCCAGAATTAAGTAGGAAGATGTGATTCACTGAGCCTTGAGCGAGCTGCTTTAATGATCGTTCGATTTCTTCTTTCAGCGACACCGTTTTGCTGAGGAGTTCTCACTGATGAGAAGTTGTGAGTGATTCCTTTTTCTACAAAGAAGTTAATCAAGGTATTGTCTTTGAATTCAGTGCCATGATCACTTCTCATGGATCGAACAGTGAGATTGTTCAGGACTTCCATTCTTTTGATAAAAGCAACAATTACATCAGGTGTATCACTTTTGGATCGAAGAAAGAATACCCATGTATATCTGGAATATTCATCAACTATCACAAGAGTGTACTTCTTTCTAGATAGAGATTGGACATTGACAGGTCAGCTCACTGACGAAACTAGTTTAGATCTGAAAGAGGCTTTTGTCAGTTTTCCCTATTCACACGCTGACAAAGAGATTCTTTTGTAAAGCTATGGTTAGGAAGATCCCTGACAAGTTCTTTTTGAGATAATTCATTGATCATCTTAAAGTTTAGATGATAGAGTCTTTTGTGCCATAACCAGTTTATGTCAGAGGAGGCTCTCGAGATGAAGCACATGTTCTCAGAGTGAGAACTATTCTTGTTAATGACATACATATCTTCCACTCCTTTGCCTGTTAAGGCAAGTTCGTCATTAATATCAGTGCCAGCACATCTGTTCTTTAAGAATATAACTTTGAAGTCTTTGTCACACAGCGGACTAACGCTCAATAAATTGTGCTTTAGTCCTTCAACGTAAGCGACTCGACTGAATGAAGTGGCTCCATTGGATAGAATTCCATAACCTTTAGTGTATCCTTTGCCATTTCCACCGAAGGTCACAGAGGGACCAACTTCTTCCTTGTATTCAGAGAGCAGAGATTTTCTGCCAGTCATGTGCCTTGAGCATCCGCTATCGAGATACCAGATACCTTTGGCACTCTGTATACAACAAAAAGATTAATTTTTTAAAGGTACCCATATTACTATGGGTCATGCAGTGTTAGTGGAAGAAGTGGCAGATGAGCTATTAGCTGAAGAATTTTCTTCAGTAGATATCTTCACCTTGGAAGTGTTACCAACCTTGGTGGATTTTACTCTCGCTGATTTATCAGCTTGAGCTAATTTCTGTCCATGAGCTAATTTTTCAGCTTTGGTAGCATTAGGACATTTGCGGGCAATGTGGATAGTTTCACCACAGTGATAACATTTCCTATATTTGTAAACAGGTTTGAAAATGAAAGAGTTCAGAGAGCAAGTGGAAACATTTTCAGGAGCATAACCAAAAATTCCTTTGTCTAATTTCCTTGGGGGTATAACAACGTTTTCAGGGACAGGTGTGAGATCGATCTTAATTCTGGGTGTTGATCTATGAATAAATCCAGGGATTTTCTTCCCAATTTTAGGATGACTCACTGAAGGAACGGAGGAATTTTTCTTCTGTTTCTGAATGTTTTTAATTTTAGGAACGTGGTCAAGAAACTTGTTCTTGATCATTTTCTTAGAATCATTAGATTTAGAGACAGGTAGCTTCTCATTCAAATGAGGTTTCTGAGAGGAAAGACCAGGGATTGAGCAAACAAACATTCCGAATTTTTACATGGAACAATCATTCTCTGATTCTTCTTTGTCAGGGTCATATCCTAACCCACTTTTGACTTTCATAGGGATCTAGGCATTGATGATCTCGCTGACTTTTCCTGAAGCCTTGCACCATCCTTCGATGGTAGCTTTTTCATCCCTGATATCAGCGATGGCCTTTTCCCTTTCAGTGATAGCTTGTTGTCTCTCAATGTTTATTGTTTGATTTATAAAGACTTGATCTTTTAGAGTTTCTTCACTCTTTGTATGTTCTTTTATTTTTAAATGACAATTTTTTAGTTGTTCAGATAGATCAATATTGATTTGTTCAGCTTTGATCTTCCCATTCAGAGCATTGTAAAAATCAACAGTCATAACACCGAGAGTTGACAGGTTACCACTTTCAGGTATAGATGAGTTTGTGAGAATGTTTACCTGAGTTGAAGAAGACTCTGAGGATGATGTTTCAGAGACTTCTTTAGCTTCCTCGATTCTGGCCATTAGGCAAAGGAAGGCAAGATCTTCTTCATCGGAGCCTGATTCATCAGAGGTCTTGGCCCAATCGTCTTCTTGATCCCAATCAACTTCTGCAGCAATTAGACCTTTGCCTTTTTGCTGGTTCTTTTTCAGATCTCTCTATTTATTCTTCAACTTAGAATATTTTTCCTTTTTTAACAGTTCTGAGAGGTGGTGGGTGCAGATACACTCACGTGCAAAGTGGCCCTTCTGCTGACAGTTATAGCATATAGCAGATGCTTTTTCAGCGGGCCGAGTCTTTGACTTATAAGAGTCAGTGATAGCAGGAGTTTTTCGAAAATTGCTCTTTCTAGCAAATCTTCTGAAGTTGTTAGTTAAGAGAGCTAGAGAGTTATCAAACTCAGAGATATCAGCATCAGCGAGTTCTTCTGAATCAGTTTGATTTAATTCAGTGATAGAGGTAATAGAAGAAGAAACTTGTTTTGAAGGATCTACCTCTGAAGTCACTAGTGCCAAAGAAGTACTTTTGGAACACTTGATATCATTTATGAGGTTTTTCCTTAAGACCCGAGATTGCTCCTCATTTAGGAGCATTCCATATAAAGCACTAAGAGACACAGTTTCAAGATTCTTTGACAGTTTTAGACATGTAGTGTACACTCCCCATTGTTCAGGTAGTGCCTCCATGAATTTTTTCAGTATTTCAGCATTAGAATATTCTCTGTTCACAGTTTTCATATCAATCAAGAGACAGTTAAACCTTTGGTGAATTTGAGAAAGAGTTTCACCTTTTAAGTGCATAAAGCTTTCATATTGTCTTACCAGATTTATACATCTAGTGATTTGAACTTCATCAGTTCCTTCGTATTGAATACATAAAGTATCCCACATGGCTTTAGATGTTCTCATCTTCATTATAAAACGATAAACTTCATCTGGTAAAGACATTGCTATTATTGATCTAGCTTTAGAGTCTATAGCTACTTCCGTTTTCTCTTCTTTAGTCCATCGATCTGGAGTTTTGACAATTCTCCTTTCAGCGATGGCTGGCGTGGTAGTGGTGGCAGGAACACTAGCTACACGGGCTGTAGGAATGAATGGTCCATTCTCTATATAGTAGGGGTTCATAGGATCTGACCCTTCTAGGAATAGAGTCATTATTTCCTTCCATAATGGAAAGTTATCACAGCTAAACCTAGGAGGTTTAGCAATATATCTATTGTTAATGTAGTTTGCAATAGTATTAGTCATTTTAAAATAGCTTTGTAACTTAAGAAACACACAATTTTGATGCACAAGAAATTAGAAAGAAATGAAGCAGTGGTTCAAGGAGAGTAAGTAGCATGCATGAGGATGAAGAAGATATCTTCATCCTATTTATACTCGTTTGCATATCATGCAAGACAAAAGGTATATTGCCACGTGTCAAGCTTTCATAGGAAGCTTGTCCTTTGTTAAAAAGCAGCCATGTCAGATTTGATGGGGACATAAGAGACAAGCTGTACGTCCTTTTATGACATAGTATAAGGTTTTGACTTTTGTGCATCGAGGATAAGATCAACTTTAATCTTGTTTGAAGTCTTCACTTGATCGCTGAACTTGAAACTTCAATGATGAACTTTCGAAGTGTCGCTGAGACTTCACACTGATTTAGATAATCCTTGCTTTCACTGAACCGCTTCAGATCACTAGCTGATTATCTCTTTCTTCAGCTTGGTCTTCGACTTTTGCTGAATGTTCAGGTCTTCAGAGATAGACTTAAGGTTCCTGAGATTTCAGCGATCGCTGATGGCAATCAGTGTATGCTATCACTGAAATGAACTTGAGTCTATAAATGGGATTTTCACTGAGTACATAAAGGAATCATATTCAAATCATTGAGAGGAGTTATGATCAACAATCTCCCCCTATTTGATTATGATTAAGCAATAAAAGAAAATTGCTTGAAGAGATTTGTAGGGACTTAAAATTTTCTAAGTAAAAGTTTTAAGAAAAAATCTGTGAGATCTCTTTCAGCTATTTGAATTATTGAGTTTCATTTATAAGGTTATGAAATCTCAAGTTACAAGTAAGGGCTTTAAGTACATTCACTGATATACTTTTCAGAGTGAAAACAATCAGTGAGTTAAGTTTGTAAGAAAGAATAGAGCTCTTATGTTTGTTGTCCCATTTACTATTTTGAGGGATCTTTTCAGCACACAAGTGGAGTAGAGTAGTTCATTTAAATTTCATTATTGACAGAGATACGAAGATAGCTTCAAAAGGTATTGGGTTCTGAAGAGTAAGAAAGATCTGAAGAAAGAAAGACTCAGAACTCAGAAGACAAGCAGATAAAAGCCTAAGGCATAACTTCTGAAGTGGCAACTTCAGAAGTTCTGAAGATTCTGAAGATACTTCTGAAGAAGTTCTGAAGAAGGTTTTGAAGACACTTCTGAAGAAGTTCTGAAGAAGTTCAGAAGTAGTTCTGAACATGCTTGTCATTTTTGTACTGTAACTTTAGCATTTCTATTTCATGTATAAATAGTTAGTTTGTTAGATAGTTAGAAAAACGTTTTCATAAGCTTGTAAAGACACATTTTGTAATACAGTTCATCTGATCAATATAATATACAACATTCAGTGATCTATTTCTTGTTATCTTTCTCTATCTTGATTGTTTGGGATCTAACAATTGGTATCAGAGCCAATTCATCTGTTCTTGAAGGTTAGAGAAAAACTTGTCAAATCTGACAGTTCTTGTTGTGTTCTTGATCGAAAAATTCAAGATTCAATATCAGGTGAATTCTCGATCTTTTTCAAATCAAAGATGTCGAAAGAAATCGTCTCCATTGGATCAGAAACCAAACCACCAACTTTGTTTTTAGGAGAATATCATCAATGGCGAATCAGGATGGTTCAATTCTTGGACAATATCGATGAAGCTTTAATGCAATCAATCATAAATGGCCCTCTGGAGGTCTATGTGGAAATCCCTGCAGTTCCAAGAACTGAATCCACTCCTGAAATACCTGCATCAAGAATCAAGAAAAGTCCAGGTATGTACAGTACTGCTGAGAAAACTCAAGTAAAAATTGACAAAAGGGCATTAACTCTTCTTACTATGGCTATTCCAAATGAAATTTTTAATAGGGTAGATAGTCTAACATCTGCCAAAGCTATGTGGGACGAAGTAGAAGCCCAGATGCAAGGTAGTACAAAAGCCCAAGCACAACGCTTAAATATCTGTGTGGGTACTTATGTGAATTTCAGATATAAAGAAAATGAATCAATTACTAATACATATCATAGATTCAACAATAAATTCAGAAATCAAACTCAGAAATCAAACTCAGAGATAAACAATAAATTTCTGAACAACTTAGGAAATGAATGGTGAAGCTTTTCTGATAACATGGTTACAAGAAATCTGTCTAGGAAGACTATTCATGATGTATATGGCATCTGCTTCCAACAAGAGGACAAGATCAAAACTAGACAGAATAAGCAGAAAAAGGCAAATGAAACTGTAGCCTTGTTAAGCAAAGAGTACAACAACTCCTTGACCATTTCTACTAAAAACAAAGTTTGTGAAATTCCAGAGACAACTCTGTGTGATGGGGATGAATCAGATGAAGAATTTAAAAGAATTTCTGATAATATTGCTTTTATGACAAGGCAATTCACTCAAAGATATAATCAAAAATATCAGAATAAACCAAGGTCTGAAGTTGGACCTAAGAGAAGTCAAGATGCTGGTAAAAATGAGTCATCTGAACCAGCAAGGTGTTTCAATTGTGGTAAGCCTGATCATTATGCAAGACAGTGCAAAATGCCTAAAGTCAAGAACTCAGGCTAATATGAGAAGAAGCATCTTCTTGCAAAGAAAAAGGAACAAAATCCAGCTCTAGTAACCAAGTATGAGGAAGACTGGTTAAACTGGAGTGATGGACATGATGATGAAGAGGTAGCTCATTATGCTTCAAAATGCTACATGTGCCAAATGGATCCAGAAGAAAAACATGCACATGATTATGAGGTATCTTCTTCATTTACTGAATTAAATTCTTTTTCTGAACCAAATTTTGAACAAATTTCTGAAAATTCTGAAGTGCAAAATCAATTTCAGAATATGTTTTCTGAATTTAGAGTTGAAAGTCAAATCTATAAACAAAACTGCCAAGAAGCTGAACAAATTCTTGAAAAAGTTTCTGAAGAAAAGCTTCAATTAAAAGAAAAACTGGACAGTTTAAAGAAAGATATTATTAATGAGAAATCTGAAAAAGAAGTTTTAATTGTTAAAATGAACTTTCTGAACCTAGAAAGACTTGATCTTTACTAAAAGATTAAGGAATTAGAAGATCTGAACTTTAAAAGAGGTCAAACTGAACAGACTCTAAACATTCTGACAAATCAGGCTCATAATTCAAAATTTACAATATAAAGCAGGTTTGGGATATAATGATAGTCAAATACTGCAAAAGGCACCTGCAAATCTTTATGACTATTCTAAAATGAAAATTTTTAATGAAACCAACACAGGTATTATATCCCAACCTGTTAACTACTCTTTGCCTGAAAGAATTCCCTTTTTCAAATCAGAAACTCTGTTTTCTGAAGAAAAGTCGTTTGATTCTGATAAAACTGAGATAATTTCTGAATCAAAAGTAATAAGTAATAATGTTTTAAAACCTTTTGAAATTACTTCTGAATTTAAAATTATTCTGAAGAAAAATCTGAATCATCTGTTAAATCTGAGAAAACTACTGAACAAATTTCTAAATTATCTTCTGAACAAACTGTTGAATCAGAAGATAATGTTGATCTTAAATCAGAACAAGAAGAAAAATATGATGAATTCTCAGATATTGAATCTTTACAAAATAATAATGAGAATTCAGAAATTATTTTTGATAATTCTGATGATGAGTCTGAAAATATTTTAAATCAAATTTTTTTTGCTTCTAGCATGACTCAAGATATGTTCTCAGATTTAATGAATGCATCAGATTCAGATGATGATGATGATCATATGGTTCAGGTTATAGATAAAGATGGATATTTGGTGTACAAATTACAATCATCTATGATTGATGGGGACATTTTAAAATCTACAGAACCAAAGTTGTCTTCAGAAATGTTTAACCCTGTTTTTCTGAAACAAGAGTTTCTAAAAACTGAAATTTCTTCCACATCATCAAATGATACTTCTATTTCTCCAAATACATCTTTAACTTCTAAAAAATCTTCAACGTCATCATCTGACTTTATACATAGAGTCAAATTCTTTGAAAAAGGACAGTCTTCCAATTCAAATTCTGAAGTTCATAATACAGAACATAAACCCAAAGATAAATCTAAAATTGATAAAAAGACTACTTATACTAATCCTCATTTCTTATCTTTTACAGAGCTGTCCTCTTTAGTTTGGAGAAAGAAAGGTGAAAGACTATCAAAAACTGACAAATTATATAGCTTTTCATTTTCAAAGAAACATGATGTACCCAAACTTAATAAAGTGAATAAAAAAAAATTTGTTGATAAATCCAATAGTGTTGATTCTTGTTCTTCTAGTGCTTTATTAAATATTCTGAAAAATCATATTCACTGTATTAATTGTGGTAATCATAATTTTCAACTAAACTCCAAATCAAAGAAGAATAATCTTAAGAAATCAATTTAGAACTTTTCAGCTAAATTGGCAAATAAAAATATAAATAAAAAGAAAAATAAAAATAAATCTAAGACTGACAAATCTCAATGTTCTGAACAAACTTCTGAACTGAAAAATCTGAAGTCAAAGTTCAGAACTTCAAAAAATTTTACTAATCTTAAAGGACCCATTCTCAAGTGGGTACCTAAATCTCAATAATCATTTTTGCAGATATGTCATGTGTGGGTCTTAGATTCTGGATGTTCAAGACACATGACACCATTCAAAGAACTACTAACTGATTATCATGAAAGATATGGAGGAACAGTTAGCTTTGGAAATAATGCAAAAGGTTATGTAAGAGGTTATGGTACTTTTATCAAAGGAGAAGTAACAGTAATGAAAGTTTTCTATGTTGAAGGTCTTTCAAATCTAACCCTAACCCTAGTTATGCTACAATTGGGGAAACTCAACTCATGCCCATTGGGGTCGTATCTGAATCAAATGCTGGTGAAAGTGAGTCTCAATCTCGTGCTGAGAGAAGTGATGGACCTGATTTGTCCAAACTGAATGTTCCTGAAGAAAAATTGATCGAAATCAAAAGGAATAACTGTGCTCTAAACTTCAAATCGACAGATTTTGCTGATGATCAAATGATTTTGATAGAAATTCTAAAGAAACATCCACTTCGTGTTTTACTCTCAAGGAAATTTTCAGTTCCTGCCTCTTACTTGCAGCAATGGTGGTATTACGCTGAGGTCGATGAAGCTGAAGATGATATTTCCTCATACATTCATGGCTACAGGGTATGTGTTTCTGTGGAAGATGTCAGAAATATACATTTTCTTCCAAAAGAAGATGAAGTTCTTGGGAAAACTTCATATGATCCAATTCCATCATCTTCTGAGATAATTTCAGATTTTATGAGCTTGGGATATTGTGAACAACTAAATGCCTTAAGTTCATTCACAAGGAAGTGTCTACCCCCACTCTGGTATTTCCTATTCTCCATTTTAAACACTTGCCTCTCTGGAAAAAGTTCTAGCTTAGACAAAGCATCTACAATTGGAAGGATTATATTTCATGGGCTGGTATTCAACAAACACTATGACTATGCTTCACTAATATTTGAAGACCTGAAGACTGCTGTTCTGAACATTCCCTTCCAACGATTCTTTCAAACATTTATCAAAGGTGCAATGAAGGTTGTTCCTGTTATTCCTGATCTTGCCCATGAGGTACATGTTCCTGTCTTTACCATGGATAATCTTTGTCCACCAAATGCAAAATTAAAATTTCCAAATGCCATTCCATTACCTACTTACTTACTTGAACTTGTAAGTTCATAAAATTGGATTGTGAGTGAGTATTATGAATCAATGGGACTACCAAAACCAGTAGTCTCTTCCCCTGATTCCCACAAGAGTGGTGAGCATGCTAAGGAGTCTTGACTATCTAGGAAGAGTGGGGAGGCTGTTCAAGGGGGAGAACAACCTCAAAGTCTGAAGAGGAAAAATGTAAATGAGAGATTGGGTACAAGGGTGAGAAAAAGAATTGATGAGGGGAGAACACAAGTAAAAAATAAAGAAACTTGTGAACCAAATGTTACTAGCCGGGCACTCACATCATCTATTACTCCACATTCTTTGGTGGGTAATACTGAAAAGGCCAGTGAGCCCATGGCAACACTTGTTAACCCCCCCAGCCACTCATCCATCTCTCAACAGAAGGGTGTTTCATTAACACAATTGGGGCAAGCAGCTCATATACCATTAGGACCCCATTTGGAGGATCCTTTTGTTGAAAAAGGACATATGTCCTCCTTCACTGTTTCGAGCACATAGACTCTGAGAGTCCACTCAATGTTGAGCCTAAAGAACCAGTAAATGTGGAATTCCTTCACACCAGCACACATCTTTCAGATGTAAATAAGCAAAGTGTGTGTCACATTGCCTCAACAACTATAGATATTCCTAATATTGCTATCAAGGATTAGTTGGAAGCCCTGGTGGAATGAACATTAATAAAGCTCCATTCACAGAGTCATTTATGATTCATAATGCTGTGGCATCTACAGGCCAGCCTTCTTCTGAAGGACTGCAATCAAGACCATCTGTTGGTCTTGGCAATTTTACCCACATCTTCTAAATTTTTAGAATTCAAGGATTTTTGTACTTTTAAATTTGAAAAGATTCAGAAGGAACTAAAGGAATTGACGAACAAATCAAACAAGGTGATGGAGGATAGGTTGGAAAAACAAGAGGTAACAGTGGTGAACAAATTGAATGATTTTCAAGTTTCTTCTTCCAATGATCTCAACTCTTTTAAAGATGCACTTCTGAATGCTTTCTCTGAAGTGATTTCTTCTATTTCTTCTCTCAAAGCATCTCAGCCTTCTTCTTCAAGCTCTCAAACTCATACTTCTGAATTTGCTACTAAAGATGACATTAATCAAATTCTGAATCAATTATCCGCTATTCAGACTTCTCAGACAGCATTGAATAACAGATTATCTGCTTTGGAGTGTAGACCTCAGGCATATACTTCCAAAATAAATCTTGATGATCAGGGTCCTGATAATCAAGAGGGGGAGAAAAGACAGAAAGTATCTGAAGCTGCAAATGTTGAAAATTCTCAAGGTCAATCTTCTGAAAAAGATTCTGAAGAAGCTCAGAATATAGGAGAAGGTTCAAATAGAGTTTCAGAAGCCATAGAAGACATTCTTGCAGAGCATGAAGGCCAAGAGGTTGATGTTGCCTCTTCTGAATAATTGATTGATGAAGGGTATGAAACAGAAAAACTGTCTTTTGATTCTGAAGGAAACTTGAGTTCAGATAAAGCAGATGTAATTCCAGATTCCAATGAACAAATGCTAAGAGAATATCTTGCATTTGAAGATTTAATTGGTGAACCAAGTGATCTCTCAAATGTGATCATGTTTGAAGAAGAATCTGAAGTTAATATGGAAGAAATCTCAGAAGTTAATGAAGTTAGAGATTTAGTAATCTGGAATCCACAACAAATTTTGAATGAGGTTTATAGTGGTATTTTTGAAGAATTTTGGAGTTTGTTGAGAAAATTCTGTTGGGTTCATCTATTTCTGAACAATCCAAGAAATCTGGAGTGTAGATTTTTAGATAACAGATTGTCAATTTTTGAAGACTTTCTGAATCAACCAGATAAGAGATTTGAAATAGAGTTTGATCTGAATCACATAGAAGGAGTTGAAATTGTAGATGAAATTCTTATTGTCTTCTCTAAAAAATTTGAAGTAAGGTTCAGACCTTGTATTATTATTCCTGCAATAGATCTTCCAGTTCTTGAAGAACCTGTTTTAGATCAAGTTTTTGAAAAGGAAAATGTGTTCATTCCTGGAGAGAATAGGTTGGTGTTTCCTGAAGACATTTATTGTTTTATGTACAGAAGAAGTATGATATTTGCAACGTTGGAAGATTTTCTGAGTGATGAATAGACTGAAGATCATATTGCTCAAGTGAGAAACTATATTCAGAATCATGGTGTTCAGAACTTCCATGATTCAACTTTAATAAAGAAGATCAGATGCTTATCAAAGTCAATTCAAGACGATTTGTTTATAGACAGATTTGGAGCAGAAAGAAGGGATGGTACTTTATGTGAGTTTACTAAATTTGATTTGTACAAGCTAAGACTACAAGATAAGGTGGCAACTTTGTCTTTTTGTGTTAACAGAGGTGAATCTGAACTAATCTCAGAGATTAGAAGAATCTTGGGAATTTATATAAGGAATCTCATTAAGCATGACTTTCAGTTGGCTTTAGAATACAGACTAAACAAAGTAACCTTGTTAGAGCCTGTTTTTATTGAAAGGTCAGGGCTGAAAAGATTATTCACTAGTCCAGACATTGGTTTTATATACTTTGTGGAAGGAGTCACTAAGACATTCATTACATCTGATATTCCAAAGTATTCTACATCTACTCTCAAATGGCTTCTGAACTATATGGTAGATTTTATTGAAGAATCTGATATTAAAGAAGAAATAGTCTATTTGATAAAATAAAGAATAAATTTCAGAGAATTTGTAATAAAGAATTACTTGGCTGGTCACAAGAAAGTAAACAAAATCAGAGGAGCTAACTATTTGCTAAGTGATGCTTATGATTTCAAGATTCATACAAAGAAGCAAGACATGGAAGAAATTCAGAAGTTCACTCTGAATCTTGAAAGTTCAGAAGTAAGTCCAAAGGAAAAGGAAAAAGAAAAGGAGAAAATTTCTGAAAATGTTTCTGAAGAGTTGAAGAAAGTGCATTTACCATGTTTCTTGAATATTTTCATCTAGAAATGTTCATGGAACATTAACTGAAGTTTAATTATATTGATTGCTGGATTAACAAATCCTTTGGATGGAAACAATGGTATTCTGATATCATTAGAAAGCTAAGGATTCCTTTTAATGAAGCAATAAAAGAAAGTCATGTCATCAAAGTGATTAATGCAGAATTAAAGACAAGAAAAAACTACAGTTGTGCATTTTTTACTGTGGAAAGAAGAAATGGTGAGATATCTACCTTCTCAGAAGCTGACTTTCAGAATGTTTACTTAAGAATTATGCTCAGAGTATACAAGAGTCTTTATCCGTTTCATGATTCGATTTCAATGTTCAGAAAATCATTTCCAGTTCTCAGAGATGGTTTGTATAGAGAATTTATCTGGGCTGCAAAGACTGGTTTTCAAGTTGCATATGTGCTGAATAAGAAACAAGTTCATCTGAGTAAACCAAACTTAAGTCTACCTGATATTCAAAATCTGAAGAAAAGTACTCTGGTGATTCAACCTCCAAGTTTTGTATGCAAGTGCTTTCAAGAATTACTCTTTGTGAGATTTAAAGAACTCCACAAATGTTGCAATGCAACTTTAATGGCTATCAGAGATCGTTTGGTTAAAAGACAAAACAGAAGCCCAAAGAATCTGAATGATGAAGATTGGGAGAAGTATAAGAAGCTTGCAAAGGAGATGATCAGAATCGCAGAATCTCTGTTGGAATACAGAAGTCTAATTTTGAAGGATGTTAGACAAATCTTGAATTTTAGGAATTATGATTTGAACTTTTGAAACTAAGGGGGAGATTGATAGAGATACTAAGATAGCTTCAAAAGGTACTGGGTTCTGAAGAGTAAAAAAGATCTGAAGAAAGAAAGACTCAGAACTTAGATGACAAGCAGATAAAAGCCTAAGGCATAACTTCTGAAGTGGCAACTTCAGAAGTTCTGAACATTCTGAAGATACTTCTGAAGAAGTTCTGAAGAAGGTTCTGAAGACACTTCTGAAGAAGTTCAGAAGTAGTTTTGAACATGCTTGTCATTTTTGTACTGTAACTTTAGCATTTCTATTTCATGTATAAATAGATAGTTAGAAAAAAACGTTTTCATAAGCTTGTAAAGACACATTTTGTAATACAGTTCATCTGATCAATACAATATACAACATTCAGTGATCTATTTCTTGTTATCTTTCTATATCTTGATTGTTTGGGATCTAACAATTATCAATAATCTGAAGAATTACAGGGAAAAATGAAATTACAATATAAAGTAAAAGTACATTACGCTGAAGCATAACAAAGGAAATGGAAAAGCTAATCAGAGATACGCTCATGTCTTCTTTGTAATTCCTTTTCATAGATCATCTTCTACCTATTCATCAGAGGGGAGTCTGACCAACAGTAGTGATGCATGATCTTGATGAAAGCTGAAGGAGCCTTGCTTACTTCTGAGTTTCTGAAAAGTCCTAAGATCCCTTCATTATCCAAATAAACCATACCTGGTTCAGGGAGTGTGATGATTTCACTTTCTTATAGCGTCGATCTTGAGGGAGCGAAGAGTTCAGCATTGAGACGTCAGGGATTTCCAGGTGGCCAAGAATGCTTTCATAGTGAACTTAGTTTCATGCTCATTATTTGAAGAGGAACCACCTGCAGACTTTCTTCTTTTTGAAGTTTCAGGGAGAGGAGGGATTTGAACTAGTTGAGACATTCTCTGCAAGAGTTGATCCAGTGCTTGTTCTACCACGTCTTTGAATTTTGATTTGGAACCCTGAATGGCATCTTTGATTTCCAGCCATTCAGAGTATCCAAAGAACTTTAAGAACTTTGCTTCTTCTTTTTCACATCTTGTTTGTCTGTACATTCGTACGTACACCTTCAGACCATATCTTTTGGAATATCGTCCTTCAATAGTCGCACGAACGATTTTGGAGTCAGACCTTCGATAGTTGAATCTTTCAAAGCACCAGCGCAGTTCTTCTTCTCTGTGACGGGTTTCTTCTTTAGAGATGGCACTAAGAATCTTCTCTTGAGCAAAAATTGGATCTACGTCGATGTTCTCTCTGACTCGTTCCTTCTATACCAGAGCTTCAGCAAGTTGTTTACTTTTCTCGTTCATCTTTCTTTTTGCTTCTTCTCTGGCAGAGTCTTCCCTGAGAATCTTCCTTGCGAGTTCAAGATCGTTTTGAGTCTGCTTCATCTTCTCATCCCTAAGTCTTTGTGCTTCCATAGCTTGAGCTCTCTCTTCCTTTGAAATAAAATAAAATTCATCCACCATGCTGATGGGTACGGGATTTTCAGGTTCAGTGAAGGGCTTATTTATTCTTTTTGCATCAAGCTCCTTTAAAAAGTTTATTCGCCTTTGTTCTTCCTGAGGGTCGCTTATTGGGGGTCTCTGTGCGCGCCGTCTTGGAATAAGGCATTCTTCATCTTCAGATTCAGATTCAGTTATATATACAAACTGATCTTCAGATGAAGGTTCCTTCCATGAAGTAGAGTCCTTTGGGGGACTAGACTCACTGACAACGGGAGAAGGTGAGAGAGCTTTGTCAGAGCCAAAATTTGGAGGAGGGAAGGATGGATATGTAGGGGGTTCAGAAGCTGGAGAGATATAAGTAACAAGAGGAAGGGTTACCTCTACAGTGGTCACCACCTGCTTTCCTTTGCCTGATTGGCTGAACAACTCCTGAGAAGGAGTGTGTCCGTCCCCCAAAGGCTCTGAGTAGTTGATATCAGGCATGAAGTTTTCTGGTCGACTTCTCTTGAAGTGCTCTAGGGCACCTAGAGGGATGTCATCATTATCATCATCATCAATCCCCTTTTAGATGGGAATTAGTTCATCTTCTTCATCATTATCATCATCTTCTTCTTCCTCATCGTCTTCATCATCAGCAGCGACGACTGAGGGTTCTTGCTGATGGATGTAGGGAGATATCGGTGTGCCTGGCATGCGATCATTGGCCTGACCGATTATCTCATCAGCGATCTCCTTTGCACATATCCCCCCTCGATGTTGCCAGCGGGGAGGACGTGTACAGCGATAGTCTTGACATTCGAACCAATGTCCTTGAGCGAGTCAGAGTGTAGGGACTGATTCGTTAGAACATTGCCCAGGTTCTTCCTGTCCTCAGCGATGAAGGAGGGGCCAGCACCAGAGATGTTGGTAAGTTTGTCCGTAATATCAGCTTGAGTCTTTTGAATAGACTCAAGCACTAGGCCTTGGGCTTTGAGAGCAGAGGCAACCGCATCGATGGCCTGAGAGTTTCCACAGGTATCAGCCTTGAGTCCCTGAATGTCGACGAGCATATTTTTCAGCGTGGTCTTCATACTAGGTGTTCCAGCGACCGTCTGGAAGATATATTCAGCATATTGCAAAAGATTATCCACCCTAGCCCTGGTTTGAGCACACTCATTGACAAGAAAGTCAATGGTAGGGAAGGTAGGGTGTGGAAGACTGATTTTTGGAATCTCCACTGAAAAAGGAGGAAACTTGGCAGCGATCTTCTCCTGTTTGACCCTTCGAGCTTCTTCAGGGGGCATTGGGCGCTGCGCACCCTTTCCTTTGCTTCTTGGAGAAGCAAGCTGAGTGGAGATGGTGGTTGCTGACGTCTGTGGGGCCGTACCTGATGATAACATAGACAGAGCAGCAAAGAAGAGCTCTGGGTTAGAAGAAGGATGATCCAAAGACTTGGTATGTAACCTAAGAGTATTGTGAGGATTACTCTTAGGTGCAACAAGTGCAACGGCAATGTCCTGAGGATCATTTGCCTGTGTCTGAGCATGCCTGAGAGAGGTATGCTAAGGCCCTGTGTTACTGGCTTTCCAAACTTTAGGTTGTCGAAACAAAGTTGAAGTTTGAATAGCGTGCATTTCAATATCATCAGAGATAGGGGAAACTATCTATGAATCACGCATTGATGTGAGAACCAAAGAAGAAGGGGTAGAAGAAGAAGAGTAGGCAGTGATAGTATTACCTGGTGCAGCTTCAGCGGAGCTAACTCTAACACTTTCAATGACCGGAGTCACTGAAGGGGGGGTAGTGCTGAAGAAGCGACAACGGACTCAGATGCCGTTGTCGTAGCACAGGTTGGCAGAGACGTTGGTAGTAGACCAGAAGCAGAAAGGCCAGTCTTTTGAGAGACTGTCTTATTGGCTTTCTTTGAAGGGGGTTTTTGGGCGATGGTCTTTTTGTGACCATCGCTTGGTTCCTTTCGCTTGGGGGGAATGGTTGTGTCGGGGACACTCACTAATGGGTTTGGCAGTGAGGTAGGCACAGGTGCAGCAGCTGCTATCAGTCGTAGCATGTAGGAGGTGTAGGGGGCATCATCTGGACGAATCTCTAGCTCTAGAGATTTCTTCCCCACCAGAGAGAAGCTTTGGTTGCCAACAGTGGGGTATTCCTCCTTGAAAGCAAACTCCAAGATAGTAGAGAAAAATCTTGGATAGGGAATGAATTGATTTCTCTTCGCTGCATTGACCCTGTTGTACATGTCGCTGAAGATGTACTCAGCGTAGTTCAGCTTGTATCCTGTACAGAGAGCAAATCCGATGTCCTGGAAATGCTTGCTCGCCTAGTCATGAGAACCAGTCTTGGAGCTGAGGCATTGAATGACCTGAGTGAAGAGGTATTGCCAGCGAGCAGGGAGCCTCTTCTTTTCCAACTTAGAACCCTCCGTCTTGCGCTCAGGGTTCTCCCAGATGTAACCAATTGAGTCCAAGAAGGAGTCAATTTGCTCAACTGTGGGCTCAGGGGCCCAAGATTCAGTCTTCATCTTGGAGGGGAGGCGGAGAGCATGCCTTAGGAAGCCAGTAGTGAAGGAGAAGTATCCTAGAGAGGGGATAGAGAAGCTAATGGCAGGGATTTTCTTAACTTTGTCAGTAGTGATAGTGGTACACTGAGCAGAGTATAAGAGAGACTGTAGGTGTGCAGTGATTCCTACAGGGTTGTGTACAAAAGCGTACATCAGAGGGCATACTTTAATGAAGGTAGCTCCATCATTGAAGTAGGCTTTCTCAGATGGAATGTCGACCAGTACCAGGCAGTTGCAGGCCTTGAAAGTCGCCTGTTCCATGCTGAAGTTGCTTGCAGGGGCCTTCTCGATCATGTTGGTGCTTGATGATGCCATTTCTGTTTCAAAGATTGGGACACCAAAGAGGAAAATCATGGTTTAATACAAGAGTAATAAACCAGAGCAGGTCTTGGTACAAGTATTACCAAAATGTGTACAAGAAAAACAGGTATTTTGATGAACAACGACCAAAATACTTGTGTTTTTAACACAAAATAGACTAGTTTTGTTTTCTTTAAAAAAAAATTGTTGATTAAGAAAATACCAATAGTTTGGTCTTCTGTTCTAAGTTTGAACCCAAAAAAGTTTGAATCTTTTTAACTCATTTGTTAAAAGGGTAAAGTTATTTAAGAAGAATTATAAGAATAGATGAGAAGGTTTCGTCATTGTGTTTAACACACAGGAGAGGGTTAGATCAAACCTTTAGAGTAAAAACTTGTTAAGAAAAATGCACAAGTGCGTGTTCTTGGTGTTCTTGAAGAATGCTTGAAGGTCGAGAGAAAGTTCTTGCTTTTGAGTAATTTGAAGCGTAAAAAATGAAATGAATAAGAATTTTGCTTAAATAACAATAGAGGGAGAAAACGGATAACTAAACGACGGTTTTAGCTTTTAGAAAAAGAAATGTTGACCTGCGCACATCCCTAGATAGGAGTGGAAAGGAAGCGTCGTGGTCCGTCGTGTATCAAATAAAGGTCTGACGTGTCCTTTTCTTATTTGAAAAAACATTTGATTATCATTTAATAAATAAATGTTAATCATTATCCTTAAATCCTCATCAATGGACAATAAACGATTGTTCCTGATGGGTTTTTGTTTTTGAAAAACATACTCTCAGAAAAGAAACATTCAGAGAGTGGAAAAAAGAAGTCATACCTGAGAAATGTCAAGTATCACAGAATCAGAGTTCAGGGAAGGGAGAAGTTATTCAGCATTTAACATGCCAAGCTCACTGATGAGTAGATTAAATCTAGTCTCATCAAGAGGCTTTGGGAATAAATCAGCGAGCTGATAATCAGTTGGCACGAAATGAAGTTCGACTTCACATTTCATCACATGATCTCTGATAAAGTGATATCGAATCTCAATGTGCTTGGTTTTTGAGTGTAGAACCGGATTGTTTGCCATTGCAATAGCACTTGTACTATCACAATATGTTGGGATCTTGGAAAGATTTAGGTCATAATCCCTGAGTTGATTTCGCATCCAAAGGATTTGTCACAACAGCTACCAGCAACAAGGTATTCAGCTTCAGCGGTGGAGGTGGACA
This sequence comes from Silybum marianum, assembly GCA_036898165.1. NCBI lineage: Eukaryota > Viridiplantae > Streptophyta > Magnoliopsida > Asterales > Asteraceae > Silybum > Silybum marianum. The sequence goes on along the minus strand of CM072533.1, from coordinate 24,301,100 downwards.
CATAATTTTGCTTTTTACTAGTCCAACTAACCAACTTACCACCCAATAGCTGACATCCACCAGTGGTGCTCTTTCTGTCAATTTTGCAACCTGCAAAATCACTATCAGAGTATCCGATTAAATCGAACCCTGAGCCTTTGGGATACCAAAGACCCAGATTAGAAGTTCCTTTCAGGTATCTGAAGATTCGCTTTACAGCGATGAGATGAGATTCCTTGGGTTCGGCTTGATATCTAGCACAGAGACAGGTAGAGTACATGATATCGGGTCGGCTCGCTGTAAGATATAGCAGAGATCCGATCATCCCACGATAGGCAGTGACATTGACAGGTTTTCCATTAGAGTCCTTGTTCAACGTCAGAGGAGGTGCCATGGGAGTCTTCACTGCTGAGCATTGATTCATATCAACTTTGTTCAGCATGTCCTTGACATATTTACTTCGGCAAATAAAGATACCTTTGTTAGATTGCTTAATCTGTAAACCTAGAAAATATGTTAGTTCACCCATCATACTCATCTTTTATTCTTTTTTCATTCGATTTGCAATACGAGAACAGAGTTTGAGTCTTGTGGAACCAAATATAATATCATCGACATAAATTTGGACAAGAATAGTATGACCTTTATGTTTTCTTAAAAATAGAGTTTGATCAATTTTTCCACGAGTAATTTTTTCTTTAAGCAGAAATTTAGAGAGAGTATCATACCAAGCTCTAGGAGCCTGTTTTAACCCATAGAGAGCCTTTTTAAGTTTGAAAGCGTGACCAGGGTGATTAGGGTCAGCGAAACCAGGAGGTTGTTCAACATAAACTTCCTCGCTGAGTTTTCCATTTAAAAAAGCACTTTTAACATCCATTTGAAAAACTTTGAAGTATTTATGGGCAGCATAAGCTAAGAGGAGTCTTATGGCTTCTAGTCTAGCTACTTGAGCAAAGGTCTCGTCATAGTCAATTCCTTCTTCCTGTCTGTAACCCTGTGCAACAAGTCTAGCCTTATTGCGAATTACAGTGCCATTTTCATCTAGCTTATTTCTAAAGACCCATTTGGTTCCTATCACTATTTTTCCAGAAGGACGAGGGACAAGGTTCCAAACATTGTTTCTTTGAAATTCAGAGAGTTCTTCTTGCATGGCAGAGACCCAGCTAGGATCAGAGATAGCTTGATCGATCTTCTTAGGTTCAGAGAGGGAAATGAAACTTATATAAAGACAGATATTACTTGAACCTCTACGAGTTTTGATACTTGCATTAGGATCACCAATAATCTGATTTATTGGATGACTTGCAGTCTATCTCTGAGCGGGAGGTTGTGGAGATAGATCAATAATCGATTTAGAAACTTCTTCACTCTCAGGGATACTTGTTGATGGTTCAGCAACATGGACTTCATCATTTAAGAACAATTCTTGGGATGCAGATGAAGCTTGGTTGTTCACTAAAGAGTTTCCTTGAGAGGTATCAGATGGATGAATCTGATTAAGAGGAGTGACATTGATTCTTGAGGATGAATCGGTATTTGGAATAGGAAAATCAGGGAGACAACCATCATTCATTTCAGCATTTGGTTGACTGCTGAAATAAGTTTCAGGTTCTCCATAATGTGATTTCATCCATTCATTTTGCTCCTCCTCTTCTTCAGGGATAGGAGCAGAATTGATTGGACGTGATTCATCAAAGTTGACGTGCATAGATTCTTCAACATGTTGTCTTCTTTTGTTGATAATTCTGAAGGATTTGGACACTGAAGTGTATCCAAAAAAATTACTTCATCAGGTTTTGGATCGAACTTTCCCAAATGATCTATGTCATTCAGAATGTAGCATTTACATCCAAAGATGTGAAGATACTTCAGAGTAGGTCTTCTTCCCTGAAATAATTCATACGGGGTTTTCTTGAATCGCTTCACAATCAGGGATCGATTCTGAGTAAATCATGCTGTATTGACTGCTTCGACCCAGGATTGAGTTGGAAGGCGTGATTCGCTGAGCATTGAGCGAGCTGCTTCAATGATAGTTCGATTTCTTCTTTCAGCAACATCGTTTTGCTGAGGAGTTCTCACTGAAGAGAAGTTGTGAGAGATACCTCTTTCATCAAAGAAATTTATCAGGGTACTATTCTTGAATTCAGTACCATGATCACTTCTCATGGAACGAACAGTCAGATTGTTCAGAACTTCCATCCTTTTGATAAATGAGATTATCATATCAGAGGTGTCACTTTTGGATCGAAGAAAGAATACCCATGTGTATCTGGAATACACATCAACAATCACAAGGGTGTATTTCTTTCTAGATATAGATTGGACATTGACAGGTCCAAAGAGATCCATATGGAATAGTTGAAGAGGTGAGGTAACAGAGGAGACTTGTTTAGATCTGAAAGAAGCTTTTGTCAGCTTTCCCTTTTCACACGCTGAGCAAAGAGATTTCTTTGCAAAGCTATGATTTGGAAGATCTCTGACGAGTCCCTTTTGAGACAGTTCATTAATTGTCTTAAAGTTAAGATGAGAAAGTCTTTTATGCCATAACCAATTTACATCAGAGGATGCTTTAGAGATAAAGCACACGTTCTTAGAGTGAGAACTATTCATATTGATTACATACACATTTTCAACTCTTTTGCCTGTTAAGGCAAGCTTATCATTGCAGTCAGTGACAGCACATCTATTCTTTAGAAATAGAACTTTGACGCTTAAGAGAATGTGCTTTAGTCCTTCAACGTAGGAAACTCGACTAAACGAGGTGGCTCCGTTGGCCAAGATTCCATAGCCTTTAGTGTATCCTTTGCCATTTCCACCAAAGGTCCCTGATGGACCAGCTTCTTCTTTGTAGTCAGAGAGCAGAGATTTTCTGCCTTGAGCATCCGCTATTGAGATACCAGATACCTTTAGCACTCTGCATTCAACAAAGAGATTAAATGTTTGAAGGTACCCATATTGCTATGGGTCCTGCTTTGTTAGTGGAAGGAGTGGCGGAGGAGCTACTTGCTGAAGAACTTTCTTTAGTGGATATCTTCACCTTTGCTGGTTTTGCAACCTTAGTGGATTTCACTCTTGCTGATTTATCAGCTTGAGCTACTTTCTTTCCATGAGCTAGTTTATCAGCTTTAGTAGCATTAGGACACTTACTAGCAATGTGGGTTATTTCACCGCAGTGATAGCACTTCCTATATTTGTAAGGTTTGGAAATTAAAGATTTCAGAGAGATAGAAGGGATTTTGTCAGGAATGGGACCAAGAATTCCTTTATCCATTGTTCTTGGAGGTATAACAACTGTTAGAATAATACATATACAGTTTTAGGTAGAGGAAGAGATGAATCAAGCCAAACTCATATTATTGATTGGAGAATTGCAATTACACCAAGAACACCGTGGAAAACACACACACGAAATTAGGAGTCGATTCTCATTTCCTTTCCTCTCAACCCTAAGACTCCTTATATATGGCCCATTACATTCAAAGCCCAAGCCCAAGTCCAATTACAATTACAATTAAATGGACTACAATTAATTATGCTAACTTTATAAAATTTTCTATCTAATTGGGGCTAATTAGATCTAACAATCTCCCCCCTAATGTTTTATAAAGGAAGCATCTGTGTCTTCAAGAAGCATCTTAAAATAATCTCCCCCTTGCTTTCATTTAGAAAACTTTAGTGTCGCTGGTCTTCAAAACTTTCCAAGCTCCCCCTTGAATAAAGCTCATAATCTTCAAAGGATGGGGTTTCGAAATACTTCGTCAACAGCTTGGATAACCATAACAAACACCATTCAGAAGAGAAGTAGTATGAAAAACATAGCTTCTTGATTAACAACTGTTCAAACTGGGAAGATAAGCCAATTTCCTCATAACTTCCAGAAGATTGACTAACCAAATCCAGATCCAATCTTCACAATCAGCTGAATGATTATCAGTACTCAAGTCTCTAACACAAAATAAAGTTGCCAGAACACTGATTGTAGACACTCAACCTTCTGCTGGATCAGGACAGAAAGATGATTGAAGACACTCAATAGTCTAGCATCTTGAGAAAACGGTGCAGAACAATGATTGCAAGCACTCTATACTCTAAGTGATCAAGTCAGAACATAGATTGCAAGCATTCAGCAGTCTGGCCTCAAGAATAAATCTTCAGAGAAATGATTGCTGAAACTCAAACTTCTAATCAATCCAATCAATTACTGAATCAGTCACCCAGTTATGAAAACATTTCAAATCCGACTCTTCAAATTTCATAAGCTGGAAATTTAACCCAGAAAATCAAACATTTGACTTTAACAAATCAAGTCACGAACAGTAGCTGAAGGGCTTGATACGCGACATAAAATATGCAAGGAATGATATCGCAGGGCTATGAACAGACCAATGTAGCACGAGGTTGTCTTGGGTTATAGAAATAATGAAACAATGATTTTCTCGAACAAATATTTGACAAACAATAAATCAGAGTGATGCCACACTTGCTTTACGCAAAAAGCTCAGAACAGTGTCCCCCTTCTATGATTTTTTTTTTGAAAATGCATAGTGCACCCCTTATCCGGATGCATCAGATCTTGAATGCACCTACCCGAAAGTGCCAAAGTTTGGATGAGGAAGAACCTTAATCAGAATTCATTCGGATCAGAAGCAATCAGAAGATGTCAATCAAAGCTCATTCAGAAGCAAGCTTATTCAAAAGCTTAATTCAAAAGACCGGATCAGAAGATACAACATTCTAGAAGATGTTGCAGAAGCATAAAATTCCAGAGGTATTCAGAAGCCTCTGAATGCTTCTGATCAGAGGCTACAGACCTTCCAGAGCTGTCCAGAAGTCTCTGAGTGCTTCTGTTTGTCTGAAAGTTGTTCAGAAAATGCAACCCAAAAGCTATATCTTTCCAGAAGCTTCATTATTTTTGAGGCTTATCATCCAGAAGATGTATTCAGAGGCTTCGTTCTGGACGCTAAAACATATCAGAAGGTACTAGTCCAAAAGTTGTCCAGAAGCTACACAGCTTTTTGCAGAAGTTCGGAAATACAGAGGCATTCTTTATAAATGAATCAGAAGCTGTAGAGCTTCTGGTTTATCAAAATTCAAGAACCAATTCATATATAGTCCACGTTGATGATGCCCAAAATCCATCAGTGGGCAATTCAAAGCTAAAGTCCCATAAATTCCAATTTAGATTCAAAGTCCGATCCCTTCTAAATCTGATAAGTTCCTGTTCGATCTCAACAATTATAGAAACTCAAATCTGCTCATAAATCTTCAAATTGGTGATCATATTATGTTTAGAAACATAAATAATGAAACTCTTGAGCTCGAATCAGATTAGAACATAGTAAATCATTGAGAATCTCCATAAATGATTCGTGTAAGAGAATTCTCAAAAACTTTCCAGATCTGATTGAATACGCTCAAATTAATCCAAAATTTTGAATAATAATTGATCCATACTTATAGTCTAAGATAATGGAAGAAATTTAAACATGAGATACTGTCAAAATCGGATCAAATCACCAAAAATTGAGACAGAAAAAACCCACTGTTCATAAAATAATCAGCAATTACCTGAATCTGTTGTGTAGAAGGATCGACTAATCAAAAGCTTGATTAGAAGGCTCTGATACTAATTGTTGGAACCCAGATCCTTTTCTAAATAGTTAGTTGAGAGAATTGAGAATCAAAATAAAAGCGGAAGAAATTCAAATCAATTAACAATAGTAAATATCGATCAAACAGTAAGTAATAAGAGATGAAGAACAGACCGAGATTGTATTGATAACCTTGAAGATCGTTTACAGATACAGGAATAAAATGCACAATATGATCTCCAAAAGTATGTTTTCCAATCGACAACTTTACATTCACAGACTTGATCTATTTATACTATTAAAGTGAATATAAAGTCAACAATCTAACTAGTTACAAACTGACACGTCATTAGTTAGGAGCGTATAACAGAATTCAGTTGTAACCGGAGAAGCATGAGGTAAGAGTGTGCCAACTCATATCATACTTCCATCCTATGGTTCATACTTCTTAGGTCTAACAACAACCTTTTAAGGAACAGGAGTGAGATCAATCTTAATTCTAGGGGTTGATCTCTGAGAGAATTCAGAGATCTTTCTCCCGGATTTAGGATTGCTCTCTAAGGAGGCAGAGGATTTCTTGTTCTTCTGAACATTTCTACTTCTAGGAACCTGGTCAAGAATCTTGTTTTTGACCACTTTCTTAGAGTAGAAAGATTTTAACACCGGAGTCTTCTCATTAGATTGAGGTCTCTGAGACGAAGAGGAGGGATCAGGGATAGAGGAGACAAACGTTCCAAATTTAAGCATGGAACGGTCTTTCTCTGATTCTTCCTTTAAGAGGTTAAGCATGGATCTGGGCATTGATGATCTCATTTACCTTGTCAGAGGCTTTGCACCATCCTTCGATGGTAGCCTTTTCAGACTTGAGATCAGCGATGGCCTTTTCTCTTTCAGCGATAGCTTGCTGCTTTTCAATGCTAATTGTTTGATTTACAAAGACTTGGTTCTTTAAGGTTTCCTCAATCTTTGAAAGTTATTTGATTCTTAGATGACAATTTTTTAATTATTCAAATAAATCGGTGTTAATTTTCTCAGCTTTGATTTTTCCATTTAAAGCATTGTAAAAATCAACAATCATAGCATCAAGCGCAGATAAGTTATCGCTTTCAGATATTAAGGAGATAGAAGGAATGGATACCCGAGTAGAAGGGGACTCAGAGGAAGAAGTTCCAGATACTTCTTCAGCGTCTTCTATTCTTGCCATCAGGCGTAAGAAGGCAAGATCTTCTTCATCTGTCTCTGACTCATCAGAGGATTTAGCCAAGTCATCTTCATCATCCCAGTCAACTTCTTCAACAACAAGACCTTTACCTTTTGTCTGGTTTTTCTTCAAATCTTTGTATTTGTTTTTTAATGTCAAATACTTCTCTTTCTTATCAGAGGTCAGCGAGGTAGTGGGGGCTGCAACTTTCTTGTATCTACATTCACTAGCGAAGTGACCCTTTCGCTGACAATTGTAGCATGTGGCTGAGGCTTTCTTAGTGGGCATGGTTTTTAATTTATCAGAGTCAACGAGAGTAGGTGTTCTTCTAAAGTTGCTCTTTCTGGCAAATCTCTTAAAGTTATTAGTTAAGAGGGCCAGAGAGGTATCGAACTCAAAGATGTCAACATCAGTAAGTTGATCTTCTGAATCGGTTTGACCTAATTCAGTGATGGAAGTAATAGTAGAAGAGGAAGCATTTCTTAAAGGATTTACCTCTAAAGACACGAGTGCCAAGGAAGTACTTTTGGCACCATTGAGTTCATTGATGAGGTTTTTCCCCAAAACTTGGGATTGCTCTTCATTTAAGAGCATTCCATACAAAGCACTTAAAGAAAGAGTTTCAAGATTCTTTGACAATTTCAGACATTTAATGTACACTGCCCATTATTCGGGTAGTGCCTCCATGAATTTTGTCAGAATTTCAGCGTTTGAATAGTGTCTGTTGACTGTTTTTAAATCGATAAACAAGCAGCTAAAACGTTGGTGAAGTTGAGAGAGAGTTTCACCTTTATGATGCATTGAACTTTCATACTGTCTTACTAGGTTAATACTTCTAGTGATTTGTACCTCAGATGTTTCTTCATATTGAATACATAGAGTATCCTACATGGATTTAGAAGTTCTCATTTTCATTACTGAATGATAGACTTCATCAGGAAGGGACATTGCTAGTATGAATCGTGCTTTAGAGTCAATAGCAATTTCTTTCTTATCTTCTTCAGTCCATCGATTAGGAGTTTTAATGATACTCCTTTTAGGGATGGCTGGAGTAGTAGTGGTGGCAGGAACACCAGCTACTATATCTGTAGGAACAAGTGGTCCGTTTTCTAGATAGTAAGGTATCTTTGGGTCAGATCCTTCTAGAAACCGAGACATTCTTTCATTCCACAATGGAAAATTATCATGGCTAAATCTTGGAGGTTTAGCTAAAGATTCATTGTCATTATAGTTTGTATTAGGGTTTGACATATTTTTAAAATAGTTTAGGAAGAAAATATTTTAAATATAGAGAGAACACTGCTCTGATACCAGTTTTTGGTCCTAAAGGAGTCTACAAGAGTTCAAAGGGTATAGAAACAGTTTGTAGAGGGGGGGGGGGGGTTGAATACAAATAGATATTAAATGAGTTTACATTGAATAAACGAATTTACAGTTACAACCGGAATTAGAACAAGTTAAATAACCTATTCTATTGTAACATAAGTGACACATAGTTTTGATGCACAAGAAATTAGAAAGAAATGAAGCAGAGGTTCAAGGAGAGTAAGTAGCATGCATGAGGATGAAGAAGATATCTTCATCCTATTTATACCCGTTTGCATATCATGCAAGAAAAAAGGTATATTGCCACGTCTCAAGCTTTCATAGGAAGCTTGTCCTTTGTCAAAAAGCAACCATGCTTTTGGCTGAATATGAATAGTACCATATCAGATTTGATGGGGACATAAGAGATAAGCCGTACGTCCTTTTCAGACATAGTATAAGGTGTTGATTTTTGTGCATCGAGGACAAGATCAACTTTAATCTTGTTTGAAGTCTTCACTTGATCGCTGAACTTGAAACTTCAAGGATGAACTTTCGACTTCACAAGACTTCACACTGATTTAGATAATCCTTGCTTTCACTGAACCGCTTCAGATCACTAGCTGATTATGTCTTTCTTCAGCTTAGTCTTCAACTTTCTCTGAATGTTCTTCTGGTGTGATAGCTGATCTTCAGGTCTTCAGAGATAGACTTAAGGTTCCTGAGATTTCAGCGATCGCTGATGGCAATCAGCGTATGCTATTGCTGAAATGAACTTGGGTCTATAAATGGGATTTTCACCGAGTACATTAAGGAATCATATTCAAATCACTAAGAGGAGTTATGATCAACAAGAACAAGTAAATAAACCTATTCTATTGTAACTTAAGAAATCACACAGTTTGATGCACAAGGAAATATGAAAGAAAAGAGACAGAGGTTTGAGAAATATAAAGTAGCATGCATAAGGATGAAGAAGATATCTTCATCTTATTTATCACATATGATGGGGACATAAGAGACAATCCGTACGTCCTCTTCTGACATAGTATAAGGTTTGACTTTTGTGCATCGAGGATAAGATAAACATTGATCTTGCTTTAGACTTCACCTGATCGTTGATCTTGAAATTTCAAGGATGAACTTTCAGAGTATCGTTGAGGTCTTGCAAGACATCACACCTCTATCTAGACAATCCTATGCTATTATTGAACCGCTTCAGATCACGAGCTAATTATCTTTATCTTCCGGTTGGTCTTCGACTTTCGCTGAATATTTCTTGTGGTGTGAATGTTGTTCTTCAAATCATCAGAGATAAGGTTATGGTTCCTAAGACTCATCGATCGCTGAGTACAATCAGCGTATGCCATCGCTGAATTTGAACTTTAACTTATAAATGGAATCTTCACTAAGTATACAGAAGAATCATATTCAAATCACTGAGAGGAGTTATGATCAACACATTTGATAGAAGAATTATTTGAATCTAGGAGGGATATCATCATCATCATCATCATTATTTCCTCCATGAAGAGGAACGTCATCATATTCATCATTATCATCATCATCATCATTTTTTTCTTCTTTTTCTTCTTCATCGACATTAGTGACGATGGGAGGTTGTTGTTGTTGTTGTTGAGGTTCTCGCTGCTTGTAGAGAGGGATTGGACTACCAGATAAAATTTCACTAATCTCTCCAATGAGCACATCAACGAGCTACTTTGCACATCTCTCCCCCTCTGTGTTCTCAAGAATTAGACAGTGCACCATGAGGGTACGAATATTAGAACTAATAGCCTTTAAGCTCTCAATGTGCTCAGACTGGGTCTTAGAGACCTTAGCCAATGTACCCTTGTCTTCAGGAGAGAAGGAAGACCCCATCTCAGCGATGCTCTGAAGAAGCAGGATGATATCAGCTTGGGCCTTGTGAGTGGCCTCAAGTGTCTTTCCCTGAGCTTCTACCGTCTTTTTCAGCTTCTCGATGGCCTTCCCATTGGCCAAATTGCCATCTCTCAGTGTTTGAATGTCAGCGTTGATGTTATTTATTATGGCCTTCATTCCGGGAACCCCGCTTACCTTCCGAAAGATTATCTTTGAAGATACTTGTAGTGTGTCTACCCGGTGCCTGGTGAGGGCACATTAATTCACCAGGAAGTTAACCGCTGGGAATGAGGGAGGGGGAAGAACAATCTTCGAAATATCAGCAACCAAGGATGGAAGCTGAGCGGCGAATTTCTCCTTTTTCTTTTTGATCTCCGCAGCTTTATTTGTCTGTGGAGATTTCAGAGAGGAGCTTGGTCCACTGATTGGAATGTCAGGGATTGACATTGTGGTGGTGGTGGTCGTCGCTGAAGAAAAGCTAGGAGCTTGAAGACATTATGATAGCACAGATAGAGCAGCCATAAAGACTTCTGGATTAGAAGATATATGAGGTGAAGAAATATTTTTAACCTTGAGAATATCGTGAGGGTTACTCTCAGGGATACCACGTTCGACGGTAGTGTCTTGTGGATCAATAACCTGTCTCATAGAATGTTCGTAAGAAACATTCTAAGGTATTGTGTGAGTGGGTTTCCAAAACACAGATTGTCAAAACAAAACTGAGGCCTGGACTGCGTGCATTTCAACCTCATCAGAGATAGGGACAACTATCTCTGAATCATGAGTTGATATGAGGACCAAAGTAGAGGTGGTAGAAGAAGAAGAGAAGGTTGTGAAAGTATTACTTGATCCAGCTTAAGTGGAGCTGGCTATAACACTTTCAGTGACCGGAGTCACTGAAAATGGAGGTAGTGCTGAAGAAGCGGCAACAGATGTAGAGACCGTTGTCGTGGTTGGGGCAGAGTGTAGCGTTGGTGATACGCGTATGTAAGAGAGGGAAGTCTATTGAGAGACTCCCTTCTTTTGCTTTTTGGTGATGGGTTTGTGAGCGATGGTCTTTCTATGACCATCGATCGGCTCTTTGCGTTTTTGGGGAAGAGAGGTATCTTGGATAATCACTGTTCTTCAATTCCCAGTGATTTCTTCCCTACTTGAGAAAAATTCTGCTTTGCAGTTATAGTGTATTCTTCCTAAAAGGCAAATTCCATAATAGTTGCAAAGAGTGTATTCTTCCTAAAAGGCAAATTCCAGAATAGCTGCAAAGAATCTTGGGTAAGGGATAATCTTCTCCCTTTTCTGAGCATTTTGCCGGTTGTATATATCGCTGAATATGTAGTCAGCGTAGTTCAACTTATAGTTGGTGTTGACAGTGTAGCCAAGATCCATGAAGTGTTTGTTGGCTTGATCTTGGGAGCCGATCTTAGAGATTAGGTACTCAATAACCTGGGTAAAGATGTATTGCCACTTAGCAGGTAGCCTCTTCTTCTCCAACTTTGTGAGGGGTTGCTCAGTGGGACTGTCCCACTTATAGCCGATAGAGTCCAAGAAGTTCACAATCTGGTCCCTGGTGAGTTCAGGTGCCTATTGCTGATTTTTGCCTCGAGAAGGTAGACGAAGAGAATTTCTGAGGAAACCGACAGCGAAGAGAGAAGTGGCCAAGAGGAATAGTGAACCCTATGGCAGGGTGCTGGGCCCTAAGGATCCACAAGAGTTCTTGGATATAGAAACAGTTTGTAGAAGAGGGGGGGGGGGGTTGAATACAAACACACAGATTTTTGGTTTTTAAATCAGTTTATATTGCATAAACAAATTTACAGTTACAAACAGAATTTGAACAAGTTTAAACCTATTCTATTGTAACTAAGAAATCACTAAGATTGATGCACAAGAAAGAAGTAAGAGGGAATACAGAAGGTTTAAGACAGAAGGTTGCAGGCACACAGATGAAGAAGATATCTTCATTTTATTTATACCCGTTTGCATTTAATGCAAGACAAAAGCTTTGTGCAACGTGGCAAGCATCCATAGGAGACTAGTCCTTTGCTCAGAATACAGCCATGTTTTTGGCCGCATATGAATAGTACCATATCAGATATGATGGGGACATAAGAGACAATTCGTACGTCCTTCTCTGACACAGTAGGATTTGTCTTTTGTGCATCGAGGATAAAGTCAACGTTAATCTTGTATGAGAAGCTTCACTTGATCGCTGAGACTGAATATTGAAGGATGAACTTTCAGTATCGCTGAGGCTTCATAAGACTTCACACTTCGGATAGATAATCTTTGCTATCGCTGAACCGCTTCTGGTCACATAGCTGATTATCTCTTTCTTCAGCTTGGTCTTTGACTTTCGCTGAATGGTTATTTAGAATGATCCTTGATCTTTAGATCTTCAGAGATAAGCTTAAGGTTCCTTGATCTTCAGCGATTGCTGATGGCAGTCAGCGTATGCTTATAGCTGAATTTGAACTTAAACTTAAACAAGGAATTTCACTAGGTGTAAAGAGGAATCATATTCAAATCAATGTGAGGAGTTATGATCAACAATCTCCTCCTATTTGGTTATGATTTAGTAATATGAGAAAGTTACTTGAAGGGATTAGTAAGGACTTAAGAAATAATTAAGAAAAATTTCTAAGTTCTAATATGTAAGATCTTTTTCAGCTAATCTATTATATATATTGAGTTTCAATTATAAGGATATGAAAACACAATTTTTACAAGTAGATGCCTTAAGTACATTCACTGATTTAAATTTCAGAGAGAAATATCAGTGAGTAAGGAGATAAGTAAAGAAGTTAGAACTCTTATGTTCATTGTCCCATTTACTATTTTCAGGGATCTTTTCAGTACGCAGTTGGAGTAGAGTACTTCATTTGAAATTTCATTAATAATCTGAAGATATTACATGAAAAATGAAATTACAAATTTGCAAGTAAAGGGAAGTAAAATACACTGAAGAGAAATACAAAGGAAAAAAAATCAGTCAGAGAGCTTTTCGTGTCTTTTTCGCATTTCATTTTCATAGAGTCTCTTTTTTCGATTCATCAGCGGTTCATCTGACCAGTAGTAGTGATGCATGATTTTGATGAAAGCTGATGGAGCTTTGCTGATCTCGCTGTTTCTGAAGAGCCCTAGGAAACCATCATAATCCAAGAAGACCATGTCGGGTTCAGGGATAGTGATGATTTCATTTTCTTCATATTTTCTATCTTGAGAGAGAGAGACTCTGAGCATTGAGATGTTAGGGAATTCCAGATGACCGAGAATGCTTTCATAGTTGAATTTGGTTTCATGATCACTTTTGGAAGATGAACCTCCTTCAGCATTTGATCTTTTCTTTCGAGTAGGCTCAGGGAGAGGTGGAACTTTTATGTGTTGTGACATTCTCTGAAGAAGTTGATCCAGTGCTCTTTCCACCACATCTTTAAACTTTGATTTGGAACCCTGAATGGCATCTTTGATTTCTAGCCATTTAGAGTATCCATAGAACTTTAAGAACTTGGCTTCTTCTTTTTAAACTCTTGTATAACTGTACATATGAACAAATAGCTTCAGTCCATACCTTTGTGAAGGACGTCCTTCGATCGTTGCTCGAATGATTTTTGAATCAGACCTTCAAAAGTTGAATCTTTCAGTGCACCAGCGTAGTTCTTTTTCTCTGTGGCTTGGTTCTTCATTTGTTTTGGTCAGAGCATTCAGGATCTTCTCTTGAGCGAGGATAGGATTCACTTTGATATTTTCTTCAAGTAGTTCCTTTTGTGCCAAAGCTTCAGCGACCCTTTGGCTTTTGTCGATCATTGCTTTCTTTGCTTTGTCTTTAGCAGCATCCTCCCTGAGAATTCTTCTTGCAAGCTCTAGATCATTCTCTGTTTCTTTCATCTTTTCATCCCTTATTCTTTGAGCTTCAAGTGCTTGTGCTCTCTCCTCCTTCGATAGGAAATAGAAGTCATCTACCATGCTGATAGGAGTTGGACACTCTATTTCAGCCGAGGGCAGCTTTATTCTCTTGGCTTCGAGTTCATTCAAAAAGTTTATTCGCCTTTCTTCCTCTTCAGGCTCGCTTATTAGTGGTCTCTGAGCGCGGCGTCTAGGAATGAGACCTTCTTTATCTTCCGAGTCAGAGTCAGATATGTACATAAACTGCTCTTCAGATAAAGGTTCCTTCCGAAAAGTGGAGTCCTTTGGGGGACTGGGCTCACTGAGAGAAGGAGAGGTAGAAGGAGTTTTACAGAGCCAAAATTTGGTGGTGAGAAAGAGGGATATGTGGGAGGTTCAGAGATTGGAGCAGAGAAGAGAATGAGAGGAAGAGATACCTCGACAGTGGTCTCCCCCTCGGTTAAAGAGATGGTGGCATAAGCTTCTGCCACATTATTTCCTTCGCCTGAGGGACCGGACTGTCCCTGAGAGGGATGTTGTTCGTCCCCCAAAGGCTCCTGATGAGAGACTTCTGGACTTGACATATGAAGTGCTCCAAAGCACTTCCTATATTGTCGTCTTCATCATCATCATTGCCTCCCCCATAGTGAGGGATGGCTTCTTCATACTCATTATCATCATCATCATCATCTTCTGCCTGTTCTTCTTCCACTACACCTTCAGTGAGGGAAGGTCCTTCCTGCTTGATGTAGGGAGAAATGACATAAGCAGGGAAGGTCTCATTGTGATCCACAATGATGTCGTCAGCGAATTCTTTGGCACATCTCTCCCCCTCAATGTTGTCAGCAGGGAGATAGTGCACCATCAGCAGACGTACATTCCCTTGAATGTCCTACAGCTACCTTCATGGCGCTCTTGGTGCTCAAGGACCGAATTCAGGGATGTCCGATCAGCAGTGGATAAAGAGGAGCCACTCTCAGAGAGCTTTGTCAGCATCTGCATCATGTCGGATTGAGTCTTTTGAATAGACTCGAGCACCAGATTCTGGTCATCCATCTTCTTCTGCAGACGGGCAATGGACTGACCATGTGTCCGATTTTCTTCCTTCAGGGACTCAATGTCAGTGAGGATGTTGCTGACAGAGGTCATGATCCCTAGAGTTCCAACCACGGTCCGGATAATGAACCCAGCAGACTTCTGTAAATGCTCAACCTTAGCCCTGGTGTGACCACATTGCTTGACTAAAAAGTCAATTGCAGGGAATGTTGGGCTAGGAAGAATAATGGGGGGAAGTTCAGCTGGGAAGGGAGGAAGCTTGGGAGCAGCCTTCTCTGTCTTGACCTCCATGAGCTTGGCGAAGGACCTTGGTTGCTGAGGAGATTTTCCTTTGTCCTTGCTGAGAGGAGGAACAGCAGCCTTGGTGGTAGTTGTTGTTGTTGCTGAGGTGAAGAGAGGAGGGGCACCTGTTGATAACATAGACAGAGCAGCCAAAAAGAGCTGTGGGTTAGATGACGGATCACTAGCCAGTGTCTTAGAATGCATGTGAGAGACATTCTGAGGTCCTGTGTTACTGGCTTTCCAAAACTCAGAGTGCCTAAACAACACTAGGCTTGGACTTCGTGCGTTTTAGCATCATCAGAGATAGGGACAACTATCTCTTAATCATATGTTGATGTGAGGACTAAAGAAGAGGGGATAGAAGAAGAGTAGAAGGCTGTGAAAGTATTACCTGAGATAGCTTCAGCGGAGCTGGCTAATACGCTTTTAGTGACCGTGGTCGCTGAATGCTGTGGTAGTGCTGAAGAAGCAACAACGGAAGAGAAAACCGTTGAAGTAACTAGGGCTGTTGATGGTGGTTGTAGTACACCAGAATGAGAGTGAGTGGTCTGTTGAGAGACCACCACCCTTGGCTTATTTAGCTTGGTTGCGATGGTCTTTTTGCGACCATCAGTTGGTACTTTCCCTTGGGGGCTGAAGTGTCAGGGATACTCACTCATGGGTTTTTTCAGTGAGCTAGACATGGAGGCAGGAGCCCCAATGATCGTCAGCATGTATGGTGTAAAGGGAGCATCACCTGGACGTTCCTCAATGTCCAGGGACTTCTTTCACACCATAGAGAAAGAGTGATTGGCTGTCTTGGGGTACTCATCCACGAAAGCATATTCCATCATTGTTGCAAAGAATCTGGGGTAGGGAATGAGAGAGTGCCTGTTTGCTGCTTTCACCCTGTTGTACATATCACTGAATATGTAATCAACGAAATTTAGCTTGTAGTCCGTGCAGAGAGTGATGCCCATGTCTTGAAAATGTTTACTGGCTTGATCATGTGATCCAGTCTTGGAGCCCACGCACTGAATGACCTGGGTGAAGATATACTGTCAGCGAGCAGGTAACCGCTTCTTTTCCAGCTTGGATCCCACGGTCTTCAGAGAGGCTTTTTCCCATGCGTAGCTAATGGAGTCGAGGGAGGAATCGATCTGCTGCTTTGTAGGTTCAGCGGCCCACCTCTCATTCTTGCCACGAGCAGGGAGGCGAAGAGCCTGCCTCAAGAAACCAGAGGTGAAGGCGAAGTGGCCGAGAGTAGGAATGGTAAAGCCAATAGCAGGGAGTTCTTTGCCCTTGTCCGTTGTGGAGGTGGTACAGTGAGCTGTGTACCATAGGGCCTGAAGATGAGAGGAGATGCCAATTGGATTATGCACGAATGCATACATCAATGGGCACGCCTTGATGATTTTACGCCTTCAGCGAATTATGGGCGTTCAGCAGGGATGTCCACGAGTGCATGGTAGTTGCAGCATTTGAACGTGGCTTGTTCTAGAAGGAAGTGGCACACCTCAGCAGCAACCAGCATGTCAGAGACGAGAGTGGTTTCAGCAACCTTGCTTGAAGAGGCCATTGCTGTAGCATAGATAGGAAAACCAAATAGAAAAATCATGGTTTAGTACAAAATGTATAAACCAGATTTTGGTATAAAGAATACCAAATGTAAGGAAAAGAAACAAGTGTTTCGATGAACAAGATCAAAATACTTGTGATAGAAAAGCAAATAAAAAATAAAAATACCAAGTGTGTTTTAAAAAGTTTGGTATATTTAAAAAATATAGGTATAGAATAAAAGATGGATTAAAAAAATCTTCTGTTCTTAAGGAAAAGACTTAGAACAGGGTTTTGAAGTTTAATCCAGATTTTTATTTTATTTACCCTAGATTTTTGTTTTGATTTTAAGAAATGAAAAGAGAAAAGAAACAAGATGTTTCCTGATTAAAGTGTAAGGTTTAGATCAAACCTTAGTGGAGTTCTAGAAGAAAAACGCACAAGTGTGTGTTCTTGGTGTTCTTGAGAAAACTTTAAGAAGCTTAGTGAATTCTTGCCTTTTGGAAACGTTGAGAGCGTAAAGAGAGAAATGAGGCAAGTATTTGCTTAAATAACATGAGGAGAGAGAAACGGATAGCTAAACGACGATTTTAGCTTTTTGAAAAAGAAATGATGACATGGTGCACGTCCCTAGAAAGTAATTGGAAGGGAAACGTCGTGGTCCGTCTTGTGTCATAAAAGGTCTGACGTGTCCTTTTCTTATTTATAAAAATATAATGATAATTATCCATTTGGAAAGATTAATCATTATCTTTGAAAATTTTCATCAAAAACAATAAAAGATTGTCAGTGATGAGTTTTATGTTTCAAGATTCATTCCCTGATTAAAGAAACATCAGGGAGTGGAAAGGTTTTTAGAAGATAATACCAGATTGAGATAGGAGAGAGATTGCTGAATCAGAGTTCAGTGAATGGTAATAGAGAACTTTATTTGTATCACTGTTTGTTGTTCGCTGAGTAAAAATTATTCAGCGTTCAACATACCAAGTTCGTTGATGAGTAGATTGAATCTAGTTTCATCAAGAGGCTTAGTGAAAAGATAAGCGAGCTGATATTCAGTGGGTACAAAATGAAGTTCAATTTCACATTCATAACATGATCTCTGATAATGTGATATCGAATCTCAATGTGCTTGGTTTTCGAGTGAAGTATAGGGTTGTTGGCAATTGCAATAGCACTAGTACTATCACAATAAATAGGAATCTTGGAGAGCATGAGATCATAGTCTCTGAGTTGATTTCTCATCCAAAAGATTTGAGCACAACAGTGGTGCTCTTAGCGATGGGGGTGGACACAGAATTTTGCTTTTTACTTGTCCAACTAATTAACTTACCACCTAGTAGCTGACACCCACCAGTGGTGCTCTTTCGATCTATCTTGCAACCTGCAAAATCACTATCAGAGTAACCAATTAGATCGAACCCTGAGCCTTTAGGATACCAAAGACCCAGATTAGGAGTTCGTTTCAGGTATCTGAAGCTACGCTTTACAGCGATGAGATGAGATTCCTTCGGTTCAGCTTGATACCGAGCATAGAGAAATGTAGAATACATGATATCTGGTCTACTTGCTGTAAGATATAGCAGAGACCCAATCATCCCTCGATAGCCGGTGACATTTACAGGTTTCCCATTAGGGTCCTTATTCGGAGTAAGAGGAAGGGCCATAGGAGTCTTCATCGCTGAGCATTGATTCATATCAAACTTGTTCAGCATATCTTTGACGTATTTACTTTGACAAATAAAGATTCCTTTGTCAGATTGTTTTATCTGCAAACCTAGAAAATACGTTAGTTCAGCCATCATACTCATTTTATATTGTTTTTGCATTCTTGCAGCGAAACGAGTGTATAATTTGGGTCTTGTGGAACATAAGATAATGTCATCGACATATATTTGAGCGAGTATAGTATGACCTTTATATTTTCTTACAAAGAGAGTTTGGTCAATTTTTCCACGAATGAATTTTTCTTTAACAAGAAATTTAGAAAGAGTACCATACCAATCTCTAGGAGATTGTTTTAACCCGTAAAGAGGTTTTTCGAGTTTGAAAACATAACCCGGATGGTTGGGGTCTGAGAAACCTGGGGGTTGTTCAACATAAACTTCCTCGCTGAGTTTCCCATTTAGAAAAGCACTTTTAACATCCATTTGAAAAACTTTAAAGTCTTTATGGGCAGCATAAGCTTAGAAAAGTCTTATAGCTTCTAAACGAGCTACAGGTGCAAAGGTTTCATCGTAATCAATACCTTCATCCTGTCTGTATCCTTGAGCGACAAGTCTAGCCATATTGCGAATACAGTCCCATTTTCATCTAACTTATTTCTAAATACCCATTTGGTTCCAATCACTGTTTTACTAGATGGTCTAGGAACAAGATTCCAAACTTTGTTTCTACAAAACTCAGTTAGTTCTTCTTGCATAGCTGAAATCCAGCTAGGATCAGAGATAGCTTGATCTATCTTTTTAGGTTCAGAGAGAGAGAGAGATGAATTTAACATAGAGACATATATTACCTGTACCTCTACGCGTTTTGATACCTGCATTAGGATCACCAATAATCTGATTTATTGGATGATTTGCAGTCCATCGCTGAGCTGGTGGTTGAGGAGAGAGATTAACCTCAGATTCGACGACTAATTCTTCTTCTTCAGGGATGCTATTTGTTGTTTCACCAACAGGTACATCATCATTCAAAATCAATTGAGGAGACTCAGAGGATTGATTTGCAGAGGATGAAGCTTGAATATTCACTGAGGAATTTCTAGAAGATGCATCAGAAGGAGGAATCTGATTGAGAGGAGTAACACTGATCCCTGAAGATGGATCACTGTTAGTAGGTATTACAGGGATTTCATCATCACTTAATTCAGCCTGAGGGTGATTGTTGAAATAAGTTTCGGGTTCCCCATAGTGAGACTTCATCCAAGCATTCAATTCTTCATATTCTTCAGGGATAGGAGAAGTGGGGGTAGAACGAGATTCATCAAAATTGACATGCATGGATTCTTCAACATGTTGTCTTCGTTTATTGAAGATTCTGAAAGACTTAGATATAGAGGAATAGCCAAGAAAAATTCCTTCATCAGTTTTTTGATCGAACTTTCGCAAATGATCTCTGTCATTCAGAATGTACCATTTGCATCAAAAAATGTGAAGATACTTCAGAGTAGGTCTTCTTCCATGAAATAATTCATAAGAGGTTTTCTTGAATCGCTTCACAATCAGAGATCGATTCTGAGTAAAGCATGTTGTATTTACTGCTTCGGCCCAGAACTGAGTTGGAAGTCGTGATTCGCTGAGCATTGAGCGAGCGGCTTCAATGATAGTTCGGTTTCTTCTTTCAGCAACACCGTTTTCCTCAGGAGTTCTTACTGAATAGAAGTTGTGAGAGATGCCTTTTTCGTCAAAGAAATTTATCACAGTACTGTTCTTGAATTCAGTACTACGATCACTTTTCATGGAACGAACAATCAGATTGTTCAAAACTTCCATCCTTTTGATAAAAGAGATTATCATATCAGGGGTGTCACTTTTGGATCGAAAAAAAAATACCCATGTGTATCTGGAATATTCATCAACAATCACAGAAGTGTATTTCTTTCCAGATGTAGATTGGACATTGACAGGTCCAAAGAGATCCATATGGAGTAGTTGAAGAGGTGAGGTTACTAAAGAAACTTGTTTAGATCTGAAAGATTCTTTTGTCAGCTTTCCCTTTTCACACGATGAGCAAAGAGATTCCTTTGCAAAGCTATGATTTGGGACATCTCTGACGAGTTCCGTTTGAGACAGTTCATTAATTGTCTTAAAGTTGAGACGAGAGAGTCTTTTATGCCATAACCAATTTACATCAGAGGATGCTTTAAAGATAAAGCACACGCTCTTAGAGTGAGAACCCTTTTGCCTGTTAAGGCAAGCTTATCATTGCAGTCAGTGACAGCACATCTATTCCTTAGGAATAGAACTTTGAAATCTTTGTGACATAGCTGACTAACGCTTAAGAGATTGTGCTTTAGTCCTTCAACGTAGGCAACTCGACTAAACGAGGTGGCTCCGTTGGATAGGACTCCATAGCCTTTAGTGTATCCTTTGCCATTTCCACCAATAGTCACTGATGGACCAACTTCTTCTTTGTAGTCAGAGAGCAGAGATTCTCTACTAGTCATGTGCCTTGAGCATCCGCTATCGAGATACCAGATACGTTTAGCACTCTACATTCAACAAAGAGATTAAAAGTTTGAAGGTACCCATGTTACTCTGGGTCCTGCTTTCTTAGTGGAAGGAGTGGCGGAAGAGCTACATGCTGAAGAACTTTCTTCAGTGGATATCTTCACCTTTGTTGGTTTTGCAACCTTGGTGGATTCCACTCTTGCTGATTTATCAACTTGAGCAACTTTCTTTCCATGAGCTAGTTTATCGGCTTTAGTAGCATTAGGACACTTACTTGCAATGTGGGTAGTTTCACCACAGTGATAGCACTTCCTATATTTGTAACGTTTGGAATTTAAAGATTTCAGAGAGATAGAAGGGATTTTGTCAGGAATAGGACCAAGAATTCCTTAATCCATTGTTCTTGGAGGTATAACAACCATTTCAGGAACATGAGTGAGACCAATCTTAATTCTGGGAGTTGATCTCTGAGAGAATTCAGAGATCTTTCTCCCAGATTTAGGATTGCTCTCTGAGGATGTAGAAGATTTCTTGTTCTTCTGAACATTTCTATTTCTAGGAACCTGGTCAAGAATCTTGTTTGTGACCACTTTCTTAGAGTTGAAAGATTTTATCACCGGAGTCTTCTCATTAGATTGAGGTCTCTGAGACGAAGGGGAGGGATCAGGGATAGAGGAGACAAACATTCCAATTTTAAGCATGGAACGGTCTTTCTCTGATTCTTCCTTTTCAAGGTTAAAGCCTAACCCACTTCTTACTTTCATAGGGATCTGGGCATTGATGATCTCATTTACCTTGTCAGAGGCTTTGCACCATCCTTCGATGGTAGCCTTTTCAGATTTGAGATCAGCGATGGCCTTTTCTCTTTCAGCGATAACTTGCTGTTTCTCGAAGCTAATTGTTTGATTTACAAAGACTTGGTCCTTTAAGGTTTCCTCAATCTTTGTAAGTTTTTTGATTTTTAGATGACAATTTTTTAATTGTTCAGATAAATCAGTGTTAATTTTCTCAGCTTTGATTTTTCCATTTAAAGCATCGTAAAAATCAACTGTCATAGCATTAAGCGCAGATAAGTTATCGTTTTCAGATACTAAGGAGATAAAAGAAATGGATACCTAAGCAGAAGGGGACTCAGAGGAAGAAGTTTCAGATACCTCTTCAGCGTCTTCATCTGTGCCTGACTCATCAGAGGTTTTAGTCCACTCACCTTCATCATCCCAATCAACTTCTTCAGCTACAAGACCTTTGCCTTTTGGCTGGTTTTTCTTCAGATCTTTGTATTTGTTTTTTAATTTCAAATACTTCTCTTTCTTATCAGAGGTCAGTGAGGTAGTGGGGGCTGCAATTTTCTTGGATCTGCATTCACTAATGAAGTGACCCTTTCGCTGACAATTGTAGCATGCGGCTGAGGCTTTCTCAGCGGGCATAGTCTTCAATTTATCAGAGTCAGCGAGAGTCGGTGTTCTTCTAAAGTTGCTCTTTCTAGCGAATCTTTTAAAGTTATTAGTCAACAGAGCCAGAGAGTTATCGAACTCAGAGATGTCAGCATCAGTGAGTTGATCTTCTGAGTCAGTTTGACCTAGTTCAGTGATGGAAGTAATAGTAGAGAAGGAAGCATTTTTTAATGGATTTACCTCTGAAGACATGAATGCCAAAGAAGTACTTTTGGCACCCTTGAGTTCATTGATGAGGTTTTTCCTCAAAACTTGGGATTGCTCTTCATTTAATAGCATTCCATACAAAGCACTTAAAGAATGAGTTACAAGATTCTTTGACAATTTCAGACATGTAGTGTACACTGCCCATTGTTCGGGTAGTGCCTCCATGAATTTTGTCAGAATTGCAGCGTTAGAATAGTGTATGTTGACTGTATTTAAATCAATCAACAAGCAGTTAAAACGCTGGTGAAGTTGAGAAAGAGTTTAACCTTTATGATGGATTAAGCTTTCATACTGTCTTACTAGATTAATACTTCTAGTGATTTGTACCTCAAATGTTCCTTCATATTGAATACATAGAGTATCCAACATGGCTTTAGAAGTCCTCATTTTCATTACTGAGTGATAGACTTCATCAGGAAGGGACATTGCTATTATAGATCTGGCTTTTGAGTCAATAGCAATTTCTTTTTTATCTTCTTCAGTCCATCGATTAGGAGTTTTAATGATACTCCTTTCAGGGATGGCTGGAGTAGTAGTGGTGGCAGGAACACCAGCTACAATAGTTGTAGGAACAAATGGTCCGTTTTCTATATAGTAAGGGATCCTTAGGTCAGATCCTTCTAGAAACAGAGACATTCTTTCCTTCCACAATGGGAAATTATCATGGCTAAATCTTGGAAGTTTAGCTAAAGATCCATTGTCATTATAGTTTGTATTAGGATTTGACATTTTAAAAATAGTTTTGAAAGAAATTTTTTTAAAGATAGAGAACATACTGCTCTGTTACCACTTGTTGGTCCATAAGGAGTCTACAAGAGTTATTGGATATAGAAACAGTTTGTAGAAGAGGGGGGGTTGAATACAAACACACAGATTTTTGGTTTTTAAATTAGTTTATATTACATAAACAAATTTACAGTTACAAGCGGAATTAGAACAAGTTTAAATCTATTCTATTGTAACTAAGAAACCACTAAGATTGATGCACAAGAAAGAAGTAAGAGGGAATACAGAAGGTTTAAGACAGAAGGTTTCATGCACACAGATGAAGAAGATATCTTCATCTTATTTATACCCGTTTGCATTTAATGCAAGACAAAAGGTATGTGCAACGTGGCAAGCATCCATAGGAGACTTGTCCTTTGCTCAGAATACAACCATGTTTTTGGCCGCATATGAGCAGTACCATATCAGATATAATGGGAACATAAGAGACAATTTGTACGTCCTTCTCTGACACAATAGGATTTGTCTTTTGTGCATCGAGGATAAGGTCAACATTAATCTTGTATGAGAAGCTTCACTTGATCGCTGAGACTGAATCTTCAAGGATGAACTTTCAGTATCGCTGAGGCTTCATAAGGCTTCACACTTTGGATAGATAATCTTTGCTATCGCTGAACCGCTTCAGGTTACGTAGCTGATTATCTCTTTTTTCAGCTTGGTCTTTGACTTTCGCTGAATGGTCATTTGGTGTGATCGCTGATCTTCAGATCTTCAGAGATAAGCTTAAGGTTCATTGATCTTCAGCGATCGCTGATGGCAGTCAGCGTATGCTTATCGCTGAATTTGAACTTAAACTTAAACAAGGAATTTCACTAAGTTTAAAGAGGAATCATATTCAAATCACTGAGAGGAGTTATGATCAACACAGGGAGTTTGTTGCCCTTGTCAGTGGTAAGGGTGGTGCATTGAGCAGTATACCACAATGCCTGTAGGTGAGAGGTTATTCCAATTAGGTTATGGACGAAGGCGTACATCAGAGGGCATGCTTTTATGAACTTCGCACCATCTTTGAAGTGCAACTTGTCTTCAGGGATGTCCACGAGAGAAATGTAGTTGCAAGGCTTGAATGTTGCTTGCTCAGGCGTAAAGTATATGCAAGTGCACCCTCAAGAGTGACAGGGACAGATGCATCAGTTTGTACATTCTTGCTGGATGAGGCCATTTCTGTTTCAAAGATAGGAACACCAAATAGAAAAATCATGGCTTAATACAACAAAATGGATAAACCAGGATGTGTGTTGGTACTAAGAATACCAGATTTAGAATGATTTAAGAAAACAAGTACTTTGATGAACAAAAGTCAAAATACTTGTTATTTGGCAAAAATAAGAGAGATGTAAACAAATATACCAAATCTTGGTGACTTTTGGTAAAGAAAAGGTACCAAAAACAGGTTTTAAAAGTTTTAGAAATTTCTTTTTTGGATTAAACTAACCAAAATTTCTTCTGTTCTAAGAAAAAGAAGCTTAGAATAGGTTTTTAGTTTTTGATAAATTCAATCCAGAATTTTAAAGATGAAATCTTTATAATAAAGGGGTTATAAATGATTTCGAGATGAAGTAAACAACATTTTAGTTGTTTTTAGTAAGTAAAGAGGGTCAGATCAAACCTTCAAAGTGAAAACAGGAGAAAAAACGCACAAGTGTGTGTTCTTGGTGTTCTTGGTAAAACTTGAAGATTCGAGAGAAATTCTTGCTTTTTGAATGTTTTGGGCATGTAAAGAATGAAATGAAGAGGAAAGTTTCATTTATAGTAGAATGAGAATGAGTAGAGAGAGAAGGCTAAACGACAGTTTTAGCTTTTTGAAAAGTTATGATGTGTCCTTTTCTTATTTGAAAATGTGAATAAGATTATCATTTAAATAAATGTTAACCATTATCTTTAAATTCCTTCCTCATTTAATAATAAAGGATTGTCAGTGACGGAATTAAATTTTTGAGATCCATTCTCTGTTAGATATCAGAAATAGCTTCAAAAGAAGACTAGGTTCTGAAAAGAAATACTCAGAAGTCTGAAGTTAAAAGGAGGAAAGCCTAAGGCATAACTTCTGATGTGGCTACTTCAGAAGTTCTGAAGATTCTGAAGAAGTTCTGAAGAGGTTTCTGAAGACACTTCTGAAGAAGTTCAGAAGTAGTTCTGAACATGTCTGTCATCTTTGTACTGTAACTTTAGTCTTTCTATTTGTATATAAATAGATAGTTTGACTGTTTGTTATAACTAAGGTTGTTAGATAGAACTTGTAAAGATACATACATTGTAATATAGTTGAGTAATCAATATAATATACAACTTCAGTGATCCAATTCTTGTTCTTGTTCTTTAAATATTTCTACAATCTTGATTGTTTGGGATCTATCAATTGGTATCAGAGCCAATTCATCTGTTCTTGACATTCAGAGAAGAACTTGTCAGATCTGATAGTTCTTGATATTATTGATCGATAAATTCAAGATTCTATTTCAGGTGAATTCTCGATCTATTTCAAAATCAAAGATGTCGAAAGAAATCGTCTCCATCGGAACATAAACTAAACCACCAACTCTGTTTTTGGGTGAATATCATCAATGGCGAATCAGGATGATTCAATTCTTGGATAATATTGATGAAGCTTTAATGCAATCAATCGTAAATGGCCCTCTAGAGGTCTATGTGGAAATTTCATCAGTACCAAGAACCGAATCTACTCCTGAAATACCTGTATCAAGAATCAAGAAAAGCCCAGGTATGTACAGTACTGCTGAGAAAGCTCAAGCTAAAGTTGACAAAAGGGCATTAACTATTCTTACAATGGTTATTCCTAATGAGATATTCAATAGAGTAGATAGCTTAACATATGCTAAAGCCATGTGGGATGAGGTTGAAGCTCAAATGCAGTGTAGTACAAAAGCCCAAGCACAAAGATTGAATATCTGTGTGGGTACTTATAAGAACTTCAAGTATAAAGAAAATGAATCTATTACAGAGACTCATCATAAATTCAACAATATGCTGAATGATCTGAGAAGAAATGGTGTTCAGAAATCAAATTCTGAGATAAACAACAAATTTCTGAACAACTTGGGTAATGAATGGTCAAGCTTCTTTGATAACATGGTTACTAGAAATTTATCTAGAAAATCCATTCATGATGTCTATGGTATTCTGTTTCAACAAGAAGACAAAATCAAAACTAGACAGAATGAACAAAAGAAGGCAAATGAAACAGTAGCCTTGTTAAGCAAGAAGTATAATAATTCTATGACCATTTCTGCTAAGAGCAAAATCTGTGAGATCCCAGAAACAAATTTATGTGATGGAGATGAATGAGATGAAGAACTTAAGAGAATTTTTGATAATATTGCTTTTTTGACAAGGCAATTCACTCAAAGATATAATCAAAAATATCTGAATAAACCAAAGTCTGAATTTGGTCTCAAGAAAAGTCAAGATGCTGGTCAAACTGAGACATCTGAACCAGCAAGATGTTTTAATTGTGGTAAGCCTGGTCATTATGCAAGACAGTGCAAAATGCCCAACGTAAAAAACTCAGGCTACTATGAGAGAAAGCTTCTTCGTGCTAAGAAGAGGAGCTTAATCAAGCTTTGGTAACCAAATATGAAGAAGATTGGTTAAACTAGAGTGATGGTGAATATGATGAAGAAGTAGCTCACTATGCCTAAAAGAATTCCTTTTGTCAAATCAGAGACTCTATTTTCTGATGAAAAATCTCTCAGTTCTGGTAAAACAGAGACAATTTTTGAAGTAGAAGTAATGTATTAGGACCCAAACAATCAAGATATCAATATATGGAAAGATTAGAACAGAAATATGATAGCCAAATGTCGTATGTATTGATTGGATGAACAGTATTACAAAATATGTCTTTACAAGGTTTTTGGAAACATTTTACTTACAATCTAACAAACTATCTATTTATACATGAAATAGAAAAACTAAAGTAACAGTGCATTCATAACAGACAAGTTCAGAACAGGTTCTGAACTCCTTTAGATCTTCAGAAGTGTATTCAAAACTTCTTCAAAACCTCTTCAGAATATCTTTAGAATTTCTGAAGTTGGCACTTCAGAAGTTATTCCTTGGGCTTTTCTTTATCTTTTCCTCAGATCTTTACATCTTCAGAACCCAGTACGTTTTGAAGCTATTATGATATCTCTATCAATCTCCCCCTTAGCTTCAAAAGTTCAGATCATACTTCCAGAAATTCAGAATTTCTCTAACCTCTTTCAGAATTAAACTTCTGCATTCTAGAAGGATTCAGCAATTCTAATCATCTCTTTTGCAAGCTTCCTGTGCTTCTCCCAATCTTCATTGCTCAGATTCTTTGGTGTTCTATTCTGTCTTTTTACCAAACGATCTTTGATAGCCACGAGAGTTCCATTGCAACATTTATGGAGTTCTTCAAATCTCACAAATAATAGTTCTTGAAAACATTGGCAAACGAAGCCTGGAGGTTGAATTACTAAGGTACTCTTCTTCAGATTCTGAATATCTGGTAAGCTCATATTTGGTTTGCTCAAGTGTACTTGTTTCTTGTTCAGAACATAGGCAACCTGAAAATCAGTCTTTGCAGCCCATATAAATTCTCTGTACAAGCCATCTCTGAGAATTGGAAATGATTTTCTGAACTTGGTGATTGAATCATGAAAAGGATAAAGGCTTCTGTAAAGTATAAGTAGATCTCTGAGATACACATTCTGGAAGTCAGCTTCAGAGAAGATAGAAATCTCACCATTTTGTCTTTCAACAGTAAAGAATGCATACTTGTAATTTTGTCTTGTCTTCAAGTCAGCATTAATTACTTTGACCACTGGACTTTCCTTTCTTGCTTCATTAATTGGAATCCTTATCTTTCTAATGATATCTGAGTACCATTGTTTCCAACCAAAAGACTTTTGAATCCAGCAATCAATATAGTTGAACTTTTGTTCATATTCCATGAACATTTCTGGATGGAAATATTCAAGAAACATGGTGAAAACACTTTCTTCTATTCTTTGTACCTGCAGTTGTTCCTCTTCAGATATTTGCTCTACAGGAACCGACTATTCAGAAATAGGTTCAGAAATGACTTATTTTCCTTTCTCTTTATCCTTTTGACTTGGTTCAGAACTTTCAATATTCAGAGAAAACTTCAGAATTTCCTCCAAGTTTTGTTTCTTTGAATGAATCTGGAAATCATAAGTATAACTAAGTAGATAATCAGCTCCTCTGATCTTGTTTTCTCTTTTGTGACCAACTACATAACTCTTCCTTACAATTTCTCTGAAATGAATTCTTTCTTTGATCAGATATATGATTTCTTCTTTGACATCTGAATCTTCAACATAATCCTTTGCATAACTAAGAAACCAATTTAGAGTTGAGTTAGAGTATTTTGGAATATCTGAAGTCAAAAAAGTTTTAATTCCATCCACTATATATCTGAACCCAATATCTGGACTAGTGAACACTCTAGTTATTGCTGTATCTTCAAGATTTACAGGTTCAAACAGATTCACTTTAGATAAACAAAATTCCAGAGCTAATTGAAAGTCATGCTTGATGATGTTCCTTATGTAGATTCCCAGAATTCTTCTGACTTCAAAAACAAGTTCAACTTCACTTGTAGCAACATAGAACTGAAGAACTGTCAAATTATCTTGCAATCTTAGTTTGTACAGATCATACTGAGTAAATTCACAAAAATATCCATTTCTTCTTTCTGCTCCAAATCTGTATATTACTAAATCATCTTCAACAGTCTTTGACAGACATCTAATCTTCTCTATAAGAGTGGAATCATTCAAATTCTAAACACCATGCTTCTGAACAAAATTTCTAACTTGAGAGATTTGATCTTCAGACCACTCATCATTTACAAAATCTTCCAGAGTTGCAAACCTCAAACTGTTTTTATACATATG
The DNA here is from genome assembly GCA_036898165.1 of Silybum marianum. Lineage (NCBI taxonomy): Eukaryota > Viridiplantae > Streptophyta > Magnoliopsida > Asterales > Asteraceae > Silybum > Silybum marianum. The sequence goes on along the minus strand of CM072533.1, from coordinate 24,271,865 downwards.
GAAATAAATTACTTCAGGAAACTCTAAGCTGATTTCTCCAAAAAGAAACATGTCTTCCTTTTCATAGACTTGATCTAGAATAGGTTCTTCAAGAAGAGGAATATCAATTTTGGGAATAGTGATGCAGGATCTGACTCTTACTTCAAATTTTCCAGAGTAGACCATTAAAATTTCATTTGCAATTTCAGGTCTTCCCATATGACTTAGATCAAGTTCTAGTTCAACTCTTTCATCTGGTTGATCAAGAAAATCTCTGAAGACTGAAAACCTGTTGTCCAAAAGTCTACACTCCAGACTTCTTGGATTGTTCAGAAAGACATGCACCCAGCAAAATTGACTTAGTATATTCCATAATTCTTTAGAAGCTCTTCTGTATTCATCACTCAGAAGTTGTTGGGGTTTCCAAATTACCAAATATTTTATCTCATTAGCTTCAGAACATTCTCCCATATTAGCTCCAGACATGTCTTCTTCAAACATAATAACATCAGAAAGATCACTAGGCTCACCAATGACATCTTCAAATGCAAGGTATTCCCTTAGCATCTCTTCATTTGAATCAGGAATAATATCTGTATTGTCTGAGCTTAAGTTACCTTCATAATCAAAGGATAACTTCTCTGTATCATACCCTTCCTCTACTATATCTTCAGAAGAATGAATATTTGCCTCTTGTCATTCATGTTCTGCAAATAAGATATCTTCTACTGCTTCAGAAACTCTATTAGATGCTTCACCAACATTCTGAGCATCTTCAGAAGTTTTCTCAGAACTTTGTTCCTGAACATTTTCAACATTCTCTGTTTCAGATACTCTCTGTCTTTTCTCCCCCTCTTGATTATCAGGATCCTGATCATCAAGACTTCTTTTAGAAGTATCTGATTGAGGCCTACACTCTAGAACAGATAACCTGGTGCTAAAATTTGTCTGAGAACTCCGAATTGAAGAAAGCTGAATCAAAATATGAGTAATGTCATCCTTTGTTGCAAAAGTAGAAGAATCTGGTTGAGCAGATGAAGAAAAAGTCTGAGAAGCTTTCAGAGAAGAAACAGATGAAGCAACTTCAGAAAAAGCAGTCAGAAGTGCTTGTTTGAAATTATTCAGATCATTAGAAGATTGGAGTTGAAAATCATTCAGCCTATTCACCATACTTACCCCTTGTTGATCCAACCTATCCTCCATCACCTTTTTAGTTGTATCCGTCAATTCCTTGATGTCCTTCTGAATCTTTGCAAACTCAGAAGTACAGAAATCTTTGAATTCTGTGAATTTAGAAGATGTGGGTAAGGTTCCAAGACCAACAGATGGTCTTGTTTGCAGTCTTTTAGAAGAAGGATGGCCTGTATTTGCCACAGAGACATCATGAACCACATGTGATTCTGTGAATGGGGCTTTTGTTATGTTCATCCCACCAAGTCTTCCAACTAATCCTTGATATCCAGAAATAGAAATATCTATAGTTGTTGATGCAAAATGACAAATACCCTGCTTAGTGACATCTGGAAGATGTGTGCTAGTGTGAATGGATTCCACATTAAGTGGTTCAGTAGGCTCAATGTTGAGTGGACCCTCAGACTAAATGTGTTCAAAATTGTGAAGGGGGGACATATATCCTTCATTTTCAACAAAAGGAACCTCCTATTGGGGTCCTAATGGATTATAAGCTGCTTGTCCCATATGTGTTGATGAAACACCCTTCTGTTGAGAGATGGGTGAGTGGCTGGGGGGGGATAACCAAATTTGCCATGGGCTCACTTGCCTTTTCAATATGATCCACCAAAGAATGTGGAATAATAGAAGACGTTGGTGCCTGGCTAGTAATAGGTGGTTCACAGGTTTGTTTTTCTTTTACCTGTGTTCTCCCCTCTTCAATTCTTTTTCTTACTCTTCTACCCATCCTCTCATTTTCATTTTTCCTCTTTACTCTTTGAGGTTGTTCTCCCCCTTGAAAAACCTCCCCTCTATTTCTAACAATCTAGACTCCCTTGCATTATCACCACTCTGGGTTGAATCAGGGGAATGGACTACTAGTTGAGGTAATCCCATAGATTCTAAATACTCACTCACAATGTATCTCATGTGCTAGAACAGGGATTGTTGGCACTGCTTTCACTACTCCTTTGATGAGTGTTTGAAAGAATCTCTGAAATGGTATGTAGTTGAATGTGGACTTCTTCAAAACAGCAGATTTGAGTTCTTCAAAAATAAGAGAAGCGTAATCATAATGCTTGTTGAATACAACTCCATGAAAGATGATCCTCCCATTTGCTGAAGCTTGGTCCAAACTTGAACTTTTCCCAGATAGACAAGTGTTCAGAATTGAGAATAAACAGTACCATATCGGAGGTAAACACTTTCTTCTAAAAGAGCTTAAAGCATTTAGATTTTCAGAGTATCCCAAACTCATGAAATCTGAGATCATTTCTGTTGAAGATGGAATTGGATCATAAGAGGTTTTCCCAAGAACCTCATTTGGTTTTGCCAGAAAGTGAAGACATCTAATATCATCTACAGAGATACATACCTTGTAAGCATGGACATAAGAGACAATTTTATCTTCAGATTCATCAACCTCAGCATAGTACCACAATGAACAAAATAAGATATCTTCTACTGCTTCAGAAACTCTATTAGATGCTTCACAAACATTCTGAGCATCTTTAGAAGTTTTCTCAAAACTTTGTTCTTGAAGATTTTCAACATTCTCTGTTTTAGATACTCTCTGTCTTTTCTCCCCCTCTTGATTATCAGGATCCTGATCATCAAGACTTCTTTTAGAAGTATCTGATTGAGGCCTACACTCTAGAACAGATAACCTGGTGATTAAATTTGTCTGAGAACTCTGAAATAGAAGAAAGCTGAATCAAAATCTGAGTAATGTCATCCTTTGTTGCAAAAGTAGAAGAATCTGGTTGAGCAGATGAAGAAAAAGTCTGAGAAGCTTTCAGAGAAGAAACGGATGAAGCAACTTCAGAAAAAGCAGTCATAAGTGCTTGTTTGAAATTATTCAGATCATTAGACGATTGGAGTTGAAAATCATTCAGCCTATTCACCATACTTACCCCTTGTTGATCCAACCTATCCTCCATCACCTTTTTAGTTGTATCCGTCAATTCCTTGATGTCCTTCTGAATCTTTGCAAACTCAGAAGTACAGAAATCTTTGAATTCTGTGAATTTAGAAGATGTGGGTAAGGTTCCAAGACCAACAGATGGTCTTGTTTGCAGTCTTTTAGAAGAAGGATGGCCTGTATTTGCCACAGAGACATCATGAACCACATGTGATTCTGTGAATGGGGCTTTTGTTATGTTCATCCCACCAGGTCTTCCAACTAATCCTTGATATCCAAAAATAGAAATATCTATAGTTGTTAATGCAGAATGACAAATACCCTGCTTAGTGACATCTGGAAGATGTGTGCTAGTGTGAATGGATTCCACATTAAGTGGTTCAGTAGGCTCAATGTTGAGTGGACCCTCAGACTAAATGTGTTCAAAATTGTGAAGGGGGGACATATATCCTTCATTTTCAACAAAAGGAACCTCCTATTGGGGTCCTAATGGATTATAAGCTGCTTGTCCCATATGTGTTGATGAAACACCCTTCTGTTGAGAGATGGGTGAGTGGCTGGGGGGGATAACCAAATTTCCATGGGCTCACTTGCCTTTTCAATATGATCCACCAAAGAATGTGGAATAATAGAAGACGTGGGTGCCTGGCTAGTAATAGGTGGTTCACAGGTTGGTTTTTCTTTTACCTGTGTTCTCCCCTCTTCAATTCTTTTTCTTACTCTTCTACCCATCCTCTCATTTTCATTTTTCCTCTTTACTCTTTGAGGTTGTTCTCCCCCTTGAACAACCTCCCCTCTATTTCTAACAATCTAGACTCCCTTGCATTATCACCACTCTGGGTTGAATCAGGGGAATGGACTACTGGTTGAGGTAATCCCATAGATTCTAAATACTCACTCACAATGTATCTCATGTGCTAGAACAGGGATTGTTGGCACTGCTTTCACTGCTCCTTTGATGAGTGTTTGAAAGAATCTCTGAAATGGTATGTAGTTGAATGTGGACTTCTTCAAAACAGCAGATTTGAGTTCTTCAAAAATAAGAGAAGCGTAATCATAATGCTTGTTGAATGCAACTCCATGAAAGATGATCCTCCCATTTGCTGAAGCTTGGTCCAAACTTGAACTTTTCCCAGATAGACAAGTGTTCAGAATTGAGAATAAACAGTACCATATCGGAGGTAAACACTTTCTTCTAAAAGAGCTTAAAGCATTTAGATTTTCAGAGTATCCCAAACTCATGAAATCTGAGATCATTTCTGTTGAAGATGGAATTGGATCATAAGAGGTTTTCCCAAGAACCTCATTTGGTTTTGCCAGAAAGTGAAGAAATCTAATATCATCTACAGAGATACATACCTTGTAAGCATGGACATAAGAGACAATTTTATCTTCAGATTCATCAACCTCAGCATAGTACCACAATGAACAAAATAAGATATCTTCTACTGCTTCAGAAACTCTATTAGATGCTTCACAAACATTCTGAGCATCTTTAGAAGTTTTCTCAAAACTTTGTTCTTGAAGATTTTCAACATTCTCTGTTTTAGATACTCTCTGTCTTTTCTCCCCCTCTTGATTATCAGGATCCTGATCATCAAGACTTCTTTTAGAAGTATCTGATTGAGGCCTACACTCTAGAACAGATAACCTGGTGATTAAATTTGTCTGAGAACTCTGAAATAGAAGAAAGCTGAATCAAAATCTGAGTAATGTCATCCTTTGTTGCAAAAGTAGAAGAATCTGGTTGAGCAGATGAAGAAAAAGTCTGAGAAGCTTTCAGAGAAGAAACGGATGAAGCAACTTCAGAAAAAGCAGTCATAAGTGCTTGTTTGAAATTATTCAGATCATTAGACGATTGGAGTTGAAAATCATTCAGCCTATTCACCATACTTACCCCTTGTTGATCCAACCTATCCTCCATCACCTTTTTAGTGGTATCCGTCAATTCCTTGATGTCCTTCTGAATCTTTGCAAATTTAGAAGTACAGAAATCTTTGAATTCTGTGAATTTAGAAGATGTGGGTAAGGTTCCAAGACCAACAGATGGTCTTGTTTGCAGTCTTTTAGAACAAGGATGGCCTGTATGTGCCACAGAGACATCATGAACCACATGTGATTCTGTGAATGGGGCTTTTGTTATGTTCATCCCACCAGGTCTTCCAACTAATCCTTGATATCCAGAAATAGAAATATCTATAGTTGTTGATGCAAAATGACAAATACCTTGCTTAGTGACATCTGGAAGATGTGTGCTAGTGTGAATGGATTCCACATTAAGTGGTTCAGTAGGCTCAATGTTGAGTGGACCCTCAGACTAAATGTGTTCAAAATTGTGAAGGGGGGACATATATCCTTCATTTTCAACAAAAGGAACCTCCTATTGGGGTCCTAATGGATTATAAGCTGCTTGTCCCATATGTGTTGAAGAAACACCCTTCTGTTGAGAGATGGGTGAGTGGCTGGGGGGGATAACCAAATTTGCCATGGGTTCACTTGCCTTTTCAATATCATCCACCAAAGAATGTGGAATAATAGAAGATGTGGGTGCCTGGCTAGTAACAGGTGGTTCACAGGTTTGTTTTTCTTTTACCTGTGTTCTCCCCTCTTCAATTCTTTTCTTAGTCTTCTACCCGTCCTCTCATTTTCATTTTTCCTCTTTACTCTTTGAGGTTGTTCTCCCCCTTGAACAACCTCCCCTCTCTTTCTAACAAGTCTAGACTCCCTTGCATTATCACCACCCTAGTTTGAATCAGCGGAAGGGACTACTGGTTGAGGTAATCCCATAGATTCTAAATACTCACTCACGATGTATCTCATGTGCTAGAACAGGGATTGTTGGCACTGCTTTCACTGCTCCTTTGATGAGTGTTTGAAAGAATCTCTGTGGTATGTAGTTGAATGTGGACTTCTTCAAAACAGCAGATTTGAGTTCTTCAAAACTAAGAGAAGTATAATCATAATGCTTGTTGAATGCAACTCCATGAAAGATGATCCTCCCATTTGCTGAAGCTTGGTCCAAACTTGAACTTTTCCCAGATAGACAAGTGTTCAGAATTGAGAATAAACAGTACCATATCGGAGGTAAACACTTTCTTCTAAAAGAGCTTAAGGCATTTAGATTTTCAGAGTATCCCAAACTCATGAAATCTGAGATCATTTCTGTTGAAGATGGAATTGGATCATAAAAGGTTTTCCCAAGAACCTCATCTGGTTTTGCCAGAAAGTGAAGACATCTAATATCATCTACATAGATACATACCTTGTAAGCATGGACATAAGAGACAATTTTATCTTCAGATTCATCAACCTCAGCATAGTACCACAATTGTTGAAGGTAAGAAGTAGGAATAGAGAATTTCCTAGAGAGTAGAGTACGGAGTGGATGTTTCTTCAGAATTTCGATCAAAATCATTTGATCATCAGTGAATTCTATCGATTTAAAGTTCAAAGCACAATTATTTTTCTTTATTTCTAGCAGTTTCTCAGCAGGGACATAAAGTTTTGACATATCACTGTTTTCAGCACGAGTCTGGGATTCACTATCACCAACATTTGATCCAGAAACAACTTCAATAGATTCAACTTGTATTTCCCCAATTTTATCAGTTCTCGGGTTAGGGTTAGGGTTTGAAGGTCCGGCTTGATTTGTAGCAGTTGTGGCTGTATCTTGGACCATTTGATCTTCATTGAGTGGAATTTCCATTGTTCCAACAACCAATTTTTGAGGTATGATCTTGAATGAACCATCACTCGATGATCCATTGATGTCATTAAGGCTCGAGGAAGTAGAAACCATAGTTTTTGAAGTAGACATTATATTTGAAGAACAAGGATTCGAAATGGAATGAAGATCAATGAAACCAGATAGATTTCTCAGAGTAAAATCACTAAAAAATGAAGACGATGAAGAATTCATTAATTTATAAGACTGGATAAGCGCTGATGGACACGTGGCCAAAAAGTGAATGTGATTAGAGTAGTAATCATCATTTATTTGGATAAATGAACCGTTTAATCGACGTGCTTAAGAAATATCCAATGAAATTAAAACACATGGCACACGCTTAAGTGATACTTAAGAAATATCAACGGGAAGTTAAGTTCTGAGAACAAGTTCAAAAACTTCAGAAATTGTTCAGAACTTCTGAGAATAAGTTCAGAAGTTTGAAAGAAAGAACTCAGAAGAACCTCAGAACTCTTAAGTTTAGTTCAGAACTAAACATGTATCACTTTAGAAGACTAAAAATTATTTAAAAATACAAACTTCTGAAAAATATAAATCATTTTGAGAATTCAGAAGTAGGTTTGAACAATTGAAAAATATTTTATCTAAGAAAGTTTGTTCATACTTCTTAGATATGAAGTGTAAAACTTGATTTCAGGAATTCAGATATGTTTTGTAGGAAAGAGTAGTTCAAAAATTTGACATTAATACCACTCCCCCTTGAATCATTAGCAACTATGATTCTCCTCTTTAAACAGTGCAATATTTATCAAAGAAATAAGATAATATTAGAGAAATTAAAAAAATAGTAATAAACAATCAACCTAGATAAAGAAGGATTATACTTCTGAGTTTGAAGAGAAACAAAGATCTGAATATTGAACTTTAGAAAATTTCTGAAGAGCAAATGATTCAGAAGTTGAGATAAGAACCTCAGAATATAACTTCTAAAGTTTAGTTGATGTTTAATACTTACATAGACATATTCATCATGCCCAATTTACTTACCATGAAATTAAATCGTTTTTCATCAAGTGCTTTGGTAAATAAATCAGCTAACTGATAATCTGTCTGAACAAAAAACATTTCAATATTACCTTTTTCCACATGATCTTTGATAAAATGATATCTTACATCAATGTGCTTGGTCTTTGAATGCTGAACAGGATTGGCAGTGATGGCTATGGCACTCTTTGAATCACAATACGAAGGAATCTTTTTGAAAGTGTAACCATAGTCTTTGAGTTGAATTTGCATCCAGATCACTTGTGAGCAACATATTGCAGCTGCTACATACTCAGCTTCTGCTGTAGAAGTAGAAACACAATTTTGTTTCTTTGAAGACCAGCTTACCAATCTATCACCAAGAAACTGACATGATCCAGAAGTGCTTTTCCTCCTCTAATTTGCATCCACCATGATCTACATTTGTAAAGGCTGTTAGTTCAAAACTAGAATCCTTAGGATACCAAAGTCCCAAAGAAGGAGAACCCTTCAGATTTCTAAGAATTCTTTTTGCAGCTAAAAGGAGTGATTCCTTAGGATTTGCTTGATATCTGGCACAAATACATGTAGCAAACATTATATATGGTCTACTAGCAGTTAAGTAAAACAAAGATCCAATTATGCCTCTGTACTTCTTCTGATCAACAGATTTTCCATTCAGATCAGGTTCTAACTTAGTTGCAGTGGCCATTGGGGTTTGAATACTTGATGTTGGTTCCAGATTCTCTTCTTCACAGATTAATCGATTGAATTATAAACAGAGTATAAGCGGAAGAAATTTATATCGATTAATCAACAGTAATAAGATTCGATCAAAGATTGAAGAACAAATTAACAATGTATTATAACCTAAATTGTGATTACAGATACATGGAGTGATGCACAGTAACTTCTTCAATATCACGATTTCAATCGACAACTTTTACAATTGAGAAAAGATCTATTTATACAAATAGAATAAAGTAAAAGTCAACATCTTAACCTATTACAAAGTGACACGTGTGAGAGATGGGAGCGTGTAACAAACTAGTCGGTTGCAAAAGGTAGACATCCTTGATGTATGTGCCACGTCATATTCTTCATCTTGTGGTTCATACTTTCAAAAGTGTAACAATCTCCCCCTAAGTATGAAACCAGAAGAATGAAGTCTGTTCAGAAAGGAGCGACCTCAGATACAATCTTTCCAATCTTATTAATGATCTCTCTGATTGATAATAAAGTTGAAAGCCTTTTGATCATCTTCTCGATAATCTCTGGATTGTGATTGTTAACATCAACAGAGATGAAGCTTTTTGCAACGTAAACGACCTCTGATGAGTACTTGTGTGCTTCTTTGATTCTGAAGAAGCTCTTTCTGTCTGGCCTTCTGAAGATCACCCCTTCCTCTGGGTCTATTAGCACTTTTCCGATTCTCATGTTGTTGATGCCTTCTAGATCTTCATTGGGTGCAGAGATAGCTAGGTTATCAACATTGTAATTGATTCCTATTTGAAAATCTACCTGTCTCTTGTACCGGATCATCAATTCTTCTATTCATTTGAGCCTTTATGAAATTCTCTAGAAAAAGAAGATCAGAGGGATAGATGGACAATAGATCATTATCACAGAAGTAATAAGTCTTATTGTCTTCTCTGATAACCTCATAGATTGTGTACCAAATTTCTGTATCCTCAAAAGGTGAATGCTTTATTGCAGAGATTCGTTTGATAGGTACAGCGGAATGAACGTCCTTTCTCGCTTGTCTGTGTGCCATGAATCTGTCCTTAATAGCATCGCTTACATTGTAGGCGTTTGAGAAGTTGGGCAACATGAGGTAGATTTTCTGATCTATAGGAGCATACATGTACCTTTTGGTAATTTCCAGAATTGGTAGTTCAATTCTTCCAAGTCTCTGAATTTTTTGTCTATTCTCTGCTGCTCTACTTGACGATCCTTCAGCATTTACTCTTGCAGCTGCAACTCTTTCTCTTTCCATCTCTGCTTGAGCGTTTGATGCTTCTGCAGAGGCTCTTTCTGCTTCAGCTTTAGCTCTGATTTCTGCTTCTATTTGAGAAGCAGAGGCTTTTTCAGCGTCAGCTTTTGCTCTTATTTCAGCCTCAATTCGTTCTTCTTCTCTTTGTTTGTTCAAGGCTTCAACTTTAGCCTTTGATGCCTCAGCTCTGGCTTTGGCTTCCTTTTTTTTAGCTATTGCAGCTTGAGTTGAGGAGGAATATGGTGTTTGTCTTGTGTTGCCTACAACCTCAAGACTGAATTTGGCTATCTCTGGATCTTTTGGAAGAGGCCCAGAGTGAGTGGCTATGGCTAATGGAGTTGGAGGCAGAGGGGTTTGTGTATGAGAAGTTTGAGCCGGAGTTTGCTGCTTGGAGGATGATTGGTGTTTGGCAGAAGTGGCTTGAGATGGCATTTGATTTGGATTTGAGCTTTCAGTGTTGGTTGTGGGTTTTACTTTCTTTGATTCTGGTGCTTTCTCCCCCTTCTGAGAATCAGGGTCCGGATAGTCAGATCTTTTACGCTTAAGTTCTGCTTTTCTGCAACCACGCTCCTCCTTGGCCTTTTTCTTTTCATTAAAAGAATTAGAAAGAGAACTTACCACACCTGTAAGCTGAGACAGAGAGGTTTCCATAGATGATAACTTTAACTCCACATTAGAAGTGCAGGCAGTTGTTTTGGAAACATATTTGGAGGAGAGAGAGTTGATGCGTTCAAGCATGGCCTTCTAGAAAACAGCCATATCAGATTTCTTGACCAGAGAAGAGTCAGAAGTGTCTACAGAGGGATGAATAGCCTTGATAATTTTGTGAAGATCGGCTACTAAGGAACTGTATTCATCAACAGAGATTGTGACTTCTAGAGTTGGAATTGCCTCGGGAATGCAGAGAATTGCCTCAGAAATAGCCTGGATTCCATTATGCAGAGAAGAATAATGATCAGAAGCTTGGCTCTGATGTGTGGCAGCAGTTGTAGAAATGTGGTCTTTTAGGGCTTCCAGTGTTTGAGCTTGATGTTTTTGTTCATCTTGAATAGCCAGAAGCATGGCATTGTTAGAGTCCAGAGATAGTTTTAGATCCTCCACAGATCTCTGAATTTTATCACCAAATGCCTGCAAGGCTGCATTGGTGACATATTCAGAATGGGTAACCGGTGCATCTCCAACACATGGAGCCCCTTTTCTCTCGCGTGCAAAGAGGCCCTCATTCACACCTGTTTTGACGTTGAATGTGGAGGGACTTCCAACCTGTCGTTGAGGACTGTTATTAACAGGCACCTCTTCGGTTGTTCTGATTGTCTCAACAGAATCCTCATCATCAGAGGATGAGGTGCTGAAGACAATGTGCTTACCTTGATGGAGTGTAAACACTCCGGTAAGTGGCGCAACCTGTGGCTGTAACCCCTCTGATGGGATTTCATGAGCCTCTAATCTATCTGAAGATATGGACTTATCTTCTGAGACGCCTAAATCATTGTTGGTCACAGAGATATCAACATTGTGTGGGGAAGGTGTCTAGTTCTGGGGCAAATGAACTCTTATATTTTCATCATCATTTTGTTGAGAGAATGATGAAGAGGTTTCCCCGGTTGTGCTTGATGCAGAGGATGAAGAAGTATCCTCTTATCGGATGGTTACTGGGTTGTGGATCCCAGATACTCAGGTAATCATATGAATGTATGCATGAACACGAAGAACACTTCTAATATTTATGAAGATCTGAAGTCGGATATCTAACTTGTATTGAATATCGGTTACAATGATATTATCTAATATGCTCTCTCTAGAATGATATGAATTAACGTTCTATTTAATTGCTAGCCCTAACCCTCTATTTATATGTATAGGAAATACGGTATAAGGAAACTAGGAGATTAAGGCATTATATACTTGCCTTATTTACAAAAAGGAATGTTTCCTTATATTTAAACATTAAACATTTCCTAAATAATGACTTTGATGACTTTGCATTTTGACCCTTCACGTCTTCAATATTTATCATCTCGGATACAACATTTTCAGACCTAACAATCTCCCCCTTTGTATTCGAGATTACACTTCAGCAAATCAGCACTTTTGAAGACGATGAAATTTTGTCAACAAATTACTATCTTGAATTCTTTAGCTTCCCCTACGAATATGATCACTTGATAAGCTCTGTAGCTCCCGCTTAACATTAGCATAAAGTTCACGAAAAGAAAGTTGAAGGAGCCGTGATGTCGCAGGGTATCTTTCTTCGAGTAGAACTTTGTTGTTTGATGAAAGAGGCAAAAGATAGTTGTGATATCTTGATGTTGTCGGGTTAGGCAGATGCGATAACTTTGATATTGTCTTATGATGACTTGAACTTGTTGAACATGAGTCGACATAAACACTTAGGTATAGATGTCGGCTCTTTGGGATGCGACAAGAAAATATGTCGGTTCAAAGGAAATCGACAAGTCTTCATCTTCATCTTCAAATATTTGAAATTTATGTCGGGTCAAGCTGAGTTGATTGTCGGGTCAAGCTGAGCTGATAAAACATGTTGTCGGCTCAACAGAATCACTCTAAGACAAGATCTCGGGCCAAGATGAATCGACATAAGTAGATGTCGGGCCCAAGTAATTTTTAATTTTGTCGGGTCTTTGATATACCTTTTCTCCCTCATAATGGGCATTTGTCTTTGATACTTTTTCTCCCCCTCAGAATGATAAGGAGAATCCGAAGCATTATGAACGATCAAAGACAATAAGTGGATGTGAAAAGTGGGTAAAAAGTCTAACATAGAAGCACAAATAGCAACTATTATCACTTAATCAAAAATTAAATTTAATTGAGTGGCCTATATTCAGTGTTGGCAGCGGATTGGCACTGATAGGACTTCCAGTTATCACAGAAGTAAGTTATAAAACTAACTTCTCAAACTGTTCCGGCATACACACAAAGATATGCTTTTGGAATCACAAAGACTCGTGCAATATGTAGAAAGAATTTATGCATTAAATGCTAATTTTAAGGCTCAAAATGTGAAAATACATTTCACAGACTCAATGTGCATTGAATGTGAAATTCGAAGACCGGAGGTGTGTCTTCCTTTTTCAATATCTTAATCTTCCGAGTGAAGAAAAGATAGCAGACATGCTCATTCTCCGTGATATATGAAACAAATATCTTTCATGAGATACTTGAGTAGTTGGGTGGGGTGACACAAGTTATCGACATTGGGTCCATGTCTTTTCAATATTCATCTCCAAAGAATTGAGAATGAATAGATTATGTGGCTACACGGATAACTGTTTAGGTTTGGTAAAGACCATATATTTTCTTTTAAGTCTTGTCACATTCTCACATTTTTCTTTTATCTCACAAGCACTCAATTTTAAACATACCAATGATTCCCGTTCAGGATATCTAACCTAGGGATGTGTTTCATGGGTAGGTCCTTCCGGCTCTGGATTGACCATAGAAATTTCTAATTCCTAACACACAAAGAGTTAAAACATTAAAGTCCGAGTTCTGAACTGAAGTATTCAGAAGTCATCATGTTAAAAAAATGGGTTAAGAGCAGGTCCATAGCTGAGATACTATGAAGCTAACTAAATGGTACAAATGTTATACTCCCCTTAAATGAAGCAAACCTTTTGAAACATCGTCATGTGATGTGAGTATTCGGAATTTTTGACCATACATGACGTACCTACAAAACAGATTAACAAGATTTTGGTACCCAAACTTTGTTGGGTCCTCGGAGGTTAGCTTTAGATGCAATAAATGGGGAAGTGGGGATACTGTAAGTACCATACCATTTATGATTGAAATTTTGATTGACAAAATCATTTGTTCCACATGTAGAACAACAAATCTTTGTGGCACTTAGACTAATTAGCTGATTGATAGATTTGACAAAATAAGGCAAATTAGTCTTGAAAACAAATGATCTTGTATCAACTACAGGAGATGTATGTGACATGTTTCCAACACTATCATCTGTAGTTGATTTCCTCTTCCAAACCATTTTAAACTTCTTAAAATTACCGGAATTAGCAACAAAATCATTATGAGATAATTTAGAATTATGAGTCCGGGAAGTTGGAGAATTATATGATTCGGAGCTGTTAGAATAACTGTTTGATTTGACACTTGTAGACGAGTTATTCTTACAGACATTTATTGTCGAAAGAGAATTCAACTGAAAAATTGAACTTGAAGCAGTTATAGAACTTTCAAGTTTTCTAATTTTGCACAATAGATGATCTCTTTCTTCCAAAATCATTTCAAATTTTGTTTGAGATTCCGACCTCATTTTCCGTTCATTCACAAGAGTTGTTTCTAAAACAGATAATTTGTTTGAAAGTTTACTGATTTTCTCTTCAAAAGTTTTTCTTTCGTTTTCAAAAACTTTTTCCGAATTTTTGCTTTTAGCAACAATCAAAACACTTTTCTTGATTAAATTCGTCTTATCAGTTTCAAACACTTTCCTTTCATCCTTTAAAAGATTTTGAAGTTCAGAAAGTTGATTTGATAGTTTTAGACATTTCGTTTCAGATGATTTTCTTTCCAAAATCACAACTTGTTCAAAATCTGACACTTGTTTAGAAAGTTTTTGAATGGTCAATTCACAAGTGTTAATTTTGCTTTCAAAATCTTTTCGTTCAGACTCAAATTTGTGTTTCTCATCAGAAGTTAAAATCCTTTCTTTCTCACATTCCATAAATTCAATTAATTTTCTTTTAAGAACCACACTATACGTCTAATGATCTATAAATTTTTCTAACTCAGAAATTTGGTTTTTCAGATCAAAATTTATTTTTATCAGATTTGTCTTTTTGCAAAACTCTTCATATGTATAATATTTAGTTTTAGAATACTCGGTGAGTTGTTGCTCCAAAAATTCATTTTGATTTTGCAAAACTTTTCTTGATTCTTCTGAGTTATTAAATCTAGATTTGAGATTGACATGTTCTCTTAAAAGTTCATCCAACACTTGCATGTTGTTTGTGTGTCTGGTTTCAAGTTGAGAGATTTTTGCATTTAGCTCAGAGATTTGGTTTTGAGAACTCATCGTGAAAGTACGGGTTACCTGATAAAGTGATCTCGATCAGTGAGTTTTTGACAATTTTCTGAGATTTCTTTGGAAAACAGAAGGTGTTCTTGATAGATGAAGGTTTTATCGGGTGATGAAGGGGTGAAAAGAATTTTTTTCTCGGGTGACAAAGGGTCGACAAAAAAAATTTGTCGGGTAGTATGGGCTCGATAAGAAGATTTCTTGGGTGAAAGAGACTCGATAACAATTATTGTCGGGTAAAGGAGAATCGATAAGAAGGGTTTTATCGATCACAAGGGTCTCGATAACTTCAAGTTTCTCGATTAATCAAGATTCGACAAAAATCATTTGACTCGATAAAACAATGAATCGATAAGAATTTATATCGATTCCTGTTTGACTTGATTAATAAAATTTGTCGATTTAAAAGGACTCGATAAAAAATCAAAAATACTTAATCTTAGTTTTCTTTAACCGATAAACCAGAAACCAAGAACAAAGTGTTCTTGAATAAAAAGAACAAGTCTTTTTATGGACAAGAATGTCTAAGTTCTCGAGTTTCTTATTTGTTCAGTCAAGAAAAAAAATTAAAATTACTAGAGTTTATGATTTTTACTAGAGAATTCTTTAGTAAGAAAAGCTGCAAGAGTCACTAGTTCCTGAGTTTTCTTATGTAAAGAATATCAAAAGTAATTAAAATAAACTAGAATAACTTTAATTAAAACAGATTAAATAATTTTGACTAAAATCAAGAACAACTCAATATGGATCGATAAAAATTTAAGCGTATGAAGTATGAATCGAGAAAAACAGATCTTTTAAAAAAAATATGAATTTTTATCGGGTAAAGCGTAATCGAGAACCAGTCAAAAGAATGAAGAACGAATCGAGAAAAAAAAAGATCTTAAAAATTATGAGTTTTTATCGGGTAAAGCTAAGACAGTATGAATCGATAAAAACTAAAAAAAACGCAGAAATCGAAAAATTACCTTCTGTTTCGTGGATACCTTCAGAAAAACGCCAAAACTCAGATCGTCTGCTCTGATACCAATTGTGGATCCCAGATAATCAGGTAATCGTATGAATGTATGCATGAACACGAAGAACACTTCTAATATTTATGAAGATCTGAAGTCGGATATCTAACTTGTATTGAATATCAGTTACAATGATATTATCTAATATGCTCTCTCTAGAATGATATGAATTAACGTTCTATTTAATTGCTAGCCCTAACCCTCTATTTATATGTATAGGAAATACGGTATAAGGAAACTAGGAGATTAAGGCATTATATACTTGCCTTATTTACAAAAACGAATGTTTCCTTATATTTAAACATTAAACATTTCCTAAATAATGACTTTGATGACTTTGCATTTTGACCCTTCACGTCTTCAATATTGATCATCTCGGATACAACATTTTCAGACCTAACATGGGTGGTTTGGACTGGGTGGTCCTTGGTCAATGAAAGTAGATGGGTTGACATCTACCTCAGATAATGAAGTTACCCTTTGGGATGTAGGTGAGAGTCGCTCAAGTGTGTCACGATGGACATCTTCAGTACCTTCTTTTAACAAGAGGTCAGCATGGGTAGAACCGATCGGATGTTCACTCAAATTATTTTCAGCCTCATTCTCACTTGACCCCTCACTTTCTAGAACTGGCTCTAAGTGCTCTGGGGTAGAAATTCTCGGTTCTGAGAAATTCATAGAGTTTCTATAGGATTGTAGATAAGAAGAGCTAGATGGAATTAGGTTTACCATATACCTGGATAGCGCTCTGGGAGAAGGATAGTCATTGCGGTCGATGGTCGGACGATGAGTGCTCATTGATGCAATTTTGCAAAATGGTTGAATGAGTGGAGCCTTGAGTGCACCAATTGCAGGATAAGTAACCAGAGATAGAAATCTCGGAAACATCAGAGCTGGAAGAGATTTTCCTTGGTTTTGATGGGTTACTTTGGTGTCTACAGCAGCTTTAATCTCTTGAAAAATAAGTCTTGCGTAGTCCAAGGGGCGATTAAAAAACATGCCATACATTATAGTCAAAATGTTCCTGTTTGCTTGATCGAGGGACCCAATTTGTGATAACTGTCAAAATTCGAGCTTTCAGGTTAGCTTCTATTAAGTTTAGCAGTGTTTATATAGTTTAATTTTAAGAATAGGAGTTAGTTGGTTTAGAATGGCCGAAAAATCCCTAGCAATTCCGGTAGTCGCTTAAAATGTCCGGTTCCGACCCGTAACTGTCTGAAACGTCCAATACAGTGCCAAATGCTCTAATTTATACCCAATTATTATAAAATATGAACTTTTAAAGTTTCAAAAATAAAACTTTTTATTTTTAATTGAATTTAACCATTTTGGACTAATACTTGAAGGAAAAAGGCCAAAAATTGAGAAAACTTTTAATTTTATCATTTTGGGCTTAAGTTGTGTTTTTTTTTTAAATTTGGTTTGGGTAGGGCCCACCCGATTTTTGGTGCTGACAGATTCATTGCATTTACATAAATCGTCCATTTCCTTCAAATAATATGTTCAAATATCATTAATCTTCTTTCTACAAGTTTATTTAATGAGTTGGGGTTCTAACCCAAGTGGTCTCACTCAAAAACAATGAGTTTTGACCCCCCAAATGCTCATAACAAGATGCATGTGCATCTGGAAGTTCAACAGTAGGTAAACCCTACTTTGAACGACCATAACTCTTTGAATATTCTTCCAAATCACTTGATTCTTCTTCTGGAAGTTAATTTAATGTGTTACCTTTCATATGCCACTGATTTCATTCAAAAATATGGTGATTTGAGGTTCCAACTAATTGAAACAAAATGAGTGTGCAAACTGTCAACCAATGATAGATTTGTGCATGCATGTTCAAATGGCCATATTTCTTTCAAAACTCAATGAAAAAGGATGATTTTTCTTTTGAAGTTAGTTTTATGAGTTATATTCAGTTTTCAAGTGGAATCACTTAAAAATATGGAGTTTTGACCCTCCAAACACCTAAAATACTTTAGGTGTGCAATCTGTGAAACCACCAGCAGCTAAACTCTACTTTGTGTGTTAGTATCTCCTTTGTTATTTGTCTTTAATGCATGATTCTTCTTCTAAAATTTTATTTTATGATTTAGTATTCATATGAATCTAGTTTCATACAAAAATATGAAGTTTTGAGGCATTAACCAATTTATTAAAGTTAAGTGTGCAATCTGTCAGCTAATGATAGAATTGTGCATGCAACTTTGTGGTGCCATATCTCCTTCATAACTTCTTCAAAATTAGTGATTCTTATCTCAAAAGTTTCTTTATGAGTCGTGATTCCAATACAACTAGAAATTCTAGAAAACACTAAGTAGAACTCCTGAAATGAGTGATTTACTAACATGGTGTAATCTGCCATGCCAGTTGTGACCCTTTGCATTGCATAAATTATTTGAATCATTTTTACATGTCCAAAATGAATCAAATTTGGTCACAATCACCATAACCCAGTACTATATCACATATAAAAATATGGGAAGCTATGACATTTTGGAACTATCTATATTTTGATCATTTTGAGTACTATAAGTTTCTGTCCGGAAGTGAAATTCTGGAATTCCTTGATTTTAACAATTATTGATCATTTGATGGTTTTTAACACAATTTCCGGTATAAATTACTATATTAACGAGCATAGGTGCATTATGTATAATTGGACCATAGACAATCAAGTTTGATGCATGTGGACATTTATAAGCTTAAGACTTACTCACCTCCATAAGTAGTTTTAGACCCATAAGTGATGGTTTTGAGCATTTTCTCTTTGTTAGGGAATCGTTAGGCCTTTGGGTAGGATCGGATCGTGTTTCGGAGTAGCGGAGCTTTGCACAAAGGTGAGTATTCAGGGCCCCTCTTTTTAGATGTTTATACGTTTGGGGTGTAAAGCATGTTGTTTTAATGGAAATTGAATTGATTTATATTGATTTAATGAAAAGTATATAAATCATTGTGATGAGAACTTTTTATTACACAAAATGATATGTTGAGTTATGTAAAGTCCCCGTGGTACACTACTATTTAACTCTAAATGAGCCGATGATATTTGTGGATAGCGCTATTTGGTTGACATACCCACCTAACTGGCAAGTAGGGGTGCACTTTATCAATTAAGAATGCTCTAAACATGTGGACTTTAGGTCCACCGCTGAGGTAGTTCGTGGGGCGTAGAATGTCGAGTAGGCTTAGTAGTCGCTCAATATTTATATATCATGTGTAATGGTAAATTTGTATTTTTGCTCATGAATTTTTAAAACTTTAAAGTTGATGCGGACTTTTGCTTCGCTATTTCTATACCTTCCATATAAAATGTTTTGTGCATATGAAAAACCTGTGAACTCACCAACTCTTTGTAGTTGACACTTTGTTTTAACATGCTTTACAGGAAGATAAAAAGGTAACCGATCCAGCTTAGTTTATTTTTGTGGAACACCAATCAAGATTTTATATGTATCTTTTTAGTTTGATGTAATTTGTTGTTAAGACAAAGTTGTCGAATTATAAACTTTTAAACTGTAAACGTTGATGTTTTATTTATAAATGTATGGTTGGTGTTTATATTCCTACTGCTGTGAACTTGAACTGTCTTACCCCGTGTTTCCGCTTTAGCGGGGTGTGACAGACTTGGTATCAGAGCCTTAGGTTATAGAGAACACCGGTTTTCTAATAAAAACCATGCACTATAACCAAAATTTTATTTTCTTAGATGAAGTTATTAAAAAAAAAAAAAAAAAAAAAAAAAAACCTACTACTAGTATAACTACAATAAGCATCATTCTAGCATATTATAATTAGGGAAAGCCTGATCACCTATTTCTAAATATGGTATGAATAAGAAGGGGCTTGGACTAGTTATACTAAAATTAGCATAGATCGGAAAACTTCTTATTTCAAATTGAAAATATGATTTTTTTTTGTGAGTTCACATGTGTATTATAAAATGTTTCTGACATTTGTTAAAAAAAATTATATCACATGATTATGTCTCACTCATCCTCACTTCCCGAGCACTCCCCCGACGAATCCGGGTATTTTACTAGCTTCCCTAGGAGGAACCAACCCATCCATGATGAGAGCGATCCGTCTGAAGAAAGTGACGCGGCAACCCGAGAGACTTCTGTGGAAACTTCTGTACCTGCGCCACCTCCAGTTGATGTGGTTGGTCCGTCGCGAGGACCTAGGACAATGAGAACCGCTCGAAAGCGTGTTCTCCCTCCTAGGAGGGTGACTATTGATGTTCCCTCCGAACCTCCGAGCGAGCCATCCAGATCGCGAACTCCATCGCGAAGTGTGACTCCTCCTTCACCCGCAGTTGGAGTACCCGTGCCCTAGTCTCGAGGAATGACCGCAGTAGAAAACTATTGGGTCTCGGGTATGGCCAACGAAGTACACACTCATCGGCTGAGGTTGGAGCATTTCCAGCAGTCCAAAGACGGCATTTTTCCATCCCTGTACTCACAAGATGAGATTACAGATAGGATCATGGAGATCACCTCTGAGTCTAGGAGGGCGATTAGGAGGTTGTACAGTTATTTGGCTTGGGCATTAGGAGCGTTGATGGTGATGCTAGGAGTCTTGATTTGGGTTTTGATGCACTAGGAGACTTCTGTCTTTATGAATCTTTTGGATAACAATAGTTATTTTTTTATGTTAAATTGTTATGGTTTATATGGAGTTATGCATGATAATTATTTACCGCATGATTGTTCGTGTATGAGTTTATTTGATTATTGTTGAGCGAATGTTATAAGATACGCATAACTTGGTATGTAGACTATATGTGACCATAGTATTAGAATCTGACCAAGACTCCATTTGAAATGGTGTTTTAGAACAATGCCTCCAAGGAGAGAGAACCCAGAAGTTGCACGACTGGTATCCGGACAACCTATGGCTGCACTTCCAAACATTGTTAGCCAGGTAGCAGCTGGCCTAAATTCTAATCAAAATAACAATCGTGGACCGGGAGATAGGGAATGTACATATAAATCTTCTAGGGGTTGTAACCCTAAAGAATTCCACGGAACTGAATGAGCCGTCGGTTTACTGACCTAGTTAGAGAGCATGGAGTCTGTTCTCCACATTAGCAAGTGTATAGAAGGAAGGAAGGTAGAGTATGCTGCTTGTCTTTTACAAGGGCGAGCATTAACTTGGTGGAACACTCAAGTACAAACTAGATGTCGGGAAGCAGCAAACAGTCTTACATGGGAAGATTTCAAAAGAATGCTGAAGGAAGAATATTGCCCAAGGATTGAAATTCAGAAATTGGAAGCAGAATTATGGAACCATGAAATGAAAGGAAACGATATTGATACTTATACTGCCCGTTTCCATGAATTGGCCAAGCTAGTACCACATTTGGTAACACCTGAGGAGAGTAGAGTTGACCGATATGTATGGGGTTTGTCTCCAGAAATTAGAGGGGACGTTACCTCAGCTGATCCAAAGACACTTCAAGCAGCAGTAAACGTAGCAACACGACTCACCAACAATGCGAACCGTACAGGGACGTTTGCAACCAACAAGGCATTGGGAAAGAGAAAGGTGGATGAACCTGCAAGAAGACAATTTGGGAAGAGGTCGGGTAAGTATCAAAGAACATCAGGAAATTATGGTATTCAGGCATCGGCAATGGAGAAAGGAAAAGGGTCGTACCCGAAATATGATAAATGTAATAATCATCATCAAGGGAAATGCATCACTTGTCTCAAGTGCAACAGGAGAGGCCATGTCGCGAAGGATTGCAGGGTTGGTGAGAAGAGAGCATGTTATTAATGTGGGAGCACAGATCATTTCAGGAACAGGTGCCCAAGACGGAATTGGAGGCCAGACACTAGGCAACCGCAACTAGCAAATCAAGGGAACCAAGGAAATCAAGCACGAGGTCGGGTATTTGAAATTGGAGCGGAAGAAGCAAGACAGAACCCAGATGTAGTTACAGGTACGTTTCTTCTAAACGATCATCATGCATCCGTACTATTTGATTCTGGAGCAGATAGGATTTTTGTGTCATTAGATTTTAGACCAAAGATAAATCTAAGGCTCAAAGTTGAAAGAATCATACGTAATTGAATATGCCAACGATCAAGAGTGTAGAGTCAATGATGTAATAATGAACTGCACTATAAATTTCGCTAGTAGGGATTTCCGTATAGATTTAATCCCGATTAAACTAGGAAGTTTTGACGTGGTTTTGGGCATGGATTGGTTATCCAAAAACCGAGCCGAAATTTGTTGCTCCGAAAAAATCGTACGAATTCCGTTACCCGAAGGGGGAAGTACACGGAGAGAAACCCAGGAGGGGTATTAAAGTAGTGACATGCATGAAGATGCGAAAGTATTTGAGAAATGATTGCATTGATTTTCTAGCTCACATCAAGGATAAGAAGGCTGAAGAAAAACGCATTCAAGATATTCCTATAGTTCGGAATTTTCCTGAGGTATTCCCGGACGAATTGCCTGGAGTACCCCCACCAAGACAAGTGGAGTTTCACATAGAATTAATTCCTGGAGTCGCGCCAGTCGCGAAAGCACCATATCGATTAGCACCATCAGAGATGCAAGAGCTGTCGGAACAACTTCAGGAATTACTCGACAAAGGATTTATCAGACCTAGCTCTTCACCTTGGGGAGCCCCATTTTTATTTGTTAAGAAGAAAGATGGATCTTTTCGAATGTGTATTGATTATAGGGAACTCAACAAGTTGACAATTAAGAACCGATACCCCCTTCCCCGGATTGATGATCTGTTTGACCAACTTCAAGGTGCAACGTACTTCTCAAAGATCGATCTTAGGTCTGGATATCATCAAATGAGAGTGCGAGAAGAAGATATCCCCAAGACGGCCTTTAGGACTCGATACGGTCACTACGAGTTCCTAGTCATGCCATTTGGTCTAACAAACGCACCAGCAGTTTTCATGGATTTGATGAATAGAGTATGTCGACCGTATGTCGACAAGTGTGTGATTGTGTTTATAGATGATATACTTATTTATTCTCAAGACAAAAAGGAGCATGAACAACATTTGAAGCTGATACTGGAATTGCTCATAAACGAAAAGTTGTACGCCAAGTTCTCCAAATGCGAATTTTGGATTCATGAAGTGCACTTTCTTGGCCACGTGGTCAATGAAAAAGGAATCCAAGTTGATCCAGCTAAGATTGAAGCCATTAAGAAATGGGAATCCCCAAAGACACCAATGGAGTTCCGCCAATTTCTGGGATTGGCAGGTTATTACAGGCGATTCATCGAGAATTTCTCTAAAATTGCGCAACCACTAACAACTGTAACCCAAAAAGATAAAAAGTTTATTTGGGGAGAAAAACAAGAAGAAGCCTTCCAGACACTCAAACACAAGTTATGCAACGCACCGATTCTGGCTCTACCCGAAGGAGTAGATAACTTCGTAGTCTACTGTGATGCTTCACATCAGGGAATGGGCTGCGTGTTAATGCAAAAAGACAAGGTTATTGCATACGCATCAAGACAACTAAAGATTCACGAGAAGAATTACACTACTCATGATTTGGAGCTAGGATCGGTGGTATTCGCACTCAAGATATAGAGACATTATCTCTACGGTACTAAGTGTATTATATTCACAGATCACAAGAGCCTTCAACATATTCTTGACCAGAAAATGTTAAACATGAGGCAAAGAAGATGGGTTGAACTACTTAGTGACTACGACTGTGAAATAAAGTACCATCCAGGCAAAGCTAATGTGGTAGCCGACGCGTTATGCCGAAAGGAAAGAGTAAAACCAACAAGAGCACATGCTATGGGAATGATGGTCCAGACGAGTTTAAAAACTCAAATACTTGAAGCACAAGGATAAGCTTTGAAAGAAGAGAATTTGAAGAATGAAACCTTGCAGCACCTAGAGAAGGTTTTTGAAATGCAAACAGATGGGGTACATTACTTTAAGAATAAGGTATGGGCACCAAAAGTTGGTGATCTACGATCAATCATTTTGGACGAAGCCCATTGATCCAGATATTCGATTCACCCAGGGGCAGATAAAATGTATAACGATTTGAAAGAGTATTATTGGTGGCTGGGAATGAAGAAAGATATTGCCGTGTTCTTAAGCAAGTGCCTGACTTGTGCTAAGGTAAAGGCCGAACAACAGAAACCATCTGGTTTACTTCAACAACCCGAAATACCACAATGGAAATGGGAACAAATAACAATGGATTTCGTGACTAAGCTACCTAGAACTGGAAAGGGGCACGATGCTATATGAGTTATAGTAGATCGACTTACCAAATCGGCTCATTTCATTCCCATTCGCGAGGATTTCAGCATGGAAAGGCGTGCACAAATCTACATTAATGAAATAGTTACACGTCATGGTGTGCCTATTTCCATTATTTCGGACAGAGATACACGATTTACATCGCGATTTTGGCAATCTCTTCAAAAAGCTTTAGGTACGCGTCTAGATTATAGCACTGCCTATCATCCTCAAACAGATGGTCAATCGGAAAGAACTATTCAAACATTAGAGGATATGCTGCGTGCATGTGCAATAGATTTTGGTGGGAGTTGGGATACCCACCTGCCACTAGTTGAATTCTCTTATAACAACAGTTATCACACCAGCATACAATGTGCACCATACGAAGCTTTTTACGGAAGTAAGTGCAGATCACCGCTTAGCTGGCTAGAAATCAGGGATAGACAGTTGACAACGTCCGATATTATTCAGGAAACCACTGATAAGATCTCGACAATCAAAGAAAGACTCAAGACAGCAAGAGATCGTTAGAAGAGTTATGCGGATAATCGGAGAAAGCCGTTGGAGTTTCAAGTGGGAGATAAAGTGCAATTAAAAGTGTCCCCATGGAAGGGACCGGTACGCTTTAGGAACAGAGGCAAGCTGGGTCCAAGATATATTGGTCAATTCGAAATACTTGAAAGAATCGGACCAGTGGCGTACAAGTTGAAGTTACCACCGAACCTAAGCGCCATCCACGACACATTTCATGTGTCGAATCTAAAGAAATGCCTAGCAGATGAAACGTTGATGTTACCCATGGACGACGTTCAGATTAACGATCGGTTAAACTTCGTTGAAGAATCAGTTAAGGCGCAGTAAAATCCCTATTATTAAAGTCCGTTGGAATCCGAAACATGGTCCAGAACATACCTGGGAACGTGAAGATTTGATGAAGCAAAAGTCTCCCAGCTTATTCAGGAACACCCCGGAGAAAGCGACTTCTTAAAATTCGGGACGAAATTTCTTTAACGGGGGAAGGCTGTGACAATTGTCAAAATTCGAGCTTTCAGGATAGCTTCTATTAAGTTTAGTAGTGTTTATATAGTTTAATTTTAAGAATAGGAGTTAGTTGGTTTAAAATGGCCGAAAAATCCCTAGCAATTCCGGTAGTCGCTTAAAATGTCCGGTTCCGACCCGTAACTGTCTGAAACGTCCAATATAGTGCCAAATGCTCTAATTTATACCCAATTATTATAAAATATGAACTTTTAATGTTTCAAAAATAAAACTTTTTATTTTTAATTGAATTTAACCATTTTGGACTCATACTTGAAGGAAAAAGGCCAAAAATTGGGAAATGGACTTTTAATTTTATCATTTTGGGCTTAAGATGAGTTTTTAAATTTGATTTGGGTAGGGCCCACCCCATGGCCGCCCCCCCCCCCCCCCCTTAAAATCCACATATAAAAACCAAATTTTCTTCATTTTGCTCATTTTCAAACTCAAAATTCAAATCTCTCTCTCTCTCTAGAAACAAAGGGACTTATTTACTTCTCTCTTCTCCCTCTCTTTCTTTTCTTTCTCTCAAAAGAGTTCCAGCCACATTTTCCATCTAAAATCCACCTAAGAGCAAGTATTTTTGAAGACAATCAACACATATCATCATCCAAGTAAGTACAAACATCATTTCATTCTTGTTCTTACCATTTTTGGGTAAAAACCCCATTATTTCTTCTATTTTGATCTTTCTTCTTCTAAACCTCCACCATTTCTGAGTTTATGGAGAGATTACACACCAAAAACATGTATAAATGTTCATATAATGGTGTTAATCTATGACCCAAACAATAAAACTCAAGAAAATGGGTAAAAATCATGATTTTATGTGTTTTTTTGAACAACAATGGAGATTTTTGGTGCTGACAGATTCATCTCATTTACATAAATCGTCCATTTCCTTCAAATAATATGTTCAAATATCATGAATCTTCTTTCTAAAAGTTTATTTAATGAGTTGGGGTTCTAATCCAAGTGGTCTCACTCAAAAACATTGAGTTTTGACCACCCAAATGCTCATAACAAGATGCATGTGCATCTGGAAGTTCAACAGTAGGTAAACCCTACTTTGAACGACCATAACTCTTTGAATCTTCTTCCAAATCACTTGATTCTTCTTTTGGAAGTTAATTTAATGTGTTTCCTTTCATATGCCACTGATTTTATTAAAAAATATGGTGATTTGAGGTTCCAATTAATTGAAACAAAATGAGTGTGCAAACTGTCAACCAATGATAGATTTGTGCATGCATGTTCAAATGGCCATATTTCTTTCAAAACTCAATGAAAAAGGATGATTTTTCTTTTGAGAGTTAGTTTTATGAGTTATATTCAGTTTACAAGAGGAATCACTTAAAAATATGGAGTTTTGACCATCCAAACACCTAAAATACTTTAGGTGTGCAATCTATGAAACCACCAGCAGCTAAACTCTACTTTGTGTGTTAGTATCTCCTTTGTTACTTGTCTTTAAAGCATGATTCTTCTTCTAAAATTTTATTTTATGAGTTAGGATTCATATGAATCCAGTTTCATACTAAAATATGAAGTTTTGAGGCATTAACCAATTTATTAAATTTAAGTGTGCAATCTGTTAGCTAATGATAGAATTGTGCATGCAACTTTGTGGTGCCATATCTCCTTCATAACTTCATCAAAATTAGTGATTCTTATCTCCAAAGTTTCCTTTATGAGTCGTGATTCCAATCCAACTAGAAATTTTAGAAAACACTAAGTAGAACTCCTCAAATGAGTGATTTACTAACATGGTGTAATCTACCATCAGTTGTGACCCTATGCATTGCATAAATTATTTGAATTATTTTTACATGTCCAAAATGCATCAAATTTGGTCACAATCACCATAACCCAGTACTATATCACATATACAAATATGGGAAGCTATGTCATTTTGGAACTATCTATATTTTGATCATTTTGAGTACTATAAGTTTCTGTCCATAAGTGAAATTCTGGAATTTCTTGATTTTAACAATTATTGATCATTTGATGGTTTATAACACAATTTACGGTATAAATTACTATATTAACGAGCATAGGTGCATTATGTATAATTAGACCATAGACAATCAAGTTGGATGCATGTGGACATTTATAAGCTTAAGACTTACACACCTCCATAAGTAGTTTTAGACCCATAAGTGATGGTTTTGAGCATTTTCTCTTTGTTAGATGTTTATACGTTTGGGGTGTAAAGCATGTTGTTTTAATGGAAATTGAATGGATTTATATTGATTTAATGAAAAGTATATAAATCATTGTGATGAAAACTTTTTATTACACAAAATGATATGTTGAGTTATGTAAAGTCCCCGTGGTACACTATTATTTAACTCTAAATGAGCCGATGATATTTGTGGATAGCGCTATTTGGTTGGCATACCCACCTAACTGGCAAGTAGGGGTGTACTTTATCAATTAAGAATGCTCTACACATGTGTACTTTAGGTCCACCGCCGAGGTAGTTCGTGGGGCGTAGAATGTCGAATAGGCTTAGTAGTGGCTTAATTTTTATATATCATGTGTAATGGTAAATTTGTATTTTTGCTCATGAATTTTTAAAATTTTAAAGTTGATGCGGACTTTTGTTTCGCTATTTCTATACCTTGCATATAAAATGTTTTGTGCATATGAAAAACCTGTGGACTCACCAACTCTTTGTAGTTGACACTTTGTTTTAACATGCTTTACAGGAAGATAAGAAGGTAACCGATCCAGCTTAGTTTATTTTTGTGGAACACCAATCAAGATTTTATATGTATCTTTTTAGTTTGATGTAATTTGTTGTTAAGACAAAGTTGTCGAATTATAAACTTTTAAACTGTAAACATTGATAGGTATATCAGAATAGCTTCAAAAGAGACTGGGTTCTGAAGATATGCAGATCTGAAGATAGAAGCTCAGAACTCAGAGAAAGTCAGAAAACACCTAAGGCATAACTTCTGAAGTGTCAACTTCAGAAGTTCTGAAGGTTCTGAACATGTTTCTGAAGATACTTCTGAAGGTGCTTCTGAAGAAGTTCTGAAGAAGTTCAGAACTATTTCTGAACATATCTGTCACAAATGTACTGTCTGTTTAGCATTTTCTCTCTTGTATAAATAGTTGTTAGATAGTCTGTTAGAACTAACGTTTCATAATCTTGTATTACAGTATTGTAATATCTATCATTTGATCAATACATATGACATTTGGCTATCAGATCTAATTCCATATTCTACTTTCTTCATTATATTGATTGTTAAGGGTCCTAACAAACGTTGATGTTTTATTTATAAATGTATGGTTGGTGTTTATATTCCTACTGGTGTGAACTCGAACTGTCTTACCCCGTGTTTCCGCTTTAGCGGGGTGTGACACAATTTTACAAGTGAGACTCTTGTTTAGGATAGAAACTAGGAGATTCCACATTGGGGGTAACTGTTTTCTCTTGAATTCAGAAAGTTTGCTTATGGGTTCATTGTAACCAAGAAAGAGGATGAAAGATAACAATGCTTCAGCAGAAGGGTTCGATTCTAGGGCTGGATTTGGAACTAATTCACCGTCAAGTAGTACCTGTGAAGATGGTAAATGAAAATACCTGGCTAATTTCTTCTTTGTAATGGGTATTTCCACAGCAGTATCAGGTTGATCAGGGTGACTGAAATTTCCAAGCAGGGTCTCATCATCTTGAATGTACATCGATTGCCACACATCCTGGACGTAAATTTCAGGAACATTTGGGTTTGTCAGAGTTAAGGCTCGATTAAGGACATGCTGTTGATGAAAATTCAACCATAATTCTGAATTCGGATTGGTAGGTATTTGGATCTAGAAGAACCTGCACATTGTTTGCTTTCAATGGCAGTTTGACGAACGGAGCACTATCGGCAGTAGAATCGACGAGACGTCCTTCGTCATCGTTGAGAGTTGGATTTGCAAGGTGAGAAGCCATTGATGAAAGTTGGAGAGAGTTGCAAGCAAGTTCGTAAGAGTGAGAGCAGTAACAGTGGAGAGGAAGAAGATGGGTATCTGAGATTTGGGGATTTTATATGAGACCAATTTGGAATTGGAATTGGAAGGGGTTTGTGTATTGGGAGTAGAAGAAAACGGTTCAGAAAAGATGATGTAAGCACGCAGGCGTGGATACATGGAGTCACACAATGAATGACACGTGGAAAGTAGGAGTGATGAGTAAGACACGATTTTTGAAAAGAAAACTGAAAGGTTATCGACCTAAAATCGGTTGATTATCCCAAAAGTAAATAAAAAGAAAATATAAAGCAATTTTTTGATCCATTAAAGAAAATTAATTAAAGAACAAACTGAAATATATAAATCTGTTTATTTAGAATTAAAATCAGTCATCTGGGGAAATTTTTTTTGATCCAAATGAAAGTTTGAATTTTTTATGAAGAAAAATAATAAGAAAAATTTAAAATTGAATATAGAAATTTTAAAAAACCTTGACGGCAAGAGTTTAAAAAAATGTAGATATTCAATAAAAAATTTGGAATATTTTGATTCAATTTTTTTTTGAAAACATGTCAATTATGAATCATCATTTGGTATAAGATTGAAATGAATCATAGGCATTCTGAGAGACCTTGACGGCAAGAGAAACACAGAATAATAAGATTCAAGAGAAACTTAGGTGGATGAAAAATTCATAAGACAGCTAACTTAGTGTTAGTCTTTGAACAGTTTAAGAAACTCCCCTCTGAAAGATATAATTTCCTTTGCATAATATGCTCCCCCTTGATTTATAAGTTCCCCCTAGAATAATACTTTCTCCCTTGAGTAATAATAGGTTTCCTCTTTGCTTCTGGGATTGGCGCCTTTCTGATAAAACTTAGATGGAAAGAAATAAAATGCAACAAAATAACCTAAACCAGAAGCGATCAGAGGTCTCTGAGTGCTTCTGGATGACGTTCAGAAGACGATCAGAGATCTCTGATAACATCGAAGAGTAAAAATTACATGTTTACCATTCCCAACTTGGTGATTAAAAAATTAAAGCGCTTCTCATCCAGAGCTTTTGTAAAAATGTCAGCCAACTGGTAATCAGTAGAAACAAAATACCTTTTTATTGTACCTTTTTCTACATGATCTTTGATAAAGTGATACCTAACATCAATATGCTTTGTTTTTGAGTGCTGAACTGGGTTTTCTGTAATGGCAATTGCACTTTCAGAATCATAGAGAATGGGAATCTTATCATAGATTAGACGGTAGTCTCTGAGTTGGGTTTTCATCCAAATGACTTGGGAACAGCAGCTAGCAGCAGCAACATATTCAGCTTCTGCAGTAGATGTTGAAACACAATTTTGTTTCTTGGAAGTCCAGCTGATAAGACGATTACCCAGAAGTTGGCAGCTACCAGAGGTGCTTTTTCTGTCCAGCTTACAACCTGCATGATCAGAATCTGTGTATGCCATTAAATCAAACCCATAATTTTTTGCATACCAGAGACCCGATGAAGGAGTTCCGTTTAAGTATCTAAAAATTCTTTTGACAGCAACCAAATGAGATTCTTTAGGATTAGCTTGATAACGAGCACAAAGACAAGTGGCAAACATAATATTAGGCCTGCTTGCTGTCAAATATAGAAGAGAACCTTTCATACCTCTGTAAGCCGTGATATCTACAGGTTTTCCAGAGGGATCAGGACCTAGTTTCATACTAGGAGAGATAGGTGTTTTCATAGTTGATGAGTTCTGAAAATGAAATTTCTTTAACATGTCAGAGACATATTTTGCTTGATTAATAAAAATACCAGAGGTACTTTGTTTAACCTGAAGTCCAAGAAAGAAAGTTAATTCTACCATCATACTCATTTCAAATTCAGTTTCCATCAACTTAGAAAACAAATCAACTTCTGTTTGATGAGTAGAGCCAAAAATTATGTCGTCCACATAAATTTGAACAATAGTTAACATACCTTTGCCTCTTTTGATGAAAAATGTGCTATCAATTTTACCTTTCTCATATCCTTTGCTGATCAGAAATTTGGATAAACGTTAATACCAGGCTCTAAGTGCTTGCTTTAACCCATATAGTGCTTTGTCAAGAAGAAAAACATATTATGGATGTCTTGAATCTTTAAAGCCAGCTGGTTGTTCAACATACACTTCCTCTTTAAGATTTCCATTTAGAAATGCACATTTAACGTCCATTTGATAGATCTTAAAGTTCTTGTAAGTAGAGAATGCCAGAAAAAGTCTTATCACCTCCAGTCTTGCAACAGAAGCAAAGGTTTCATCATAATCAATACCTTCTTCTTGACAATATCCTTTTGCCACCAGACGAGCCTTATTTCTAATCATAATACCGTCCTCATCCTTTTTATTTCTGAAAACCCACTTAGTACCAATGACAACTTTACCTTTTGGTAATGGTACTAAGTTCCAAACTTTGTTACGCTCAAATTGAAGTAATTCTTCCTGCATTGCTTCTACCCAACTAGGTTCGACTAAGGCTTCATGAACTTTCTTTGGTTCAATCAAGCTTAGAAAGTTAACATAGAAAGCTTCATTTGCTGTGGCAGATCGTGTTTTGACACCCTTAGAAGGATCACCAATTATGAGATCTGTGGTATGGGATTTAGTCCATTTCGTCATTCTTGTTTGTGATATTGGTTGAGCTTGAACTTCGGTGTCAGAAGATGAGATAACTTCATCCGGAAATATTGATTCTGAACAGAAGGATCTGAAGAGCTAGGTTCAGAAAAGGGAGGATCGGAGAAAGTTATGCCAGAGGCATGAAGAACTTCAGGTATGCTGAAAGAAGAGGTAGTTCCTACAGATTCTGACACTACTTCTTCGCCCAGAAAGTCTTGAAAAAGGGCATCAATCTCGGATTCCCTGGATCCTGAAAAAAAATCAGAAGTAACAGTATTAAGTTTGAGTTCTGAAGAAGAATATTCACAAGTCAATTGAGTTTGATCGTCAAAATCAACGTTAATGCTCTCCATTACTGTTTTAGTTCTTAGATTAAAAACATGGAAGGCTCTGGAATTTAAAGAATAGCCTAGGAATTTTGCTTCATCTGATTTTGGATCAAACTTGCCAAGTTTGTCTCTGTCATTTAAGATAAAACACCTGCAGCCAAAAATATGAAAGAATTTGACAGATGGTTTTCGTTTGTTAATAAGCTCATAAGAGGTTTTGAGATGCCTCTTGACAATTATGGAACGATTCTGAGTGAAACAAGCAGTGGCTACAGCTTCAGCCCAGATGTGAATTTGGAGTCCAGAAGCTGCTAGCATTGTTCGCGCTGCTTCGACCAAGGTTCTGTTGCGACGTTCAACGACACCATTCTGTTTGGGAGTACGTACAGCAGAGAAGTTCTGAGAAATTCCATTGTCAACAAAGTATGCTTCAAGTTTGGCATTCTTGAATTCAGTACCATTATCGCTTCTCAACTGTTGAATCTTTTGGTGTAAAAGAACTTGGATTCTGGTCATCATATTTTGAAGGACAATAGGAACTTCTGACTTTTGTCGAACAAAAGCAAGCCAAGTATACCTGGAAAATTCATCAATAAGTACCAGAATATACTTTTTACCAGAAAGACTCTGAATTGCAATTGGACCACAGAGATCGACGTGTAACAATTGCAGAGGTCTTAAGCAAGAGTGATCACTTTTTGTTTTATGAGATGCTCGTTTAATCTTTCCCATTTCACAAGCAGGACAGAGGTGATCTTTTTGAAAATGAACTTCTGGGAGTCCAGATACCAAATTATGTTTTACAAGCATCTCAAGATTATCAAAGTTTAAGTGAGACATTTTATGATGCCAGAGCCATGCAACTTCACTCTTTTTGGAAATAAGACATAAGGTTTCCTTACCATCCTTGGAGGTAAAATTCATCATGTATAGATTACCTTTTCTGTCTGCTCTCCAAAGTTCCTCACCTGCGTTAGAAAATAAGTAACAATGTTTTTCATCAAAGACGACAAGTATCTTAGAATCACATAGTTGACTTACACTTAGGAGGTTATGTTTCAAACTAGAAACATGAGCTACTTTAGGTAAGGTAATATTGCCTTCTTGTAACGTACCATAGCCCTTAATTTGACCCTTACCATTATCACCAAACGTTACAGCTCCACCACTTTTGTCTTTAAATTGAGAGAGTAAGTTTCGTGAACCAGTCATGTGCCTCGAGCATCCAGAGTCAAGATATCAGATATGCACACGCTGTTTCTGCAATCAAGATCAGAGTTTCTTAGGTACCCATACCATTATGGGTCCTTTAACGTTAGTTTTTGGCTTATCAGCCTGTTGCTTTTGATTTGATTTGACAGAAGGTAAAGATGTATTTTGCTTTGTTTCTTTGGATTTTTTTTTTCTATTTTGCTTTGTTTTATTTTTGTTGAAGTGTGAATGATTTGTAGTGAAGGAATTTGGTGTTCGTGAGAAAAATTTCTGTAGTTTCAAGAACAGAGAAAAACATTCAGAATTCTGAAACATAGAAGATTTTATTGAATTTTCATTGTGACAATGATAATTACAATTATTTTTAGATCTGTCTTTTCTGGTATCAGTTGTTCTAAAGAACTTCCTATCTAGACTAGACGTATGTTTAGAATCTGAAGTATTCTTCAGCGGAGATTTCCTTGAATTTATCTTCTCAGAAGCTTTCGAATTTACTGAAACAGGAACAAATAGATTAGATTTCCATTTACCTTTTTGAATGTAAGAAAGTTTTGCAGGATAAGAGTTAGGAAGTTGGATAGGAATTTTCTTTTTCAGTTTTTCTTCCTTTTCAAGATCAAGACACGATTTAGCTTTCAGACACATTCCTATAAAATCTGGATGTATAAAAATAGGTTTTCGTTGTTCAGAGGGAACAGAGAAAATCGGAATGTCACTTGACTTGTTTTTAGCATCCATTCCAGAAGCTCTTATCTCCAGAGATTCATTTGTAAAGAGAAAAGGAGCGTCTTTGTTTTTTATGATCTCTGGAGTTTTAGCATGATTGGAAGTTTGTTCAAGATGAGAGAGATATGTGTCAGAATTGTCAAAGAAATCCTCACTTTGATCATTATTCTCCCATGGATATGTGATTTCTTCTAAATCCTCTCGAGTTTCAGAAAGATTTAAATCAATAAATGAACAAGGAAATATCTCTGGGTTATTCTCTAACTTTTGTTTGTCATTTTCAAGTTTAAAACAATTATCCAGAGTCAAGAGAAGATCTTTTTCAAAAGTTAGTCTTAATTCCTCCTCTGCTTGAATAGGAATAAACGCATCAGCCTCTGGATTCAATTTTGTAATAACACTTGAACCAAACTTAAAAATATCATCCTTCTTCTGAATTTGATTTAGATTAATATTGGTCTTTTCAGAAGAATATTTAATGTTTTTAAACTTGAGTTTTCATTGATGATGACCATTTTCAGTTTTAGATCTTTTAAAACATGATTGTTCAAAAATGATTGGAAACACAGGCTTCTGTTGTTGTCCTATACAAAAGACAGAGTTTAAACCAGACTTCTTTTCACACGTATAGGGATCTAAATCTTCAAAGCCGATTCCAGATCTTCCTACTTGTGTACTAATTTTCTCATGAACTTTTTGAGCATCCAGATATGTTTTAATCTGGTGCGTTTTGTTTAAATGTTCAATGTACAAAAATTCTCTTTATTTTTGAAAATAATTTTGAAGTGCTACAGAATTTAATATGTCACTTTCCTTAACTTGAATTTCCTTATCCTTTTCTTCCAGAAGTTTCTTATAACTAAGTTGCTCTTTTTTTACCAAAACTTCTGTGTCTTTTAAGGTTTTAGAAAATTTTTCCTTTTCTATGTCAAGTTCCAGTTTTTCTTCTGTTAAGATATCCATCTCTCTTTTGTAAATATCTCTTTCCCTTTGTGTTGTGGAAAGAGTTTTCTCAATATTTTTTCGTAACTTTTTTTCAATTGTTAGCTTTTGCTTAAGTTCTTCAAAATAGTTTGATAAAAGCACAATTGTATTCTCAAGTTCAGAAGATTCAGAAAGATTACTAACCGATGATTCAGAAGGTTGTTCTTCTGATTCATTTGTACTTGGCATTCCACAGAACATGGCCTCATCACCGCTGGATTCATCTCCAATCCAGTTTTCTTTCTCAGCATAGTGGGCTCTTTCAGTAGCATTGTACTTGTATTTATTTTTGTAATATATTTTGTCTTTCTCCAGAGCCCCTCTGCAATCCTTTGAGTAATGACCTGGTTTGCCACATCTGTAACATACATCTTTCTTTTTCTTAATTTCCTCATCCTTCTTTTCTGCCTCAGTCTTCTCAGGTCTCTGAACCTCTTGTTTAGAAGAATAGTTGGAGCGATCAGACCTTCTATTTCCTTGAAATGCTCTATTTCCAAAACGGTTTGTAAACTGTTTGGTAATAAGAGCCAAGGAATCAGCAAATGCCTTTATGTCATCATCAGAGGCAGAATCTTCTACTGGAACAGTTTCTGACATGAATGCCTTGTTCTTCACTCTTCTATCTTCACTTTTCCTTCTGGTAGCTCCCTTTGCTTCAGAAATCAAGGCCAGAGGTCCACCTATGGTTGTTTTCTTTTGTACAACCTCCTTTTCATGAGCTTGAAGAGTTCCAAATACATCATGTAGAGACCATTGCTCAAGATCTTGATTAGCTTGTAGTGACATGGATAGATTTGACCATTCTGGATTTAATCTCTTCAAGAATAAGACATTATTGTCTTCTTTTGATCGAACAATATCACATCCTTTACATAGATTAATCAGATTATTAAATCTATGAAAAGTCTTGAGCCCTTCGATTTTTCTTCATTTTAGCACCACCTTCCAGAAGATTTTCCAACTGATCCCATAATTCTTTACCAGTATCACAGGAATCCAGAGATTGAAAAATCTCATTTGGAATAGCCATGATAAGAAGTGTTTTTGCCTTTTTTGCAAGCTCAACTTTGGACTTTTCCTCATCATTCCAATTTTCCCTTAGCTTTGGAACTTTACGTGCAGGTATTTCAGCAGTATTGGTAGTAGCAGGAACTCTTGGAACTGTAGTCATTGGTATGAAGGGACCATTTTGAACAACAGGATAAAGTTCAATGTCCAATCCTTCATAGAAATTTATCATTTGAATCTTCCATTGTGGATATTCACCACGACTAAGAGTTGGAGGTTTAGTAAGAGAACCAGAGGTGTAAACAGCATTCAAATGTGACAACTGTGAAATTTGAGCTACCAAGTTAGCTCTTATTAAGTTTATATTAGTGTTAATTTAGATAAGTTATAAGATTGGGAGTTAGTTAGATTAGATTGGCCGAAAAATTTCTAGAGTTACCGGTAATTGCTTAGAAAGTCCGGTTCCGACCCGTAACTGTCTAAAACGTCCAATATAATGCCAAATGCTCTAATTTACCTAATTTATATAAAATGTATAGTTTTAGTATTTTATTTATGAAACTTTTTTATTTTGTTAGAAATTAACCATTTTAGGGCCTACATTTTGAGGAAAAAGGCCAAAAATTGATAAAAATGACATTTTATTCTTAAGTGGGCTTAAGTTTGTTTTGTTTTAAAATAAAAATATATACATATTTTGGATTGGAGTGGGGCCCATGTACATGGCCAGCCCCCCCACCTAATTCCCCCATATAAATATATATTTTTTTCCCATTTCCTCCTCATTTGCATGTGGAAAATTTTGAATTTCTCTCCTCTCTCTCACTAGAAACTAAAGGACACAAGTCTCTCATCCTTTTTCTCTCTAAAAATCAGCCACATTCATCATCAAAATCATCTTTTCGACAAGATTTTTGAAGAATCTATGAACCACAATCATCACTCAAGTAAGTAACAACACCATCTTCATCTTTTTCTTGCAAATTTTGGGTGAAAAACCCACTTTTCTTGCATTCTTTAGCTACCTTCTTCTAATATCTGAAATTTCTTAGTTTATAGAGAGATTATACACCAAAACATGTAAAAATGTTTATACAATGGTGATAATCTATGATCCAAACAATAAAACTCAAGAAAATAGGTGAAAAAAATGATTTTATGTGATTTTGAACAACAATGGTGATTTTTGGTGCTGACAGATTTTATGCATGTGCATAAATCGTCCATTTCTTGCATATAATATGTTTAAATATCATAAATCTTCTTCTAAAAGTTTATTTACTGAGTTGGGGTTCTAATCCAAGTGGTTTCACTCAAAAACATTGAGTTTTGACCCCCCAAATGCTCATAACAAGATGAATGTGCATCTGGAAGTTCAACAGTAGGTAAACCCTGCTTTGAACGACCATAAATCTTTGAATACTCATCCAAATTACTTGATTTTTCTTCAGGAATTTATTTTAATGAGTTACCTTTCAAATGCCACTGGTTTCACTCAAATATGTGGTGATTTGGGGTTTTAACTCTTCAAAACAAAATGAGTGTGCAATCTGTCCAAAGCTGACAGATTTGTGCATGCATGTTCAAATGGCCATATCTCTTTCAAAACTCAATAAAAAAGGATGATTCTTCCTTTGAGAGTTAGTTTTATGAGTTATCTTCAGTTTTCATGTGGAATCACTTAAAAATACGGAGTTTTGGCCCTCCAAACACCTAAAATATTTTAGGTGTGCAATCTGTGAAACCACCAGCAGCTAAACTCTACTTTGTGTGTTAGTATCTCCTTTGTTATTTGTCTTTAATGCATGATTCTTCTTCTAAAACTTTTTTTTATGAGTTAGGATTCATATGAATCCAGTTTCATTCAAAAATATGAAGTGTTGAGGCATTAACCAATTTTTTAAATTTAAGTGTGCAATCTGTCAGCTAATGATAGAATTGTGCATGCAACTTTGTAGTGCCATATCTCCTTCATAACTTCTTCAAAATCAGTAATTCGTATCTGAAAAGTTTCCTTTATGAGTTATGATTCCAATCCAACTGGAAATTTTAGAAAACACCGAGTAGAACTCCTCAAATGAGTGATTTACTAACATGGTGTAATCTGCCATGCTAGTTGTGACCCTTTGCATTGCATAAATTATTTGAACCATTTTTACATGTCCAAAATGCATCAAATTTGGTCAAAATCACCATAACCCAGTACTATATCACATATAAAAATATGGGAAGCTATGTAATTTTGAAAGTGTCTACATTTTGATCATTTTGAGTACTACAAGTTTCTGTCCAGAAGTGAAATTCTGGAATTTCTTGATTTTAACAATTATTGATCATTTGCTGGTTTATAACACAACTTATGGTATAAATTACTATATTAACGATCATATGTGCATTATGTATAATTGGACTATAGACAATCAAGTTGGATGTATGTGGACATTTATAAGCTTAAGACTTATTCACTTCCATAAGTAGTTTTAGACCCATAAGTGATGGTTTTGAGCATTTCTCTTTGTTAGGGAATCGTTAGGCCTTTGGGTGGGGATCAGATCGTGCTTTTGAGTAGCGGAGCTTGCAAAGGTGAGTATTCACAGCCTCTCTTTTAATGTTTTATA
Organism: Silybum marianum; assembly: GCA_036898165.1. NCBI lineage: Eukaryota > Viridiplantae > Streptophyta > Magnoliopsida > Asterales > Asteraceae > Silybum > Silybum marianum. The sequence goes on along the minus strand of CM072533.1, from coordinate 24,233,232 downwards.
TGTTTTGGGGTGAAAAGCATGTTTAAAGTTGAATCTTGATTGATTTACGTAAAAGAATGTGAAATTGTTGATATGAGCACAAAGGCATGTACACTAGTAGTTTGTATTTGAGTAAAATGTAACATAAAAGTTTGTACACTACTATTAACTCAAGTGAGGAGCCGAGGGTATTTGTGGATAGCGCTATTTGGACGGACAATCCCACCTAAAAACCGTCAAAGTAGGGGTGTGGATAGCAATCCCACCTAGAACCTACAGGTAGGGGTGCACTATACCTATAAAAACGAAGGTTCTACATATGTGGGGTTTTAGTCTCACCGCTAAGGTAGAATTATAAAATGATATTTTTGTGTGGTCGAAAGGTTTAGTGGTGGCTCGATACTTGCTATGACCTAGAGTACATTATGCCTTGACACGTTTCTCAATACAAGGATTAATTAAATTCTCATAAATTTCACTATTTATACTTGATGTGAACGTTCGTTCCACAAGAATTGAAAACTGCATAAAAACTGTTTTGTTGAAACTGATTAGTTGAAACACTTGGTTTACTTTATTTTGTTAGAACTTTTGAGTTGATACGATGTAAATTTTGAACTTAAACTATTATGTACTTGAATGGATGGTTGGTGTTGTTTTTATCCTATTGTTATGAAATCTTGAGCTATCACACCTCGTGTTTCCGCTTTAGCGGGGTGTGACAGACTTGGTATCAGAGCCATAGGTTATAGAGAACACCGGTTTTACATAAAACCAAATACTATAACCAAAATTTTCAAAAAAATAAAAAAATTATTTTCTTAGATAAATTTAAAATTTTAAAAGCCCACTACTAGTATAACTAGAATAGGCATCGTTCTAACATATCATAATTAGGCAAAGCCTGATCACCTATGTCTAAATATGGTATGAATAAGAAGGGACTTGGACTAGTTATACTAAAAGTCAGCATAGATCGGAAAACTTCTTACTCAAATATGAAAAGCATGGTCATAAGTGTGAGTTTGCATAAACATTTTTATGAATTTTTATTTACTAAAGTACCTTTAGTAATTAAATTTCTACTATCGTAGTTCGATATGTCTCACTCATCCTTCCCTATCGAGTACTCTGTATGTTGTTAAGAATAAATGATTAGATCTTAGCATTAGATGCATGTTATTTGTTATGCATAACTCAGTTAGGTAGATTCGGCGCGAAAATAGTAATAGTAATATGACCAAATCACAATTTGAGATTGTGCTTTAGAACTATGCCTCCTAGGAGAGAAGATCCCGAAATCGCACGACTTGTATCTGAACAACTCATGGCAGCACCTCCAAATATCGTTAGTCAAATGGCAGCGAGTCTGAACGCTACTCTAGGAAACAACCGAGGGTCTGGATCAACTCGAGATAGGGAATGCATAGATAAGGCTTTTAGGACCTGCAATGCTAAAGAATTCCATGGAACAGAAGGAGCTGTCGGACTACTATCTTGGATGGAGGGCATGTAGTCTGTACTCCATATCAGCAAGAATACTGAAGGGAACAAAGTGGAGTTTGCCGCTTCTCTGCTACAAGGACGAAGATTGACCTAGTGGAACACCCAAGCACAAACACGAGGTCGGGAAGCAGCCAACAGTCTTACATGGGAAGATTTCAAGAGAATGCTGAAAGAAGAATATTGTCCGAGGAGCGAAATCCAGAAATTGGAAGCGTAGCTATGGAATCATGAAATGATAGGAAATTACAACGACTCTTACACTACACGTTTTCATGAACTAGCAAAGAGAGTACCACATCTGGTTACGCCTGAGGAAAACCCAGTCGACCGGTATTTCTGGGGTTTATCTCCTGAAATACGTGGAGATGTTACTTCGGCAAATCCGAAAACCCTTCAAGAAGCAGTGAATTCAGCAACCAGACTCACCAACAATGCTAATCGTTCGGGAATGTTTGCAAAACACAAAGCTCAAGGTAAGAGAAAGATGAAGGAACCCACAAGAAGGCAATCTGGAGGAAGAATGGGTAAAAATCTAAAGATGATAGGGAACTATCGGATTCAGACTCAACCCGTAGAGAAAGATAACATACCCTAAGTGCAATAAGTACAACAAACCGCATGTTGGAAGATGTATTATGTGTCAGAAATGCAATAGAGGAGGTCATTTCGCCAAGGATTGTAAGAATATAGGAAAACGGACATGTTTTGAGTGTGGAAGTCCTGATCACTTCCGGAACGCATGTCCAAGGTGGAGTCAAAGACCGAACACTAATCAAGTACGACCAGCCAATCAAGGAAATCAAGGAGGTCAGGCAAGAGGTCGAGTGTTCGAGATTGGAGCTAAAATATGTTGTTCCAAGAAGATCGTTCGAATTCCACTACCCGAAGGAGGAATGCTCGAAGTATACGCATAGAAGCCAAGAAAGGGTATTAAAATAGTGACGTGTATGAAAATGCGAAAGCATTTGAGAAAGGACAGTATTGCCTTTCTAGCTCACGTTAAGGATAAGAAGGTTGAAGAAAAATGCGTTCAAGATATTCCTATAGTTCGGGATTTTCCCGAAGTATTGCCAAACGAATTACCTGGAATACCCCCGCCAAGGCAAGTTGAATCCCACATTGATTTAGTTCCGGGAGTTGCGCCCGTGGTGAAATCACCTTATCGACTGGCACCGTCGGAAATGCAGGAATTATCATAGCAACTCCAGGAGCTGCTCGATAAAGGATTCATCAGGCCTAACTCTTCACCTTGGGGAGCTCCGATCTTGTTTGTTAGAAAGAAGGATGGATGTTTCCGAATGTGTATCGATTATAGAGAACTCAATAAGTTGAATGTCAAGAACCGATACCCCCTTCCTCGAATTGATGACTTATTTGATCAACTTCAAGGTGCTACGTATTTCTCAAAGATCGATCTTCGATCAAGGTATCATGAGATGAGAGTTCGTGAACAAGACATTCCTAAGACAGCGTTTAGAACTCGTTATGGTCATTACGATTTCCTAGTTATGCCTTTTGGGCTAACAAACACACCAGCAGACTTCATGGATTTGATGAATAGAGTATGCCGACCATACCTAGACAAATTCGTGATCGTGTTTATTGATGATATACTCATCTATTCTCGTAATAAGAAAGAGCATGAACAACATTTTAAGTTGATACTAGAATTGCTCAAGAATTAAAATTTGTACGCCAAATTCTCCAAATGTGAATTCTGGATCCAAGAAGTACACTTTCTAGGCCACGTAGTAAATGGAAAGAGGATACATGTTGTTCCAGCTAAGATCGAGGCCATTAAGAAATGGGAATCCCCGAAGACACCAACTGAGATCCGTCAATTTCTTGGGTTAGCAGGATACTGTCGGCGATTTATCGAAAATTTCTCCAAGATCGCACAACCACTAACGACACTGACTCAAAAAGATAAGAAGTTTATTTGGGGAGAGAAACAAGAGGAAGCATTTCAGACTCTCAAATACAAGTTATGCAACGCACGATTTTGGTTTTACTAGAGGGAGTGGATAACTTTGTAGCCTACTGTGACGCTTCACATCAAGGGATGGGATGCGTACTGATGCAAAAAGACAAAGTTATCGCATACGCATCGAGGCAATTAAAGATTCATGAGAAGAATTACACCACCCATGACTTGGAGTTAGGGGCGGTGGTGTTCGCACTCAAAATGCGGACACTATCTCTACGACACTAAGTGCACCATTTTCACTGATCATAAAAGCCTTCAGCACATTCTTGACCAGAAAATGCTGAATATGAGGCAAAGAAGATGGATCGAGCTACTTAGTGACTACGATTGTGAAATAAAGTACCATCCGGGCAAGGCTAATGTAGTAGCTGACGCATTAAGCAGAAAGGAAAGAGTGAAACCAAAGAGAGTACGAGCTATGGGAATGATGGTTCAAACAAGTCTAGAGACTCAAATTCTTGAAGCACAAAGGGAAGCTTTGAAAGAAGAAAATTTGAAGCATGAGACCTTACATCACTTAGAAAAAGAATTTGAATTACAATCAGATGAAGTTCATTACTTCAAAAATAAAGTATGGGTACCAAAGGTTGGAAATTCACGATCAACTATCTTGGATGAAGCCCATCGATCCAGATATTCGATTCACCCAAGAGCGGATAAGATATATAGGGATCTGAAGCAATACTATTGGTGGCAAGGAATGAGGAATGATATTGCGGAGTATGTAATCAAATGCTTAACTTGTGCTTAAGTCAAGGCCGAACATCAAAAACATCCGGTATACTTCAATAACCCGAAATTCCCCAATGGAAATGGGAGCAAATAACCATGGATTTTGTAACCAAATTACCCAGAACTGGGAAGGGACACGATTCTATATGGGTTATAGTTGATCGACTTGCAAAATCAGCTCATTTCATTCCCATTCGTGAAGATTTCAGTATGGAGAAATGTGCGAAAATTTACAGCAATGAAATAGTTACACGCCACGGTGTGCCTATTTCCATTATTTCAGACAGAGACACACATTTTACACGATTTTGGCAGTCTCTTCAAAAGGCATTGGGTACGTGTTTGGATTATAGCACTGTCTATCATCCTCAAACAGATGGTCAATCGGAAAGAACTATTCAAACGTTAGAGGATATGCTGCGTGCATGTGCAATAGATTTTGGTGGGAGTTAGGATACCTACCTGCCACTAGTTAAATTCTCTTATAAAAATAGCTATCACACCAGCGTACAATGTGCACCATACGAAGCTCTATACGGACGTAAGTGCAGATCACCGCTTAGCTGGGTAGAAATCGGAGATAGACAGTTGACAACGCCCGATATTATTCAGGAAACCACTGATAAGATCTCGACCATTAAAGAAAGACTCAAGAGAGCAAGAGATCGTCAAAAGAGTTATGCGGATAATCGATGAAAGCCGTTGGAGTTTCAAAAGGGAGATAAAGTGCTTTTAAAAGTGTCGCCATGGAAGGGACTAGTACGCTTCAGGAAGAGAGGCAAGCTGGGTCCCAGATACGTTAGTCCATTTGAAATAACCGAAAGAATTGGACCGGTAGCATACAAACTAAAGTTGCCACAGAATTTAAGCACCATCCGCGACACATGCCATGTGTCAAACTTGAAGAAATGCCTGGCAGATGAAGCATTAGTTCGACCCTTGGGAGCGAGAAGATTTGATGAAGCATAAGTATCCTCGCTTGTTTGCAAACGCCCCGGAGAAAGCTATTTCTTAAATTTCGGGACGAAATTTCTCTAACAGGGGGAGACTGTGACAACTGTCAAATTTGAGCTACCAAGTTAGCTCTTATTAAGTTTATATTAGTGTTAATTTAGATAAGTTATAAGATTGGGAGTTAGTTAGATTAGATTGGCCGAAAAATTTCTAGAATTACCGGTAATTGCTTAGAAAGTCCGGTTCCGACCCGTAACTGTCTAAAACGTCCAATATAATGCCAAATGCTCTAATTTACCTAATTTATATAAAATGTATAGTTTTAGTATTTTATTTATGAAACTTTTTATTTTGTTAGAAATTAACCATTTTAGGGCGCCTACATTTTGAGGAAAAAGGCCAAAAATTGATAAAAATGACATTTTATTCTTAAGTGGGCTTAAGTTTGTTTTGTTTTAAAATAAAAATATATACATATTTTGGATTGGAGTGGGGCCCATGTACATGGCCAGCCCCCCCACCTAATTCCCCCATATAAATATATATTTTTTTCCCATTTCCTCCTCATTTGCATGTTGAAAATTTTGAATTTCTCTCCTCTCTCTCACTAGAAACTAAAGGACACAAGTCTCTCATCCTTTTTCTCTCTAAAAATCAGCCACATTCATCATCAAAATCATCTTTTCGACAAGATTTTTGAAGAATCTATGAACCACAATCATCACTCAAGTAAGTAATAACACCATCTTCATCTTTTTCTTGCAAATTTTGGGTGAAAAACCCACTTTTCTTGCATTCTTTAGCTACCTTCTTCTAATATCCGAAATTTCTTAGTTTATAGAGAGATTATACACCAAAACATGTAAAAATGTTTATACAATGGTGATAATCTATGATCCAAACAATAAAACTCAAGAAAATAGGTGAAAAAAATGATTTTATGTGATTTTGAACAACAATGGTGATTTTTGGTGCTGACAGATTTTATGCATGTGCATAAATCGTCCATTTCTTGCATATAATATGTTCAAATATCATAAATCTTCTTCTAAAAGTTTATTTACTGAGTTGGGGTTCTAATCCAAGTGGTTTCACTCAAAAACATTGAGTTTTGACCCCCCAAATGCTCATAACAAGATGAATGTGCATCTGGAAGTTCAAGAGTAGGTAAACCCTGCTTTGAACGACCATAATTCTTTGAATACTCATCCAAATTACTTGATTTTTCTTCAGGAATTTATTTTAATGAGTTACCTTTCAAATACCACTGGTTTCACTCAAATATGTGGTGATTTGGGGTTTTAACTCCTCAAAACAAAATGAGTGTGCAATCTGTCCAAAGCTGACAGATTTGTGCATGCATGTTCAAATGGCCATATCTCTTTCAAAACTCAATAAAAAAGGATGATTCTTCCTTTGAGAGTTAGTTTTATGAGTTATCTTCAGTTTTCAAGTTGAATGACTTAAAAATACGGAGTTTTGGCCCTCCAAACACCTAAAATATTTTAGGTGTGCAATCTGTGAAACCACCAGCAGCGAAACTCTACTTTGTGTGTTAGTATCTCCTTTGTTATTTGTCTTTAATGCATGATTCTTCTTCTAAAACTTTTTTTATGAGTTAGGATTCATATGAATCCAGTTTCATTCAAAAATATGAAGTGTTGAGGCATTAACCAATTTTTTAAATTTAAGTGTGCAATCTGTCAGCTAATGATAGAATTGTGCATGCAAATTTGTAGTGCCATATCTCCTTCATAACTTCTTCAAAATCAGTAATTCGTATCTGAAAAGTTTCCTTTATGAGTTATGATTCCAATCCAACTGGAAGTTCTAGAAAACACCGAGTAGAACTACTCAAATGAGTGATTTACTAACATGGTGTAATCTGCCATGCTAGTTGTGACCCTTTGCATTGTATAAATTATTTGAACCATTTTTACATGTCCAAAATGCATCAAATTTGGTCAAAATCACCATAACCCAGTACTATATCATATATAAAAATATGGGAAGCTATGTAATTTTGAAAGTGTCTACATTTTGATCATTTTGAGTACTACAAGTTTCTGTCCAGAAGTGAAATTCTGGAATTTCTTGATTTTAACAATTATTGATCATTTGCTGGTTTATAACACAACTTATTGTATAAATTACTATATTAACGAGCATATGTGCATTATGTATAATTGGACTATAGACAATCAAGTTGGATGTATGTGGACATTTATAAGCTTAAGACTTATTCACTTCCATAAGTAGTTTTAGACCCATAAGTGATGGTTTTGAGCATTTCTCTTTGTTAGGGAATCGTTAGGCCTTTGGGTGGGGATCAGATCGTGCTTTTGAGTAGCGGAGCTTGCAAAGGTGAGTATTCACAGCCCCTCTTTTAATGTTTTATATGTTTTGGGGTGAAAAGCATGTTTAAAGTTGAATCTTGATTGATTTACGTAAAAGAATGTGAAATTGTTGATATGAGCACAAAGGTATGTACACTAGTAGTTTGTATTTGAGTAAAATGTAACATAAAAGTTTGTACACTACTATTAACTCAAGTGAGGAGCCGAGGGTATTTGTGGATAGCGCTATTTGGACGGACAATCCCACCTAAAAACCGACAAAGTAGGGGTGTGGATAGCAATCCCACCTAGAACCTACAGGTAGGGGTGCACTATACCTATAAAAACGAAGGTTCTACATATGTGGGGTTTTAGTCCCACCGCTAAGGTAGAATTATAAAATGATATTTTTGTGTGGTCGAAAGGTTTAGTGGTGGCTCGATACTTGCTATGAACTAGAGTACATTATGCCTTGACACGTTTCTCAATACAAGGATTAATTAAATTCTCATAAATTTCACTATTTATACTTGATGTGAACGTTCGTTCCACAAGAATTGAAAACTGCATAAAAACTGTTTTGTTGAAACTGATTAGTTGAAACACTTGGTTTACTTTATTTTGTTAGAACTTTTGAGTTGATACGATGTAAATTTTGAACTTAAACTATTATGTACTTGAATGGATGGTTGGTGTTGTTTTTATCCTATTGTTATGAAATCTTGAGCTATCACACCTCGTATTTCCGCTTTAGCGGGGTGTGACATCAAATTTGAATTTGCCATTTTTAAGATCGAGAAATATGTAGCAACAGATTTAAGTTGAAATCTAGAACAAGAGATTACTGAATAAATGAAGAGAGATTTTCCAAATTAAGATCGAATAATCAATAGATTGATTATTAAGCTCTGATACCAATTGTTGGTTCCAGATTCTCTTCTTCACAGATTAATCGATTGAATTATAAACAGAGTATAAGCGGAAGCAATTTATATCGATTAATCAACAGTAATAAGATTTGATCAAAGATTGAAGAACAAATTAACAATGTATTATAACCTGAATTGTGATTACAGATACATGGAGTGATGCACAGTAAGTTCTTCAATATCACGATTTCAATCGACAACTTTTACAATTGAGAAAAGATCTATTTATACAAATAGAATAAAGTAAAAGTCAACATCTTAACCTATTACAAACTGACACGTGTGAGAGATGGGAGCGTGTAACAAACTAGTCGGTTGCAAAAGGTAGACATCCTTGATGTATGTGCCACGTCATATTCTTCATCTTGTGGTTCATACTTTCAAAAGTGTAACACTTGAACAATTAGTCATGTGAAACTTCTTAAGTAGGTCTGAGACATACTTTGATTGATTAATTAATATGCCAGTGGGAAGTTGTTTAACTTGAAGACCAAGAAAAAATGTCAACTCTCCCATCATACTCATTTCAAATTCAATGTGCATGATTTTCTCAAAATTTCTACAAAATTTTGGATTTGTAGAGGCAAATATAATATCATCTACATATATTTGTATCAAGAGCATATCATCAGCTTCCTTTTTCAGAAATAAAGTTGTATCAACAGTACCTCTTTTGAATTTATAATTCAGAAGAAAAGTTGTAAGAGTATCATACCATGCTCTTGGTGCTTGTTTAAGTCCATATAAGGTTTTGTCTAAAATGTAGACATGATCTGGAAACTCTTTGTTTACAAAGCCTTCTGGTTGTTCAACATACACTTCTTCATGTAAAATACCTTTCAGAAATGCACATTTCACATCCATTTGAAACACCTTCATGTTCTTGTGAGCAACATATGCAAGAAATATTCTAATGGCTTCTAATCTAGCAACAGGAGAAAAGGTTTCATCATAATCAATCCCTTCTTGTTGACAATACCACTTAGCTACAAGCCTTGCCTTGTTTCTTACAATAATACCATTTTCATCCATTTTATTTCTGAATACCCATTTTGTGCCAATGATAGATTTACCTTTTGGTTTTGGTATCAATCTCCAGACCTTGTTTCTTTCAAATTGATTTAACTCATCCTGGATGGCTAAAATCCAGCCTGGATCTTGAAGTGCTTCATATGGCTTTTTGGGTTCTATGCTAGTTAAGAAATTTACATACAGACACTCATTTGCTGTTGCAGATCTTGTTTGAACACCTTTTGATGCATCTCCTATAATTTGATGCACTGGATGACTGGATGTCCATTTGTTCACATTTGGCAATGGTTGAACAGATGAAACATTGTTCAGAGAATCATAATCATCCATAATTGCTTGAGTTTCAGTATCATGATTGATAACTGAATGTAAATCTGAAGTCTCCCCCTCAAATGGAAAATTCTGAATTGGTTCAGAACTTTGATGTACATGCTCAGAAATATCTTGAACTAGTTCAGAAGTAGCTTCAACTGGTTCAGAAGTAATTTGAACTGGTTCAGAAGTTGGATGTACATTTTTAGAAGTTGGAAGTTCTAAGTTTGAGGTTGAGATTTGTGGTGCTGATGTACTTGAAATTTGTATTTCTAAAATGTCTTGATCATTTGTGCTTCTGATGAGAGAAGGATTTTGATAATCTGCAGAAACATTTACAGAAATATCAAATAAGTCTTGACATAAATTGTCTAAATTTGTTTTAAGTAAAGTATGAGATTCAGAAGTAGAGTTTGTCTGATTATGTTCTGAGTCCAAACTTTCAGAAGTTTGTTTATGTGCGAGTTCTGAACTTTCTTGTTCAGAAGTCAATGTTGGCTCATGAAATCTGACATTTATAGTCTCAATGATCCTTTGAGTTCCTTTAATGAGTACTCTGTAAGCTTTGGATCTTTGAGAATAGCCAACAAAGATACCAGCTACACCTTTTGGTGCGAATTTGTCGAGATGCTGAATATTATTTTTTAGAAAACACCTGCAACCAAAGATTTTAAAATAATCAATAGAGGGTTTTCTTTGTTTTATCATTTCATAAGGAGTTTTAAGAAACTTTCTCTTTAGAATGGTCCTGTTCTGAGTAAAACATGCAGTAGCAATAGCTTCTGCCCAAAGAGAAAGAGGAAGTTCTCAATATGCCAGCATGGTTCTTGCAGCCTCTACCAAAGTTCGATTCTTTCTTTCAACCACCCCATTCTGTTGAGGAGTTCTTGCAGCGGAAAAATTATGTGAAATACCAACAGATTCCAAAAAATTCTGAAGTGTAGAATTTGTAAATTCTGTTCCATTGTCACTTCTGATCTTTTGGATTGGAAGTTGAAGAAGAACTTGAATTTTCTTTAGAAAGGGTATCAGTCTTTCAGAAGTATCAGATTTGAGTCTCAGAAATTCAATCCATGTGTATCTTGTGTATTCGTCTACTATGACAAGAATGTTTTTCTTTCCCCCCATACTTTGAGTCTTCATTGGTCCACACAAATCCATATGTAGCATTTCTAGTGGAGCTTTGCATGAAGATAGCATTTTCAGAGGATGAGAACATCTTTTGATCTTCCCTAGTTCACATGTAGATCAAAGAGAGCTCTTTTCAAATCTGATCTTTGGTAGTCCTCTTACAGATTAATGTTTGCCTAGTTCAGAAACGGCTTTGAAGTTCAGATGTGACATTCTTCTGTGCCAAAGCCAACTATCATTTCTCATTGTTGTAGACATATAACATACACCTTGTAATTGACCAGTTGCAGGGAATGTTGCTGTGTAGATATCTCCATCTCTATAAGCAGTTAATTCATTTTTGTTTGCTATACTCAGAACATGACAATGATCTATGTCAAAATTAACCTTCCAGTATTTGTCACAGAATTGACTAATACTGAAAAGATTATGTCTTAGTCCCTCAACATAGAAAACTTTCATTACTGTCACATCTCCTTTAATGAAAGTGCCATATCCTCTTACATATCTCTTTGCATTGTTTCCAAAGCTAACTGTTCCTCCATATCTTTCATGATAATCAGTTAGTAATTCTTTGAAAGGTGTCATGTGTCTTGAACAACCAGAATCTAAGACCCACACATGACATATCTGCAAAAGAGATTATTGAGTTTTAGGCACCCATTTCAGAATGGGTCCTTTTAGATTAGTAAGAATTTTTGAAGTTCTGAACTTTGTCTTTAGATTTTTTAATTCAGAAGTTTGTTCAGAACTTTGAAATTTATCTTTCTTAGTTTTATTTTTATTTTTATTTTTTGTTTTAATTGAATCTGTCAATATAGCTGAACATTTCTGAATAGATTTCATCAAATTTTTCTTGTTTGTTTTGGAGTTAAGATGAAGATTATGATGACCACAGTTAATACAGTGAATATGATTCTTTAAAGTATTTATAACAACATTAGACATATAAGAATCAATAATATTTGATTTTTCAACAAAGATTCTTTTATTCACTATTTTTTATTTAGGTACATCACTTTTATTCTTTTCTTTGACAGTCTTTCATCTTTCTTTCTCCATACTAAAGTGGATAGCTCTGTAAAAGATAAGAAATGAGGATTAGTATAAGAAATTATGTTGTTCACTTTAGGTTTAACCTCAGAATTTGAGTTAATTGTCTAAACTTCAGAAAGAGAATTTGAGGATTGTCCTTGTTCAAAGTTTTTAACTCTGGTGTTGAAGTCAGAAGATGTTACTGAACATGGTGATGAAGTCAATGTAGTGTTTGTAATAGTAGGAGAAAAATCTGAAGAAGTAAAATTTTTAGATTTATGAGATTCTGGTTTTAAAAACACAGGACCAAACATTTCTGAAGGTATCTTTGAAACTTCAGATTTTAGCATTTCTCCTTCAATTATACAAGATTGTAATTTGTAAACCAAATAGCCATTTTTATCAATTACTTGCACCATATGATCATCATCATCTTCTGAATCAGAAGCATTTATTAGTCCTGAAAATTTAGTTTGAGTCATACTAGTTGCAAAAATATTTGAATTTTTTGTTGTTGTAGACTCATCATCAGAATTGTCAAAAAATATATTGGGATTCTCATCAACATCTTCTAAAGAGTCAATTTCTGAGAATTCATCATATTTTTCTTCATGTTCTGATTTATTGTCAGAATTATCTTCTGAAATCACTTCAGAATTGAATTCATAAGTTATCTCAGAAGTAACTTCAGAAATTATTTCAGACTTAACAATTACTTCAGATTTTTCTTCAGAAATTAAATTTATTTCTTCTGTTTAAGAAATTATCTCTGATTCACCAGTTTTGGGAGGTGTTTCTTCTGAAAATAAAGTATCTGATTTTACAAACGGTATTCTTTCAGGCAAAGAATAGTTCACAGGTTTAGAAATGACTCCTGTATTTGATTCATTGAAAATTTTCATTTTAGAATAATCATACAAATTTGCAGGTGTCTTTTTCAGTATTTGACTGTCATTATATCCCAAACCTGCTTTTATGTTGTAAAATTTTGAATTTTGAGCCTGACTGGTTAAAATGTTCAGAGTTTGTTCAGTTTGTCCTCTTTTAAAATTTAAATCTTCTAATTCCTTAATCTTTTTATATAGATCAAGTCTCTCCTGATTCAGAAAATTAATTTTAACATTCATAATTTTTTTTTCAGACTTCTCATTAATAATTTCCTTTTGTAAGTTGTCCATGTTTTCTTTTAAAACAAGTTTTTCTTCAGAAACTTTTTTAAGAATCTGTTCAGCTTCTTGACAATTTTCTTTATGTATTTGACTCTCAGCCCTGAACTGATTGACCAAAATTCTTTCACCTTTGATTCTGTTTCTGAGTGTTTCAAATTCAGAAAACATGTTTTGAAATTGATTTTTCATTTCAGAATCTACAGTGTTATGTTCACAATCTACAGTGTTATGAAAGAATTTTTCTTTCACCAAAATTCTTTCACCTTTGATTCTGTTTCTGAGTAGTTCATTTCAGATATTAATTCAGAAGATGAAGAAGATACCTCAGTGTCTTGTTTATCTTTTTCTGGATCCATTTGACACATATAGCAATTAGTTGCATAGTATGCAACTTCTTCATCATCATCTCCATCACTCCAGTTTAACCAGTCCTCTTCATACTTGGTCACTAAATTAGGATTGAGCTCCTGTTTCTTTGCTAGCAGATGCTTCTTTTCATAATAGCCTGAATTCTTGACTTTTGGCATCTTGCATTGTCTTGCATAATGTCCAGGATTTCCACAGTTGAAGCACCTTGCTGGTTCAGATGTTTCAGATTGACCAGCTTCTTGACCTTTCTTAGGTCCACTTTTAGATCTAGGTTTATTCTGATATTTTTGATTGTATCTTTGAGTAAATTGCCTTGTCATAAAAGCAATATTATCAGAAATCCTTTTCAACTCCTCATCTGATTCATCCCCATCACAAACTGTTGTCTCTGGGATCTCACACACCTTCTTAGCAGAAATAGTCAGAGAATTATTATACTTCTTGCTTAACAAGGCTACTGTTTCATTTGCCTTCTTTTGTTCATTCTGTCTAGTTTTGATTTTGTCTTCTTGTTGAAACAGAATACCATAGACATCATGAATGGATTTTCTAGATAAGTTTCTAGTAAGCATGTTATCAGAGAAGCTTGACCATTCATTACCCAAGTTGTTCAGAAATTTGTTGTTTATCTCAGAATTTGATTTCTGAACACCATTTCTTCTCAGATCATTCAGGATATTGTTGAATCTATGATAAGTCTCTGTAATAGATTCATTCTCTTTATACCTGAAGTTCTCATAAGTACCCACACAAATATTCAATCTTTGTGCTTTGGCTTTTGTACTACCCTGCATTTGAGCTCCAACTTCATCCCACATGGCTTTAGCAGATGTTAAGCTCTCTACTCTATTGAATATCTCATTAGGAATAGCCATTGTAAGAAGAGTTAATGCCCTTTTGTCAACTTTAGCTTGAGCTTTCTCAGTAGTACTTACATACCTGGGCTTTTCTTGATTCTTGACGCCGGTATTTCAGGAGTAGATTCAGTTCTATGAACTGCTTGAATTTCAATAAAGACCTCTAGTTGAATCATCCTCATTTTTTTTCGATTGAATTAAAGCTTCATCTATGTTGTCCAAGAATTGAATCATCCTCATTCTCCATTGATGGTATTCTCCCAAGAAAATAGTTGGTGGTTTCGTTTCAGATCCGATTGAGACAATTTCTTTAGACATGTTTGATTGTTAAAAGATCGACAATTCACCTGATTTAAGTTTGAAATTTATCGATTAAGAACATCAAGAACTGTCAGATCTGACAATTCTTTCACAAATCTTCAAGAACAGATGAAATGGCTCTGAACTTTAAATCGACAGACATAAAAATATCATAAACATTTCTGAACTTACTTCTGAATCAAAAAAAAAATCTGAAGAAAAATCTGAACCATCTATTAAACCTGAAAAACTTTCTGAATTATCTTCTGAACCTACTTCTGAAAGTTCATATGAAGTTCTAAAAGAAGATAATTCTGACAATAAATCAGAACATAAAGAAAAATATGATGAATTCTCAGATGTTGAATCTTTACAAGATAATAATGAGAATTCAGAAATTATTTTTGATAATTCTGATGATGAGTCTGAAAATATTTTAAATCAAAAATCTTTTGCATCTAGCATGACTGAAAATAAGTTCTCAGATTTAATGAATGCTTCAGATTTAGAAGATGATGATGATCTTATGGTTCAAGTTATTGATAAAGATGGATATTTGATATATAAATGACAATCAAATATGACTGAAGGAGAAATTTTAAAATCAGAAGCACCAAAAGTTTCTTCTGACAAGTTTAATATTGTTTTTTTGGAACCTGAATTTCTGAAAACTACAACTTCTTCTACTTCATCAAAGGATACTCCTATATCCACAAAAACATATATATCTTCAATATCATCATCTGATTTTGCAACCAGAATTAAAAGGTTTGAAAAAGGACAATCTTCAAATTCAACTTCTAAACTTCAGAATTCAAAACATAAATCTGAAGTTACATCTAAAGTAAGTAAAAGAATTTCTTATACTAATCCTCGTGTCTTATCTTTTACAGAGCTATCCACTTTAGTTTGGAGAAATAAAGGAGAAAGACTATCAAAGAAAGACAAATTAAATAGTTTTTCAAATTCAAAGAAAAGTGATGTACCAAGAGTTAATAAAGTGAATAAAAGAAATTCTGTTGACAAATCAAACAATGTTGATTCGTGTTCAACTATTGCTTTATTAAATATTTTGAAGAATCATATTCACTGCATTAATTGTGGTCATCATAATTTTCATCTAAACTCCAAAACAAATAAGACTAATCTTGAGAAATCAATTCAGAAATTTTCAGCTACATTGGCAAACAAATACAAAAATAAAAAGAAACATCAAAGTAATACTAAAATTGGCAAATTAAAAAAGTCTGAATTAACATCTGAAATTCAGAAGGTTAAGTCAAAATTCAGAAACTCAAAATTTTTGATTAATCTCACAGGACCCATTCTTAAATGGGTACCTAAATCTCAATAATCATTTTTGCAGATATGTCATGTGTGGGTCTTAGATTCTGGATGTTCAAGACACATGAAACCTTTCAAGGAACTTTTAACTGATTATCATGAAAGATATGGAGGAACAGTTAGCTTTGGAAATAATGCAAAAGGTTATGTGAGAGGATATGAATCTTTTTCAAGAGGAGATGTTATAGTGATGAAAGTTTTCTATGTGGAAGGTCTTAAACATAATCTCTTCAGTATAAGTCAATTCTGTGACAAGTATTGGAAGGTAAATTTTGATATAGACTACTGTCATGTTCTGAGTTCATCAAACAAAAATGAGTTAACTGCTTATACAGATGGAGATATGTACACTGCAACTTTTACTGCAAATGGTCAATTACAAGGAGTGTGCTATATTTCCACAACAATGAGAAATGATAGTTGGCTTTGGCATAGAAGAATGTAACATCTTAACTTCAAAGCCATTTCTGAATTGGAAAGAAACAACTCTGTAAGAGGACTACCAAAGATCAGATTTGAAAAGAATTCTTTATGCTCTGCATGTGAACTAGGGAAAATCAAAAGAAGCTCTGATCCTCTGAAAATGCTATCTTCATGTAAAGCTCCACTTACATATGGATTTATGTGGACCAATGAAGACTCAAAGCATGGGTGGAAAGAAGTATATTCTTGTGATTGTGGATGAATATTCAAGATATACTTGGGTTGAATTCTTAAGACTCAAATTTGATACTTCAGAAAGACTCATTCCTTTTTTGAAGAAATTCAAGTTCTTCTTCAACTACCAGTTTAAAAGATAAGAAGTGATAATGGCACAGAATTTACTAATTCTACACTTCAGAATTTTTTGGAATCTGTTGGTATTTCACATAATCTTTCCGTTGCCAGAACTCCACAACAGAATGGTGTTGTTGAAAGGAAAAAACAGAACTTTGGTAGAAGCTGCAAGGACCATGCTAACCATATTCAGAACTTCCTTTATCTCTCTGGGCAGAAGCAATTGCAACTGCATGTTTTACTCAGAACAGTACAATTCTGAATAGAAAACTACTTAAAACTCCTTATGAAATTATTAAACAAAGAAAAACCTTTATTGATTATTTTAAAAAAAATTGTTGTAGGTGTTTTCTTCTGAATGATACACAACATCTAGATAAATTTGCACCTAAGCATACAGAGTACTGATCAAAGGAACTCAAAGAATCATTGAGACTTCAAACATTAGATTTCATGAGCCAACAATGACTTCTGAACAAGACGGTTCAGAACTCAAACTTAAACAAGTTTCTGAAGTTTTGGATTCAGAATGCAACAAGACAAATCTCACTTTTGACTCTAAAACTCTTCTTAAAACAAATTTAGATACCTTGTATCAAGACTTATTTGATATTTCTATGAATGTTTCTGCAGATTATCAAAATCCTTCTTTACTCAGAAGTATTCCACAACAAGAAACAACAGAACCTACAATATCAAATACTTCTGGACCACCACTCTCAACCTCAAATTCAGAATTTCCAATTTCTGAACCTGTACAAATTATTTCAGAAACAGTGCAAGTTATTTCTGAACCTATTATTCCTGTTTCTGGACCTGTGCAGATCATTTCTGAACCAGTACAAAATGTTCAATTTGAGGGGGAGACTTCAGATCTACATTCAGCTATTAATCATGATACTGAAACACAAATAATCATTGATGATTATGATTCATTCAACAATGTTTCATCTGTTCAACCATTGCCAAATGTGAACAAATGGACATCAAATCATCTAATTCATCAGATTATTAGTGATGCATCAAAAGGTGTACGAACAAGATCAGCCACATCAAATGAATGTCTGTATGTGAATTTCTTAAGCAGTATGGAACCCAAAAAGCCATGTGAAGCACTTAAAGATCCAGACTGAATTTTAGCACTGCAAGATGAGCTAAATCAATTTGAAAGAAATAAATTCTGCAGATTAATTCCTAAACCAAAAGGTAAATCAATAATTGGCACCAAATGGGTTTTCAGAAATAAGAAGGATGAACATGGGATTGTTGTGAGAAATAAAGCAAGACTTGTTGCTAAGGGGTATTGTCAACAAGAGGGCATTGATTATGATGAAACTTTGCTCTTGTTGCAAGACTAGAAGCTATCAGAATCTTTCTTGCATATGTTGCTCACAAAAACATGAAAGTTTTTCAAATGGATGTTAAGTGTGCATCTCTGAATGGAATTCTTCATAAAGAAGTGTATATTTTACAACCAGAAGGCTTTGTAAGTAAAGAATTTCCAGATCATGTTTACATTTTGGACAAAGCCTAATATGGTATGACACTCTCATAACTTTTCTTCTGAATTCCAAGTTCAAAAGAGGTACTGCTGATACAACTTTATTTCTGAAAAAGGAAGGTGATGATATGATCTTAATACAAATATATGTAGATGATATTATATTTGCTTCTACAAATCCAAAATTTTGCAGAAATTTTGAGAAAATCATGCAAACTGAATTTGAAATGTGTATGATGGGAGAGTTAACATTTTTTCTTGGTCTTCAAGTAAAACAACTACCCACTGGCATATTCATTAATTAATCTAAGTATATCTCTGATTTACTTAAGAAGTTTGACATGACTGACTGTTCTAGTATTCAAACTCCAATGGCCACTGCAAAAAAATTAGAACCTGATTTGAATGGAAAATTTGTTGATCAGAAAAATTATAGAGGCATTATTGGATCTTTGCTTTACTTAACAGCTAGTAGACCTGATATAATGTTTGCTACATGTATTTGTGCTAGATATCAAGCTAATCCTAAGGAATCTCATCTTCTTGCTGCTAAAAGAATCCTTAGATATCTCAAAGGTTCTCCTGCATTGGGACTTTGGTATTCAAAGGATTCTGGTTTTGAGCTAACAGCTTTCACAGATGCAGATCATGGTGGTTGCAAACTAGACAGAAAAAGTACATCTGGATCCTGTCAATTTTTAGGTGATAGACTTGTGAGTTGGTCTTCAAAGAAGCAGAATTGTGTTTCAACTTGTACTGCAGAAGCTGAATATGTTGTTGCTGCAATTTGTTGGTCACAAGTTATTTGGATGCAAACACAATTAAAGGACTATGGTTACACATTAAAAAAGATCCCTCTTTATTGTGATTCAAAGAGTGCAATAGCAATTACTGCAAATCTAGTCCAACATTCAAAGACTAAGCACATTGATGTCAGATATCATTTTATCAAAGATCATGTTGAAAATGGTAATATTGAAATGTTTTTTGTTCAGACTGATTATCAACTAGCTGATTTATTTACCAAAACACTTGATGAAAAACGGTTTAATTTTTTGGTAAGTAAATTAGGCATGGTGAATATGTCTGTGTAAGTATTGAGCATCAATTCAAACTTCAAAATTTTATGTTCTGAGTTTATTTCTTTCAAATTCTGAGAAATCTTATCTTCATAGTTTCTGTAGTTAAGCTTTCAGAACTTTATTTTTTTTTAACTCAGAGGCATAATTTTTCATACACAAATTGATTGCTTTCAAATACTTAATTTTTTTTTTCATTTCTCTATCTTTTATTTTTGACAAATTGATGTCTAAGCATTGTTTAAGTGGGAGAATCATAATGTTTCTAGATTCAAGGGGGAGTTAAATTTCTAATTTAAGAATTTACCACTTCTCTATAACATTCAAGATCTGAAATGGTGGATACCACATTCCGTTGTCTACATCTGAAGAATCTGAACAAAATTCTGAAGATAATCTATTTTTCATATTGTTCAAACCTACTTCTGAATTATTCAAATATTTTACATTTATCAGAAGTTTGTAGTTTTAAATGAGTTTTGTGATTTTGAAGAATTCCAAGTCAAGTTCTTAACTTATTTTGAAAGTTCTGAAGTATTTCTGAATCATCTCATTCAAACTTCTGAACTTATTCTCAGAAGTTCTGAACTTCTTCTAAAATTTTTTGAACTTGTTCTCAGAACATTTCTTCACGTTATAAAGATTAATCGTGTGCCACGTGTTTGCATTTCTTATGTTCATGGCTACAGAGTCTGCATTTCTGTTGAAGACGTCAATAGTATCGATTTTCTACCTAAGGAGGATGAAGTTGTTGGGAAAACTTCATTTGATCCTATTCCATCATCTTCTGTGATGATTTCAGACTTTATGAAATTTGGATACTCTGAGCAACGTAATGCATTAAGCTCATTCAGAAGGAAGTGTTTACCTCATATTTGGTATTGCTTATTTACAATTCTGAACACTTGCCTTTCTGGTAAAAGCTCAAGTCTGGATCAAGCATCTACAAATGGAAGAATCATTTTTCATGGATTAGCATTCAACAAGCATTATAATTATGCTTCTCTTATATTTGATGAACTCAAGTCTGCAGTTTTGAAGAAGTCCACTTACAAATATATACCCTTTCAAAGATTTTTTCAAACCTTCATCAAAGGGGCAATGAAAGCTGTTCCTGCCATTTCTGATCTGACTCATGAGGTACATGTTCCCCTTTTCTCATTGGATAATCTCAGACCACCAAATGCTAAACTACAATTCCCAAATGCTTTACCTTTAACATCTTATTTACTTGCACTTGTAAAAGCATCAACTAGGTATTTGAATGAGTACTGTGAATCTATGGGACTAACTAAACCAGTAGTCTCTTCCTCTGATTCCAATAAAAGTGGTGAGCATTGTGAGGTGTCTAGAATTCCTAGGCAGAGTGTGGAGGCTGTTCATGGGGGAGAACGACCTCATCGTGTGAAGAGGAAAAATGAAAATGAGAGAGTGGGTAGACAAGTGAGAAAAAGAACTGAAGAGGGGAGACCACAAGTAAAAGATAAACAAACTTTTGAACTAACTGTTCTAAGCCGGTCACCCACATCATCTATTACTCCACATACTTTGGTGGGTAGTATTGAAAAAGCCAGCGAGCCCATGGCAACTCTTGTTAACCCCTCCCGCCACTCACCCATCTCTCAACAGAAGGGTGTTTCATTAACACACATGGGGCGTGCAGCTAATCTACCAATAGGTTCTAACTTGGAAGAACCTATTGTTGAAAAAAGAAGGACATATGTCCCCCCTTCATAGTTTTCTGCACTTTGAGTCTGAGAGTCCACTCAACTTTGAGCCTTCTGAACCACTTCATGTGGATTTTATTCACACAAGCACACATCTTTCAGATGTCCACAAGCAAAGTGTTAGTCACCTTGCCACAACAACCATAGATATACCTATTACAGGATATCAAGGATTGGTTGGAAGTCCTGGTGGAGTGAACATCACTAAAGCTCCATTAATAGAATCACAAGTGATTCATGATGCTGTGGCATCTACAGGCCAGCCTTCTTCTGAAGGACTGCAAACAAGACCATTTGTTGGTCTTGGACCTTTACCCGCATCTTCTGAATTCTCAGAATTCAAGGATTTCTGTACTTCTGAATTTGAAAAGATTCAGAAGGACATAAAGGAATTGACGGATAAAAACAATAAGGTGTTGGAGGATCGGTTGGATGGACAGGAGAAGAAAGTGGTGGATAAGCTAAACGAATTTCAATTTGCAACTACTTCTGATCTAAGCAACTTTCAAAAAGCCATTCTGGATTCTTTCTCTGAAGTTATTTCAACAGTTCAGTCATTAAAGACTTCTATGACATCTTCTTCTACTCAGCCAGCAGTTTATGAATTTGGAACTAAGGATGATATCTCTCAGAATCTGAACCAATTAACAACTATTCAGAATTCTCAGGTATCCTTGAACAATCGTCTTTCTGCATTGGAGTGTGGCTCACAAGAAAATACTTTAAAACGTAGTCTTGATGATCAGGATGATTCTGAAAATCAAGAGGGGGAGAAGAGACAGAAAGTCTTTGAAGATGTTGATACTCCATAAGGTAACACTTCTGAAAAATCTTCTGAAGAAGCTTAAGTTCAGACTTCTGAACGATCTTCTAGGAGAACTTCTGAAGAAGTTCAGAACACTGCAAACGATGAAACTAATAGAACTTCTGAAGCAACAGAAGATATCTTATATGCAGAAGATGAAGGTCTAGAAGTTGAAAAAGTTATTTCTGAAGAACTTATGGAAGAAGGGTATGAAACTGAGAAAGTGTCTCTGGATTCTGATAATAAGTTGAGTTCTGAAGACACAGATATCATTCCTGACTCAAACGAAGAAATGTTGAATGAGTATCTTTCCTTTGAAGACATCATTGGAGACAGAGAGAGAAGAAGCCAAATTCTTAGGAATTTATGGATACACTGAATGGCTAGAAATCAGAGACGCCACTTAGGGTTCGAAATTCAAATTCAAGGACGTGGTGGACAGTGTGCTGGGTCAGTTGCTGCAAAGAATGTCACAACATGTGCAAGTTCCCCCTCTCCCTGAATCATCCAAAAAAAAAAGATCAACCGCTGAAGGAAGTTCAAGTGCTAAGAATGAGCATGAAACTAAGTTTGATTATCAAAGCATTCTTGATCATCTTGAGCTCCCTGATATATCAATGCTTTGTACCTCTCTCCCTCAAGACCGAAGATATGAAGAAGATGAAATCATCACACTGCCTGAACCTGGTATGGTATTCTTGGATAATGAAGGATTCTTAGGACTCTTCAGAAACCAATAAATTCACAAGGCCCCATCCTCTCTCATAAAGAATATTCTTTAGAGCTGCTGGTCAGATACTCCTCTAATGAATCGACAGAAGACGCTTTATGAGAATGAGCTACAAAGAAGAAACGAGAATATCTCTAACTAGTCATAGTTTTCTACTTCCTTTGTAATATTTCTTCAGTGTACAAGTACTTTACCTTTATCATTGTAATTTGATTTCGCTGTAATTCTTCAGATTATAATTAATGAAATTCAAAGTACTTTACTCCATCCTAGTATTGAAAAGATCCCTGGAAATAGTAAAAGGGACAATGAACATAAGAGTTCTATTTTCGTTACACTGTCTTTTACTCACTGATCTTTCACTCTAAAAATTCAATCAGCGAATGTACTTTATGCTTATCTACTTGTAAAAAAATTGTGCTTTCATATCCTTATAAATGAAACTCAATTCAGATAATAGACTAGCTGAAAAAGACTTTACAGATTAGCACTTAGAAAATTTTTCTTTAAATATTTCCTAAGTCCTTTACTAGTCTCTTAAAGCACTTTTCCTATGTTTCTTAATCATAATCAAATAGGAGGAGATTGTTGATCATAACTCCTCTCAGTGATTTGAATATGATTCCTTTACTATACTTAGTGAAATTCCTTAGTTAAGCTTCTGTTCAAATTCAGAGATAGCACACGCTGAGCGCCATCAGCGATTGCTGATGATCAAGGAACAACAAGCTTATCACTGAAGACCTGAAGATCAGTTATCACACCAGAAGACCATTCAGCGAAAGTCGAAGACTCTAGTTGAAGAAAGAGATAATCAGCTAAGTGAACTGAAGTGGTTCAGTGATAGCAGCGATTGTCTACTCAAAGTGTGAAGTCTTGTGAAGCCTCAGCGATACTGAAATTCATCCTTGAAGATTCAGTATTAGCGATCAAATGAAGCTTCTCTTGCAAGATTAAAGATTGATCTTATCCTCCATGCAAAAAGTCAAACCTCGAACCATGTCAGAAAAGGACGTACGACTTGTCTCTTATGTCCCCATTATATCTGATATGGTACTGTTCATATTCGGCTAAAAGCATGGTTGTCTTATTAACAAGGACAAGCTTCCTATCCAAGCTTGACACGTGGCATGTACCTTTTGTCTTGCTTTAAAGACAAACGGGTATAAATAAGATGGAGATATCTTCTTCATCTTAATGAATGCTTCTATCTAACCTATACCCTCATTATTCTTTCTTTCATCTTCTTGTGCATCATACTTCGTGTTTCTTAGTTACAATAGAATAGGTTTTTAAACTTGTTCTAATTCCGCTTGTAACTGTAAATTTGTTTATAATTTATAAACTCATTTAAAAACCAAAATCTGTGTGTTTGTATTCAACCACCCCCCCCCCTTCTACAAACTGTTTAATTATCATTTAACTCTTGTAGACCCTTATTGGGACCAACAGGATCAACACGAACGATCATTGAAACTGCTCGCTCGATGCTCAGCGAATCTCGTCTACCAAATCAATTCTGGGCTGAAGCTGTCAACACTACATGTTTCACTCAGAATCAATCCCTGATAGTCAACAGATTTAAGAAGACCGTTTATGAACTCTTTCATGGAATAAAACCCTCTCTGAGCTATCTACATATCTTCGAATGTAGATGCTACATCCTGAATGACAGAGATAATTTAGGTAAGTTCGATCCAAAGGCCAATGATGGTATCTTTCTTCGTTACTCCTCAGTTTCCAAGGCATTCAGAGTCTTCAACAAACGAAGACAACACGTAGAAGAAACCATGCATGTAAACTTTGATGAATCTCGCTCAACCAATCCCATTCCTATGAATTGTTTCATGGAAGGAGACCTTCTATTGATCCCAGATGAACAAGCACAATGACAAGTAAACATTAATATTAATGTAATATGACAATAAAGATGTTAAGGAACTTACGTAGTCGTATATCTCTTGATGATATGGTAACCGATTACAATTAGATTCAGCACTCTCTCTATGTAATATGAATCGACAAGCATAAAGGAAAACCCTAACGTCCTATTTATATTGCTAGGTCCAAGCTAATTAAGGAAACAAAGAGTTTAAGGAATTATAAACTTCCTTTTACAATCAAGCATATCTTTTCCTTATTTTGTCACAATTAAATAATAATAGACCTAACAATCTCCCCCTTTGTGGCAAAATGAGTCTACATCTTTCTAGCTCGAACATGCCTTCAAATCTTCGTAGGGTTTGTTGATAGATAATTCTTTCATCGATTATCTTGATCGCTTCTATGAGAGAGTTTTTTTGTCGTTGCTCATCCTTGTTGCGCTCTTTCTATCCGTTGCAAGTTCTAAAGCAAGTCTGTTTCGGATTCCCCATAAAGTACCGTCAGAATATGCATCCACTTCGTGAAACCTGAGAAACCATTTTTATCTAGAAGCATGTATCTAAACTACTCCATGAACAGGACGAGTGATGACGGTGGTAACTAGAGTACTGTCTGGTACAGGTAATGATTGATCAGGCTTAGTAATATGTATCTTCTTTTGCTCGCTTTCTATCCCACGTTGAAGATCATGCAGATAGATGTACCGAAGCTCTTTCTGAACATGCCTTACCACTGCCCTTAATGCCCTTTGCTCGTGTTCATTTCGGTTGAGCTTGTCTCTCAAATCGTTGTAGATGATTTCAAAGTCCATTATATCAAGGTTTGCAAAATCAGGTTCAGAGAAGGAATACGTTTTACCATCTTCTCTTTGGACAGTGAAAACCGGGTACTCGACTTGATAGATCCTTGCAGTGTCAATTTTCAGAATCCCAATAACCCTGTGTCTTGAGACCACTTCAATTGGAGGTAAAGCCCTCATCTTCAGGATATGGAGATACTCTCTAACCTGAGCAGGGTCCATTTCCATCACGAGATGAATGTGTGCCAAATGGTCAGGTTTTGCTTCCTTGCGGAAGCTTTTCTCCATAGTTTCCTCAAGATATGGCGCACGAATCTGCTGATTTACCCATTTGGATTTCCTTTCCGTCAACATTCTTTGCCACCGAATCTGATGGGGTAGCAGTCTTGGTTCGTTCCGTTCCCTTAAAGCATAGTTTCTTGCTGTATGCCTCAAGTTCACATAGTCTTGCTCTTGGAGTACTGGTTCGTACGGATCTCGGAACCAGTTTCGTTGTGAGTTTCGCAGACCTTGAACATCAACTCGTTCTTCATTTTGTTCGGGTTCGGGTTCGGCAGATTCGGCTGGTTCGGTTGTACTCTCGAGTTCGATATCTGCAGGTTTTCAACCGTTGGTGTATCGTCCTCTTGAGTTGTTGTAGTGCGTTGCCTTTGTTGGGTAATTTGAGCGGGTGGTCTTGAAGCTGATGCAGCAGCTGCTCATGGTCGTGATCTTGCCGTTTGGCGTGTCTCCCCCTCAGGACGAGTTGGAGCGGAGCCCGGGTCGTCCTGGTGAGGTCTGGATGCAGATGTACGAACGGCCGGACGGCAAGACTCTTGTATTTCTGTGCGTAAAGCAGTAATAGCACCCAAGATGTCATCCGTTTGGCGCTGTTGGGCGGTCTTTAAGTCGGTGAGCTCTTGGTCAATGTGGGCGCGGAATACATCGAACTCATGACGAGTGACAGCGAGGATCTGAAGATTGTGGCGAAGAAGACCCTCAAGCGAATCCTCCGGTTGGCCGGTTGCATTGGATTCGGCTAGCAGATTAGCATACAGCATCGACATGAGTTCATCGGTGTTGTACTCATATCGATGTGGGGAATGGGGTCGATCATCGGGGGGTGATGGTGGCGGAGGAGAGCGGCTGGTGCTTGGACGGCTTGAGCTAGGCTGTGAAGGTTCGGGTTGAAGAGTAGTTGGTTCTTTAAGGCGCGCGGCTTCACGGATTTGGCGCACGAAGGCTTCCCTCTCGACTGTCATTAAGGCAACATGTTCAGCAAGGGTGTCTCTTGCCCTCTGTAAGTGGGCTGCAATGATTGCTTCGCCTTCCGGGGGTATTGAGAACGACGGAGATGGGGTTGTTGTATAGGTAACACCGGGATCACTTAGATTGCCCATTGACATAACAGTTGATTCAACTGGATGACCTACGTTCAACGTTGGCATAGATGTAGCGCTGGTAGGATTTCCTCCCAATCCTCGTGGAATGTCCGAAATGGACATCACAATGAGAGTTCCGACTGGGCCACGGAGGCTTGCAGTGTGTGTAGACTCGTGTCCTCTAGCGGGCTCTAGACTCGATGTGCATACAAACGAAGTCGAAGCAGGTGAACTACTGCCTCTTGTTTCAATAGCTATGCCTCCCGAGTGGAGGGGAGCTAGATAAGGTGCTAGACTCACAAGTATCTTTGAAACTGTTGGCTGTTGGGAGCCTTCAGAGTGGCTAGGGGGGGCGTGCAATTGCGCTGCTAGGTCCACAGCGACTTGTCCACTAGTCATACCCAACGAATGAGTAGGGCTAGTTGACTCGGTTACCTGGTTGGGGGATATTGGACTCTCACTCTCTATCGTTTTTGTCTCCCCTTCGCTCATGCTCACTATTTCTTTTTCAACTTTTACTCCCTCCTCTCACTTTATTTCTCCAATTGAGGTTGCAGGGAATATGTCAGACATAGATGGGGAGGATTGATTGGTTCCAAAGTCAAAGTCGAGTTGAGGTTCCTCATCAGAAGGTATGATTGGTGCGGAGATGGGTGTACGTATGATTGGTTCGGGGTTTGGTTCAGTTGAAGAGTCATCATTCCCATAACTTGAATCGGTGATAGAGGGTTGTGGGCCGATGCGACTTACGGCTTGCTCTTCTATTTCAGCAGTTCAATGGCGACGAGGGAGCGGTTGGTCATCAGAATCATCCTCATCCGTTAATGAAAAGCGGGGGCGGACACGGTGTCGGCTGACCAGTGTTTTGAATCGGGGAGTTGGGATAATGGATCGGGTGCGGGGGTTGTTGGAAGCAGTTGGGTTAGGGGGGGGGGGGCTGATCAGATGCACCTCCCTCGTCATGTCCCCTCGCATTACGCTCATCACCCTGGTCAGGATCCCCATGATCCTGAACCTGCTCTTCTACTCTAGGACCCTCACCTCCCTCAATATTTTCCTAATGAATCGGCTCTTGGGCAGGCGCAACAGGAGGTGGTTGGGCCATTAAGCCATGTCGCTCCCTATAGGCTATCACACTAGGTGCACTTTGATCAGCATAAGCAAAGAGCGCTTCAGGGATAGGCATAGTATAGTTGAAGACCTGATCATTTAGGCGTAGAAATTTAAGGGCGTTGGTCGGCCTTAATGGAGTTCCGGCACGTCGCGGGACGGCTGGCTGGGAGACCATCATTGCTCGGATGAATAGCTGGCGGAATCGTTGGAAGGGTACGAACACCCGGTTACGTGAGTTAGACTTGTCTTCTACGAGCTCGATGAAGTCTGTCCAGATTAGCATTGCGTAGTCGTAGTGCCGGTTGTAGACGATTCCGTGGAAAATCCGCAAGTCCGCTGCACTGGCGTTGTCCATTCCTGTGTGTTTGCTTGTGAGACAGCGGTTGACGATGGTAAATAAGGAGAACCATATTTGGGGCAGGTACATTCTCTTGAATTGCCTAGGGCTGTTTAATGGTTGTTCCGAGTCGTAGCCTAGGGCGCGAATATCGGCGTATAGTTCTTCGTCGGAAGCAAAGTCGTCGAACGGTCTTTCCTCAGTGGCCACCGGGAGACGAAGGATGCGGCGGATCCTGGCCGGTGTTAGGCGGGTGTTGTAGTCGTCAATTTAGGCTGTGAATTGGTGATCGCCTTCAACCGGTTGGTATGTGAGCGAATACCAGAACTGTTGAAGGTAGAATACGGGGACCCGGTGGTCCAATGAGAATGCGAAGCGTAGAGGATGACGCTGTAGGATGTCCAGTAATACTTGATGCTCGATGGTGGTGCTGAAGTCGAGGCGATGATTGTTCGGTTTGAGTTCCCTGAGTTTGTCTCGAGGCATTAAGAGATCGTCTCGGTTGACCGCATTTATGCTCGGTTCAGTTGAACGTTCAGATCGCATCGGGTGTTCATCGTCGGAATGGTTTGAATCATTCATGGCTGCCATGTGTACTGAGATAAGATAGTTAGTCAAACAGATGAACAGTTAGTTGTGAAGTGATAATGACAACATAAAAAAATGCTAAGTCTTTTTGTCGAGTCCCATTGGGCCGATAACAATTGTTATCGAGTATAATAGGATCGATAATCAAAAGTTTGTCGAGAGAGGCGGGTCGACAACAAGACTTGTTAAAAAATGAAAGAACAAACCTGTGAATCTGTAAGATGGATGAGGAGTCATTGTAATCGAGAAACACAGGTTATCGATCTTTTGATAGTCGATAAAAAATTAAAGTAGGTTATCAATCCAAATTGACTCGACGAAAGTACTTGATGATGTTATCGAGCCTTAAGCACTCGATAAAAAAAATTGGAGGATGAAAGAACATGTTATCGAGTCTTATAGGGATCGATGAAAACACTTAGTAATTTTCATCGATCCTTCGAAGATTGATAAAGAATGTTATCGAGTTCAAAGGGTTCGATAAAAATACTTAGTATTTTCATCGATCCTATTTGAGTCGATATCAAATGTTATCGAGTCCAAAGGCAATCGATGAAAACACTTAGTGATTTTCATCAATCAAGAGGGTATCGACAAAAAAAGTTGTTAAGTCACAAGGGATCGATAAAAACCGCTAGTGAGGACGAAGGTGTTCTTGGCCTTCCCACTTTGGTCGACAAAAATTCAAAGGATGAAGAGGGATTAGACAAAAACTCATACGAGTTTAGTTGATAACCTAAGTGCTCAAATGCAACAAAAAAACCTAAACTCGGGCAAAATCCTATGGCTAAGTACGATTAGTGATAGTGAACAAGTTTAATAAAGCACTTAGGTCGAGTAAACAATAAAAACGCAGCAAAGACGACTGTTGACAGTGTAATTCGGAAACCCAAAGGGTTTTGAAAAAAAATCGAACTGTTTGAACCTCAAAAGAGAATCATGCAATGGATAAAATCGATAAGTGCAAGAATTAAAGATGATAAGGGGAGAATTACGAACCTGGTGGTGTGCTCGAATCTGAGGAACTCGAAGATTTGAGGTTTTGTTCTTGAGAGAGTGTTTCAGAGAGAGAAATTCAAAAAACAACTTGGGCAAGACGATACTGTTTCAGATTGGGGCCCGATTGCTTTAAATAGTGGTCATCGGGTGATGACACGTGGCAGCAGGTGATTGGGCCGTGAAAAAAAAATTCCTTTTATCGAGATGACAATTGGGGAGGTTATCGAGCGAAGCTAGTTCGACAATCCCAATGTTGTTGGGCCCTTAAGGGCCGAGAACCTCACTTGAAAATTAATTTTAATTTTTTTTATAACAGTAAAAATATAAAGCTCCCCCTTAATGTGTGCAAAAAGTGTCGTGCTCCCCCTAGGAATGTGAATAAATAGGCAGAAAACGTACCTTGTTGCTCCCCTTCGATAGATGAACCATGGTGATACACACATCGAGGTAGATAGAAAATGAAAGAAAGATTGACAATACGGAACTGTAAGATAAAGGTCAAAATCCAACAAAATTGAGAACCCAAGTGTGATGCAGATTGACTCGTAGAGTGAATGTGCATAAACCCTTGGATAGACGTCTTTGAGGATTTTGAGACAGACTGATTTGTGATAATCAGGTTTTAAGATTGAGCATTCCTAACTTGGATACTAGGAACTGGAATCGTTTTTCATCTAGTGCCTTGGTAAATAGGTCGGCAAGCTGATGTTCCGTATTGACAAAATATAGTTCAATTGTACCTCTTTCGATGTGATCCTTGATGAAGTGATATCGAACGTCGATGTGCTTCGTCTTCGTGTGTTGAACTGGGTTGCTTGAAATGGCTATGGCGCTTTTGGAATCACAGTAGATAGGAATCTTGTTGAACCAGAAGCCATAGTCTTTGAGTTGAGTGCGCATCCACAGTACTTGAGAGCAGCAGCTTGCGGCAGCGATATATTCGGCTTCCGCGGTAGATGTGGAGACGCAAGTTTGCTTCTTGGAGGACCAGCTGACCAATTTGTCTCCGAGGAATTGAATGTGGCCCGAAGTGCTTTTGCGATCGAGCATGCATCCGGCGTGATCCGAATCTGAAAAGGCAGTTAGCTCGAAACCCGTATCCTTGGGATACCATAGGCCAAGATTAGGTGTACCTTTTAAATACCGGAAAATCCGTTTGATCGCACTAAGATGAGATTCCTTTGGAGATGCTTGATATCTCGCGCATAGACAGGTGACAAACATTATTTCCGGACGACTAGCCGTAAGATACATGAGAGAACCAACCATGCCCCGGTAATTTTTAGAATCCACATCTTTTCTTGAAGGATCAGCGTGTATGTTTGAACATGACGTCATGTTGTACTTACACAACATATCCGAGATGTATTTTGATTGGTTGATGAATATTCCCGTAGAAAATTGTTTAATTTGAAGACCAAGGAAAAAATTCATCATTCCCATCATGCTCATGTTAAATTTTGCAATCATGAGTTCGGAGAACTCTTTGCATTGCTGTGGGTTAGTCGAACCGAAGATGATGTCGTCCACGTAGACTTGAATAAGCATAATGTCACCTTTGTCCTTTTTAATGAAAAGAGTTGGATCGATCTTACCTTTGGAGTATCCGTTCTTCACTAAATAGGTAGACAAAATATCGTACCATGCGCGGGGGGCTTGTTTTAAGCCATACAGAGCTTTGTCCAGAATGTAGACATGAGTCGGTTTGGAGGAGTCGACAAACCCGTCGGGCTGAGAAACATAGACTTCTTCACGCAGAAAACCGTTTAAGAAGGCCGTCTTGACGTCCATTTGGAAAACCACAAAGTTCTTATGTGCCACGTAAGCCAAGAACATCCGGATTGCTTCAATGCGGGTGACGGGTGCAAATGTTTCGTCATAGTCAATGCCTTCTTGTTGACGGCATCCTTTGGCGACAAGTCTAGCTTTGTTGCGTATAACGACTCCATCTTCATCTTGCTTGTTCTTGAATATCCATTTCGTGCCGATAATGGTTTTGTTTCGTGGACGGGGAACAAGGCGCCAAACTTTCAAGCTTTCAAATTGATTGAGTTCCTCTTGCATTGCCACAATCCAGTCAGGATCATTCATTGCCTCGTGAATGGACGTGGGTTCAATCTTGCTTATGAATGAAGAGAACATACAATCGTTGGCCGAGGCAGCTCGTGTAGTGACTGGTCTGGTCAGATCGCCAATTATCTAATCAACTGGATGACAACGGGTCCATTTGGTTGTATGAGGAAGCGGTTGAAATGCATTTGGATCCGGGGTTTCATCTTCATATGAGCCTAGCGGAAGATCTTGATGTGATTCGAAGGTTGGAGCCAAGACAGAGGATCTTGTAGCACTTATGACATCCTTAGGGGCCGAAGATGATGGTGGGGGAGAGGATGTTGGTTCCGCAGGATTTGGTTGAACAACCGGTTGAGGTTCAGGTGGAACGAGAGGAGCATCTATTGAAACTGTTTGATTTGGAGGAGCAGTTGACGATGTGCTTGGAGATGCAGCAGTTGAGACGGTTTCCGTTGTAATTAGCGGTCCGGAAAGATTCGTGGTCTCGGCAATCTCCAAGGTAGGCGGGGGAATCTGGAGAGAAGTATCAGTGGATGGTCCAAAGTAATCCTAGTAGAAGTACTCGAATAAGTCATCCAGATTTGACATAGCGGTTTTGGACGTTGAAGGTTCAGCGAGGTTGGGAGCAGGTTCCGAACGAATGTGATCGGAAGCTAATATGTCGGTTAGTGCGGGTCCAGAACTGTCGTGTTCAGGAGCCATTTCGGCGTTTGGATCGAATTGAACATTAACGTCTTCAGTGACGCAACGTGCGTGTTTTACGTAGACCCGATAAGATGATGCGTTTGGTGAGTATCCGAGAAAGTAAGCTTCATCGGCTTTCGGCTTGAGTTTACCACGATCTTCTTTTTCATTTAGTACGAAGCAACGAGTGGCAAACGTTCGAAGATGCTCGATGGAAGGAACGTGATCGTAGACCAAGTGATAAGGTGTCTTGTTGAAGCGTTTGTTGATGATAGAGCGGTTTTGAGTGTAGCATCCAGTGTTGATAGCTTCGGCCCAAAGGTGGAGAGGAAGCTTTGAGAAAGTAAGCATAGTGCGAGCGGCTTCAACTAGAGTTCTATTTCGGCGTTCGACAACACCGTTTTGTTGCGGAGTGCGAGCTGCAGAGAACGTGTGGGTTATACCAACCGATTCGAGGTAACCATCAAGGGTACGGTTTTTGAATTCAATTCCATTATCGGTGCGGATGGTTTGGGCAGTAAGTTCTAGCTTAACTTGGATGGCTTTGAGAAACGTGATAATGGTGTCGGGGGTTTCATCCTTAGATCGAAGGAACTTTACCCATGTGAATCGAGAGAAATCGTCCACCATTACTAGAACATACTTTTTACCATGTATGCTTTGAGTCCGCATCGGGCCGCACAAGTCCATATGAATGAGTTGAAGAGGTCGAGTTGTGCTGTGAACTAATTTGGGTTTGTGAGAGACGTTCTTCATCTTTCCCATCTCGCATGCGTCACAGAGATGCGGTTTGTCGAATTTAACAGCT
The DNA here is from genome assembly GCA_036898165.1 of Silybum marianum. Lineage (NCBI taxonomy): Eukaryota > Viridiplantae > Streptophyta > Magnoliopsida > Asterales > Asteraceae > Silybum > Silybum marianum. The sequence continues at coordinate 24,199,995 of CM072533.1, read as the reverse complement.
GGAAGACCAGTGACTAGTCCTTGAATGGAAAGACGATTGATGTTTTTGAAGTTTAAGTGAGATAAACATTGATGCCATAACCATGTCTTCGGACTGGAAACCTTTAAAAGTAGACAAACACTTGAGGGTGCGTTCACTTGAGAAAGATCGATCGTGTAGAGATTTGACTTGCGCGTGCCAGTTTGTAGCTCCTTTCCATCGAATGTGAGAACACAGCATCGTTCGGGTCTAAAATTTACTTCGAGTTGCTTGTCACAGAATTTGCCAATGCTCAATAGGTTGTGACTCAGGCCTTGAACATAAGAAACGTTGGAAATGGTGATGTTGTTTTGAATGATATCACCATATCCTTTAATCGGTGCCAAGTGATAGTTGCCAAATTTGACGAATCCGCCCTTCTTTTCAGTCTAATTGGCAAGCAACTCCTTTTGTCCGGTCATGTGCTTGGAGCATCCGGAATCTAAGTACCACACATGACCGATATGCACAAAATTAGGCAGATTTAGGTACCCATTTGTAAATGGGTCCATCATGATTAGTCAACTTAGCACCCTTGGGTACCCACTTGTAGTGAGACTTACAGGTGTTAGTCATTTGATTTCTCGGACCCCATTTAGAAACAGGTGATGAATGACAAGCTTTGTGATTAAAAGAATTATGCATCTCAGGAAAATAACCATACCCATAATCAATTGGAGGTTTACGTACAAAATCATCCACACTGCAATTAGAACAACAAATTTTATTACGAGAAAATTTAACTAAGTGTCGAAATGAATGAATTTGAAAAGGAAATCTAAAACGAGAATTGTTTCTTTTAACATTTGAACGGAAAAAATTGTCTTCTTTGCGGGGTGTTGACTTTGTAGAACGCGTGCCCTTTTTGACCCAAACTTGTTTGGTTTCTCAAGTATGAACCGCTGAAACATTGAAAGGAACACGGTTAGTATGGTTTTGGAAGACATGATTGGTTTTCTTTTGTTTAGGAGTGGTTTGATTTTGACTCGTGGAACACTCCGTTGATTCCGTAGGCAATGAAACTGATTCCATAGGTTGTTTGCCTTTGTCTAGAAACTCCGTGTGCTTTGGAAGTACAGGATTGAAGTCAAACTCATCACACATGTCATTTAAATACTCGTCCGATTCAAGTGAAGATTGGTTAGAAAGGGCATCTAATTCAGCATTGATTTGTTCGTCGGAATAGGAACATTTTTGTTTTGGAAGATTGGAATTTGGGTCCATTTTAAACAACTCTTCGCAATTATCTAAATAATTGCTAACGAAGGCTTTACAAGTTGAAGTGTTTGAAGTAGTATCATTTTCATGAGTTTTGTTCAATTGTAAAGTCTCGTTCTCAAGTTGTTTTATTTTAAATAAAAATGATTCCTTTTCCTTTTCCGCCAAAGAACGTTCAGATTCCAACACTCGTTCGAGTTGAATAATTTTCTTTTCTAAAAATAGAGTGGGAATGTACGGTTTACATTCAGGAATCTTGTTTTGAAGTTCTTCGGCTGAATATGATGGAAAGTAGTTGTTTGGAAGAGATTCACTTGAAGATTCCTCTTCTACTATTTGAGGATAACAGAAAGGTATTTGAAAATAGTTTTTGTTTTGTCTCTTCCAATCTTCTCTTTCCTCAACACTAGGGTCCAGCTTCATAAATTGAATTTGGTAATCTGGACCAAGGTTCAAATATTCGAATTTATAAATCGTCGGAGCATTATAGATAGCCTTTGTTAAGTGTTTCGGGTTTTCAAAACCTAATCCGGCTTTAGAGCTTAAATCTTTCGGTGCATTTAAGTGAATAGTGTGTTCAGTTTGACCAAGCTTGTAAAGTTTTAACTCCAAATTTTCGAGTTTTTCTAATAGATCTTGTCTTTGAAAACTGACAAAAGTCAAACTTTGATGAAAATTTGGCAGTCTCATTCCTAGATGATTGAAGTTGAAGTGTGAGATCAGATATTTGTTGTTGAAAAAGGTCATTTTCTTCTTTTAAAACCATTTTCTCCGTTTCGAGATTGTGTGCTATACTTTGAGAATTGACAAGGTCGGTTTGCATAAGAAGCAATTGGTTATGATTATTTTCTAGGCTTGCTTCTAAATTGGAAACCAAGAGTTTCTCGGTTTTCAATTTGGAGTGTAATTCTATTAATTGACACATTAAATCATGCATTTGAGATACGAAAGAGTCATAGTCAGAAGGGCTTACCTCGGGTGTGTAGTCGGAAGCGTGAGAAGAAGTGTCATCAGAGTAAGCCATCAAGCTGAAATGTGTTTGAGTATCCCCTTCCATGTCATCTTCATCATCTTGATTAAGCCATTGTTCATCTTCAGCTAGAAGAACTTTACCGGCTTCTTTTTGTTTAAACAACTTCAGTTTGTAAGTGAAGTAGTTGGAGTCCTTCACTATTGGCTTCTTGCATTCCCTTGCATAGTGACCAAATTTACCGCAGTTGTAGCACAGGCTTCTTTCACCCTTGAACTTGTCTTCTGGCTTGGGTGTCGGGCGTGGTTCTTCTGTTCTTGGTTTTGGTTCAAACAGGGCCATCCGCTCATGATTATTAGATCCCGAGGCATACCTTTGTTGGTTGGGATTCGAGCGACGTGAGAACTTTTGTAGAAAAGATCTCGTAAGGAAGGCCAATTGTTGTTGAAGTTTGGCAATTTCGGGATCATAGTCAAAATCTTCGTCTTCTAGTTCGGGAAACATCTCTTGAGGAGTGGAAGAGGAATCTTTTGCCGTCAACGCGATTGGATCCGGGTTCTTCTTTAAATTTCACCCCATTAGTTCGAGAACCTCCTCTTCGTCTTGTTGAAGGGTTTCATAGACTTCATGAAGATCAAGGTCAGCAAGATATTTGCTGTGTTTGATTTGATTAGCAAACCGGCGCCATTCCGGTTGAGGATTGCTAACAAATTTAACGTTGTTTTCGATCTTGGTCTTATGAATTTCGTTCTTGCTTAGTTCATTTACCAGTTGTACAAAACGGGTATATGTGTTCGTAAGACTTTCTCCATCTTTTGCCTTAAATTCTTCATATTGAGAGATGCAGTTGGTGATTTTGAGTTGTGTGCCAATCTTCGTTCCAAGCATGACCTTCTCTATGACCTCCCACATTTCTTTAGCCGTCTTCTGGTGGCTATCAATGCTCATATAGATTTCATTTGGGAGGCTCATAAGTAGATAAGAACGGGCAAGTTGGTCACCTCTCATTATCTTCTTCTCGTTTGCATCCCATGTACTTTTGAGTTTAACTTCCCTTCGTGCGGGTCAAGGAGGAGTATTGTTTGGCATAGCCGGAAACTCCTGATAAAAGATCGGGGGAGGACCTTCCTTGATAGAACACATGATCTCATCGGCATAGTCATGGCGTTCAACGAAGTCAAGGAATCTATCCTTCCATTGAGAATATTCGCCCGAGAAGAGAATTGGAGGTTTGGTGTCTGATCCAATAGCCATAGCCTCACGGGTAGTCATTGTACTGTTGGGTGGATCTCGATCGATGAGTTTTTAAAATTTCTGAGTTGACTCGTGAAACAGTTGGTTTTTCTCGAGAGACAAAGGAGATCGATAATAGAATTATCGATTAAGGATTGTTGTCGTGTGAGAGGTGCTCAATGAAAATTGTTATCGAGTGACAGAGGCTCGATAATACAGGTTGTCGAATGAAATAGGCTCGATATAATTGTTATCGAGTGACAGAGGCTCGATAATACAGGTTGTCGAATGAAATAGGCTCGATATAAATTGTTATCGAGTGAACGAGGCTCGATAAAATCAGATAAAGATTTCGATTAAAAATTTATCTAATACTGACCACTCGATCAAACTTTTTCTCGATTCAATAGAACTTTAAGTCTGAGTTTTCTGTGATTGATAAACCAGAAAACAAAAACACAGTGTTCTTGACTAAAAACAACTAGTCTTTTTATGGACAAGACTGTCTGGGTTTTCGAATTTCTTATTTGTTCAATTACAGAAAATATCACGATTACAAGAGTTTATGATTTTACTAAGGAAATCTTTAGTAAGAAAAGCTGCAGGAGTCACAAGTTTCTGAGTTTTCTTATGTAAAGGTATTCAAAAGTAAAAAAAAATAAACTAAAGTAATTTTAACTAAACAGATTTAAATATTTTATATAGGAGTCGATAAAAATTCAAGATTTTAAGCAATTGAATCGATAAAAATTCAATCAACAGAAGAGAGATTCGAGAAAAATTCAATGAGCAGATATAAGGTAGTCGACAATAATCAATATGATGTTTTATCGGGTAAAGCATGAAATAGTAGGACTCGACAAAAAATTAATGAACAGCAGAATTTGCAGAAATCGAAAAAAATACCTTCTGTTTCGTGGTTTGCTCAGAAAATCGTAAAAACTCTTGATCTTAGGCTCTGATACCACTTATTGATCCCAGATGAACAAGCACAATGACAAGTAAACGTTAATATTAATGTAATACGACAATAAAGATGTTAAGGAACTTTCGTAGTCGTATATCTCTTGATGATATGATAATCGATTACCATCAGATTCAGCACTCTCTCTATGTAATATGAATCGAAAAGCATAAAGGAAAACCCTAACGTCCTATTTATATTGCTAGGTCTAAGCTAATTAAGGAAACAAAGAGTTTAAGGAATTATAAACTTCCTTTTTACAATCAAGCATAACTTTTCCTTATTTTGTCACAATTAAATAATAATAGACCTAACACCCTCTCAGAAATATCTTCACATTTTTGGATGTAGATGGTATATCCTGATTGACAGAGATCATTTAGGAAAATTCAATCCAAAGATAGATGATGGTATATTTCTTAGGTACTCTTTGGTATCCAAGGAATTCAGGGTCTTCAACAAAACAAGACAACATGTAGAAGAAACCATGCATGTAAACTTTGATGAATCTCGCTCAACCAATTCCGTTCCTATCTCTGAAGACGAAGAAGAGTTGAATAATTGGATGAAATCTCATTATGGGGAAACTGAATCTTATTTTAGTGCACCTCCTGTCACTAAAAATAATGATGATGAAGGTCCTAACTTCATTTCAACAACTAGTAACAAGCCATCCTCTTCAGGGATAGACTCTCCTCTAAATCAGATTCCTCCCTCTGATTCCTCCAACGGTGATTCATCAGTGAATAATCAAGTTCCTCTCTTAATACAAGGGAATGAAAATCCCTCTAGATCTCCACTAGGGATGATAAGAAATGTTGAAGAATCTATTGCTGAAGCATCTTCGGTTCTCCCTGAACAAGTTTCTGAATTAAATGTTGATCAAACTCCTTAACTGTCGGCTCAGTGATGGACCCAAAATCATCCAATCAATCAAATCACTGGTGATCCAAACGCAGGTAATAAAACCCGTAAGGGTACAAGTAATATCTGTCTCTATGTAAACTTTATTTCTCTCTCCGAACATAAGAAGATCGATGAAGCTATCACTGACCCAAGTTGTGTCTCTGCTATGCAAGAAGAGCTCTCTGAGTTTCGAAGAAACAAAGTTCGGACTCTTGTACCTCATCCATCTTGTAAACTATTATAGGTACTAAATGTATATTTCGTAACAAGCTAGATGAAAATGCCTGTTATCCGTAACAAGACAGGAAGAAGGAATCGATTATGATGAAACTTTTACTCCTATTGCCAGATCAGAAGTTATAAGACTTTTCTTAGCTTATGTTGTCCATAAAGACTTTAAAGTTTTCCAAATGGATGTTAAAAGTGCTTTTCTAAACGTAAACTTAAAGAAGAAGTTTTTGTCGAGCAACCTTCTAGTTTCTCTGAACCTAAACATCCTGGTTTTGTTTTCAAACTTCACAAGGCTCTTTACGGGTTAAAACAACCTCCTAGAGCTTGGTATGATACTCTTTCTAAATATCTTCTTTGAAAGAACATGAAAGATAGCTTCAAAACACTTAACATAAAGACAGAAGACTTCTGAAGTATGTACTTCAGAAGTTTTGAAGGTTTAATTGAAGTTCTGAAGATGCTCTAAAGAACTTCTAAAGACAGTTCAGAACCACTTCTGAACTGTGACTGTTATCTTGTTGTTGTTACTTTAGTTTTCTAGTATGTGTATAAATAGAAGTTAGTTAGATCTTTAAAGTTGGTTGTTCTATATTTCTTCTTGTACTGTATATGACATATCTGTAATCTTTGAATATCAATACTACATCTGACTTCAGTGCTCTAAATTCTGTGTTTTTTACTAAATTAATTGTTCATCTTTGATATCTGGGTTCTAACAATTGGTATCAGAGCCAATTCATCTTTCAATATGGTAGTCAATCCAGTTACGAAATTGGCAGATCTGACAGTTTCTTGAATTCTTGAAATCTTGAATTAATCTTTCGAAGGTTAATTCAAATTATATTTCAATCATTACCAAAGGTGAATTAGCGATCAATCAAATAAAAAATGAACAAAGAAATCGTTTCCATCGCATCTGAAACAAAACCTCCTACCCTGTTCTTGGGAATACCATCAATGGCGGATTCGTATGATTCAGTTCTTGGATAATGTTGATGAAGCTTTGATGCAATCCATAGTGAATGGTCCCTTTAAAGTGTAAGTGGAAATCCCTGTTGTTCCTCGCACCGAAACAACTCCAGAAATCCCCGCGACAAGATTTAGAAAGTATTTTGGAATGTATAGTAATGCTGAAAATGAACAAGCAAAGATAGATAAGAGAGCTCTTACTCTTCTGACTATGGCTATAGCGAATGAAATATTCAACAGGGTTTACAGTTTAACATCTGTAAAGGCCATGTGGGATGAAGTTGAGGCTCAGATGCAGGGGAGTACAAAAGCTCAAGTACAAAGATTAAACATATGTATTGGTATGATAGATATCAGAAGATAGCTTCAAAAGAAGACTGGGTTCTGAAGAGAGCATAGTTCAGATATTCTGAATTAGTTCTATAGAGAGAAAGGTTCAGAACTCAGAACACAAGCAGATCAAAGCCTAAGTCATAACTTCTGAAGTGGCTACTTCAGAAGTTCCGAAGATTCTGAAGAAGTTCTGAGGAAGTTCTGAAGATGGTTCTGAAGATACTTCTGAAGAGGTTCTGAAGAAATTCAGAAGTTGTTCTGAACATGTCTGTCATTTATGTACTATAACTTTAACATTCTTGTTTGTATATAAATAGATAGTTTGTTAGACAGTTAGAGCTAACGTTCATAAAGCTTGTAAATATACATACTTTGTAATACTATTCATTGATCAATACGACATACAACTTCAGTGACCTAACTCTTGTTCTAATTCTTGATTCTTTCTATATTCTTGATATTTTGGGATCTAACAATTGGTATCAGAGCTAACTCAACTGTTTGATCAATTCTGTGAAGAACTTGTCAGATCTGACAGTCCTTGAAATTCTTGATCGATACATTCAAGACCAATTTGATTCAAACCCAGTTGAATTCACGATCTACTATTGTCAATATGTCGAAAGAAATCGTCTCCATCGGATCTGAAACCAAACCACCAACCTTGTTTATGGGCAAGTACCATTAATGGCGAATCAGAAGGATTCAATTCTTGGACAATATCGATGAAGCTTTAATGCAATCGATCGTAACTGGCCCTCTGGAGGTCTATGTTGAAATTCTTGCAGTTCCAAGAACTGAATCTACTCCTGAAATTCTTGCATCCAGAACTAAAAAGAGCCCAAGTATGTACAGTGCAGCTGAGAAAAATCAAGCTAAAATTGATAAAAGGGCACTGACACTACTTACAATGGCTATACCCAATGAAATTTTTAACAGAGTCGATAGTCTGACATCTGAAAAAGCCATGTGGGATGAAGTTGAGGCTCAAATGCAGGGGCGTACAAAAGCCCAAGCTCAGAAGTTGAACATCTGTGTTCGTACATATGAAAATTTCAGGTATAAGGATAGTGGATCTATCACAAAGACTTACCACAGGTTCAACAATATTCTGAATGATCTGAGAAAGAATGGTGTTCAGAAATCCAACTTAGAAATAAATAATAAATTTCTGAATAATCTGGGTAATGAGTGGTCAAGCTTTTCTGACAATATGGTTACTAGAAATCTGTCCAGGAAATCCATTCATGATGTTTATGGCATTCTGTTACAACAAGAGGACAAAATCAAGACTAGACGGAATGAGCAAAAGAAGGCAAATGAAACAGTAGCCTTATTGAGAAGGAAATATAATAATTCCATGACCATCTCATCTATGAGCAAGGTTTGTGAAATTTCGGAGACAACTCTGTGTGATGGAGATGAATCAGATGAAGAGCTTAAAAGAATTTCTGATAATATTGCATTCATGACAAGACAATCTACTCAAAGATATAATCAGAAATTTAAGAAAGGTCAAGATGCTGGTCAACATGAGACACAAGAACCAGCAAGGTGCTTCAACTGTGGTAAGCCTGGACATTATGCAAGACAGTGCAAAATGCCCAAAGTGAAAAATGCTGGTTACTATGAGACGAAGCGTCTACTTGCCAAGAAGAAGGAACTTACTCTAGCTCTGGTTACAAATTATGAAGAGGATTGGTTGAACTGGAGTGATGGAGAGTATGATGAAGAAGTGGCTCACTATGCCTCAAATTGCTATATGTGCCAATTGGATCCTAAAGATAATCATGCACATGATTCTGAGGTACTTTCTTCATTTTCTGAATTAAATTTTGAATCAAGTTCCTCTTCTAAACAAAATTCTGAACCAAATTCTAGAGAACCTGAAATGCAAAATAAAATTCAGAACATGTATTCTGAATTTGAAAGTCTTAGAAACGGAATCAAAGGGGAAAGAATTTTAGTAAATCAATTTAGAGCCGAGAGCCAAATTTATAAACAAAATTGCCAAGAAGCTGAACAAATTATGGAAAACGTTTTTGAAGAAAAATTGCTACTAAAAGAAAAGATGGATAATTTACAAAAAGATACATTAAATGAAAAATCTGAAAAGGAAGTTCTGAATGTCAAAATGAATTTTCTGAATCAAGAAAGACTTGATCTTTACAAAAAGATCAAGGAATTAGAAGATCTGAATTTTAAAAGATCAAGCTCAGAATTAATATTTCTACAATATAAAAGCAGGTTTGGGATATAATGAAAGTCAAATCTTAAAAAAGGCACCTACAGATCTTTATGAACTTTCAAAAATGAAAATTTTCAATGAAACTAACACAGGTGTCATATCTACAACTGTTGATTACTCTTCTCCTGAAAGAATTCCATTTGTAAAATCAGAGACCTTTATTTCTTTAGAAAAACCTCTTAATTGTGGTGAAACAGTAAAAATTTCTGAAAAAGAAGTAACTTCTGAAACTACTTCTGAATCAAAAATTATTTCTGAAGAGAAATCTGAATCAATCATTAAAACTGAGATTACTTCTGAACATCTTTCTGAGTTATCTTCAGAAGTTTTTCCAGAAGAAAATTTTGAAAATAAATCAGATATACATGAAGAAAACTATGATGAATTCTCATAAATTGAATCTTTAATAGATAATAATGAGAATTCAGAAATATTTTTTGATAATTCTGATGATGAGTCTGAGAAAATTTCAAATCTAAATTTTTTTGCATCAAGCATGACGCAGAACAAATTCTCAAATTTAATGAATCCTTCGGATTCAGATGATGATGAAGATCCTAGAGTTGAAGTCATTGATAAAGATGGTTATCTTGTCTACAAATCAAAATCTTGTATGATTGAAGGAGAAATTTTAATATATGAAGCGCCAAAATTGCCTTCAGAAATGTTTAATCCTGTGTTTGTGAAAGAAGAATTTCTGAAAAAATGAGACTTTAGACAATTTCAAAACTTTTAAAACCAATTATTCTACAACATCAAATACTACTCCTATATCTAAAAATACATCTTTGACTTCAGAAAAATCATTGATAGAGATACTAAGATAGCTTCAAAAGGTACTTGGTTCTGAAGAGTAAGAAAGATCTGAAGAAAGAAAGACTCAGAACTCAGAAGACAAGCAGATAAAAGCCTAAGGCATAACTTCTGAAGTGGCAACTTCAGAAGTTCTGAAGATTCTGAAGATACTTCTGAAGAAGTTCTGAAGAAGGTTCTTAAGACACTTCCGAAGAAGTTCTGAAGAAGTTCAGAAGTAGTTCTGAACATGCTTGTCATTTTTGTACTGTAACTTTAGCATTTTTATTTCATGTATAAATAGATAGTTTGTTAGATAGTTAGAACTAACGTTTTCATAAGCTTGTAAAGACACATTTTGTAATATAGTTCATCTGATCAATACAATATACAACATTCAGTGATCTATTTCTTGTTATCTTTCTACATCTTGCTTGTTTGGGATCTAACAATTGGTATCAGAGCCAATTCATCTATTCTTGAAGGTTAGAGAAGAACTTGTCAGATCTGACAGTTCTTGTTGTGTTCTTGATCGAAAAATTCAAGATTCAAATTCAGGTGAATTCTCGATCTTTTTCAAATCAAAGATGTCGAAAGAAATCGTCTCCATTGGATCAGAAGCCAAACCACCTACTTTGTTTTTAGAAGAATATCATCAATGGCGAATCAGGATGGTTCAATTCTTGGACAATATCGATGAAGCTTTGATGCAATCAATCATAAATGGCCCTTTGGAGGTCTATGTGGAAATCCCTGCAGTTCCAAGAACTGAATCCACTCCTGAAATACCTGTATCAAGGATCAAGAAAAGCCCAGGTATGTACAGTACTGCTGAGAAAGCTCAAGCAAAAATTGACAAAAGGCATTAACTCTTCTTAATCTGGCTATTCCAAATGAAATCTTTAATAGGGTAGATAGTCTAACATCTGCCAAAGTTATGTGGGACGAAGTAGAAGCCCAGATGCAAGGTAGTACAAAAGCCCAAGCACAACGCCTAAATATCTGTGTGGGTACTTATGAGAATTTCAGATATAAAGAAAATGAATCAATTACTGATACATATCATAGATTCAACAATATTCTGAATGATCTGAGAAAAAATGGTGTTCAGAAATCAAACTCAAAGATAAACAATAAATTTCTGAACAACTTGGGAAATGAATGGTCAAGCTTTTCTGATAACATGGTTACAAGAAATCAAACTCAAAACTAGACAGAAGGAGCAGAAAAAGGCAAATGAAACTGTAGCCTTGTTAAGCAAAAAGTACAACAACTCCTTGACCATTTCTACTAAAAACAAGTTTGTGAAATTCCAGAGACAACTCTGTGTGATGGGGATGAATCAGATGAAGAACTTAAAAAAATTTCTGATAATATTGCTTTTATGACAAGGCAATTCACTCAAAGATATAATCAAAAATATCAGAATAAACCAAGGTCTGAAGTTGGACCTAAGAAAAGTGAAGATGCTGGTCAAAATGAGTCATCTGAACCAGCAAGGTGTTTCAATTGTGGTAAGCCTGGTCATTATGCTAGACAGTGCAAAATGCCTAAAGTCAAAAACTCAGGCTACTATGAGAAGAAGCATCTTCTTGCAAAGAAAAAGGAACAAAATCCAGCTCTAGTAACCAAGTATGAGGAAGACTGGTTAAACTGGAGTGATGGAGTGATGGAGATGATGATGAAGAGGTAGCTCATTATGCTTCAAAATGCTACATGTGCCAAATGGATCCAGAAGAAAAACATGCACATGATTCTGAGGTATCTTCTTCATCTTCTGAATTAAATTCTTTTTCTGAACCAAATTCTGAACGAAATTTTGAACCAAATTTTGAACAAATTTCTGAAAATTCTGAAGTGCGAAATCAATTTCAGAATATGTTTTCTGAATTTGAAACTCTCAGAAACAGAATCAAAGGTGAAAGAATTTTGGTAAATCAATTTAGAGCTGAAAGGCAAATCTATAAACAAAACTGCCAAGAAGCTGAACAAATTCTTTAAAAAGTTTCTGAAGAAAAGCTTCAGTTAAAAGAAAAACTGGACAGTTTAAAGAAATATATTATTAATTGAGAAATCTGAAAAAGAAGTTTTTAATGTAAAAATGAACTTTCTGAACCAACAAAGACTTGATCTTTACAAAAGGATTAAAGAATTAGAAGATCTGAACTTTAAAAGAGGTCAAACTGAACAGACTCTGAACATTTTGACAAATCAGGCTCATAATTCAAAATTTTATAATATTAAAGAAGGTTTGGGATATAATGATAGTCAAATACTGAAAAAGGAACCTGCAAATCTTTATGACTAATCTAAAATGAAAATTTTTAATGAAACCAACACAGGTATTATATCCAAACCTGTTAACTACTCTTTGCCTGAAAGAATTCCCTTTGTCAAATCAGAACTCTGTTTTCTGTAGAAAAATCGTTTGATTCTGAAAAAACTGAGATAATTTCTGAATCAGAAGTAATAAGTAATAATGTTTTAAAACCTTTTGAAATTACTTCTGAATCTAAAATTATTTCTGAAGAAAAATCTGAATCATCTGTTAAATCTGAGAAAACTGCTGAACAAATTTCTGAATTATCTTCTGAACAAACTGTTGAATCAGAAGATAATGTTGATCTTAAATCAGAACATGAAGAAAAATATGATGAATTCTCAGATATTGAATCTTTACAAAATAATAATGAGACTTCAGAAATTATTTTTGATAATTCTGATGATGAGTCTGAAAATATTTTAAATCAAATTTTTTTTGCTTCTAGCATGACTCAAGATAAGTTCTCAGATTTAATGAATGCATCAGATTCAGATGATGATGATGATCATATGGTTTAGGTTACAGATAAAGATGGATATTTGGTGTACACATTACAATCATCTATGATTGATGGGGACATCTTAAAATCTGAAGCACCAAAGTTGTCTTCAGAAATGTTTAACACTGTTTTTCTGAAACAAGAGTTTCTGAAAACTGAAATTTCTTCCACATCATCTAATCATACTTCTATTTCTTTAACTACATCTTTAACTCCTTAAAAATCTTCAATATCATCATCTGACTTTATAAATAGAGTCAATTTTTTTGAAAAATGACAGTCTTTCAATTCAACTTCTGAAGTTCATTATAAAGAATATAAATCCAAATAATCTAAAATTGATAAAAAGACTACTTATGCTAATCCTCATTTCTTATCTTTTACAGAGCTATCCTTTTTAGTTTGGAGAAAGAAAGGTGAAAGACTATCAAAGACTGACAAATTAGATAGTATTTCATTTTCAAAGAAACATGATGTACCCAAACTTAATAAAGTGAATAAAAGAGATTTGGTTGATAAATTCAATAGTGTTGATTCTTGTTCTTCTACTGCTTTATTAAACATTCTGAAGAATCATATTCACTGTATTAATTGTGGTAATCATAATTTTCAAATAAACTTCAAATCAAAGAAGAATAATCTTAAGAAATCTATTCAGAACTTTTCAGCTAAATTGACAAGAAAAAGTAAAAAGAAAAAGAAAAATAAGAATAAATCTAAGACTGACAAATCTCAAAGTTCTGAATAAACTTCTGAACTGAAAAATCTGAAGTCAAAGTTCAAAACTTCAAATGGGTACCTAAATCTCAATAATCATTTCTGCAGATATGTCATGTGTGGGTTTTATATTCTGGATGTTCAAGACACATGACACCATTCAAAGAACTACTAACTGATTATCATGAAAGATATGGAGGAACAGTTAGCTTTGGAAATAATGCAAAAGGTTATGTAACAGGTTATGGTACTTTTATCAAATGAGAAGTTACAGTAATGAAAGTTTTCTATGTTGAAGGTCTTAAACATAATCTCTTCAGTATCATTCAATTCTGTGACAAATATTGGAAAGTCAATTTTGATATAGACTACTGTCATGTTCTGAGTTCAGAAAACAAGAAAGACTTAACTGCCTATAGAGACGGAGACATCTACACTGCTACCTTTACAGCAACTGGTCAATTAAAAGGGGTATGTTACATTTCCAACACAATGAGGAATGATAGTTGGCTTTGGCACATAAGAATGTCACATCTGAATTTCAAAGCTATTTATGAACTGGAAAAACATCACTCCGTCAGAGGACTACCAAAGATCAGATTTGATAAGAATTCCTTATATTCTGCTTGTGAACTAGGGAAGATCAAGAGAATCTCCCATCCTCTGAAACTGCTATCTTCATGCAAAGCTCCACTTGAAATGCTTCACATGGATTTGTGTGGTCCAATGAAGACTCAAAGTATGGGTGGAAAGAAGTATATTCTTGTCATTGTAGATTAATATTCAAGATATACTTGGGTTGAATTTCTTAGACTCAAATCTGACACTTCTGAAAGGCTCATACCTTTTCTGAAGAAAATTCAAGTTCTTCTTCAACTACCAATCCAAAAGATCAGAAGTGATAATGGCACAGAATTTACAAATTCTACACTTCAGAATTTTTTGGAATCTGTTGGTATCTCCCATAACTTTTCCGCTGCAAGAACTCCTCAACAGAATGGAGTAGTTAAGAGAAAGAATAGAACTTTGGTAGAAGCTGCAAGGACCATGCTTGCTTATTCTGAACTTCCTTTGTCTCTTTGGGCAGAAGCTATAGCTACTGCATGTTTTACTCAGAACAGGACAATTCTTAATAGAAAACTACTTAAAACTCCTTATGATATTATTAAACAAAGAAAACCCTCTATTGATTACTTTAAAAATTTTGGTTGCAGGTGTTTTCTCAGAAATGATACACATCATTTAGATAAATTTACACCAAAAGATGTAGCTGGTATCTTTGTTGGCTACTCTTAAAGGTCCAAGGCATATAGAGTATTAATCAAAGGAACTCAAAGGATCATTGAAACTACTAATATTCGATTTCATGAGCCAACATTGACTTCTGAACAAGACAGTTCAGAACTCACACTTAACCGTATTTCTGAAAGCTTGTATTCAGAACATAGCAAGACAAATCAAACTTCTGAATCACAAACATTACTTAAATCAAAGTTAGATATCTTATGTCAAGACTTATTTGATATTTCTGTTAATGTCTCTGCAGATTATCAGAATCCCTCTCTCCTCAGAAGCATAACAGAATAAGAAATTTCAGAAATTCAAATATCAAACATCACAGCACCACCAGTCTCAACCTCAAATTCAGAAATTCCTATTTCTGAATCTGTACACATTCCTTCTGAATCAGTTCAGAATATTCCTGTTTCTGAAACTGTGCCTACAACTTCTGAACCGGTACAGAATATACCATTTGAGGAGGAGCATTCAGATCTACATTCAGTTATCAACCATGATACTGACACTCAAGCAATTATTGATGATTTTGATTCTTTCAACAATGTATCATCTGTTCAACCATTACCAAATGTGTTCAAATGGACATCTAATCATCCAATTCATCAAATCATTGGTGATGCATCAAAAGGTGTTCAAACAAGATCATCAACAGCCAATGAATGTTTGTATGTGAATTTCTTAAGCAGCACGGAACCCAAGAAGTCAGTTGAAGCTCTTCAAGATCCAAATTGGATTTTAGCTATGGAAGATGAGCTAAATCAATTTGAAAGGAAAAAAGTCTGGAGATTAATCCCTAAACCAAAAGGTAAATCAATAATTGGCACAAAATGGGTATTCAGAAATAAAAATGATGAAAATGGAATTGTTGTGAGAAACAAAGCAAGGCTTGTTGCTAAGGGGTATTGTCAACAAGAAGGAATTGATTATATGATGAAACGTTTGCCCCAGTTGCATAACTTGAATGGTATTTCTGAATGGTATTCTACATGAAGAACTGTATGTTGAACAACCAGAAGGATTTGTTAGCAAAGAATTCCAAGATCATGTCTATATTTTGGACAAAGCCTTATATGGACTTAAACAGGCATCAAGAGCATGGTATGACACTCTCACAACTTTTCTTCTGAACTCCAAATTCAAAAGAGGTACTGTTGATACCACTTTATTTCTGAAAAAGGAAGCCGATGATATGATATTAATACAAATATATGTAGATGATATTATATTTGCTTCTACTAATCCAAAATTTTGTAGAAATTTTGAGAAAATTATGCACATTGAATTTGAAATGAGTATGATGGGAGAGTTAACATTTTCTCTTGGTCTTCAAGTTAAACAACTTCCCACTGGCATATTCATTAATCAATCTAAGTATGTTTTTGACTTACTTAAGAAGTTTGACATGTCTAAATGGCATATCTGTTGATCAAAAGAAATATAGGGATATCATTGGATCTTTGCTTTACTTAACAGCTAGTAGACTAGATATAATGTTTGCTACATGTATTTGTGCTAGATATCAAGCTAATCCTAAGGAATCTCATCTTCTTGCTGCTAAAAGAATCCTTAAATATCTCAAAGGTTCTCCTTCATTGAGACTTTGGTATCCTAAGGATTCTGGTTTTGAACTAACAGCTTTCACAGATGCAGACCATGGTGCTTGCAAATTGGATAGGAAAAGCACATCTGGATCATGTCAATTTTTGGGTGACAGACTTGTAAGTTGGTCTTCGAAAAAACAAAATTGTGTTTCCACTTCTACTGCAGAAGCTAAGTATGTTGCGGCTGCAATCTGTTGTTCACAAGTAATCTGGATGCAAACACAACTCAAGGACTATGGTTACACTTTCAAAAAGATTCCCTTATATTGTGATTCAAAGAGTGCCATAGCTATCACTGCTAATCCTGTTCAACATTAAAAAAACAAAGCATATTGATGTAAGATATCCTTTTATCAAAGATCATGTGGAAAAATGTAATATTGAAATGTTTTTTGTTCAGACAGATTATCAATTGGCTGATTTATTTACTAAAGCACTTGATGAGAAACGATTTAATTTTCTGGTAAGTAAATTGGGCATGATGAATATGTGTATGTAAGTATTTAGAAATTATATTCTGAGATTAATTTTTCCAAATTCTGAATATTTTGAACTTCAGATTTTCTAAAGTTCTGTTTTCAGAAATTCCGTCTTTCTAAATTTCAGAAATTATAATTTCTTCTTGAAAGATTATTATTTCTCAAATACTTTAAATTTTTTTTTCTCATTTCTCTAACATTTTTTTTCTCTGATAAATAACATTGTTTAAGGGGGAGAATCATAACTGTTTATGATTCAAGGGGGAGTGTTGCTAAAAAATTCAAAATCTTAAATACTCCTTTCTATCAAAAGATCTGAGGTGCTGGTTATAAGTCTTGAATTTCAAATCTAAGTAGTACGGACAAACTACTATAGATAAAATATCTTTGTTATTGTCCAAACCTACTTCTGAACAGTTAAAACGATTTATATGTTTCAGAAGTATGTATTCTTAAATGATTTTTGTCATTTTGGAGGAATATAAGTTTAGTTCTGAACTTTTCTTGCAAGTTCTGAAGTATTTATGAAAGTTTTCATTTCGACTTCTGAATTTCTTCTCAGAAGTTCTGAATTTCTTCTGAAGTTTTTGAACTTGTTCTCAGAACTTTACTTCCCGTTATTCATTTTTAAGCGTGTGCCATGTGTTTTAATTTCATTGGAAAATCCTTAATCCACGTCGATTAAACGGTTCATTAATCGAAATAAATGATGATTACTCTTTTAATCTCGTTTAATTTTTGGGCACGTGTCCATCTATGCTTATTTAGTCATATAAAACAGAAGGAATCATCTTCTTCTTCATTTTCTAGTGCTTTTTCCCTCCAAAACCTCTCTGTACTTATTCATTTGCAATCTAGTGCGTATCCTTATTCATTTCCAGTGATGTCGACTTCGAATGTGATGGTTTCTGCGTCTTCAAGTTTCAGCAACAACAATGACTCATCCAGTGATGCATCATTCAGAGTTGTGCCTAAGAATATATATTGATTGGATCAATGGAAATCCCTTTGAATGATGATCACGTAGTACAAGACACAGCCACAACTGTTATTGGTGAAGCCGGACCTTCAAATCCAATTCCTAACCCTAAACCTAACCCTAACCCTAGTTCAGCTATAATTGAGGTGGTCTCTGAATCAAATGCTGGTGAAAGTGAGTCTCAATCTCGTGCTGAGAGCAGTGATGGACCAGATTTGTCCAAATTGTATGTTCCTGAAGAAAAATGCCTCGATATCAAAAGGAATAATAGTGCTCTGAACTTCAAATCGACAGATTTTGCTGATAATCAAATGGTTTTGATAGAAATTCTAAAGAAACATCCACTTTGTGTTTTGCTCTCAAGAAAATTTTCAGTCCCTGCTTTTTACTTGCAACAATGGTGGTATTACGCTGAGGTCGATGAAGATGAAGATGATATTTCCTCATAATTCATGGCTACAGGGTATGTGTTTCTGTGGAAGATGTCAGAAATATACATTCTCTTCCAAAAGAAGATGAAGTTCTTGGGAAAACTTCATATGATCCTATTCCATCATCTTCTGAGATGATTTCAGATTTTATGAGCTTGGGATACTTTGAACAACTAAATGCCTTAAGTTCATTCAGAAGGAAGTGTCTACCCCCAATCTGGTATTGCCTATTCTCCATTTAAAACACTTGCCTCCCTGGAAAAAGTTCTAGCTTAGACCAAGCATCTACAAATGGAAGGATTATATTTCATGGGGTGGTATTCAACAAACACTATGACTATGCTTCACTAATATTTAAAGACCTGAAGACTGCTGTTCTGAAGAAATCCACATACACCTAAATTCCCTTCCAACGATTCTTTCAAACATTTATCAAAGGTGCAATAAAGGTTGTTCTTGTTATTCCTATTCTTGCCCATGAGGTACATGTTCCTATCTTTACAATGGATAATCTTCGTCGACCAAATCCAAAATTCAAATTTCCAAATGCCATTCCATTACCTACTTACTTACTTGAACTTATAAGTTCAGAAAATAGGATTGTGAGTGAGTATTATGAATCCATGGGACTACCAAAACCAGTAGTCTCTTCCCCTGATTCCCACAAGAGTGGTGAGCATGCTAAGTAGTCTAGATTATCTAGGAAGAGTGGGGAGGCTGTTCAAGGGGGAGAACAACCTCAAAGTCTGAAGAGGAAAAATGTAACTGAGAGATTGTGTAGAAGGGTGAGAAAAAGAATTGATGAGGGGAGAACACAAGTAAAAAATAAAGAAACTTGTGAACCAAATTTTACTAGCCGGGCACCCACATCATCTATTACTCCACATTCTTTGGTGGGTCATATTGAACAGGCCAGTGAGCCCATGGCAACACTTGTTAACCCCCCCCCCCCCCAGCCACTCATCCATCTCTCAACAAAAGGGTGTTTCATTAACACAATTGGGGCAAACAGCTCATACACCATTAGGACCCCATTTGGAGAATCCTTTTGTTGAAAAAGAAGGACATATGTCCCCCCTTCACTGGTTCGAGCACATAGAGTCTGAGAGTCCACTCAATGTTGAGCCTAAAGAACCACTTAATGTGGAATTCCTTCACACCAGCACACATCTTTCAGATGTAAATAAGCAAAGTGTGTGTCACATTGCCTCACAAACTATAGATATTCCTAATATTGGGTATCAAGGATTAGTTGGAAGCCCTGGTGGAGTGAACATTACTAAAGCTCCATTCATAGAATCATTTATGATTCATGATGCTGTGGCATCTACAGGCCTGCCTTCTTCTGAAGGACTGCAAACAAGACCATCTGTTGGTCTTGGGAATTTACCCACATCTTCTGAATTTTTGGAATTCAAGGATTTTTGTACTTCTGAATTTGAAAAGATTCAGAAGGAACTAAAGGAATTGACGAACAAATCAAAAAAGGTGATGAAGGATAGGTTGGAAAAACAAGAGGTAACAGTGGTGAACAAATTGAATGATTTTCAAGTTTCTTCTTCCAATGATGTCAACTCTTTTAAAGATGCACTTCTGAATGCTTTCTCTGAAGTGATTTCTTCTATATCTTCTCTCAAAGCATCTCAGCCTTCTTCTTCAAGCTCTCAATCTCATACTTCTGAATTTGCTACTAAAGATGACATTAATCAAATTCTGAATCAATTATCTGTTATTCAGACTTCTCAGACAGCATTGAATAACAGATTATCTGCTTTGGAGTGTAGACCTCAGGCAGATACTTCCAAAAGAAATCTTGATGATCAGGGTCCTGATAATCAAGAGGGGGAGAAAAGACAGAAAGTATCTGAAGCTGCGAATGTTGAAAATTCTCAAAGTCAATCTTCTAAAAAAGATTCTGAAGAAGCTTAGAACTTAGGAGAACGTTCAAATAGAGTTTCAGAAGCCATAAAAGACATTCTTGCAGAGCATGAAGGCCAAGAGGTTGATGTTTCCTCTTCTGAAGAATTGATTGATGAAGGGTATGAAACAGAAAAACTATCTTTTGATTCTAAAGGAAACTTGATTTCAGATAAAACAGATGTAATTCCAGATTCCAATGAAGAAATGCTAAGAGAATATCTTGCATTTGATGATGTAATTGGTGAACCAAGTGATATCTCAGATGTGATCATGTTTGAAGAAGAATCTGAAGTTAATATGGAAGAAATCTCAGAAGTTAATGAAGTCAGAGATTTAGTAATCTGGAATCCATAACAAATTTTGAATGAGGTTTATAGTGGTATTTTTGAAGAATTATGGAGTTTGTTGAGAAAATTATGTTGGGTCCATCTATTTCTGAACAATCCAAGAAATCTGGAGTGTAGATTTTTGGATAACAGATTGTCAATTTTTGAAGACTTTCTGAATCAACCAGATGAGAGATTTGAAATAGAGTTTGATCTGAATCACACGGAAGGAGTTGAAATTTTAGATGAAATTCTTATTGTCTTCTCTGAAAAATTTGAAGTAAGGTTTAGACCTTGTATTATTATTCCTGCAATAGATCTTCCAGTTCTTGAAGAACCTGTTTTGGATCAAGTTTTTGAAAAGGAAAATGTGTTCATTCCTGGAGAGAATAACTTGGTGTTTCCTGAAGACATTTATTGTTTTATGTACAGAAGAAGTATGAAACTTGCAACGTTGGAAGATTTTCTGAATGATGAATGGACTGAAGATCATATTGCTCAAGTGAGAAACTATATTCAGAATCATGGTGTTCAGAACTTCCATGATTCAACTTTAATAAAGAAGATCAGATGCTTATCAAAGTCAATTCAAGATGATTTGTTTATAGGCAGATTTGGAGCAGAAAGAAGGGATGGTACTTTATGTGAGTTTACTCAGTTTGATCTGTACAAGCTAAGACTACAAGATAAGTTGGCAACTTTGTCTGTTTGTGTTAACAGAAGTGAATCTGAACTAGTCTCATAGATTAGAAGAATCTTGGGAATTTATATAAGGAATCTCATTAAGCATGACTTTCAGTTGGCTTTAGAATACAGACTAAACAAAGTAAACTTGTTAGAGCCTGTTTTTATTGAAATGTCAGGGCTGAAAAGATTATTCACTAGTCCAGACATTGGTTTTATATACTTTGTGGAAGGAGTCACTAAGACATTCATTACATCTGATATTCCAAAGTATTCTACATCTACTCTCAAATGGCTTCTGAACTATATGGTAGATTTTATTGAAGAATCTGATATCAAAGAAGAAATAGTCTATTTGATCAAAGAAAGAATAAATTTCAGATGATTTGTAAGAAAGAGTTATTTGGCTGGTCACAAAAAAGTAAACAAAATCAGAGGAGCTGACTATTTGCTAAGTGATGCTTATGATTTCAAGATTCATACAAAGAAGCAAGACATGGAAGAAATTCAGAAGTTCACTCTGAATCTTGAAAGTTCATAAGTAAGTCCAAAGGAAAAGGAAAAAGAAAAGGAGAAAATTTCTGAAAATGTTTCTGAAGAGTTGGTTCCTATAAAGCAAATTTCTGAAGAGGAACAACTACAAGAACAAATAATTGAAGAAAGTGCATTTACCATGTTTCTTGAATATTTTCATCCAGAAATGTTCATGAGACATGAACTGAAGTTTAATTATATTGATTGCTGGATTAACAAATCCTTTGGATGGAAACAATGGTATTCTGATATCATTAGAAAGCTAAGGATTCCTGTTAATGAAGCAAGAAAAGAAAGTTCTGTCATCAAAGTGATTAATGCAGAATTAATAACAAGAAAAAACTATAGTTGTGCATTTTTTACTGTGGAAAGAAGAAATGGTGAGATATCTACCTTCTCAGAAGATGACTTTCAGAATGTTTACTTAAGAGATATGGTCAGAGTATACAGGAGTCTTTATCTGTTTCATGATTCGATTTCAAAGTTCATAAAATCATTTCCAGTTCTCAGAGATGGTTTGTATAGAGAATTTATCTAGGCTGCAAAGACTGATTTTCAAGTTGCATATGTGCTGAATAATGAACAAGTTCATCTGAGTAAACCAAACTTAAGTCTACCTGATATTCAAAATCTGAAGAAAAGTACTCTGCTGATTCAACCTCCAGGTTTTGTATGCAAGTGCTTTCAAGAATTACTCTTTGTGAGATTTGAAGAACTCCACAAATGTTGCAATGGAACTTTAATGGCTATCAGAGATCGTTTGGTTAAAAGACAAAACAGAAGACCAAAGAATCTGAATGGTGAAGATTGGGAGAAGTATAAGAAGCTTGCAAAGGAGATGATCAGAATCGCAGAATCTCTGTTGGAATACAGAAGTCTAATTTTGAAGGATGTTAGACAAATCTTGAATACTTGGAATTATGATTTGAACTTTTGAAACTAAGGGGGAGATTGATAGAGATACTAAGATAGCTTTAAAAGATACTGGGTTCTGAAGAGTAAGAAAGAACTGAAAAAAGAAAGACTCGGAGAAGGAAAGCTATCCACTTTAGTATGGAGAAGGAATGAAAGACTATCAAAGACTGCCAAATTAAATAGTTTTTGAAATTCTAAGAAAAATGATGTACCACAAATTAATAAAGTACTGACATATTAAATGTTCTGAAGAATCATATTCATTGTATTAATTGTGGTCATCATAATTTTCATCTTAATTACAGAACCAACAAGAAAAATCTTGAGAAATTAAGTCAGAACTTTTCAGCAAAGTTGGCAAATAAGCATAAAAATAAAAATAAAAACAATACTAAGAAAGACAAATTCAAAAGTTATGAATTTCAAAATGTTAAGTCAAAGTTCATAACTTCAAAAATTTTAACTAATCTTACAGGACCCATTCTTAAATGGGTACCTAAATCTCAATAATCATTTTTGCAGATATGTCATGTGTGGGTCTTAGATTCAGGATGTTCAAGACACATGACACCCTTCAAAGAGCTTCTAACTGATTATCATGAATGATATGGAGGAACAGATAGCTTTGGAAACAATGCAAAAGGTTATGTGAGAGGTTATGGAACTTTTTCCAAAGGAGATGTCACAGTGATGAAAGTTTTCTATGTTGAAGGTCTAAAACATAATCTTTTCAGTATAAATCAGTTTTGTGACAAGTATTGGAAAGTAAATTTTGACATAGACTACTATTTTGTTCTGAGTTCTGCAAATGAAAATCAATTAACTGCTTATAGAGATGGAGATATCTACACTGCCACTTTCACAGTAGATGGTCAATTACAAGGAGTTTGTTATATTTCCACTTCAATGAAGAATGACAGTTGGCTTTGGCACAGAAGATTGTCACATCTGAACTTCAAAGCAATTTCTGAACTGCAAAGACACAACTCCGCTAGAGGACTACCAAAGATCAGATTTGAAAAGAATTCTTTATGTTCTGCATGTGAACTAGGAAAGATCAAAAGAAGCTTCCATCCGCTAAAAATGCTATCATCATGCAAAGCTCCACTTGAAATGCTACATATGGATTTGTGTGGACCAATGAAGACTCAAAGAATGGGTGGAAAGAAGTATATTTTTGTCATTGTAGATGAATATTCAAGATATACTTGGGTTGAATTTCAAAGACTCAAATCTGATACTTCTGAAAGGCTCATCCCTTTTCTGAAGAGAATTCAAGTTCTTCTTCAACTCTCAATCCAAAAGAGCAGAAGTGATAATGGCACAGAATTTACAAATTCTACACTTCAGAACTTTTTGGAATCTGTTGGTATATCACACAACTTTTCCGCTGCAAGAACTCCTCAACAGAATGGTGTTGTTGAAAGGAAAAATAGAACTTTGGTAGAAGCTGCAAGGACCATGCTAGCATATTCAGAACTCCCTTTATCTCTTTGGGCAGAAGCAATAGCAACTGCATATTTTACTCAGAACAGGACTATTCTTAACAGAAAACTACATAAAACTCCTTATGAAATTATTAAGCAAAGAAAACCTACTATTGATTACTTTAAAATCTTTGGTTGCATGTGTTTTCTTCTGAATGATATACAGCATCTAGACAAATTTGCACCTAAGGGTATAGCTGGTATCTTTGTTGGCTATTCTCTAAGATCCAAGGCATACAGAGGACTCATCAAAGGAACACAAATGATCATTGAAACTTCAAACATTAGATTTCATGAGCTAATAATGACTTCTGAACAAGAAAGTTCAAAACTCAAGCTTAACCTGGTTTCTAAAAGTTTGGATTCAGAACAAAGCAAGACAGATCACACTTCTGAATCTAAAACTTTACTTAAATCAAATTTAGACACATTATGCCAAGATTTATTTGATATTTCTATAAATGTTTCTGCAGATTATCAAAATCCTTCTCTTCTCAAAAGAACACCAGAACAAGAATCTAAAGAAAATACAATATCAAATCTTTCTGGACCACATATCTCAACCTCAAATTCAGATTTTCCTACTTCTGAATCTGTACAAGTTATTTCAGAAACAGTTCAAGTCATTTCTGAACCTGTTGTTCCTGTTTCTGAACTTATGCCTATTATTTCTGAACCAATACAGAATCTTCAATTTGAGGGGGAGACTTTTGTTGGTCCCTAAAAGGTCTACAAGAGTTCAATAATAAGTAAACAGTTTGTAGAAGGGGGGGGGGTTGAATACAAAAACACAGATTTTGGTTTTTAAATTAGTTTATATATCATAAACAAATTTACAGTTACAAGGAGAATAAGAACAAGTTTAAAACCTATTCTATTGTAACTAGGAAACACTAAGTTTGATACACAAGAAGAAGAAAGAAAGAATAAAGAGGGTTTAGGCTAGAAAGACGCATGCATTAAGATGAAGAAGATATCTTCATCTTATTTATACCCGTTTGCATTTAATGCAAGACAAAAGGTATATGCCATGTGTCAACCTTAGATAGGAAGCCTGTCCTTGCTAATAAGACAACCATGTTTTTGGCCGAATATGAACAGTACCATATCAGATATGATGGGGACATAAGAGACAATTCGTACGTCCTTTTCTGACAAGGTATTAGGTTTGACTTTTGTGCATCGAGGATAAGATCAATCTTTAATCTAGTAAAGGAAGCTTCATTTGATCGCTGATTCTGAATCTTCAAGGATGAACTTCAGTATCGCTAAGGCTTCACAAGACTACACACTTTGATTAGATAATCGCTGCTATCGCGAACCGCTTCAGTTCACTTAGCTGAGTATCTCTTTCTTCAGCTTGGGTCTTCGACTTTCGCTGAATGGTCTTCTGGTATGATAGTTGATCTTCAGGTCTTCAAAGATAAGCTTGTTGTTCCTTGATCTTCAGCGATCGCTGATGGTAATCAGCGTATGCTATCGCTGAATATTGACAGAAGCTTATACAATTGAATTTCACTAAGTATAAAAAAAGAATCATATTCAAATCATCGAGGGGAGTTATGATCAACAATCTCCCTCTATTTGATTATGATTAAGCAACATAGGAATATTGCTTTAAGAGACTAGTAAGAACTTAAGAAAAATTTGAAGTAAATTTTCTAAGTACTAATCTGTATAATCTTTTTCAGCTAGTCTACTATCTGAATTGAGTTTCATTTATAAGGATATGAAAGCCCAATTCTTACAAGTAAATAAGCATAAAGTACATTTACTGATTAATTTTTCAAAGTGAAGAATCAGTGAGTAAAGTAGTTTGAAGAAAACTAGAACTCTTATGTTCATTGTCCCTTTTACTTTTTTTCAGGGATCTTTTCAGTACATAGATGGAGTAAAGTACTTTGATTGAATTTCATTAAATATAATCTGAAGAAATTACAGGAAAATGAAATTCCCATAATAAAAGTAAAGTACTTGTACACTGAAGGAATATTACAAAGGAAATAAAAATATATAACTAGTCAGAGATGTTCTCGTTTCTTCTTTGTAGCTCATTCTCATAAAGCGTTTTCTGTCGATTCATCAAAGGTGTATCTGACCAGAAGCGCCAAAGCATGATCTTTATGAGAGAGGATGGGGCCTTGTGAATTTCTTGGTTTCTAAAGAGTCCTAAGAACCCTTCATTATCCAAGAATACCATACCAAGTTCAAGTAGTGAGATGATTTCATCTTCTTCATATCTTCGGTCTTGAGGGAGAGAGGTATGTAGCATTGAAATATCAGGGATTTCATATTGACCAAAAATGCTTTGATAATCAAATTTGGTTTCATGATCGTTTTTGGAGCTTGAACCACCTTCAGCAGTTGATCTTTTCTTCTTTGATGACTCGAGGAGAGGGGGAACTTGCACGTGTTGTAACATCCTTTGCAGCAACTGATCCAGTACTCTTTCCACCACATCCTTGAATTTGGATTTGGAACACAGAATGGCGTCTCTGATTTTTAACCATTCAGTGTATCCATAAATCCTTAAGAACTTGGCTTCTTCTCTCTCAGTTCTGTTTGTCCTTGTCATTCTTACATATACCTTTGCACCACCTCTATTGGAGTGTCGCCCTTGAATAGTTCCATGAATGATTTGGCCTCAGATCCTCGAAATTTCAGTCTATCAGTGCACCAGTCAAGCTCTTTGTTTTTCTGAATTGTGGCTTCAGCGGATATTGTAGTTAGAATCTTCTGTTGAGCAAGGATTGGATCTACATTCAAGTTTTCCTGTGCAAGTTCTTTTTGTACAAGAGCTTCAGCGACCCTTTCATTCTTTTTCAATTGCTCCTTAGCCGCCTTGTCTTTAGCAGAATCTTCCCTGAGCAATTTCCTTGCTAAAGCAAGATCATTTTCGGTTTTCTTTGTCTTCTCATCCCTGATACGTTGAGCTTCCAATTCTTGTTCTCTCTCTTCTCTGGACAAAAAGTAGAATTCATCTACCATCCTTATTGGTACGGCTTCAATGGGTTCAGCTTCAGGCACCCTTATTCTTCTTGCTTCGAATTCCCGAAGGAATTTTATTCGCCTTTCTTCTTCTTCAGGCTCGCTTATGATCGTCTTTTGAACGTGACGCCTGGGAATGAGGCCCTCTTCTTCTTCAGAGTCAGTTTCTATTATGTACATAAACTGTTTTTCGGAAGAATGTTCCTTCCATGAAGTGGAGTCCTTTGGGGGACGGGGATCACTGAGGGAAGGAGAGGAGGAAAAAGAATTGGCAGAGAGAGTTTTTGTAGATGAAGGAGGTTTGGGGGTTTCAGAGAGAGGTGTAATATAAGGGATAAGAGGAAGAGATACCTCATTAGTGGTCTCCCCCTCAGATTATGGGATAGTGGCATCCAGACTTACCACTTCTTTTCCTTTGCCTGAGGGACCGGATTGTCCCTGAGAGGGATGTTGTCCGTCCCCCAAAGGCTCTTGATGAGAGACTCCAGGCCTAGACATTAATAAGTGCTCTAAGGAACTTCCAATGTCATCGTCATCTTCATCATCATCAATTCCCCCATCATGAAGGATAGGATCTTCTTCTTCTTCATCATCCTCTTCCTCAACATCATCATCTTCATCAGCTTCAACAGTCAACCCTTCAGGGAGACATGATCCCGTTCACTGGATGTAAGGAGAAATCTTTTCTCCAGGGAACCTCCGGTTGTGCTCTGCAATGAGTTCATCTGCAAACTCTTTGGCACATCTCTCCCCCTCGATGTTATCAGGAGGTAGACAATGCACCATCAGAGTGCGAAGGTTGGTCTGAATGTCCTTGAGCTTCGTATCATTATCCTGAAGCATAGTCCGATCAGCAGCATTGAAGGAGGAACTAGCCTCAGAGATCTTGGTGAGCATCTGCATCATATCGGATTGAGTCTTTTGAACAGACTCAAGGACGTTTGCCTGAGCAGCAATCTTCTGCTCCAAGTTGGACAGGTGCTGGTGAAGGACCCTGTTGTCTTCCTTCAGAGAGAAAACGTCAGAGACAAGATTACTGACGTTGGTCTTGATCGCTGGTGTCCCAACGATGTGTTTGAAGATGAGTTCAACTGACGTCTGAAGGTTGTCAACCCTAGTCATTCCCTGACCAGATAGTCAACGGCAGGGAATGTACGACTAGGAAGGACAATAGGAGGGAGTTCAGTGATAGGAGTAGGAACCTTGGGAGCTGCCATCTCCGTCTTGACTTCTCTGAGTGCGTGCAGCACTAGGATGGCCCTGAGGAGACTTCCCCGTTTCCTTGTTGATGGTGGTGATTGTCGCTGTCGCTGAAGTGAAGAGAGAAGCAACACCTGAAGATGACATAGATAAAGATGCCAAAAACACATCTGGATTAGAAGATGGATGAAAAAATTTATTTTTCTCCTTGAGAATATTATGAGGATTACTCTCAGGGACTACGTTTGCAGAGGTAGTGTCTTGAGGATCACAAACCAGTGTCTTAGAATATCTGAGAGAGACACTCTAAGGTCCTTTTAAATTGGCCTTCCAAAACTCAGATGGCCTAAAGAATATTGAGGTTTGGATTGCGTGCATTTCAACATTATCAAGGATAGGGACAACTATCGCTGAGTCATGTGTTGAGGTGAGGACCAAAGAAGAGGTGATAGAAGGAGTTAAGAAGGCTATGAAAGTAGTACCTGATCCAGCTTCAGCAGAGCTGGCTATAACACCCTCAGTGACCAGAGTCGTTGATGATGGAGGTAGTGCTGATGAAGCAACAACGGATGGAGAGACCGTTGAAGTGGCTGTGGCTGCTGTTGGTGTTGGTAGTACACCGAAATCAGAGAGAGTGGTCTTTTAAGAGACCATCTTCTTTAGCTTTTTGGTTGTGATGATCTTTTTATGACTACCGGTCGGTTGCTTCTTTTTAGCAACAACACTGTCCTGGATGCTCGCTGTTGGGATGGGCAGCGAGGTAGACACTGAAAGAGGGGCTCCAATCACTTTCAGCATGTAAGGCATGAAAGGAGCATCACCTGGACGTTCGTCTATGTCCAGGGACTTCTTCCCCACCATGGAGAAGGAGTGGCCACCGACGTTCGGGTAGTCCTCCCCGAAGGCAACTTCCATTATTGTTGCGAAGAAATGTGGGTAGGGAATGACCGGGTGTCTGGTGGCCGCGTTGATGCGACTGATCGTATCGCTGAAGATATAATCAGTGTAGTTGAGGTTGTGGCCGGTGCAGAGGGAGTAGGCAAGATCCTGAAAGTGCTTGCTCGCTTGGTCATGCGAGCCAATCTTTGACCGAAGGCATTGTATTACCTGGGTAAAGATGTATTGCCAGCGAGCAGGCAATCTCTTCTTTTCTACCTTTGAGCCCACCGTCTTCAGCGATGGATTCTCCCAAGCATAGCCAATTAGAATCCAAGAATGCGTCGATCTGCATCTTGGTAGGTTCAGCGACCCATTGCGCATTCTTGGCGCGGGTAGGGAGACAAAGAGCCTTCCTCACAAAACCAGCAGTGAACAAGAATTAACCAAGATCTGGAATCTTGAAGCCAGTAGCAGAGAGCATGGTCCCCTTGTCCGTGGTGAGCGTGGTACAGTGAGCTGTGTACCAGAGAGCTTGAAAATGAGAAGAGATGCCCACTGGGTTGGGGACAAACGCGTACATCAGCGGGCACGCCTTGATGAAAGTAGCTCCTTCATTGAAGTGAGGGCGATCAGCAGGTATGTCAACCAATGCAATGTAATTGCATGATTTAAAGACAGCTTTCTCTATTGGGAAGTGGCAGGTTGGTGCAGCGACCAGAGTGTTGTCAGCAATTGTAGTAGCAGAGGTTTCAGCAGTCTTACTTGCAGAGGCCATTTTTGTAGGAAAAATGGGAACACCAAAGTGATAAATTTATAAACCAGAGTTTGGTATTAAGAGTACCAATGGATAAAACTAGAAGAGTAAGTGTTTTGATGAACAAGATCAAAAAGGCTTGTGATAAAAAACAATAATATAGAAGATTATTTTAGAAAAAGTAGAAGATAAATAAAAATGGATAAAACTTTAAGAAAAAGTCATCTGTTCTAAGGAAAGAACTTAGAATAGGGTTTTGAAAATAGAAGAGTTTTTGAGTTTTAATCCAGATTAATTTTATTTTCTTCCTAAAAATATGTTTTTATTGCATTTTTAGGAGATTAAAGAAAAAAAATGTGAAACAAGATGTTTCCAGTTTTAAGTAAAGGTTTAGATCAAACCTTAGGTGATTTCGAGAAGGAAAAACGCACAAGTGCGTGTTTTTGGGGTTCTTGAGAAAGCTTGAAGATACGAAGGTTATTTTGCCTTTTGGAGAGTTATGAAAGCGTAAAGAGGCAAATGAGGCAAAACAATTGCTTAAATAGCAAGAGGAGAGAGAAAGAAAGGAGTGCTAAACGACGGTTTTAGCTTTTTGAAAAAGAAATGATGTCATGGCGCACGTTCCAAGAAAGGAGTTGGAATGGAAACGTCGCGGTCCGTCGTGTGTTAGAAAAAGGTCTGACGTGTCCTTTTCTTATTTTTAAAAGATTATAATGATAATTATCCATAAGGAAGGTTTATCATTATTAATTTTAAAAAATCTTCATCACTGATAATAAAGGATTGTCAGTGAGGAGTTTTAATTACAGAGATTCATTCTTTGATGAGAAAATATATTAAAGAGTGATAAGGGTTAGAAGATAATACCTGAGGAGATGGCCCAGATATCGCTGAATCAGAGTTCAGCGAATGGGAAGTTTGAAGGCTTTATTTGTATCGCTTGTTGTAATTCACTGAATAAACATTATTCAACGTTCAACATACCAAGTTCGCTGATAAGTAGATTGAATCTAGTTTCATCAAGAGGCTTGGTGAAATGATCAGCGAGATAATATTCAGTGGGTACAAAATGAAGCTCAACTTCACCATTCATCACATGATCTATGATAAAGTGATATCGGATCTCAATGTGCTTGGTTTTGGAGTGAAGTACAGGATGGTTAGCAATGGCGATAGCACTAGTACTATCACAATAAATAGGAATTTTAGACAGCTTGACATCGTAGTCTCTGAGTTGATTTCTCATCCAAAGGATTTGAGCACAACAACTACCAGCGGCTACATATTCAGCTTCAGCGATGCAGGTGGACACTGAGTTTTGCTCTTTGCTTGTCCAACTAATTAACTTTCCACCTAGCAGCTGACACCCACCAGTGGTGCTCTTTCTATCTTACAACCTGCAAAGTCACTGTCAGAATAACCAATAAGATCAAATCCTGAGCCTTTGGGATACTAAAGACCTAGATTTGGAGTTCCTTTCAGGTATCTGAAGATTCGCTTTACAACGATTAGATGGGATTCCTTCGGTTCAGCTTGATACCGAGCGTAGAGACATGTAGAATACATGATATCAAGTCTACTCGCTGTAAGATACAGTAGAGATCCAATCATCCCTCGATAGGCAGTGACATTGACTGGTTTCTCATTGGGATCTTTGTTCAAAGTCAGAGGAGGCGCCATAGCGTTCTTCATCACTGAGCATTGATTCATGTCGAATTTATTCAGCATGTCTTTAACATATTTTCTTTGACAAATAAAGATTCCTTTGTCAGATTGCTTAATCTGCAAACCTAGATAATATTTTAGTCCACCCATCATACTCATTTTATATTGCTTTTGCATTCTTGCAGCGAAATGAGTACGCAATTTAGGTCTTGTGGAACCAAAGATAATGTCATCGACACATATCTGAGCGAGAATGGTATGACCTTTATAGTTTCTTAAAAATAGGGTTTGGTCAATTTTTCCACGAACAAATTTTTCTTTTAGAAGAAATTTAGAAAGGGTATGTCTCATCATAGTCAATTCCTTCTTCATGTCTATAACCTTGAGCAACAAGTCTAGCCTTATTGCGAATTATAGTCCCGTTTTCATCTAGCTTATTTCTGAAAACCCATTTGGTTCCTAAGACAGTTTTATCAGAGGGTCTAGGAACAAGATTCCAAACTTTATTTCTACGAAATTCAGTTAGTTCTTCTTGCATAGCTGAAACCCAGCTAGGATCAGAGATAGCTTGATCTATCTTCTTAGGTTCAGAGAGAGAAATAAAGTTAACATAAAGACAAATATTACCTGTTCCTCTACGTGTTTTGATACTTGCATTGGGATCACCAATAATTTGATTTATTGGGTGATTTGCAGTCTATCGCTAAGCTGGAGGTTGAGGAGAGAGATCAAGATCAACAGCAGATTCAGCGACTTGTTCTTCCGTTTCTGGAATAGGACTTGTTGTTTCAGCAACATGTACTTCATTTAGAATCAATTCAGGAGATTGATTTTCAGACGTAGTTTGGTTGTTCACAGAGGAATTTCCAAGAGAGGAATCAGCAATAGGAATCTGATTTAAGGGAGTAACATTCATCCCTGAAGATGGATGATTGTCATTTGAAGGATTACAAGGATTTCGTCATCACATGCTTCAGCAGGAGGTTGATTGCTGAAATACGTTTCAGGTTCCCCATAATGAGATCTCATCCAAGCATTCAATTCTTCATCATCATCATGAGTATGAGAGGTATGAGTGGGACGAGATTCATCAAAGTTATCATGCATGGATTCTTCAACATGTTGTCTTTTTTGTTGAAGACTCTGAAGGACTTAGATACATAGGAGTAGCCAAGAAATTTACCATCGACAGCTTTTGGATCAAACATACCCAAATGATCTCTGTCATTTAGAATGTAACATCTACATCCAAAAATATGGAAATATTTCAGAGTGGGTCTTCTCCCATGAAACAATTTATAGGGTGTCTTCTTAAGTCGCTTAACTATCAGGGATCGATTTTGAGTGAAGCACGTTGTGTTGACTGCTTCTGCCCAGAAATGAGATGGTAAATGCGATTCACTGAGCATTGAGCGAGCCGCTTCAATTATAGTTCGATTTCTTCTTTCAGCAACACCGTTTTGCTTAGGAGTTCTTACTGAAGAAAAGTTGTGAGAGATGCCTTTTTCTTCAAAGAAGTTCACCAGAGTGCTGTTTTTGAATTCAGTACCATGATCACTTCTTATGGAACGAACAATTAGATTGTTTAGAACTTCCATCCTTTTGATAAAAGAAATTATCATTTCAGGGGTATCACTTTTGGATCGAAGGAAGAACACCCATGTGTATCTGGAGTATTCATCAACAATCACCAAAGTATATTTCTTTCCAGAAATAGATTGGACATTGACAGGTCCAAATAGATCCATATGGAGTAGCTGAAGCGGAGCGGTCACTGAAGAAATTTGCTTTGACCTGAAGAAGGCTTTTGTCAGCTTTCCCTTTTCACACGCTGCACAAA
Organism: Silybum marianum; assembly: GCA_036898165.1. Classification (NCBI taxonomy): domain Eukaryota; kingdom Viridiplantae; phylum Streptophyta; class Magnoliopsida; order Asterales; family Asteraceae; genus Silybum; species Silybum marianum. The sequence continues at coordinate 24,166,593 of CM072533.1, read as the reverse complement.
GAGATTCCTTTGTAAAGGTATGATTTGGGAGGTCTCTGACTATATCTTTTTGAGACAATTCATTTATTGTCTTAAAGTTGAGTTGAGAGGGTCTTTTATGCCATAACCAGTTTATGTCAGTTGATGCTTTAGAGATAAAGCACATGTTCTCAGAGTGAGAACTATTCATATTTATGACATACACATTTTCCACTCTTTTTCCTGTTAAAGCAAGCTTATCATTTCCGTCAGTGACAGCACATCTATTCTTTAAGAATAGAACTTTGAAGTCTTTGTCACATAACTGATTAACGCTCAAAAGATTGTGCTTTAGTCCCTCAACGTAGGCTACACGAGAAAACGATGTGGCTCCGTTGGATAGAATTCCATAACCTTTAGTGTATCCTTTGCCATTTCCACCAAAGGTCACTGATGGACCAGCTTCTTCTTTGTAATCAGAGAGCAGAGATGTTCTGCCAGTCATATGCCTTGAGCATCCGCTATCAAGATACCAGATACCTTTGGCACCCTGCATACAACAAAAGATTAATTGTTTAAAGGTACCCATACTACTATGGGTCCTGCTTGGTTAGATAAAGGATTGGTGGAGGAGCTACTTGCTGAAGAACTCTCTTCAGTGGATATCTTCACCTTTGGTGGTTTTGCAACCTTGGTGGATTTCACTCTCGCTGATTTATCAAATTGAGCTACTTTCTTTCCATGAGCTAGTTTACCAGCTCTAGTAGCGTTTGGACATTTACTTGCAATGTGGGTAGTTTCACCACGGTGATAGCACTTCCTATATTTAAAGGGTTTGGAATTTAGAGAGAAAGCAGGAACTTTTTCAGGGATAGGACCAAGAATTCCTTTATCCATAGTCCTTGGAGGTATAACAACCTTTTCAGGGGTAGGAGTGAGATCGATCTTAATTCTGGGGTTTGGTCTCTGAGAAAAGTCAGAGCCCTTCTTCCCAGATTTAGACTTTCTCTCTGAGGATTTCTTGTTGCTATTCTGAGCGATCTTATTCTTAGGAACTTGGTCAAGAAACTCGTTCTTGATCACTTTCTTAGAATTTATCACCGGCAACATTTCTTTAATAGAAGAGGAAGAAGTTGAAGAAGAAGGATCAGGGATAGAAGAGACAAACAATCCAAATTTGAGCATGGAACGATCATTCTCTGATTATTCCTTTTCAGGGTTATAGCCTAACCCACTTCTTATTTTCATAGGTATTTAGGCATTGATGATCTTATTGACTTTATCAGAAGCCTTACACCATCTTTCAATGGTTGCTTTTTCAGACTTGAGATCAGCGACAACTTTTTCCCTATCAGCGATGGATTGCTGCTCCTCGATGCTTACGGTTTGATTTGCAAAGACTTGGTCCCTGAGAGTTTCCTCAATTTTAGAAAGTTCTTTGATTCTTATATGCCAATTTTTTAATTGCTCAGATAAATCAATGTTAAGTTTCTCGGCCTTAATCTTTCCATTTAAAGCATTATAAAAATCAACAGTCATAGCATCGAGAGCTGACAAGTTATCACTTTCAGAGTGTAAAGAGATAGAAGGAATAGTTACCAGAGTAGAAGGGGACTCAGAGGAAGAAGTTTCAGTAGCTTCTTCAGCGTCCTCTATTCTTGCCATTAGACAGAGGAAGGCAAGATCTTCTTCATCAGAGCCAGACTATTCAGAGGTCTTGGCCCAGTCATTTTCAGCGTCCCAATCAACTTATTCAATAAGGCTTTTACCTTTTTGCTGGTATTTCTTCAGATCCTTGTATTTGTTTTTCAATTTCAAATACTTCTCCTTTTTATCAGAGGTCTGGGAGGTGGTAGGAGCTGCAACTTTCTTTGATCTACATTCACTAGCAAAGTGACCCTTTCGCTGACAGTTGAAGCATATAGTTGAGGCTTTCTCAGCGGGCAATGTCTTTTGCTTTTCAGAGTCAAGATATTTGAAGGTTTTCGAAAGTTGCTCTTTCTAGCGAATCTTTTAAAATTATTTGTTAAGAGAGCTAGAGAGTTATCAAACTCAGAGATGTCAGCATCAGTGAGTTGATCTTCTGAATCAGTTTGACCTAATTCAGTGATGGAGGTAATAGTGGAAGAAGAAACATTTTTAGGATGAGTTGCCTCTGAAGTCACAAATGCCAAAGAAGTACTTTTGGCACCTTTGAGTTCATTTATGAGGTTCTTCCTCAGAAGTTGAGATCGTTCCTCATTTAAGAGCATTCCATATAAAGCACTTAAGGATAGAGTTTCAAGATTCTTTGACAGCTTTAGACATGTAGTGTACACTGCCCATTGATCGGGTAGTGCCTCCATGAATTTGGTCAGTATTTCAGCGTTAGAGTACACTCTGTTTACTGATTTAAGATCAATCAATAAACAGTTGAAACACTGGTGAATTTGAGAAAGAGATTCACCTTTATGATACATAAAACTCTCATATTGTCTTACAAGGTTTATGCACCTGGTGACTTGTACTTAAGAGGTTCCTTCATATTGGATACATAGAGTATCCCACATGCCTTTAGAAGTCCTCATTTTCATAACAGAATGATAGACTTCATCTGGTAAAGACATTGCTATTATAGATCTTGCTTTTAAGACAATAGCAATTTCTTTCTTATCTTCTTTGGTCCATCGATTACGAGTTCTAATGATACTCCTTTTAGGGATGGCTGGAGTAGTCGTGGTGGCAGGAACACCAGCTACAATAGTTGTAGGAACAAATGATCCATTTTTTAGATAGTAGGGGATCTTTGGGTCAGATCCTTCTAGAAACAGAGACATTCTTTCCTTCCATAATGGAAAATTATCATGGCTAAATCTTGGAGGTTTAGCTAAAGATCCATTATCATTGTAGTTCGTATTAGCGTTTGTCATTTTAAAATAGTTAAAAAAAATTATTCTAAAAATAAAAGAAGCAAACACTGCTCTGATTCCACTTGTTGGTCCCTAAATGGTCTACAAGAGTTCAATAATAAGTAAACAGTTTAAATTAGTTTATATGTCATAAACAAATTTATAGTTACAAGCGGAATAAGAACAAGTTTAAAACCAATTCTATTGTAACTAGGAAACACTAAGTTTGATGCACAAGAAGAAGGAAGAAAGAATAAAGAGGGTTTAGGCTACAAAGACGCATGCATTAAGATGAAGAAAATATCTTCATCTTATTTATACCCATTTGCATTTAATACAAGAGAAAAGGTATATGCCACGTGTCAAGCATGGATAGGAAGCCTGTCCTTGCTAATAAGACAACCATGTTTTTGGCCGAATATGAACAGTACCGTATAATATATGATGGGGACATAAGAGACAATTTGTACGTCCTTTTCTGACAAGGTATTAGGTTTGACTTTTGTGCATCGAGGATAAGATCACTCTTTAATCTTGTAAAGGAAGCTTCATTTGATCGCTGATTCTGAATCTTCAAGGATGAACTTCAATATCGCTGAGGCTTCACAAGACTTCACACTTTGATTAGATAATCGCTGCTATCACTGAACCACTTCAGTTCACTTAGCTGAGTATCTCTTTCTTCAACTAGGGTGTTCGACTTTCGCTGAATGGTCTTCTGCTGTGATAGCTGATCTTCAGGTCTTCAAAGATAAGCTTGTTGTTCCTTGATCTTCAGCGATCGCTGATGGTAATCAGCGTATGCTATCGCTGAAAATTGACAGAAGCTTATACAATGGAATTTCACTAAGTATACAAAAGGAATCATATTCAAATAATCGGGAGGAGTTATGATCAACAACTTCAGATCTACATTCAGTTATCAATCATGATACTGAAACTCAAGCAAAAATTGATGATTATGACTCCTTCAAAAATGTCTCGTCTGTTCAACCATTACCAAATGTGAACAAATGGACATCAAGTCATCCAATTCATCAGATTATTGATGATGCATCTAAAGGTGTACAAAAAAGGTCAGCCACAACAAATGAGTGTATGTATGTGAATTTTTTAAGTAGCATGGAACCCAAAAAGCCAAGTGTAGCCCTTCAAGATCTAGACTGGATTTTAGCAATGCAAGATGAGCTAAATCAATTTGAAAGAAACAAAGTCTGGAGATTGATTCCAAAACCAACCGGTAATTCAATCATTGGCACCATGTAGGTTTTGAGAAATAAAAAAGATGAACATGGAGTTGTTGTGAGAAACAAAGCAAGACTTGTAGCTAAGGGGTATTGTCAACAAGAAGGAATTAATTATGACGAAACCTTTGGCCCTGTTGCAAGGTGTTTCAAATGGATATGCTGCTCACAAAAACATGAAGGTGTTTCAAATGGATATTCTTGCATATGCTGCTCACAAAAACATGAAGGTGTTTCAAATGGATGTTAAGTGTGCATTTTTGAATGGAATTCTTCAGGAAGAAGTGTATGTTGGGCAACCAGAAGGCTTTGTAAGCAAAGAATTTCCAGATCGTGTCTATATTTTAGACAAAGCCTTATATGGACTTAAAAAGCACCAAGAGCATGGTATGACACCATCACAACTTTTCTTCTAAATTCTAAATTTAAAAAAGGTACAATAGGTACCACTTTATTTCTAAAACAGGAAAGTGATGATATGATATTGATACAAATATATGTAAATGATATTATATTTGGTTCTACTAATCCAAAATTTGGTAGAAATTTTGAGAAAATCATGCAAACTAAATTTGAAATGAGTATGATGGGAGAGTTAACTTTTTTTCTTGGTCTTCAAGTAAAACAACTTCCTACTGGCATATTCATTAATAAATCTAAGTATGTTTATGACTTACTTAAGAAGTTCGACATGTCTGACTGTTCTTGTATTCAAACTCCAATGGCCACTGCAACTAAATTAGAACCTGATTTGAAAGGAAAATTTGTTGATCAGAAAAAGTATAGGGGCATTATTGGATATTTGCTTTACTTAACAGCTAGTAGACCTGATATAATGTTTGTTAATCCTAAAGAAATCTCTTCTTCTTGCTGGTAAAAGAATCCTTAGATATCTCAAAGGTTCTCCTTCATTGGGACTTTGGTATCCAAAGGATTCTGGTTTGAAGCTAACAGCTTTCACAGATGCAGATCATAGTGGTTGTAAACTAAACAGGAAAAGCACATCTGGATCATGTTAATTTTTAGGTGATAGACTTGTGAGTTGGTCTTCAAAGAAACAAAACTGTGTTTCAACTTCTACTGCAGAAGCTGAATATGTTGTTGCTGCCATATGTTGCTCACAAGTGATCTGGATGCAAATACGACTAAAAGATTATGGATACACATTCAGAGAGATACCCCTGTATTATGACTCAAAAACTGCCATAGTAATTACTCTAATCCTGTTCAACACTAAAAAACAAAGCCCATTGATGTAAGATATCATTTAATCAAAGATCATGTTGAAAAAGGTAATATTGAAATGTTTTTTGTTCAGACCGATTATCAATTGGCTGATTTATTTACCAAAGCACTTGATGAAAAACGTTTTAACTTTTTGGTAAGTAAATTGGACATGATGAATATGTCTATGTAAGTATTAGACATCAACTAAGAATTAAATGTTATGTTCTGAGATTCATTCTATCAAAATTTTGAGGAATTTTCACTTCAGAATTTCTGAAGTTAACTTTTCAGAAGTTAATATTTCATTACTCAGAAGTATTAATTTTTTATTTCCCAAGTTGTTTGTCTCTCAATACTTTCAAATTTTTTTTCATTTCTCTTATTTCTAACCAATTTTATGATTAGCACAGTTTAAGAAGGAGAATCATAGTTGTTCATGATTCAAGGGGGAGTGATACAAAAATCTAACTCTTTGGTATTCTCCTATGTCATCAAGATCTGAAATGGTGGGTAAAAGTTCAACATCTTATAAATCTGAGAAGTATAGACAAACTTCTGACGATAAATCTTTTTCCATATCGTTCAAACCTACTTCTGAAATATTAAAATGTTTTCTATATTTCAGAGGTATGTGGTTTTAAATGTTTTTATGGATATGAAGTGATAGATGTTAAGTTCTGAACTTAATTTGCAAGTTCTGAAGTGTTTCTGAATCTTTTAATTCAAATTTCTAAACTTATTCTCAGAAGTTCTGAACTTATTCTGATGTTTTTGAACTTGTTCTCAGAAACTTACTTCCCGTAGTACTTCATTTAAACGTGTGCCACGTGTTTTAATTTCATTCACTAACTCTTAAACACGTCTCTTAAACGGTTGATTTATTTAAATAAATGATGATTACTACTCTAATTACCATTAATTTTTGGCCACGTGTCAATCCACGATCATCCACGCGAATATAATCCATGGCTTTATCTTCGTCTTCATTTTTTAGCAGTTTTCCCTCCGAAATCTCTCTGTGATTATTGATCTTCAATCAAACTTAAATCCTTACTCATTTCCAACAATGTCGACTTCAAATGTGGATTTACCTATTCAGACAGCCAAATCGTGTTTCAGTGATAGCACTGGATCATAGAGTAATGATTCATTCAAGGTTGTGCCTAAGAAAATCATGGTTGGATCAATGGAAATCACTTTGGAAGATGATCAGATGCTGAAAGATACTGCTACAACTGTTAATCCTGAAGCCGGACCCTCGAATCCTAGTCCTAACCCTACCCTTACCTGCGTACTAAGAAAATTGGGGAAACACAAATTGAGCCCATTGAAGTGGCTTCTAAATCAAATGCTGGAATTGGTGATTCTCAATCTCGTGCTGGATCAAACCCTAAAAGTAATGATGGTCCTAATCTTTCAAAACTGTATGTTCCTGAAAATAAGCGAATGGAAATCAATAAGAACAATTGTGCTCTGAACCTCAAATCGGCTTATTCCAATGATGATCAAATGATCTTGATTGAAATTTTGAAGAAACATCCCCTTCGTGCTCTATTAACAAGGAAATTTCTGGTCCCTGCCTCATACCTGCAATAGTGGTGGTTTCATGCTGAAGTTGATGAAGAAGCAGATGACATTTTTTCATATGTTCATGGATACAGAGTGTGTGTTTCTGTTGAAGATGTTCGCAACATTCATTTTCTTCCTAAAGCACATGAAGTTGTTGGGAAAACTTCATTCGATCCTATTCCATCATCTTCTGAAATGATTTCAGATTTTATGAAGTTGGGCTATTATGAAGATTTGAAAGCTTTAAGCTCATTCAGAAGAAATTGTTTACCTCCCATCTGGTATTGTTTGTTTACTATACTAAACACTTGTCTTTCTGGGAAGAGTTCTAGCCTAGATCAAGCTTCTACAAATGGAAGGATTATTTTTCATGGTGTTGCACATAATATACATTATAATTATGCTTCCCTTATTTTTGAAGACCTCAAGTCTGCTGTTCTGAAAAAGTCTACCTACAGCTACATTCCCATTTCAGAGATCCTTTCAGACTTTCATCAAAGGTGCAATGAAAGTTGTTTCAGCCATCCCAACTTTAGATCATGAGGTACATGTTCCACTCTTTTCCATAGATAGTCTAAGGCCACTAAGTGCAAAGTTGCAATTTCCAAATGCATCACCATTACCTGTTCAATTACTTTCATATGTAAATCCCAACAATAGGATTTTTGAATCTATGGGACTACCAAAACCAGCAGTCTCTTCCCCTAATTCTACCCCGAGTGGTGAGCATGGTGAGAGGTCTAGTATTTCTAGAGATTGTGGGGAGGCTGTTCATGGGGGAGAACAACCTCATGGAATGAAGAGGAAAAATGAAAATGAGAGTTTGGATAGAAGGGTGAGAAAAAGAACTGAAAAGGGGAGAACACAAGTAAAAGAAAAACAAACTTGTGAAACAACTGTTACAAGTCGGGCAACCACATCATCTATTACTCCATACTCTTTGGTGGGTAATATTGAAACAGCCAGTGAGCCCATGGCAACCTTTGTTAACTCCCCCATGCACTCACCCATCTCTCAAACGAAGGGTGTTTCACAAACACTTATGGGGCAAGCAGCTCATCTACCAATAGGTCCCCACTTGGAAGAGCCTATTGTTGAAAAAGAAGGATATATGTCCCCCCTTCACAGTATTGAGCACATTGAGTCGGATAGTCCAATCCACTTTGAGCCTGAACCACAAAATGTGGCATCTGTTGACACAAACACACATATTTTAGATGTCACTATGCAAAGTGTTAGTCACTTTGCAACAACATACATAGATGTTCCTATTATTGGACTTCGAGGACTGGATGGAAGACCTGGTGAGGTGAACATTACAAAAGCCTCATTCACAGAATATGTATTGATTCATGGTGTTGTGACATCTACAGGCCAGCCTTCTTCTGAAGGACTGCAAACAAGACCATCTGTTGGTCTTACAATCTTTCCCTCATCTTCTGAATTCTCAGAATTCAAAGATTTATGTACTTCTAAATTTGCAAAGATTCAGAAGAACATTATGGAATTGACAAATAAAACATGCAAGGTGATGGAGGATAGGTTGGATGATCAGGAGAAAAATGTGGTGAATAAGTTGAATGCATTTCAGTTGTCAACATCAAATGATCTACAAACTTTTCAACAGACAATTCTAAATATTCCTTTTCTGAAGTCATCAATACAGTTGCATCTCTTAAGACTTCAATTCCTTCTTCTTCTACTCAGCAAGCTTCTTCTCAATTTGCCACAAAGGAAGACATTTCTCAGATTCTGAATCAATTGTCTGCAATTCAGAATTCTCAAGTGACCTTAAATGACAGACTTTCTGCATTAGAATGAAGGTCTCAGGCAGATACATTAAAAAGAAATCTTCATGATCAGGATCCTGATGATCAAGAGGGGGAGAAAAGACAAAAAGTATCTGAAGATGTTGAAATGCCACAAGTACAAACTTCTGAGAAATCTTCTGAAGAAGTTCAGAATGTTAATGATGATACTAATAGAGTTTCTGAGGCTATAGATGACATTTTGCATGCTGAAACTGAAGAGCAAGAGGCTGAAAATGTTATTTCTGAAGAGAATATTGAAGAAGGATATGAGACTGAAAGAGTGTCTTTTGATTCTGAAGGAAAACAAAGCACATAAGATACAGATATTGTTCCAGATTCAAATGAAGAAATGTTGAATGAATATCTTGCATTTGAAGATGTGATTGGCGAGCCAAGTGATTTATCATATGTGATTATGTTTGATGATGAAGTAGAGGTGAATGTTGAAATGAAGGTGAACGATGAAGTGCAGATTAATGAACACAGAGAATTGGTTGTGTGGAGACCACAAGTTCTGAATAGACTAGATAATGATGAAATTTCTGAAACCTTATGGAGGTAAATAAGTCAATTCTGCTAGGTATATATATTTTGAATTATCCATGGAATCTGGAGTGTAGAGTCTTGGATGAAAAACTGGTTATCTTCAAAGAATTTCTGAATCAACCAGCTGAATATTTTAATATAGAAATGGATTTATCATATATGCACAATGTTGAAGTTTCAGATGAAATTTTGATGGTCTTTTCAGAAAAATTTAAAGTCAGATTCAGAAGGTGTATTATTATCTCTTCAATCAATCTTCCTGTTATTGAAGAACCAGTTGTAGATCAAGTATATGAAGGTGAGACACTGTTTGATAGTGCTGGAGAAAGTCAGCTTATTTTCCTAGAAGATTCTTATAATTACATGTACATAAAAAGCTTAAAGTTTGCAACCTTAGAAGATTTTGTAAATGATGAGTGGTCTGAAGATCATATTTCAAAAGTAAGGATGTATGTACAAAAGCATGGAATTCAGGAATTACTTGATTCTACTATGATTAAGAAGATCAGATGCTTAACTAAAACCATTGAAGATGACTTATTCATTATGAAGTTTGGAGCTGAAAGAAGAGATGGTACTCTAACAGAGTTCTCTCAATTTGATTTGTACAAGTTAAGGCTAAAGGATAAGCTTGCAATTCTGGCTTTTTGTGTGAAGAAAGAAGGATCTGAACTTGTTTCAGAAGTCAGAAGGATCTTAGGAACCTATATTAGAAATCTTATCAAGCATGATTTTCAGCTAGCTTTGGAATTCAGATTATCTAAAGTAAACCTTTTAGAGCCAGTACATATTGAAAGACATGGGCTGTTAGGATCCAAAGAATCCTATGAATTTGGATCTGATTGAAATGTTTTGTAAAGAAAAGATCTTCAGAATCTGAAGATGAGTAGTTCAGAAGTTCATAACTAGTGCTAGAAAGATAAATAAAGTCATCTTCAGAAGTGCAAAATATATATTCAGAAGTTCTGAATAGGTTCTGAAGTGAAAATTCAGAAGTTCTGAAGAGAATTCAGAAGTGGTTCTGAAGAGCAAAGTTCAGAATTCTGAAGACAGTTTAGAAATTCATTGTGTCTGACATACCAAAGTATTCAACTTCCACTTTGAACTGGTTTTTGAATTATGTTGAATGGTTCATTGTTGCATCTGATGTAAAAGAAGAGATAATCTATTTGATCAAGGAAAGGACCAATTTCAGAGATTGCATCACAAAGAGCTATCTTGTTGGACATACAAGAGTGAACAAAATTAGAGGAGCTGATTATATTCTGAGCAATATGTATGATTTTCAGATTCATACTAAGAAACAAGACATTGAAGAAATTCTGAAGCTTTCTCAGAAGATAGGAAGTTCAGAAGTAAGCTTAAAAGAAATAGAAAAAGGGAAGGAAAAGATTTCTGAAGCCAATCCAGAAGAAAATGCTCCTGTCACTCAAGTTTCTGAATCTGAATATCTGCAAGAGCAAAGAATTGAAGAAAATGCTTACACAATGTTTCTTGAATATTTTCCTCTAGAAATGTCCATGGAATATGAACAAAAGTTCAATTACATTGATTGCTGGATCAAGAAGTCTTTTGGATGGAAGCAATGGTATTCAGATTTTATCAGAAAGATCAGAATCCCTGTAAGTGAAGAAAGAAAAGAAAGTCCAATTGTGAAAGTTGTTACTGTAGATATAAAGTCAAGAAACAACTACACGTATGCTTACTTCACAGTGGAAAGAAAGGATCGTGAGATCTCTACATTCTCAGAAGCTGATTTTCAAAATGTTCATCTCAGAGACTTACTCAGAGTCTACAAAAGTCTTTATCCTTTTCATGATTTTATTGCCAAATTCAGAAAGCCATTTTCAGTTCTCAGAGATGGTTTGTACAGAGAATTCATTTGGGCTGCTAAACCAGATTTTCAAGTTGCATATGTTCTGAACAAAGAAAAAATTCATCTGAGTAGTCCAAACTTCAGCTTATCTAATATTGAAAATCTGATAAGAAGCACTCTTGTTATTCAGCCTCCAGGTTTTGTATGCAAGTACTTTGAAAAGCTGTTATTCATAACATTTGAAGAACTGCATAACTATTGCAATGGAACTCTGATAGCAATAAGGGATAGATTGGAAAAAAGAAAGAATAAAAGACAGAAGAATATAAGTGATGAAGAATGGGAGAAGTATAGAAATCTTGTTAAAGAGATGCTCAGAAACATTGAATCTTTATTGCAATACAGAAGTCTTATTCTTAAAGATGTTAGATAGATTTTAAACTTCTGGAGTTATGATTTGGACTTTTGAAGCTAAGGGGGAGATTAATAGATATCAGAAGATAGCTTCAGAAGAAGACTGGGTTCTGAAGATAACATAGTTCAGATATTTTGAACTAGTTCTGAAGAGAGAAAGATTCAGAACTCAGAAGACAAGCAGAGCAAAGCCTAATGCATAACTTCTGAAGTGGCTACTTCAGAAGTTCTGAAGATTCTGAAGAAGTTCTAAGGAAGTTCTGAATATGGTTTTGAAGAAGTTCTAAGGAAGTTCTGAAGATGGTTCTCAAGATACTTCTGAAGAGGTTCTAAAGAAGTTCAGAAGTAGTTCTGAACATGCCTGTCATTTATATACTGTAACTTTAGCATTCTTGTTAGTATATAAATAGATAGTTTGTTAGACAGTTAGAGCTAATGTTCATAAAGCTTGTAAAGATACATACTTTGTAATATTGTTCATTGATCAATACGACATACAACTTCAGTGACCTAACTCTTGTTCTAATTCTTGATTCTTTCTATATTCTTGATACTTTGGGATCTAACATGGTACATATGAGAACTTCAGATACAAGGAAGGAGAGGCTATTACTGATACTTATCATAGATTTAACAACATTCTGAATGATCTAAGGAGAAATGGAGTTCAGAAATCAAATTCTGAGATTAATAACAAGTTTCTAAACAATCTTGGCAGTGAATGGTCAAGTTTTTCTGATAACATGGTTACAAGAAATCTATCCAAAAAATTTATTCATGATGTGTTTGGTATTTTGTTCCAACAAGAGGACAAAATAAAGATCAGACAGAATGAGATAAAGAAGACAAATGAAAATACTGTAGCATTAATCAGTAAGAAAAGTAACAGTTTATTGAAAATATGTGGTATTCCTAAAGCCATTAATTGTGATGGAAATGAGTCAGATGAAGAACTGAAGAGAATTTCTGAAGGTATAGCCTTCATGACAAAGTAGTTTCATCAGAGATATAACCAGAAGTATAAGAACAAACCTAAAATTGATGAAGGACCAAAGAAAGTATTTGGTCAAGAAAATGTTCCAAAAGATACTTCTGAACCATCCAGGTGTTTTAACTGTGGAAAACCAGGGCACTTTGCTAGACAGTGCAAAATGCCTAGAGTCAAGAATACTGATTATTATGAAAAGAAACATATGCTCTCTAAGAAGATGGATGCCAATCCTTCTCTTGTAACCAAGTATGAAGAAGACTGACTGAATTGGACTGATGATGAGGATGATGAAGAGGTTGCTCACTATGCAACAAATTGCTTTATGTGTCAGATGACTCCAGAAGACACACATACGCATGATACTAAGGTAACCACTTCTTCTGAACTTACTGCTGAAACTATCTTAACCAATTCAGGATAGAAAGTTAGGTATATAAAATATATTGTCAAAATGCTGAAGAAACTCTTGAGAAGATTTCTAAAGAAAAATCTAAATTAAAAGAAAAAATGGATAATATGCAAAATGAAATTGTAAATGCTAAATCTGAAACAGAGGTTCTGAATGTCAAAATGAATTTTCTGAATCAAGAAAGACATGAGTTATATCGACAGGTTAAGGAATTAGAAGATTTGAATTTCAAAAGGGGTCAAACTGAGCAAACTTTGAATATTTTGACTAGTCAGACTAAGAATTGAAAATTTTATAGTATAAAAACAGGTTTAGGATACACTGAAAGTCCAATTCTGAAAAAAAGCACCATCAAATTTATATGACATTTCAAACATGAAATTTTTATTGAAAAAAGTATAGCACTAATAAGTAAACCTGTAAATCATTCTTTGCTTGAGAGAATCCCTTTTGTAAAATCAGAAGTTTTGTTTGCTGATGAATCTGAAACACATTCTGAACATATTAAGATTACTTCTGAACCTATTTCTGAAATCATTTCTGAAGAAAAGTTTGAGATTATTTCTGGACTAGTTTCTAAATCTATTTCTGAAGAAAAAATTGAAAATTCAAATATTTCTGAAGTAACCTCTGAAAATACTTCTGAACAACTTACCTCAGAAATTTTATCGGAATTCTTCAGACTTAAAGAAAGAAGACATTTATGAATAAACTTATGAAGAGTTTTCAGATACTGAATCTTTACATGATAAGGATGAATCTTCAAAGATTTTCTTTGATGATTCTTTGATGATTTTGAAGAAAAATTTAAACCATCATCAAAATTAGAAAGCAAAGATAAAATTTCAAAATTAAACAATTTTGCTTCAGAAATGACTCAGAACATATTTTCAGATCTAATGAATGCTTCAGATTCTGAGATGATTCTTCAAATGATATCAGTTTTCCTTTTGAATACTTAAAATTTTCAAATTCTAAAACTCATTCAATTGCAGATTCAAATACTATTAAAACTGAGTTCAAAGATCTGAATTCTTCTTTAAAAGGAAAATCATCTATATCAACTTCAGATTTCATCACTAGAGTCAAATTTTTTGAAGAAGGACAAGCTTCAATTCCTACATCTAAATTGTAGAACCCAGATATCAAAGATGAACAATGAATTAAATAAAGAACACAGAATATGGAGCACTGAAATCGTATATTGTATTGATATCCAAAGATTAAAGATATGTCATATACAATACAAAACAGATCTTGAAAAATAACTTCTTTAATAATCTAACTAACTTCTATTTATATACATACTGGAAAAACTAAAGTAACAACATACAATATAACAGACAAAGTTCAGAAGTGGTTCTGAACTGTCTTTAAAAACTGTCTTCAGAAGTTCTTCAGAACATCTTCAGAACTTGAGTTAAATCTTCAGAACTTTATGCTAGGTCTTTTGAAGCTATTTTAGGTTCTTTCAATCTCCCCCTTAGCTTCAAAAAATTTCAAATCATAACTTCAGAAGTTTAAAATCTGTCTGACATCTTTTAGAATAAGACTTCTGTACTCCAACAAAGAATCAATTTTCTGAGCATTTCTTTTGCAAGCTTTCTGTACTTCTCCCATTCATCATCACTTAGACTTTTCTGTGTTTTGTTCTTTCTTCTTTCCAATCTATCTCTTATTGCAATTAGAGTTGCATTGCAACATTTGTGCATCTCTTCAAATCTGACAAACAGTAGCTGCTCAAAGCATTTACACACAAAACCTGAAGGCTTAACTACAAGCGTGCTATGCTTCAGATCTTCAATATTGAGTAAGCTGAAGTTGGAACTGCTAAAGTGCACCTTTCCTTTATCAAGCACATAGGCAACTTGAAAATTTGTTTTGGCAGCCCATATGAACTCTCTGTATAAACCATCTCTGAGAATTGGGAAAGACTTTCTGAACTTTGCAATTGTATCATGAAATGGATACAAACTCTTATAAACTCGTAACAGATCTCTAAGATAAACGTTCTGAAAATCAGCGTCTGAAAAAGTAGAGATCTCACCATTCTTTCTTTCTGCTGTGAAGTAAGCATATTTGTAATTGTTTCTTGTCTTTATATCAGCGGCGACAACTTTTACAATTGGGCTTTCTCTTCTTGCTTCACTTACAGGAATCTTGATCTTTCTGATTATGTCTGAATACCATTGCTTCCACCCATGAGACTTTCTAATCCAGCAATCAATGTAATTGGATCTTTGTTCATATTCCATGAACATTTCTGGATGAAAATATTCAAGGAACAGAGTAAAAGCATTCTCTTCAATCCTTTGATCTTGTAACTGTTCAGCTTAGAAACTTGTCTAACAGGAATAATTTCTTCTGGATCATTTTCAGAAACCTTTTCTTTTCCTTTTTCCTTTTTTGTTTCAATTATGCTGGCTTATGAGCTTCTTGTCTTCTAAGTGATCTTTAAAACTTCTTCAATATCTTGCTTCTTAGTATGAATATGGGAATCATACAAATTACTCAGAACATAATCAGCACCTCTGATGGTATTCACTCTTGTATGACCAGCCAAATAACTTTTTCTTATGTGATCTCTGAAATTTATTCTCTCTTTGATCAAATACATTATTTCTTCTTTTATTTCAGGAGAAACAACAAACAGTTCAGCATACTTCATTAACCATTGCAAAGTGGAAGTTGAATATTTTGGTATATCAGAAACAATGAACGTTCTTGTGATGATTCCTTCTTTTTCATAAATGAAACCAATCTCTGGATTTGTGAAAACTCTTGTAAACCCATGTCTTTCAATGTTCACTGGCTCCAATAAATTAACTTTAGTCAATCTATACTCTAAAGCAAGTTGGAAGTCATGCTTGATAAGATTTCTGATGTATATGTCCAGCACTCTTCTAACTTCTGAAACAAGTTCTGAGTCTTCCTTTTTGACACAATAACTCAGAAGTGTAAGTTTATCATGTAATCTTAACTTGTAGACGTCAAATTGAGTAAATTTTGTTAATGTACCATTCCTTCTCTCAGCACCAAATCTTACAATTTGTAAATCATCTTCCACTATTTTAGACATACACCTGATCAGCTTTATTAATGTGGAATCATGCATCTCTTGAATTCCATGTTTTTACATAAATGATCTTACTTTTGAAGCTTGATCTGCAGGACATTCATCATTCAAAAATCTTCTAAAGTTGCATACCTTAGACTTCTTCTGTACATGTCTCTGTAAGAGTCTTCTAGAAAAATAAGTTGACTTTCTCCAGAACTATCAAATAGTTTATCACCTTCATACACTTGATCAACAATTGGTTCTTCAAGAACATGAAGATTGATTGAAGGGATAGTAATACACATTCTGAATCTGACTTCTAATTTTTCTGAACAGGCTATCAAAATCTTATCTGAAACTTCAACATTATACATATGACATAAATCCATCTCTATATCAAAACATTCAGCTGGTTGATTAAGAAATTCTTTGAAGACAAACAATCTTTCATCCAAGAATCTACACTCCAGATTCCTTGGATTATTCAAAAATGTATATACCCAGCAGAATTGGCTTATTAACCTCCATAAAGTTTCACATAATTCATCATTTGCCACTCTATCCAAAACTTGTGGTCTCCAAATCACCAATTCTTTATGTTCATTCACCTCCACTTTATCATCAAATAAAATTACATCTGAAAGATCACCAAGTTCTCCAAGTACTTCTTCAAAAGCCAAGTATTCATTCAACATTTCTTCATTAGAATCTGGTAGCACATCTGTATTATCTGTACCAGTATTTTCTTCAGAATTCTGAGATAACTTTTCTGTCTCATTACCTTCATCTTCAAAAATGTTCATATTTTCATAAATAATACCAACATCTTCAGAAATACCTTGATCACCTTCAGCCATAAGAATTTCTCTAATTGCTTCAGAATTATCAACTTTCTGAGCATCTTCAAAATTTTTATCCATAGCCACTTGAGGTTTAGAAGTAGAGTCTTTTTAAATATCTTTAGAAGTTTTACCCATAATCACTTGAAGTTCAGAAGTAGAGTCTTTTAACAGCAACATTCCTTCATTGTTTGACTCAGATACTTTTCTTCTTTTCTCCCTCTCATGATTATCGTAATCCTGGTCATCATGCTTCCTCTTTAAAGTATCTACTGCTGGAGTACACTCCAAAGCAAAAATCCTCTGATCCAAATGAGATTGAGTATGCTGAACATCTGTTAACTTCTGTAAGATCTGCTGAATATCATCCTTAGTAGCCAGGTTAGAAAGATCTGGTTGTGGAGACACCACAGATTTACTAATGGTAGATACAGATGAAATTACTTTTGAAAGGGAATTCTTAATTGCATCCTGAAAACTTCTAAAATCATTAGAAGTAGTTTGCTTGAGAGCATCCAATTTCTCCTCCAACTTCTGTTCCATCCTATCCTCCATCTCCTTATTGGAAGATTCAGATAAGTCCTTTATGTTCTTATGAATCTTTTCAAATTCAGAAGTACAAAAACACTTAAACTATGAAAATTCAGAAGTCCAGGGTAAAATTCCAGAACCAACAGATGGTCCTGTTTGCAGTCCTACAGAAGTAGGCTGGCCTGTAGATGTCACCACATCATGAATCATAAATGATTCATTGAATGGGGCTTTTGAGATGTTCACCCCACCTGGACTTCCATCTAATCCTTAATAACCTGAAATAGGAATATCTATAGTTGTTGCGGCAATGTGACAAACACTTTACATTTGGACATCTGAAAGATGTGTGCTGGTGTGAAAGAACTCCACATTTAGTGGTTCATTTGGCTCAAAGTTGAGTGAACTCTCAGACTCAATGTGTACATGACTGTGAAGGTGGACATATATCCTTCTTTTTCAACAATAGGCTCCTCCAAATGAGGACCTATTAGTAGATAAGTTGCTTGCCCCATAAGTGTTGATGAAACACCCATCTGTTGAGAGATGAGTGAGTGGTCAGGGAGGTTAACAAGAGTTGCCATGGGCTCACTGCCTATTTCAATATTGCCCACCAAAGAGTGTGAGACAATAGATTGTGTGGCTGCCCGGCTAGTAACAGGTGGTTCACAGGTTTCCTTTTCTTTTACCTGTGTTCTCCTCTCTTTATTTCTTTTACAGACATAACTAACCAAGCTCTCATTTACATTTTGCCTCTCTTCACTTTGAGGTTGTTCCCCACCTTGAACTTCTTCCCCTCTCTCACTAAATGATCTAGACCCCTCACTTTGCACATCTCTAGGATTTGAATCAGGGGAAGATATTACTGGTTTAGGTATTCCCATTGATTCACAATACTCACTTAACCATTTGTTCCTAGGATTGATGTATGCTAATAACTCAGGGAACAGAGGTACATCATTTGAAAAGGATTCTTTTGCAAGAGAGGGTCTCAAGTTATCCATAGTAAATAAGGTAACAAATACATCATTATCAAGCCTTGGTATTGATGGAACTGACCTCATAGCGCCTTTGATGAAAATTCAGAAGTACAAATGGTCTTAAACTCTGAAAATTTAGAAGACCAGGATAAAGTACCAGGACCAACAGATGGTCCTGTTTGCAGTCCTACAGAAGTAGGCTGGCCTGTAAATGTCACCACATCATGAATCACAAGTGATTCATTGAATGGGGCTTTTGAGATGTTCACCCCACCAGGACTTCCAACTAATCCTTGATATCCTAAAATAGGAGTATCTATAGTTGTTGTTGCATTGTGACATACAATTTGCTGATGTACATCTGAAAGATGTGTGCTAGTGTGAAAGAAGTCCACATTTAGTGGTTCATTAGGCTCAACATTGAGTGGCCTCTCAGACTCAATGTGCACATTTATGTGAAGGGGGGACATATATCCTTCTGTTTCAAGAGTTGCATCCGCCATAGGAGAATGAAATGGTATATAAGGTGCTAGCCCCATATGTGTTATTGAAACACCCTTCTGTTGAGAGATGGGTGAGTGGCTGGTGGGGTTATCAAAAGTTGCCATGGGCTCACTGGTTTTTTCAATACTACCCACCAAAGAGTGTGAAGCAGTAGATTGTGTGGCTGCCCGGCTAGTATAGGTGGTGCACAGGTTTTCTTTTCTTTTACCTATGTTCTCCTCTCTTCACTCTGAGGTTGTTCCCCACCATGAACTTCCTCCCCACTCTCACTAACTGATCTAGACCCCTTACTTTGCACATCTCTGGGAGTTGAATCAGGGGAAGAGATTACAGGTTTAGGTAATCTCATTGATTCACAATACTCACTTAACCATTTGTTCCTAGGATTAATATATGCTAATTACTCAGGGAACAGAGTTACAACATTTGGAAAGGGATTTTTAGCAAGAGATGGCCTCAAGCTATCCATAGTAAACAATGTAACAAACAAATCATTCTCAAGCCTGGGAATTGATTTAACTGACCTCATAGCACCTTTGATGAAAATATGAAAGAACCTCCGATATGGAATATAAGGATACTTGCTCTTTTTGGAAATGGAAGTCTGAATATCTTCAAAAATTAGACTTGCATAGTCATACCTCTTGTTGAAAGCAATACCATGAAATATAATCCTAATATTACCAGATGCTTGATCCAGACTTGAATGTTTCCCAGCTATACAGGTGTTGAGAAATGTGAATAAAGCATACCAAATTGGAGGTGAAGACTTTCTTCTGAAAGAACTTAAGATAGTTAGATTTTGTGAATATCCCAACTTCAAGATATCAGCACACAACTAAGAATTGGCAGGATCTTCATCAAATGTTTCTTGACCATTAATCACAATTGGTTGTGGAAGATTTAAGATACTCCTGAGATCTTCAGCTACTATATTGAAACTATAACCATGAACAAAAGAAGAAATAATGTTTTTTTATTTATCAACTGCAGCATAATACCACCATTGCAGTAAATATTCCCCAGGAACTTGAAAATGCTTAGTCATAGTTGTTCTGGACGGATGTTTTTTAAACAACTCAATGAGAATTTGCTGATCATCAGTAAACTCTTCAGACCTTAAGTTCAGAGCAGCATTATTTTTCTGAATTGCTTTGCGAGTACCAACTAGGATTGTTTGTTTGGAAAGATCAGGACCATAAACAGCAGATTCAGAAGCAACAACAACCGCATTCTGACTTTCAGCTCGAGAAGAAGACTCAGAATTAAGTTCAATCGGCTCCATTTGGTTTCCTCCAATTTCAACATTAGGGTTAGGGTTTGGATTTGAAGGATCAGCAACATCCATAACATTTGTTGCAGTGTCTTCTATCAATAAATCTGTGTTCAAAAGAACTTCAATCCAACCAATGGCCATAGTGTTTTGAACAATTTTGAATGACCGTGTGCTCGATGAATCATCAGTGTTGCTAAAAGTGTATTTAGCAGAAACAATCGATTGATCAACATTTGACTGAGACATGATTGATAAACTTGCAGCTTCTGAGAGTTGTAGATTTTCAAAAATTGCAGAGAATAGATTTCAGAGGGAAAAATCTGAGTAAAATGATGAAGATGATGAAGTCATGGATTTTAATCGTGTGATTATGTCGTGGCAGATAGATGTAGGACACGTGGCAGAAAAGTAGGCTAAAAGTAATGATGATTAAACGTGTAATCTGGATTAATGAACCGTTTACAGAGTAGCCAATAAGAAAATAACACGTGGGCCACGCGCGAAGAGTAATTTTCTGAATTGAGAATTCAGAACATTCGAGAAAGAATCAGAAGTGAAGTTCAGAAGTTCAGAAGTTCTGAGAAACAATTCAGAACCAGTGAAATATCTTTAGAATATGAATGAAACTCATTTAAAACTAAATATTTCTGAAATCTGAAATAATTTGATGATTCAGAAATAGTTTGAACAACTAAAAGTAAGTATCCAAAAAAGTTTGTTCATACTTTTAATGATGATTTCTTCAGAAATATTTCAAAAATGAAACTTATCTTTCAGAAAAAAAATTCAATTAAAATGCATACTTCTGAAAGAAAGAAAATGATTTGAAGTATTTCAGAAGTAGTGTGACCAATTTAAAAATGACTGAAAATTTTAGAGAAGTTTGTCCATGCTTTCAAGATTTCATGCTAGAGAAAGAAATCACATGTTAGTACTCCCCTTTTGAAACAAGGATAGATCAAGATTTTCAGTATAATCACAGTGATAAGTATTTATCAAAAACTCCCCCTTGAAACAAGAATGAAGAAAAAATAAATACTTAAGCTCCCCCTTGAAAAATGCTAGATAGAAATGTGATTGAAAAGTTATTACAAACAATTTGGTAATTAGAAATCTGTACTTCTGAATGGAAAGATAGAAACTTCTGGAAAAAAAATATGACTTCAGAAATTGAAGTATGAGTTTCAGAAGTGTAAGAAAATTAGTTCAGAAGTGAATTCTTATTACTTAGGTGTGAGTAATGTACTTATGAGGTTAAGTTCATCATACCAAGTTCGCTTTCCAAAAATGTAAATCTTTTCTCATCAAGAGGTTTGGTAAATAAATCAGCTGACTGGTAATCTGTTTGAACAAAGAACATTTCTATGTTGCCTTTTTCAACATGATCCTTTATAACATGATACCTCACATCAATGTGTTTAGTTTTTGAGTGTTGGACATGATTTGCTGTTATTGCTATGGCACTTTTAGAATCACAATACAGAGGAGTTTTCTTAAACGTGTAGCCATAATCATTAAGCTGAATTTGCATCCAAATGACTTGTGAGCAACATATTGCAGCAACTACATATTCACCTAGAAATTGACATGAACCTGATGTACTCTTTCTATCCAATTTACAACCACCATGATCTGCGTCTGTAAAAGCTGTTAGCTTAAAAACAGAATCCTTTGGATACCAAAGTCCCAATGAAGGAGAACCTTTGAGATATCTAAGGATCCTTTTAGCAGCTAAAAGATGATATTCTTTAGGATTAGCTTGATATCTAGCACAAATACATGTAGCAAACATTATATCAGGTCTACTAGCTGTTAAGTAAAGCAAAGACCCAATGATACCTCTATATTTCTTTCGATCAACTTGTTTACCAGATAAATTTGGTTCAAGTTTAGTAGCAGTTGCCATTGGAGTTTGAATACTAGAACAATCAGACATGTGAAACTTCTGAAGTAGGTTATAAACATACTTAGATTGATTTATATATATATGCCAGTGGGAAGTTGTTTTACTTGAAGACCAATAAAAAATGTTAATTCTCCCATCATACTCATTTCAAATTCAGTTTGCATGATCTTTTGAAATTTTTTACAAAATTTTGGAATTGTAGCAGCAAATATAATAGCATCTACATATATTTGAATAAGAGTCACATCATCACCTTCCTTTTTCAGAAATAAGGTAGCATCTATTGTACCTCTTTTGAACTTGGAATTTAAAAGAAAAGTTGTGAATGTGTCATTCCATGCTCTTGGAGCTTGTTTAAGTCCATAAAATGCTTTATCCAATATGTTAGGATCCAAAGAATCCTATGAACTTGGATCCTATGTTTAAAATGTTTTATAAAGAAAAGAACTTCAGAATCTGAAGATGAATAGTTCAGAAGTTCTGAACTAATGCTAGAAAGATAAATAAAGTCATCTTCAGAAGTGCAAAATATATATTCAGAAGTTCTGAAGAAGTTCTGAATAGGTTCTGAAGTGAAAATTCAAAAGTTCTGAAGATAATTCAGAAGTGGTTCTGAAGAACAAAGTTCAGAATTCTGAAGACAGTTCAGAAGTTTTGAAGAACTTCTGAATAGAGTTTTTGTATTATCTCAACGATGCTTTTCTCTGGCTTGATTTTCAAAATTGCATTTTGGCCTGCGGTAATGTAATCGGGATTTTCGACATCTTACTGACTTTCCCCCTCATCTTTTTGAAAAAAGCCGCTCTTAATGTAATTGGGCTGTGATTTAAATACATGTAACTGTAGCTTTACCTTTGTAGTATATATAGAGAGTCTGTTAGACAGTTAGGTAGTTGAACATTAATAGAACACCACACATGAGAGTCGTTTAAAGGTGTAAGTGTGTGTTTCCCTGTAAAGCTTTCTACAGTTCTAATAAAATGAGGATTCATTGAGCATTCTATATCAGATCTGTTGTAATATGGGATTAACACAATATGTAAACATGATTTGGAAATTATTTTGCTCACAAAACCTTCTGTTTGTTCATCATATATTCCTTCATGGAGAACTCCATTCAGAAATGCACATTTTACATCCATCTGAAAAACCTTCATGTCTTTATGAGCAGCGTAGGCTAGGAAGATTCTGATGGCTTCTAGTCTGGCAACTGGAGCAAATTTTAATCATATTCTATGCCCTCCTGTTGACAGTAGCCTTTAGCAACTAATCTAGCCTTGTTCCTCACAAATATCCCATGTTCATCATTCTTATTTCTGAAAACCCATTTGGTGCCAATAATTGATTTGCCCTGTGGTTTTGGAATTAGTCTCTAGACTTTGTTTCTATCAAATTGGTTGAGTTCATCTTGCATTGCTAAAACCCATTCTCGATCCTGAAGAGCTTGATTAGCCTTTTTGGGTTCTATTGTGCTTAAGAAATTTACATACAAACATTCATTTGCAGTAGCTGATCTTTGTTTGTACACTTTTGGAGACATCACCTATGACCTGATGTATTGGATGACATGAAGTCCATTCTGTAACACTTGGCAATGTATTGACAGATGTAACATTGTTAAGAGGTTCATAATCATCAGTGATTGCAGCTTCAGAATCTGGATTGAAAGCTGAGTGTAATTCCAAAGCTTCTCCCTCAACAGTATCATTCTGAATTTGTTCAGAACAAGGAACTACTTGTTCAGAAGTTACTTGTTGACGTTTGGAAGTTGGTTGAACAGGTTCAGAAGTAACTTGATCTGTTGTTGAGATTGAGATTTGGGGTTCAGAAAGATTTGATACTGATATTGCAGGTTGAACTAACTCCGGAGTTGCTCTTAGAAGTGATGGATTTTGATAATCTACAGAGACATTAACAGAAATATCAAATAAATCTTGACAAAGTAAATCTAAATTTGCTTTTTGTAATTTATCAGACTCAGAAGATTTTTCAGTAATAGTGGAGTTAGTGTATAATTGTTCAACAATTGAATGAAGCTAGAGTTCTGAATTGTCTTGTTAAGAAGTCTTTGTAGGTTTATGAAATCTGATGTTGGAAGTTTCAATGATTCTCTTTGATCCTTTTATCAGTACTCTGTATGCCTTTGATCTCTGTGAGTATCCAACAAATATACCAGCTAAACTTTTAGCAGCAAATTTGTCAAGATATTGAACATCATTTAGAAGAAAACATTTGGTTCCAAATATTTTGAAAAAATCAATTGTTGGTTTTATCTTTTTAATGATTTCATATGGGGTTTCAAAAAGTTTTTGTTTAAAATAGTTCTGTTTTGAGTAAAACAAGCAGTATCAACAGCTTCTGCCCAAAGAGATAGAGGAAGTTCAGAATAACCAAGCATAGTCCTGGCAGCTTCAACTAGAGTTCTATTCTTCCTTTCAACAACACCATTCTGTTGGGGAGTTCTGGCAGTGGAAAAATTATGAGATATTCGAACAGAATCCAAGAAGTTCTGAAGTGTAGTATTGGTAAATTTTGTACCATTGTCACTTCTGACCTTTGGAACAGGAAGTTAAAGAAGAACCTGTATTCTTTTCAGAAATGGAATTAGTATTTCACAAGTATCAGATTTATGTTTAAGAAATTCAAGCCAAGTATATCTAGAATACTTATCAATAATAACAAGGATATACTTCTTTCCTCCCAAGCTTTGAGTCTTCATTGGTCCACACAAATCCATATGAAGCATTTCAAGTGGAGCTTGACATGAAGAGAGCATTTTCAGAGGATGCGAGCTTCTCTTAATTTTCCCAAGTTCACATGCTGAACATTGAGAAGACTTATCAAACTTTATCTTGTGACTTATGTCTATCTAATTCACATATAGATCTAAAATTCAGATGGGACGTTCTTCTGTGCCATAACCAGCTTACTTCCTTAAATTGAGTAGACACATAACAGACCCTTGTGAGTTGACCATCTTCTGTGAAAGTTGCAGTATAGATGTCACCATCTCAATAGGCAGTTAGTTGTTTTTCTTTTGTAGCACCCAGAACTTGACAAACATTAATGTTGAAATGTACAGTCCAGTATTTGTCACAGAACTGGCTTATACTAAACAAATTATGTCTTAACCCTTGCATATAGAAAACTTTCTGAACTTGAACATCTCCTTTGACAAAAGTTCCAAAGTCTCTTACATAACCTCTTGCATTATTTCCAAAACTAACTGTTCCTCCATATCATTCATGATAGTCAGTTAGTAATGATTTGTATGGTGTCATGTGTCTTGAACATCCTGAATCTAAAACCCACACATGACATAACTGCAAAAAAGTTATTTAGATTTAGGTACCCATTTGAAAATGGGTCCTTTCAGATTAGCTAAGAGTGAAAAAAGTTTATTTTTTGGCATTTTAGATAAAAATATTGAAACTTGTTCATAATTTATATTTGCTAGTTTGGTCTTATTCAGATTAGTAGTCTTTTTAGGTTTGCCATATGCTGAAGAATTCTTGTGATATTTCTGTTTTTGATGTGTCACATTTGGTTTAGAGGTATAACCATTTTGTGCAGAATTAAAATAAGAATGAACAAATTTGAGATTTGAAACTGAATGCTTTCTCTTATTCAACTTCTTGTTTTTGGTTACAACATTTTTATGAAAAACAGGAAACCTATCTAGTTTGTCTTTGTCAGATAAGTTGTCACCCTTTTTCTTCCATACTAGAGAGGATAACTCTGAAACAGATAAAGAATGAATATTAGGATAAAATCTTTTTTTTCTGTTTTGCTTAACTTCTGAGTTAAGAGATTTATGAAAGAACATAAAAATAGCTTCAAAACACTTAGCATAAAGTTCTGAAGATTTAACTCAAGTTCTGAAGAAGTTCTGAAGATGTTCTGAAGAACTTCTGAAGACAGTTTCTGAAGACGATTCAGAACCACTTCTGGACTTTGTCTGCTATATTGTATGTTGTTACTTTAGTTTTTCCAGTATGTATATTAATAGAAGTTAGTTAGATTGTTTAAGAAGTTAGTTTTCAAGATTTGTTTTGTACTATATATGACATATCTGTAATCTTTGGATATCAATACAATATACGGCTTCAGTGCTCCATATTCTGTGTTCTTTATTCAATTCATTATTCATCTTTGATATATGGGTTCTAACAATTGGTATCAGAGCCAATTCATCTGACAATTTGGTGTTACGAAATTGTCAGATCTGACAGTTTCTTGAATTCTTGAAATTTTGAAGTAAACTTTCAAAGATTAATTCGAATTGAAATTCAAACATTACCAAAGGTGAATTAGCGATCAATCATATCAAGAATGAACAAAGAAATCGTTTCTATCGGTTATGAAAAAAAAACCTCCTACCCTGTTCTTGGGTGAATATCATCAATGGCGGATTCGCATGATTCAATTCTTAGACAACATTGATGAAGCTTTGATGCAGTCCTGTTGTTCCTCACACTGACACAACTCCAGAAATTCCAGGAACAAGAATCAGAAAGAATATTGGAATGCACAACAATGCAGAGAAGGAACAAGAAAAGATAGATAAAAGAGCTCTTACACTTCTGATTATGGCAATTCTAAACGAAATATTCAACAGGGATGATAGTTTAACATCTGCAAAAGCCATGTGGGATGAAGTGGAAGCTCAGATGCAGGGAAGTACAAAAGCACAAGGTTAGATCCCAAACAATGAAGATATAGAAAGATATATGTATAAGAACAAGAATTATAACACTGAATGTTGTATATTGTATTGATCAGATGAACTGTTGATAGAGATACTAATATAGCTTCAAAAGGTACTGGGTTCTGAAGAGTAAGAAAGATCTGAAGAAAGAAAGACTCAGAACTCAGAAGACAAGCAGATAAAAGCCTAAGGCATAACTTCTGAAGTGGCAACTTCAGAAGTTCTGAAGGTTCTGAAGACACTTCTGAAGAAGTTCTGAAGAAGTTCAAAAGTAGTTCTGAACATGTTTGTCATTTTTGTACTGTAACTTTAGCTTTTCTATTTTATGTATAAATAGATAGTTTGTTAGATAGTTAGAACTAACGTTTCATAAGCTTGTAAAGACACATTTTGTAATACAGTTCATCTGATCAATACAATATACAACATTCAGTGATCTATTTCTTGTTATCTTTCTATATCTTGATTGTTTGGGATCTATCAATTGGTATCAGAGCCAATTCATCTGTTCTTGAAGGCTAGAGAAGAACTTGTCAGATCTGACAGTTCTTGTTGTGTTCTTGATCGAAAAATTCAAGATTCAAATTCAGGTGAATTCTCGATCTTTTTCAAATCAAAGAATCTGAATGATGAAGATTGGGAGAAGTATAAGAAGCTTGCAAAGGAGATGATCAGAATCGCAGAATCTCTATTTGAATACAGAAGTCTAATTTTGAAGGATGTTAGACAAATCTTGAATTTTTGGAATTATGATCTGAACTTTTGAAGCAAAGGAGGAGATTGATAGAGATACTAATATAGCTTCAAAAGGTACTGGGTTCTGAAAAGTAAGAAAGATCTGAAGAAAATAAGACTCAGAACTCAGAAGACAAGCAGATAAAAGCCTAAGGCATAACTTCTGAAGTGGCAACTTCAGAAGTTCTGAAGATTTTGAAGATACTTCTGAAGAAGGTTCTGAAGACACTTCCGAAGAAGTTCTGAAGAAGTTCAGAAGTAGTTCTAAACGTGCTTGTCATTTGTGTACTGTAACTTTAGCTTTTCTATTTCATGTATAAATAGATAGTTTGTTAGATAGTTAGAACTAATGTTTCATAAGCTTGTAAAGACATATTTTGTAATACAGTTCATTTGATCAATACAATATACAACATTCAGTGATCTATTTCTTGTTATCTTTCTATATCTTGATTGTTTGGGATCTATCAACTGTATTAAAAAATATGTCTTTACAAGCTCTATCTTTCTGACGTAAAAACTAACTATCTAACTATCTAACAAACTCTCTATTTATATACATAATATAAATGCTAAAGTTACAGTACAAAATATGACAGAAATGTTCAGAATTACTTCTGAACTTCTTCAGAACTTCTTTAGAAGTGTCTTCAGAAACATCTTCAGAACTTCTTCAGAAGTATCTTCAGAATCTTCAGAACTTCTGAAGCTGTCACTTCAGAAGTTATGCCCTAGGCTTTTCTTTCCTTGTCTTCTAAGTTCTGGATCTTTCGATCTTCAGATCTTTACCATTTTCAAAACCCAGTTTCTTTTGAAGCTATTTTATTGTCTCTATCAATCTCCCCCTTAGCTTCAAAAGTTCAGATCATAACTCCAAAATTTTAAGATTTGTCTAACATCTTTTAAGATGAGACTTCTGTACTCCAACAGAGTTTCAATAATTCTGATCATCTCCTTTGCAAGTTTCCTGCGTTTTTCCCAATCATCATCATTCAGATTCTTTGGTCTTCTATTTTGTCTTTTTACCAAATGATCTCTTATAGCCATCAGAGTTCCATTGCAGCATTTATGAAGTTCTTCAAATCTTATAAAAAGTAGTTCTTCAAAGCATTTACAAACAAATCCTGGAGGTTGAAGAACCAAAGTACTTTTCTTCAGATTCTGAATGTCTGGTAAACTGAAATTTGGTCTACTCAAATGAACTTTCTGCTTATTCAATACATAAGCAACTTGAAAGTCAGTTTTTGCAGCCCAGATGAACTCTCTAAATAAACCATCTCTGAGAACAGGAAAGGATTTTCTGAATGTTGCAATTGAATCATGGAAAGGATAAAGACTCCTGTACACCCTGAGCATGTCTCTTAGATAGACATTTTGGAAGTCAGCTTCTGAGAAAGTACAAATTTCACCATCTTTCCTTTCTATAGTGAAAAATGCGTACTTGTAATTTTTCATTGTCTTCACATCAGCAGTAATCAATTTAACAATTGGACTTTCCTTTCTGACTTCACTCACAGGAATTCTCAAGTTTCTTATTATATCAGAATACCATTGCTTCCAACCAAAGGACTTCTTGATCCAGCAAACAATATAGTTGAATTTCTGTTCATATTCCATGAACATTTCTGGATGGAAATATCCAAGAAACATGGTGAATGAATTCTCTTCAATTCTTTGCTCTCGTTGTTGTTCTGTTTCAGAAACTTGTTTTGTAGGAACAATATCTTCAGAAATCTTTTCTTTTCCTCTTTTCTTTGGACTAGCTTCTGAACTTTTAGGATTCAGATAGAACTTCAGAATTTCTTCCATATCTTGTTTCTTCGTACAGATCTGAAAGTCATAAGTGTTACTTAGAAGATAATCAGGACCTTTGATTTTATTCACTCTCTTTTGCCCTACAAGATAACTCTTTCTTATAAATTCTCTAAAACTTATTATTTCTTTGATATCAGATTCTTCAATAAAATCTATCATATAGTTCAGAAACCATTTGAGAGTGGATGTAGAATACTTTGGAATATCAGATGCAATAAATGTCTTAGTGACTCCTTCCACAAAGTACATAAAACCGATGTCTGGATTAGTGGATAATCTTTTTAGCCCTGATCTTTCAATACAAACAGGTTCTAACAAATTCACTTTGGATAATCTGAATTCTAAAGCCAGTTGAAAATCATGCATAATCAGATTTCTAATATAGATACCCAAAATTCGTCTAATCTCTTAAACAAGTTCAGCTTCTTTTTTGTTGACACAAAAAGCTAAAGTTACCAGCTTATCTTGCAGTCTTAGCTTGTACAGATCAAATTGAGTAAATTCAGATAAAGTGTCATTCCTTCTTTCAACTCCAAATTTGACTATGACCAAGTCATCTTCAATAGTCTTGGTAAAATATCTGATCCTTTTTATCAAAGTTGAATCATGTAAATTCTGAATTCCATGCCTCTGAAGATAACTTCTTACATTTGATATATGATCCTCAGACCATTCATCATTCAGAAAATCTTCCAATGTTGCAGATTTCATACTTCTTCTGTACATAAACCAATAAGTATCTTCTGAAAATATAATCTGACTGTCTTCAGTATTGAAAAGAATCTCTTTGTTATAAACTTGATCCATGATTGGTTCTTCAAGCATTAGAAGATCAATAACAGGAATAACAATACATTATCTGAACCTTACTTCAACCTTTTCAGAGAAATTTATAAGAATTTCATCTGAAAATTCAAGCTTCTCCATGTGGCATAAATCAATCTCTATGTTAAATCTTTCAGATATTTCTCTATAAACAACATTCAGAAGTTGTTTTGGTTTCCAAATCACCAAGTCTCTATTTTCATTCACCTCCAAATTTTCTTCCATATTCACTTCAGAATCATCATATCTGTCTGCCTCTTCTTCAAACAAAATTACATCTGATAGATGACTTGGTTCACCTATTACATCTTCAAATCCCAGATATTCTCTTAACATTTCTTCATTTGAATCTGGAATCACATTTGTTTTATCTGAACTTAAGTTTCCTTCAGAATCAATAGACAGTTTTTCTGTTTCATATCCTTCATCAATGAATTCTTCGGAAGAAGCAATATCAGCCTCTTGTCCTTCATTTTCAGCAATAAGAATATCTTCTATAGCTTCAGACATTCTATTTTTATCTTCACCATTTTTCTGAGCTTCTTCAGAAGTCTTCTCAGAATATTGTCTTTGTTGAATTTCATCATTTTCATTTACTCTTTGTCCCTTCTCCCCCTCTGGATTATCAGGATCCTGATCATCAAGATTACGTTTCAAAGTATCTGCATGTGGTCTGCACTCTAAAATAGATAACCTGGTATCTAAGTTTGACTGAGAAGTCTGAGTAGAAGATAGTTGAGTCAGCTGAAGAACAACACTCACATCAAAAAGTCATTCAGCGATTGTCGAAGGCATAGCTGAAGAAAGAGATGGATAGCTCATGATCTGAAACGTTTCAGTGATAACAATGTGCATCTATCTGAAATGTGAGATCTTCCAAAGCCTCAGTGATACTCGAAGACTTCATCCTTGGAGATTCTAATTCAGTGATCAAGTGGGGGCCTACTCAGCAAGATCAATGTTGATCTTATCCTCGATGCACAAAAGTTAAAACCCCATACCTTGACAGAAAAGGACATACGGGTTGTCTCTTATGGCCCCCATCAAATATGATTTGGTTACTATTCATATTCGGCCAAAAGCATGGTTGCCTTTTGAACAAAGGACAAGTCTCAAATAGAAACTTAACACATGACATATACCTTTTGCTTTGCACTTAATGCAACGGGTATAAATAGATGAAGAACCCTTCTTCATCTTCATGCATACATATTTTCTCCTTAAACCTCTACTGCTTTTCTATCCTTCCTTGTGAATCAAAGTTAGTGATTTCTTAAGTTGTAATAGAATAGGTTTTAATCCTTGTTCTTATTCCTCTTATAACTGTAAATTTTTTTATTCAACATAAACTCATTTAAAAACCTAAAAAGCTTGTGTTTGTATTCAACCCCGCCTTCTACAAACTGTTTCTATATCCTTGAACTCTTGTAGACTTCTTTGGGACCAACAAAAAGTCTTGCAAACCAACTCTGCCAAAGAAAAGTTAAGTCCATGTTGTAGTTTTAATATATATATATATATGGTGACACACAACGAAACGATTCAATTGAACTTTTCGCAAACCTAAATTTTTTTACCTTCACCTAAGAAATAATATGGTGGCCCAAGCCACCGTGGGCACCACTACAGGTCCGCCCCTGATCGGTCTCATGGAGTTCGCGTTATGTTGTTGTTTGAGATTGGTCATTTAAAACAACTTATCTTTTTTTTTTTGTAAAAGTGTCTATCAACTTATATGATGTCAATCAGGAATTTTACAAAAAAATGTCTGAATTAGCTTATCATGGTACCAAAACGTAATAAAGTGGTATAAGATGTTTGAATTAGCTTAGCCCTTTAATACCAGTGTCGCACCTGAATAAGTTAATAAATTAGAAATGAGTAACTTATCAAAAACTCTTTATTACCTGTCCCAAACATGAAACACCCTTAAAAACAACTAATTTGCTTATTACGTTTTGGTATCATTATAAGCTAATTCAAACACTTTTTATGAAACTCAGATTTAACACACATACGTTAATAAGCACTTTTACATAAAAATATAAGTTATTTTAAATAAGCAAACCCAAACACCCCATAAGTAATTTTTTTCATCCAAGTACTAAAAACTCCTTTCTATCGATACCAAACCAAAAGAAATTAATATAACACTTTAAATAAACAAATTCCAGACAACCCTATATGCATAAAGAAATTGAAGATATTAAACAATTTGAAAGTCGTCGTTAACATTTTCATCCACTTTAAAAAATTTATACAAAATTGCATCATCATCTTAATAATATTTTATACTTTTAGAGGCAGATCTAAAAAAATAGAAGTGATTACACTGACTATAGTAATATACAATGAAAATTAATTAAAAAGAGTACGGTTTTATCTGATGTTAGAAAAGGCTCTCCGCAACCATTGTCATGGCGTGTTGTGGTTCAAGGCTTGTGTCTCACGTTACGTTATGTCTGAGGTACGACAGAGCATAATTCGTAGTTTTTGTAACACGATATTTAATTTTACTTATCTTTTTAATATCGTATTTGTTAGTTTTCAATATATAACTTAATTTAAATTGCTTAGTATCATTGAATTATTGAGTAATAGTAGAAAACATATGTTTATGTGTGTAATTTTACATATGATATAGAGATTTGCCGCCATAAGTCACGCCTTAAAAACACGGTGACCTCACCGTGGCTTCCAAGAATTGAGACTTTACCTCGCCCCAATGCAACGTCTCACACTATTTAGAACTTTGGTTTTGTCACACACATACAATTAGCGATAGAAATATGTTATTTTCTATTTGTTTTAACATTAAAAATATAATTATTTTTAGAAATATTCAATATTTGGTCGTTTTAAAGGTATCAACGTGACCTTTCTAACAGTGTAATTCGTAAAAGAAAATACATATTTTTTATAATACTTTATCGAGTAATTAAATAAGTAATTTATAATGGGTATAAAATAAAAAATAGAAAAGGAAAGTAATTAATAAAAACCATTAAGGATGTAGAAGCGTAACTGATTTCTAACCATCATCCTCAAGTTTGGGATAGTAGAATGCTTACTTGTTACTTTTCATATAAACTCACTAAAGATTTAAATGTTTATGTTTAAATCCAAAAATCTTAGGGTTTCATTCAAAAACACTTATTGGTTTCACAATTATGTACCCTAAAAATTGATACCTAGTCCCTAATTTTGTGTGAATTCACAGGCAACCATACGTTAAAGGGTAGGTTCATCGCTGCATATATTAATCACTTGTGAAGTTATTGGGAAAAAATATAGTTTTAATGGGTCAACTCAATCCAACCTGTCCATTCTCACTTCTAATAGGTAACCCGTTTTGACTCATTACTAACATGTCGAACGTCTTTGTTGACTCAATATTGTCATAAGGTCTTCGATACAATCATTAAGGCATCTCTAATCGATTGGCCTTGAATGATACCTTGTCATATCAGCTTGGAAAAAACCAAGTTATACCACTGCGAGGCAAAAAAAAGTGTGGATAGGTTCCACAGCCACTTTTTATGGGTTGCAATGCCAATTTAATAAATAATTAATAAATTCATTCATGTTAAAGGAGAAAGTAAATAGACCAACAAGAAAGAGAGAAGAAATATATGATTCTCATTAATCATAAGCCCTTTAAATAGGGATGAGATACAAGTAGATAACTACAAGAGATAATAGTTCTAACCTATCTCAAATATGTTTATCTCTATCTATATCGTCATATTCATTAGACGATGGCACATTTATCCTACAACACTCCCCCTTGTGCCGAGTCAAAGGAGTGATGGTGCACAACTGTTGCCTCGTTAAAACCTTACGCCAAAATAAAAACCCAGTGGGAAAAATAAAAATAGGACGAAGGAAAGAGTACAACGCACCAGTTTATTTGCATTACATAGACTTTTCCTTTAGTCTAATAATCTCTCAGATTCTTACATTAATCATGAGAGTTAAGAAAAGAAAATGGTATATAAACTGTTGTCTCAACTAAAACCTTACACCAAGGAACAAAACCCAATGGGAAAAATAAAACCTTGGATGAAGGAAAGAGCACAACATACCAATACTACACATATAGTAGACTCCCCCTTTTGTCTGCTACTCCCCCTGATTTGTACATTAATCAAGGGAGTTTGGAAAGTCTCAGTATTCCAATACTTTATATATGTTTCCCAAATATGATTTTAGTTAATGATTTGGTAACCAAGCCTCTTCGTTATCATCCTTCAAACGAAATGGATCTTTCCTTTTATCCAACACTTCGACCGATCATGGGAGTGCTAGCCGGATGCGCTTTGTCCATATTAAATCGCCTGATTATTTTCTAGACATATGCGATTGGTGAATTAAAATCACAAACTCGGTGTCCTAGATTAAATAGATACATAAAACCAAGTTTTCCCAAGATCTTTCATCTCAAATTCAGATTTTGAATAGAATAAAGTTTATCTTATTCCATCAAGAGTATTTATTATGTTCATTACATCGACATATAGAGTTATGATTGAACATCTGGAACTCGTTTTCTTTATAAATACGCACGGGCACAGTTCATCGTTCTTATATCCCTTCCCAATGAAGTATTCACTTAGGCAGGTATACATATCCGCCTATGAGCGTTTCAATTTCATGGAAAACGCATTTTGTGGTTTCTACTAATATAATGTCATCCAACACTTTTATGTATCTCTTAATCTAGATCCCCATAGAGATATGTAGTATCCACATTCATGAGCTGCATTTCCTATCCTTCGGAAATTACTAGGCTAATTAATTAGCAGAACGTTATAACGTCCATCACGAGAGAGCAAGTCTTCTCGTCTTCAATCCATGGCGTTGTGAGAAACCTTGCACCAAAGGAGAGTCCTATACATCATGACTTAATTATTCTCATTACGCTTTTATGACAAATGAATTATCTATGTCTTACGGGCTTTACACTTGGTGGGTTAGCACTACCGTACCAAATACCCGTGTATTTGTCAAATGTAATTATCCTAGATTGCTTCTATTAGGTCAATTTGCTCTTTGTTGACATTTTTCAACTGAGCATGGTTCGATGTCATAGTGCTCTATCATCTCACGAGCAACAATATATGTGAATATCATCAATGAGTATGTACGATCTGTCCATCGACTCGTATGCACTTTCATAAGTCATTTGAGATTTATTTGATCTCTGGAATCAAATATTAACTTCGGAGCGTCCTCCAGTAATGATTCATAGACATAGTTTTAGTCAGAGATAATCTCATGAGAGGTTTATGTATTGATGATTAATGGTTGTGCCTTACTCACCTTTTCCTTTAGATGAGTATTTATCGAACCAAGTAGCCTCCCCCATTTCCTTTTGGGAGCCACGACCTCAACCATGCCTCCACCATGTGTGATTGCAACGCACTTTTCAATGGCGTTGTGCCCTTGTTTAGGGACTTTTAACCTTGCGGGTATATTTGCAGCTGGTATATGTGATCTCGTCACTTCATTAAACGTATCAGGTATTGAGTCTGATTCGTTTGACTTCAACTTTACATTGTGAAGTTTGGGGATCAAAATGAGAAATATAGGGAATATTCTATGACACTTCCAGTCGTTCCCATGGAAAATCCTTTTTCCTATCTCCCCTAACGACGGGAAGACTGTCTCATCAAAGTGACAACTCGCTAACTTAGCGGTAAGAGATCACCCGTCAAGGATTCTAATTAGCGGAAAATTGTTGGGGATTCATATCCAACATATATTGAATTTTTTTTAAGGACCCATTTGGGTGCGGCGTAGAGCGCAATTGGCACATATACTACACAACCAAACATGCATAAATGAAAAATATCAGGCTTATATCCAGTTACCAACTGGTACGCATGATACTGGTTGGCTAGTAGTGGGTCTAAAAACAAATGAGTAAGGCTGCATGTAATATTTGCTTAACCCCATGCAAATGCGGGTAAATTGGTGCGCATAACCAATGCCTTATATATCATCTATATTCTTTTGATGACAACTTTTATGAGACCATTTTATATATACACATGGGGTATAGGAAACTCTACATTGATTCGAATATATATATACAATAATTATCAATTCCTTGTGATGTAAATTCTCTAGCATTCCAAGTCATGTAGACTTGATGAGATAGTTAGGGTGGTGAGCCCTTGAATGTGTAACTAGTGCTAGAGTGCAGCACCTTATGTGGACAATAATACGATGTGCGTTCATCGTATCGAAACCAAAACCATAAAGTACTTCAATGGCCCGCACTCTGGTTGTTTATGTCCATTACCTTGTATTCGTTGTAAGAATGGAATGTTTTTGTATTACTTTTAGGATGGTCTCATTCTTGTCTTAGCTACGAATTAGGGTATACAAAAGTTTTAGGTATGACATATTATGATAGTGGTGTTGCTTCTTGTGCTACAGAAGTCAACAATTGTAATTTGGTTAATTGCTTTATTTTGCCTTTCACTCGAAAGATAGTGTGTTTATATGTATTTTTCAATAGATGGATCATTATGTCATAACCATGTGTCCCACAAGGTCATTTTGCAACATATATGTGTAATTGTCCCAAAGTTCTTTATTGGTGACATAATATGATTTGATGACCTAAGTAATTCACTAGTGTGACACATTTATTTCTCTAATATACGTTCCTTTCATATCATTAGAGTTGATGTACATATATACCCATTTCCATTCTTATAATACGATTTCCAATTAATATGAATATTTTAACAAGGTTCTCATTAATATAGTCTTTAATGACTATTAATCTTGTACTAACAAGAAAATGACAGTTCATCGTCTAAGTATTTTGGTTGGAGGAGTAAATATTAGTCTATCTTCTAAGATTATGTGAGATTTCCCACAAAACACTCAAGTTCTCCTCGATACATTCCTACACAAAACGGAGAATATTGAGAGTTTCGTATTTGTAATTTGGATGTATTCCTTTACATCTATAATGATTAATATTTGGTTTTTCATCAGCAAATGAATTAATTTAATACTTAAAATAATTTTCAAATAAACTTATGCTCAATCAATCTTAAATTAATCTGATATAGTTCATTTCAACTTGTTCCTTTTTTTTATGAGCAATTATTATTGCATTTTTCTTCTTATATTGTCCATTATCTTTTGGGCAGTAGTTGTATTTCTACTCCAAAAATTGTAAAACCCTTTTCGACTCTTGTCACGACCTTTACCATTTCCATAGTTTTGTCCATGGGGTTATAGATGTCACCCATGTGGAATTGTCTTTAACTCACTGTCCTTTAGAGTTGTTCCACCTCTATACTTTCATTATTGACCATGAGAATTTTCTTTGTCCCAACATATTTAGTGATTTGAAATAACCTTGTTATATCTCTCAACCACTTACAGTAGGTTGATGAATTTGTCTAAAGGTTATACTCTAGCTCACATTGGTTCATTAATATGATTACTGTTATATGAAAGGTGAAAATATTTTATGAGTTCCTTGTCATGAAGATTGAGATGTATTTTGAGTACAACAATTCTTTGTTGAAATCAGTCATTTTCTTGTAATCGAGTGGGTTTCATTCCACTGTTTGATTAGTTTGGAAAGTACATGGTACTAGATACTCCTGATTTTTCTTTTCAGGGTGTCCCACTGTCCTTAGGGGATTCTAGTTAATGGTATTCCATATGAAGGTTGTGACTAATGTATCGTCTCAAAAAAATCTCAAGATATTTACATGTATTTTAATAGGTGACTTTTAGGGTCAATATGTTTTGATGGGTTTTGTCTATCTTATGGTACTCAAGTTCTTTCGAGTCCAGGTGGTTGTAATTAATGGAGAATATATGATTTTTCAAATTCATGTTCTATAATTATGTTATGCATGAGATTTCATTATCATAATATTATTGGATTTTTGTATTTTTTAAAATTTTTAAAGTTTTGTTGATAGTACTTCATCAATATTTCAATATTCGAAAATAGATCGCAAAGACACTTTTAAATTTCCAGGTAGGAGGGGAATCACGTGGATTACTTAAGTCCCTTCAACCTTAGGGTTATTTACACCCGTTTGACAAAACCTTTCGGTGTTATGCAATTATTTCGTTTCAGGAAATACATGAATAACATTAATATTATGAGAGATTTTGACATAAAGTCGAATTTTTATTTTTAACATCTTAATAGTATTTTAAAGGCTTTTGGTAAAAAACCAAAGTACATAAGGGTAGGAAATGTAACTTCGATTTATTAATTAAGATTTGAATTATGAGTAGGAACTCATAAGATGATGATGATCATAATAATAGATAATCATATAATAATAATAATAATAATAATAATAATAATAATAATAATAATAACAGAAAGAGCAAGCATAAATAATACGAAATGTTTAAAATAAGTGCTATTAATTTAAATACTATTAAAAAATAATATATAATAATATAAGTAATTACTATGTATAAATTGAAATTTAAATATAATATAAATAAACCAACTACATAGGCTTAATGTGATTTAAGCGATAAAGCCTAAACTGTGAAACATAAAACACAAGCCAATCCAATTAAACAATATTTAAACAAAAGTGATCTAAGGTTCTCATATAGTCATGTATACCAATATGATGAATATTTAAGTTAGCCATTTAAATATACGAATATTGTAAACTAATTGAGAATGTCTAAATAAATCATGATATGTTAAAAACAATAAAAGTTATACTAATCCAACTAAAATTAAATGAGTTAAAGTCAAAAATTAAAATAACCAGTCGTCTAATTATTATTTAAATTAGTCTAAAAATAGGACTGATAAATCTTATTAAATAAAAGTAATTAAACATAGTTAATATAAACAAATAAATAAATAAATTGTAGATTAAATTGGTTTTAGATAAAGACATAAATAAATAATCATTTTGATAATTCAATATAAATCAAAAACTCATTAAAAAAAATGTTCAAAAATCAATTTACTAAAAAGAAATTGGTCATCGAAAAAAATAAACATTAATTTTTTTACTTTTTTTTATAAAGACAAACGTGATCCAAAATTTTTTTGATTCTTTTTAATGTATTTTTTTTACGGCTAATAAAAAGAAACCAAAATATTTAATTTAGATAATTATTAAAATCATAATGGATCTCATTCTTAAAAAAAATCGTAAATACCTATTTTGTTAATTTAATTATTCCAATCAAAAATTGATTTTTGATATTAATAGTGAAAATATAACAAAAAGATTTTCTAGATGAAATCATAAACTATATTTAATGTTAATATGATAGCAAAAAACTCACATACAAAATAAAAAATTTAAACATGCTTACTTGAATTAACGTAATGGGAAATAAGCCATAGAAGAGTGTCGGACAATTAACGGAACAACCATTAAGAGCAAAGTTAACATAAAAACGTACCTTAAATCGATGTTGATATCGTAAAAACCCTAGCTTCATGTCTTGATCAATTTCTCTTTTGGCGGAGCAACGTGCTGATAACATGTTAAAGGATAAAGTAAATAGAACAACAAGAAAAAGAGAGAATAAATATATGATTCTCATTAATCATAAGCCCTTTAAATAGGAATGAGATACAAGTAGATAACTACAAGAGATAATAGTTCTAACCTATCTCTAATATGTTTATCTCTATCTATATCGTCATATCCATTAGACGATGACATCTTTATCCTACAACAATTCATTCACTATTTCTTTTTTAAATTTTAAGAGTGTATGGTGGATTTGGTCCATGTGGTTTGATAGTTTTTTTTCACTAAGGTCCTTATGCTCTGTTTATTATGGTATTCAATTTGCTTTGGTCATGGTCCCTCTAACTAACGTTTTCATTAACTCCGTTAAATCAAGGGTTATTTTAGCTTTTTGTCTTTACTTTTGTCTTTTTGCTATAAAAAAGTAAAAACAATATATATATATAGGGAGGTTAATGCAAGGACGATATCTTTTACGAGAACGCGATAAACTTTTTTCATGTACAAAATCACATGTGATTTTGTACTAACATAAAAATCATATATGATTTTGTATGTGAATCAAAATCACTACATTAATCATATATGATTTTGTACATGAAAAAGCTATTCACGTTTTCGTAAAAAGTTAGCGTTCTCGTATGAACCTGCTCCTATATATATATATATATATATATATATATACTAGCAATGTGCCCGTGCAATGCACGGGGGAGAAATTTGATTCTAAGTGAAAAATGAAAATCTCTTGGATGTGTAGCTCAGTCGGTAAAAGGTGGAGCGACTTTGTTCAAGTTCGACTCCTACGGGAGAGGGTTGAAGCTCTCCGCTGGCCTCAACCGTTAAGTCATTTATAAAATGTCTTATCATATGCGGTTTCTAAGCGATAGGATCTGTCTGAGACCGGTCAAAGACATAGGTATAGAATGTGAGGATCAAAGTCAAATAGATGAACAATTTTGTGACATCTGAGTAACAGCCGATGTTTTAGAGAGTGTTTGATGTGGCAAATATTTAAGTCTTCATCTCACAAGAATATTTGAAATATTATTTATTAATACTTGCTATAAAACATGTTTATCAAACAGTAGCCAATCTTAATATCTTTACTTGAAAACATATCAATATTCAACAGTTGAGAAACATGTAATGCACGGGTTTTTCTTTTTTCTTCAACTTACGTACATTATTATTATTATTATTATTATCTATGATTAAGCACAAAATCACAAGGAACTTGCAGGTTGTAATACCTTTGTCCATTGCAACATTTTCTTGGTATGTGTTTGTCTAAAATACCTTTCGGTACCATCAAGGAAAATACTTAAAAATAGAATCATCTATTTGTAACAATGACCAGAGGGAAGTGGTAATTTTAGCTTATACCTTTCTAAAACGGATCAGTGAGCACATTTAGATCAAACCAAGAACCGGTTACTTAAAATCACAATCCTGAAGCAATAAGTTAACTGTCTGGACGATGTTTGATGTGTAAACTCTAGGACATTTGAATTTTTTTCGTAGGCAACACCTTTGTCTTTCCCGGTAAATATCCCTCGCCAAATAAAGTTGCCCGTGTGAAAATACTGATTCCGATAGATAAACACCTACATTCGAAATTAACAATTACTTTAGTTCATAAAAAAACCAATCTGACATATTTTAATAAACTTGCAAAGCTTCATCTTATCAAGTCAAGAAAAAATTAGAAAACACACACACACAGTGTTGGAAAAGAAAGTTGCATGATCCCTACCACTTCTTTTTACAGTTCTCTGTGTGATTTAAAAAAGTTAAGCATAATCCTTTTGGGAAGCAAAAAAGATGCATTTTGGTTAGGATATTGTGAAGCTCCAATAGAAGCATTAACCAAAACAAAGGAGTGAAGTACAAGAGGAATAATCAATAATAGAGTAACAGACTGTAAACCTGGCACCATTATAAAGTCGATGGCCTTATGCTCCAAAACATCGTCAATGAACTCTCCCAGTAAAGATTTTAAGTGAAGATCCAGTAGCAAGTACATGGCCCGACTGGAAAGGATAGAAAACTACATCTAGACTTGGGTCATTTAACACTCAAGAGAGTAGCATGTACAAAAACAAGCAAATGACACATTCAAGCACAAAAACTAATTACAGAATGCAAATATTTGTAAAACTCAATAACAAAATATAAGAAACCTTAACTAACTTGTTGTGCATAAAACCTCTGTGCAAATGATTAAACAAAAAAGAAACCAAATGTCAAAGAGACAAATTATATGCTTTTACCTGGGTAATCAAGGGGTAAAGAATATGCCTAAATATACATGTGCAGCGTGCACGTGATTTCCTAATATGAGATTCTTGAGCAGATTGTTTCTTTGATAGCTCTTCACCTAAATGATTAAAAAGGAACAATATCATAGCTTCGTAGTCTTTATCATTGAGATAATGTTTGACATTCTTTAACAAATTAAATATATACCGAAAAAGTACAAGATTTTGATGCCTGTTATCATTCACCTGGTATGGGCCAGGCGTTGTGGGTCTTGAGAAGAAGAAGTGTCTTTCGAGATGGGGTTACTATGGGAGGAAAGGGTTATGAATATGGAGATGGAGACACATATGAGAAAAACAGGGATGGAGATAGAGATGCAAAATGTGAAGATACAAAAGAAGATCTAGAGCAGAATAGTTACCTGTATTTGAAGATCATGACGAACCGAAAGCAAAAGCAAGTAAGAACAGCATAATATTTTCCCAAACGGAGATGGTACTGGAGAAGGAGACGGTGATGTCAGTTGTTGGTGAAAACGAAGATGGTGATGTTGGTGCGGAACAACTATATTCTCGAGAGTGAAACCCAAAAATATAAAACAAAACCCTAAAGTAAAACCCATAAAGATGTAAAGAATGGAATCATTACCTTGAATCCAGGATGGTGAAGGGAGGCAAGGTGGAGGAAGAAAATCCTTGAGAAAGACAACCAATCAAATAGTTTAGGAAGAAAATCCCTCCTCACAATGCTCTGTAGCATCGAATGGAGAAAAACCTCTGAATTAGGGTTCATAAAAAACATACGTAAATCATACCTGAGAAAGAAAAATATCCAAGAAGAACACAGAGATTAAAGACCCGTTTGTCGATAATCTTCATTCGTTTGA
This sequence comes from Silybum marianum, assembly GCA_036898165.1. Lineage (NCBI taxonomy): Eukaryota > Viridiplantae > Streptophyta > Magnoliopsida > Asterales > Asteraceae > Silybum > Silybum marianum. Next base: position 24,123,886 of record CM072533.1, on the reverse strand, counting down.
TTCTTGAATATTTTGAACAGTCATCCCTAAAATACGTGAAAGCATGTAGAAATTTGAATTTGAACTTGGAATGGGGCTAAAATTTGAGATTTTGTTTGAATTTGAATTTGAATTGAAATTTGGGTCAGAGCATGGGGAAGAAAAATACAAGCTTTTGAAACAGGAAAGCTGGAACCGGGTACAAAAATACTGGGTTCAAAAAAAAGATGATCATGAACTATCCCTCTTTGGTGGTTGAGATGGGGAGGCAAAATGATGCACTGAAGACTTGTACTTAATGTATCTCAATTTGTAATTAAGAGATTTTATGACTTCAAGCTTTAAAAGGTAGTATTCTATGCTTTAAAAATTGTATTTAAGACATTTGGTCAAACCAATATATAAGTAGTATAGATATATATATTATCACACACATATATATATTACGATATTAAAATTTTAAAAGAAATAAAATAGAATATTATTGGGGATTTGATTTCTTTAAATTATTTAAAAAATTAATTATATTAAATAGGTTTTAATGTTTCAATGCAATTAAACCTTTAAATTAAATAAACCAAATTATAAATCATATCTTATTTTATTTAAAGCAAATAAAATAAGATATGGTTTTAAGATTGATTTGTATAAATTAAAAAAATAATTATGTTAAAAATGATTTAATGTTATTGTTTTTTTTCTATTGTAATAGACAAATTTATCGTCGATATTTTAACACCAAAATCATTAACAACCACTAAAAATGAACTCCATGTTATCATGCTAATATTAGGAATTTCCTTTACATATTATTTTCCATTCTAAAACTTAAAATCAACTACTTAGATTTTAACAAATTAAAAGATTCATAAACTCATCTTTGTAACTTCAAATTCAATAAATCCCTACACAAACTTCAACCATATTTTCATGTCAAAGTAGAAAAAAATACTAAAAGCCTAAACTTAAATTGTATTTAATATAATTAATTTTTAAAAAAAATTAAACAAATCAAATCTACAATGATATTCTATTTTATTTATTTTTAGTTTTTAATATCATATTATATATATATATATGTGTGTGTATATAAAAATTGTTTTTTACTTTTTTTAGAAAAAGGGTAAAAAAATAGACAAAAGACTAAAATGGCCCTTGATTTAACAGAGTTAATGAAAATGTTAGTCAGAGGGACCTTGACCAAAACAAATTGAATATCACAAGGACCACATCTACAATAAATATAGTACAAGAACCTTAGTCAAAAAAAGTATCAAACCACATGACCAAATCCACTATTCACTCAATTTTTAATTATAAATTATGGACCGACTTATGATTGGGTAAAAAAGGTTTATGTAACCATGAGAAAAGGAAATCTGATATATCAGAGCCATGAACCTGTTTTCACCTGAAGAGATGCTCCCATAGGTCTTATTAAAATTACTGATAAAAAATACAAGGGGCGTGGCGTACTGGTTGATGTTCTAAGGGATGTGGCGGAAATCTCATATGTCCAGGATTTGAATCTAGGCGTACACAACAATTGTGATCATTTATCAGGACTAATGTATTACAGTCATAATTTATCAAAATTAATCCAGACATATATAACCTAAGACATTAAAATAAAAACAATTTTATCGTTATTTCAATTTTAGGTAACCATGAATTACTTGTATTTTTTGGAAACATTTTTCATAACTTTTAATTTTTAACATTTAGTTTTAGCGAACGAAACCCAATTTTTTTAATTAATTTACATTTTGAGGTATATGAATTTAGTAATGAGGTCCCTTAAATAATAAAAAGTTGAGTAAACTATAATTTCTTCATATGGTTTGTTAAAATAACACATTTTATCTATAGTTTCAAAATTACAAGGTGGTCATCGTATTTTGTAAACCGAATTTAATTTCTGCCTCTAATGATCATTAAAAATCCAGTTAAAAGATATGCATTTTCGTCATTTTTCGGTTTGTTGTCTTTTATACAATCAAAAACAACATAGACCAACATCATAAAATCAATTTTGATCGGACATTTAATGAAGTTTTTTAATGATCATTAGAGAAGGGATCTAATTATAACATTTTTGTAAACTAAGATAACCATTTTATAATTTCGAAACTGTAAAAACAAAGTTTTATTTCCAACAAACCACACGGACCAAATTTATAATTTACTCTTAAGAAGTTTTGAATTATAATATTTTAAAACAAATGTCTTAATTTACTATTTCATAAAATATAAAGGAAACGGAAATTGGTTTTATGGAAATACATTTTTTTACTTTAACATCAAGGAAACAAGGAAGAAATATTCCTGCTCGTTGATTTATTTAACTTGTGATAAGATTTTTTGGGTCCAATTGGGATTATCTTTTTTGGCATGGGGGTTTGAAAAAAAATATATAAACATGACCCTCACACCTCAATTATGCACATATAAAATGCCCCAAGTGTTGGGGAAAATGCACCTTTTAGTAATTCAAAATTTAAAAAATAATAATAAAACATAAAAATGTTAATGAAAAATGTTATCATATAAGAATGAAAAGTAGTACCGTTAAAAATGTTAATTAAATTTAAATAACTTCATATTTTGGAGAATAACATAGTGATCTTTTAGGTAGCATTTGGTACCTAGAACTGATATAACAAGGATTTACAGAAGAGTCGACAAACTTCTAAATCTTTTAGCTGACGAATCTACCACCGTAGCACTCAGAAATAAAAAAAAAACTCTTAAAAATTAAGATAAAACTTTAAAAACGTTTTTATTAATCAACCATAAACTGAATATCAATGTAAATAATAATCCTATTTATAATGAATACTAGCTAAGAGATGACTAGGAAAACTTAAATTTAAACTAATCTTAATTCTATACCAACTATAAAACTAATTAATAAAAGAAAGCTAATAATAAAAATCCTAATATAATATTCTCTTACAAATGAATGTTGACGATATTTTTTTGACTCAACAAACCCTAATATTATAAAAGTTTTTCAGCCTTAATGGTGAAAAGGTTTCAGATGAATATGATGGGAGAAATGATTTTTTTTTTATTACAAGTCAAACAACTTTCCACGGGGATTTTTATAAAACAATTTAAGTATATATTTGAAATTTTGAAGAAATTCAAAATGGAGAATTGTACTCCTACTAAAACCTCGATGACACCTGGTTCTAAGATTGGAGTTGATTCTGATGGAAAAGCTGTTGATCTTAGGAACTATAGAGGTATGATATGTTCTTTGATGTATTTAACGGCAAGTATGCCAGATACAATGTTTTCTACATGCCTTTGTGCAAGATATCAGACTAAGCCTAAAGAGTCACATCTTTCTACATTAAACGTGTTTTCAGATATCTTAAATATACTATGGTCTTTGGTATCCGAAGGATACAATTTTTGAGTCGAGACATATTCAGATGCAGATCATGCAGGTTGTATGCTTGACAGAAAAAGCACGTCTTGACACATTCAGTTTTTGGGTGACAAATTATGAGTTGGGCCTTCAAAAATCGAAACTGCGTGTCAACTTCAACTATCAAGGCTGATATATAGCTGCTGCTAGTTGCTAGCCACAAGTCTTGTGGATGTGCACACAACATAAGGATTGCGGGTTTAACTATAACAAGATCCCCATCTACTATGATTCCGAGAGTGCCATTGCTATTTCAGCCAATCCGGTGCAAAATACATAACAAAGTACATTGACATACAATATCATTTTATTAAGGATCACGTAGAAAAAAAAAACTAAAGTTGAATTACATTTTTGTGAGTACAGAATATCAACTTGTTGATTTGTTTACAAAAGTTTTGGATGAAAACCGATTCAATTTTCTGATGTCCAAGCTACGCATGTTGAATCTGAGAACTTCAATTTTTGCCAAAAATGTCTGAATTTTATATAAAATTTCTTCAGTAAGTTGAAAATTTTAGTTTTCTAATCAAGGTTTCATTTTTGATTGAGAAATTCTAGTTTTCATCATATTTGAATTTTCTTTATGTTCAAATATTTTTTTAAGAATTCTATATTTTCAAAGAATGATACAGTGTCTTTGTTTCTTCGTGTTTTAATTTTGTTTTCTATGATATCTGTCTGTTAATAGTTGCTCATGTTTACAGGAGGAGTGAGAATTTTTATCTGGTCATAATTTAGGGTGGGGGGCACTTACATTTTTGATTGAATTTTTTTTGTGAGACAACTAATTTTTAGGCATTGACCAAGGGTATATTGTAAATCTTTCTGATTTTCTACTAACCCTAAATGATGAAAAATGTTTTTGAAATTTCAAAATATCATTTTAGAGGGAGCTAAAGTGTTTTGAACATTTTTTGAGCTTGAACTAGTTCAAATTTGTACATTTTTTTTGGATTTATTGAAAAATATTTGAAAAATGTCTAAGTGGCGACAAAATCTGGTTCTCGCACAAGTTTTTGGTGAAAAACCAACGTTATCGCACAAGCTTTTTGTGCGACAAATCCAAGTTATCGCATATGTGTTGACAACTTCTTGGTAAACAGTATTATCGCACATGTGTTGTGTGACAACTCTTGGTGAACAATGTTATCGCACATGTGTTGTGCGATAACTCTTTGTCCTTATCGCATATATGTCATGCGATAAGTTGACTTTTTGGTCAAACTTTTTTGTTGACCAGTCAGTTATTGACACGTGTATCTTGTTTGACATGTCTCATTTTTCGAATTTCAATTTATATATATCCTTCAAGTTCAAACATTCAAAATTTACTATCCTTATTCATCTTCGAGCATTTTTTTTCTCTGGTAATTTGAGTTTTCATCAATCTTGAATAGTGTGATATTGAAACTTTCATATCGATTCAGTCTCAAGGTTTGATTTCTTGTTTCGTCATTCATTTTTTGGGTTATATTTCTTGATTGAACTATCCTTTTAGTTTATTGTTCATATATTGCCTATGATTATTCATATTCATCTTACAAATCGAAGTATTTTGTTTATTCGCGGACTTGGGTACAATCTTGTTTCATTTCTAGAATTGATTATGTGAAAATCACGGTTGAGTGTTTGTCATAGACTCAAACATCCAAAGTTATCACAAAACTATGTTATTCATATTCATAGTTATCGCACAAAACTACATTTCAAAGTTATCACACAAGCTTTGTGCCACAACTTCAAGTTATCGCGCAAGCTTTGTGCAACAACCTCACTCCTTAGTGATTTGTGATGAGCCCTTGATGTGTTGTGTGATAACCCGCAGGCTCAGAATTTCTTTTTGATTTTTTTCATAACTAATTTACAAAGGTTTTTCAAGTTTTATGCTAACAAGTGTTCCTCTCAAGATTTTAATGACAAACCCACATCATGATGACAACGCATTTGATGAGGACAATTTATGCCCGCATACAGATCTTTCGTATCATCCGTTAATGATGTAAATCCGAATTACCTTTTGAACACACCCGATGAGTTTTTCATACTCCAACCCAACAACGACATTCTTGACTTCATGTAGATTCTCAAAGGCCATCCACTCCAAACTGCATAACCCAAATCTTCCATCATATGTCACATATATTTGCAACAATTTTGGAAGACACTCACTTTCCATCCGGTAGTGAATGATCCACATTTCACAACTCAGATTGACCAATTTGAAACCAGGCTCACCTTAAACAGACTAAGAAGACTACTTGGTCTACCAAAGCAAGATTCATTTCCTAGTAGAACCAAGTTTCAAGACATGGTTTCAGAAGAAGAATTATGTGTAGATATGATTTCTTAGGGATGCACCGATATTTTGACCAAACCTTATGTTTTCAAGAGGATGTTTTTACCACCTCTTTGGTACACCTTGTTCTTTATTCTCAACTGGTGCCTGAAGTCAAAGCATACTGGACTTGATCGGTTCTAGATATCAGTCCTAAGCATGTTTCATGGTGTCGTTTACAATAGACACACTGATTATGCAGTTCTTATCTAGAACGAGCTAGTTGAAGTTGTATCAGATAAATTAAAGAAATCAAGAGCTCGTACATTCATTCCTTTTCAAAGATTTCTACAAATCTTCATTAAACGTATGCTCAAAGGGATTGAGAATATCCCAAGAAGAGAAAATGCAAGAGTTGGTACGACGAAAACGAAGTAGTATCTAAGGTGTCTGGAACTTGAGTTCCCATATATACGACCTATTTCAGCGGAACTCCTCGCTTATTCAAATCATCAAGCACCATGTGTGATAGCTTATATGAGTGAAAATACATTGATGGTTCAACCATAATCGGAGGGACCTGCCCACAATGACTTTCATGCCTCAGATATGCATAGTGTAACACCCAAAAATTTTAGAAAGTTAATTTATTATAGTGAGACCGTATTTTAAAAGTTTAGGGTTGGTTGGTTTGATTTTGGGAATAGTTTGGCAATTAATAGGAGAATTATTATTGAAAATTATTTTTCTATGAATGTGGTTTGTTGGTCCCTAAGGAGTCTACAAGAGTTCTTGGATATAGAAACAGTTTGTAGAAGGGGGGGGGGGGTTGAATACAAACACAAATTTTTGGTTTTTACATTAGTTTATATTGCATAAACAAATTTACAGTTACAAGCGGAATTAGAACAAGTTTAAACCTATTCTATTGTAACTAAGAAATCACTAAGAATGATGCACAAGAAAGAAGTAAGAAGAAATACAGAGGGGTTAAGACAAAAGGTTGCATGCACACAGATGAAGAAGATATCTTCATATTGTTTATACCCGTTTGCATTTAATGCAAGACAAAAGGTATGTGCAACGTGGCAAGCATCCATAGGAGACTTGTCCTTTGCTCAGAATACAACCATGTTTTTGGCCGCATATGAACAGTACCATATCAGATATGATGGGGACATAAGAGACAATTTGTACATCGTTCTCTGACACGGTATAGGGTTTATATTTTGTGCATCGAGGATAAGGTGCACGTTAATCTTGTATGAGAAGCTTCACTTGATCGCTGAGACTGAATCTTCAAGGATGAACTTTCAGTATAGCTGAGGCTTCACAAGACTTCATACTTTGGATAGATAATCTTTGCTATCGTTGAACCGCCTCAGGTCACGTAGCTGATTATCTCTTTCTCCAGCTTGGTCTTTGACTTTCGGTGAGTGGCCATTTGGTGTGATCGCTGATCTTCAAATCTTCAAAGATAAGCTTAAGGTTCCTTGATCTTCAGCGATCGCTGATGGCAGTCAGCGTATGCTTATCGCTGAATTTGAACTTAAACTTAAACAAGGAATTTCACTAAGTGTAAAGAGGAATCATATTGAAATCATTGAGAGGAGTTATGATCAACAATCTCCCCCTATTTGATTATGATTAAATAATATGAGAAAGTTACTTGAAGAGATTAGTAAGGACTTAAGAAATAATTAAGAAAAATTTCTAAGTACTAATCTGTGAGATCTTTTTCAGCTAATCTATTATATCTATTGAGTTTCATTTATAAGGATATGAAAACACAATTTTTACAAGTAGATGCCTTAAGTACATTCACTGATTTAAATTTTAGAGAGAAATAATAGTGAGTAAGGAGATAAGTAAAGAAGTTAGAACTCTTATGTTCATTGTCCCATTTACTATTTTCAGGGATCTTTTCAGTACACAATTGGAGTAGAGTACTTCATTTAAAATTTCATTAATAATCTAAAGACATTACATGAAAAATGAAATTACAAATTTACAAGTAAAGGGAAGTACAATACACTGAAGAGAAATACAAAGGAAAAAAAAATCAGTCAGAGAGCTTTTCGTGTCTTCTTCGCATTTCATTTTCATAGAGTCTCTTCTGTGTATTTGTTAGAAAAGTACACACACAGATTTAGGTAGAGGAAGAGATGAATCAAGCCAAACTCATATTATTGATTGGAGAATTGCAATTACACCAAGAACACCGTGGAAAACACACACATGAAATTAGGAGTCGACTCTCATAACCTTTCCTCTCAACCTTAAGACTCCTTATATATGGCCCATTACATTCGAAGCCCAAGCCCAAGTCCAATTACAATTACAATTAAATGGACTACAATTAATTATGCTAACTTTATAAAATTTTCTATCTAATTGGGGCTAATTAGATCTAACAATCTCCCCCTAAAGTTTTATAAAGGAAGCATCTGTGTCTTCAAGAAACATCTTAAAATAATCTCCCCCTTGCTTTCATTTAGAAAACTTTAGTGTTGCTGGTCTTCAAAACTTTCCAAGCTTCCCCTTGAATAAAGCTCATAATCTTCAAAGGATGGGGTTTCGAAATACTTCGTCAACAGCTTGGATAACCATAACAAACACCATTCGGAAGAGAAATAGTATGAAAAATATAGTTTCTTGATCAACAACTGTTCAAATTGGGAAGATAAGCCGATTTCCTCATAACTTCCAGAAGATTGACCAACCAAATCCAGATCCAATCTTTACAATCAGATGAATGATTATCAGTACTCAAGTCTCTAACACAAAATAAAGTTGCCAGAACACTGATTGTAGACACTCAACCTTCTGCTTGATCAGGACAGAAAGATGATTGAAGACACTCAATAGTCTAGCATCTTGAGAAAACGGTGCAGAAAAATGATTGCAATCACTCTATACTCTAAGTGATCAAGTCAGAACACAGATTGCAAGCATTCAGCGGTCTTGCCTCAAGAATAAATCTTCAGAGAAATGATTGCTGAAACTCACACTTCTAATCAATCCAATCAAATACTGAATCAGTCACCCAGTTATGAAAACTTTTCAAATCCGACTCTTCAAATTTCACAAGCTGGAATTTTAACCTAGAAAATCAAACATTTGACTTTAACAAGTCAAGTCACGAACAGTAGCTGAAGGGCTTGATACGCGATATAAAGTATGCAAGGGATGATATCGCAGGGCTATGAACAGACCAATGTAGCACGAGGTTGTCTTGGGTTATAGAAATAATGAAACAGTGATTTTCTCGAACAAATATGCGGCAAACAATAAATCAGAGTGATGCCACACTTGCTTTACGCGAAAAGCTTAGAACAGTGTCCCCCTCCTACGACTTAGCACGGTTGTCCCGCTAACGGGGTGGGGTCAAGGGGCAACGCCCTTGCGGGGTCTGGGGGCTGGCCCCCCCTTCCTATCCAAGCTTGACAGGTGACATATACCTTTTGTCTTGCATTAAATGCAAACGGGTATAAATAAGATGAAGATATCTTCTTCATCTTATTGCATGCTTCCTTCTAACCTAAACCCTCTGTATTCTTTCTTCCTTCCTCTTGTGCATCAAACTTAGTGTTTCTTAGGTACAATAGAATAGGTTTTAAACTAGTTCTTATTCCGCTTGTAACTGTAAATTTGTTTATGATATATAAAATAATTTAAAAAACAAAATCTATGTGTTTGTATTCAACCCCCCCCCCCCACTTCTACAAACTGTTTACTTATTAATAAACTCTTGTAGACCCTTTAGGGACCAACAAGTGGTATCAGAGCAGTGTTTATTTCTTTTAACTCTAAAATAATTTTCTTATAAACTATTTTAAAATGTCAAACCCTAATACGAACTACAATGACGATGGATCGTTAGCTAAACCTCCAAGATTTACCCATGATAATTTTCCATTATGGAAGGAAAGAATGTCTTTGTTTCTAGAAGGATCAGATCCAAAGATCCCTTACTATCAAGAAACGGACCATTTGTTCCTACAACTATTGTAGCTGGTGTTCCTGCCACCACTACTACTCCAGCCATCTCTGAATGGAGTATCATTAAAACTCCTAATCGATGGACTGAAGAAGATAAGAAAGAAATTGCTATTGATTCAAAAGTTAGATCTATAATAGTAATGTTTTTACCAGATGAAGTCTATCATTCTGTTATGAAAATGAGAACTTCTAAGGCCATGTGGGATACTCTATGTATCCAATATGAACGACCCTCTGAAGTACAAGTCACTAGGTGCATAAACCTTGTAAGACAATATGAGAGTTTTATGTATCACAAAGGTGAATCTCTTTCTAAAATTCAAGCGTTTCAACTGTTTGTTGATTGATCTTAAATCAGTAAACAGAGTGTACTCTAACGCTGAAATACTAACCAAAATCATGGAGGCACTACCCGATCAATGGGCAGTGTACACTAATGTTTAAAGTTGTCAAAGAATCTTGAAATTCTGTCCTTAAGTGCATTATATGGAATGCTCTTAAATGAGTAACAATCTCAACTTCTGAGGAAGAACCTCATAAATGAACTCAAAGGTGCCAAAAGTACTTCTTTGGCACTTGTGACTTCAGAGGCAACTCCTATTAAAAATGTTTCTTCTTCCACCATTACCTCCATCACTGAATTAGGTCAAACTGATTTTGAAGATCAACTCACTGATTCTGACATCTCTGAGTTTGATAACTCTCTAGCTCTCTTAACAAATAATTTTAAAAGATTCGCTAGAAGAGCAACTTTCGAAAACCTTCAAATCTCTCTGACTCTGAAAAGCAAAAGACAATGCCCGCTGAGAAAGCCTCAGCTATATGCTTCAACTGTCACCGAAAGGGTCACTTCGCAAGTGAATGTAGATCAAAGAAAGTTGCCGCTCCTACCACCTCCTAGACCTCTGATAAAAAGGAAAAGTATTTGAAATTGAAAAACAATTATAAGGATCTAAAGAAATACCAGCAAAAAGGCAAAGGCCTTATCGCTGAAGAAGTTGATTGGGACGCTGAAGATGAATGGGCTAAGACCTCTGAAGAGTTTGGCTCTGATGAAGAATATCTTGCCTTCTTGTATCTAATGGCAAGAATAGAGGACGCTGAAGAAGCTACTGAAACTTCTTCCTCTGAGTCCCCTTCTACTCAGGTAACCATTCCCTCTATCTCCTTACTCTCTGAAAGTGATAAATTGTCAGCCCTCGATGCTATGACTGTTGATTTTTATAATGCTTTAAATGGTAAGATTAAGGCCGAAAAGATTAACACTGATTTATCTGAGAAATTGAAAAATTGCCATCTAAAAATCAAAGAACTTTCTAAATTGAGGAAACTCTCAAGGACCAAGTCTTTGCAAATCAAACCATAAGCATCGAGAAGCAGCAAGCTATTGCTGACAGGGAAAAGGCTATCGCTGAACTTAAGTCTGAAAAGGCCACCATCGAAGGATGGTGTAAGGCTTCTGATAAAGTAAATAAGATCATCAATGCCCAAATACCTATGAAAGTAAGAAGTGGGTTAGGCTTTAACCCTGAAAAGGAAGAATCCGAGAATTATCGTTCCATGCTCAAATTTGGAATGTTTGTCTCTTCTATCCCGGATCCTTCTTCTTCAACTTCTTCCTCTTCTATTAAAGAGAAGTTTCCTGTGATAATTCTATGAAGGTGATCAAGAACGAGTTCCTAAGAATAAGATCGCTCAGAATAGGAACAAGAAATCCTCTGAGAAAAAATCTAAATCTAGGAAGAAGGTCTCTGACTTTTCTCAGAGACCAACCCCAGAATTAAGATCGATCTCACTCCTACCCCTGAAAAAGTTGTCATACCTCTAAGGACTACGGATAAAGGAATCTTGGTCCTATCCCTGAAAAAGTTCCTGCTTTCTCTCTGAATTCCAAACCCTTTAAATATAGGAAGTGCTATCACTGTGGTGAAACTACCCATTGGTGAAACTACCCACATTGCAAGTAAATGTCATAATGCTACTAGAGTTGATAAACTAGCTCATGGAAAGAAAGTAGCTCAAGCTGATAAATCAGCGAGAGTGAAATCCACCAAGGTTGCAAAACCAACAAAGGTGAAGATATCCACTGAAGAGAGTTCTTCAGCTAGTAGCTCCTCCGCCAATCCTTTATCTAACCAAGCAGGACCCATACTAGTATGGGTACCTTTAAACAAATAATCTTTTGTTGTATACAGAGTTCCAAAGGTATATGGTATCTTGATATTGGATGCTCAAGGCATATGAGTGGCAGAAAATCTTTGCTCTCTGATTACAAAGAAGAAGTTGGTCCATCAGTGACCTTTGGTGGAAATGGCAAAGGATACACTAAAGGTTATGGAATTCTATCAAACGGAGCCACATTGTTTTCTCGTGTCGCCTATGTTGAGGGAGTAAAGCACAATCTTTTAAGCGTTAGTCAGTTATGTGACAAAGACTTCAAAGTTCTATTCTTAAAGAATAGATGTGTTGTCACTAACGGTAATGATAAGGTTGTCCTGACAGGCTAAAGAGTGGAAAACGTGTATGTCATAAATATGAATAGTTCTCACTCTGAGAACATGTACTTTATCTCTAAAGCATCCACTGATATAAACTGGTTATGGCATATAAGACTCTCTCACCTCAACTTTAAGACAATAAATGAATTATCTCAAAAGAATCTAGTCAGAGACCTCCCAAATCATACCTTTACAAATGAATCTCTTTGTTCAACGTTTGAAAAGGGAAAGCTGACAAAAGCCTCCTTCAGGTCAAAGCAAATTTCTTCGGTGACCGCTCCTCTTCATCTACTCCATATGGATCTATTTGGACCTGTCAATGTCCAATCTATTTTTGGATAGAAATATACTTTGGTGATTGTTGAGGAATACTCCAGATACACATGGGTGTTCTTCCTTCGATCCAAAAGTGATAACCCTGATATGATAATTTCTTTTATCAAAAGGATGAAAGTTCTAAACAATATAATTGTTCTTTCCATAAGAAATGATCATGGTACTGAATTCAAAAACAGCATTCTGGTGAACTTCTTTGAAGAAAAAGGCATCTCTTACAACTTTTCCTCAATAAGAACTCCTCAGCAAAACGGTGTTGCTGAAAGAAGAAATCGAACTATCATTGAAGCGACTCGCTCAATGCTCAGCGAATCGCATCTACCAACTCAGTTCTGGGCTGAAGCAGTCAACATAGCGTGCTTCACTCAAAATCGATCCCTGATAGTTAAGCGATTTAAGAAGACCCCCTATGAATTGTTTCATGGGAGAAGACCTACTCTGAAATATTTCCATATCATTGGATGTAGATGTTACATTCTGAATGACAGAGATTATTTGGGTAAGTTTGATCCAAAGGCTGACGATGGTATATTTCTTGGATACTCTTCTGTACCCAAGTCTTTCAGAGTCTTCAACAAAAGAAGACAACATGTTGAAGAATCCATGCATGTTAACTTTGATGGATCTCGTCCCATTCTTACTTCTCATACTCATGATGATGATGAAGAATTGAATGGTTGGATGGGATCCCATTATGGGGAACCTGAAACGTATTTCAGCAATCAACCTCCTGCTGAAGAATGTGATGACGAAATCCCTGTAAATCCTTCAAGAGACAATCATCCATCTTCAGGGATGCATGTTACTCCTTTAAATCAGATTCCTATTGTTGATTCATCTCTTGGAAATTCCTCGGTGAACAACCAAACTACGTCTGAAAATCAATCCCCTGAATTGATTTTAAATGAAGTACCTGTTGCTGAAACAACAAGTCCTATTCCAGAAACTGAAGAACAAGTCGCTGAATCTGCTGTTGATCTCTCTCCTCAACCACCAGCTTAGTGATGGACTGCAAATCATCCAATCAATCAGATTATTGGTGACCCCAATGCAGGTATCAAGACACGTAGAGGTATAGGTAATATCTATCTTCATGTTAACTTCATTTCTCTCTCTGAACCTAAGAAGATAGATTAAGCTATCTCTGATCCTAGCTGGGTTTCAGCTATTCAAGAAGAACTAACTGAATTTTGTAGAAATAAAGTTTGGAATCTTGTTCCTAGATCCTCTGATAAAACTGTCATAGGAACCAAATGGGTTTTCAGAAATAAGCTAGATGAAAACGGGACTATAATTCGCAATAAGGCTAGACTTGTTGCTCAAGGTTATAGACATGAAGAAGGGATTGACTATGATGAGACCTTTGCACTTGTAGCTCGTTTAGAAGCCATAAGACTCTTTTTAGCTTATGCTGCCCATAAAGATTTCAAAGTTTTTCAAATGGATGTTAAAAGTGCTTTTCTAAATGGAAAACTCAGCGAGGAAGTTTATGTTGAACAACCCCCTGGCTTCTCAAACCCTAACCATCCTGGTTATGTTTTCAAACTTGAAAAAGCTCTTTACGGGTTAAAACAAGCTCCTAGATTTTGGTATGATACCCTTTCTAAATTTCCTCTTAAAAAAAAATTTGTTCGTTGAAAAATTGACCAAACCCTGTTTTTAAGAAAATATAAAGGTCATACTATACTCGCTCAGATATATGTTGATGACATTATCTTTGGTTCGACAAGACCCAAATTATGTACTCGTTTCGCTGCAAGAATGCAAAAGCAATATAAAATGAGTATGATGGGTGAACTAACGTATTTTCTAGGTTTGCAGATAAAGCAATCTGACAAAGGAATTTTTATTTGTCAAAGCAAATATGTGAAAGACATGCTGAATAAGTTTGATATGAATCAATGCTCAGCGATGAAGACCCCTATGGCACCTCCTCTGACTTTGAGAAAGATCCCAACGGGAAACCAGTCAATGTCACTGCCTATCGAGGATGATTGGATCTCTGCTGTATCTTACAGCGAGTAGACCTGACATCATGTATTCTACATGTCTCTGCGCTCGGTATCAAGCTGAAACGAAGGAATCCCATCTAATTGCTGTAAAGCGAATCTTCAAATACCTGAAAGGAACTCCAAATCTAGGTCTTTGGTATCCCAAAGGCTCAGGATTTGATCTTATTGGTTATTCTAACAGTGACTTTGCAGGTTGTAAGATAGATAGAAAGAGCACCACTGGTGGGTGTCAGCTACTAGGTGGAAAGTTAATTAGTTGGACAGCAAAAAGCAAAACTCAGTGTCCACCTCCACCGCTGAAGCTGAGTATGTAGCCGCTGGTAGTTGCTATGCTCAAATCCTTTAGATGAGAAATCAACTCAGAGACTACGATCTCAAGCTCTCTAAAATTCCTATTTATTGTGATAGTACTAGTGCTATTGCCATTGCCAACAATCCTGTACTTCACTCCAAAACCAAGCACATTGAGATCCGATATCACTTTATCAGAGATCATGTGATGATAGGTGAAGTTAAGCTTCATTTTGTACCCACTGAATATCAGCTCGCTGATCTTTTCACCAAGCCTCTTGATGAAACTAGATTCAATCTACTTATCAGCGAACTAGGTATGTTGAACGCTGAATAATTTCTTATTCAGTGACTTACAACAAGTGATACAAATAAAGCCTTCAAACTTTCCATTCGCTGAACTCTGATTCAGCGATATCTGGGCCATCTCCTCAGGTATTATCTTCTAATCCTTATCACTCTTTGATATCTTTTCTAATCAAAGAATGAACCTCTGAAAATAAACTCCTCACTGACAATCCTTTATTTGTCATTGATGAAGATTTTCAAATTAATAATGATAAACTTTTCTTATGGATAATTATCATTATAAACTTTTTTTAAAATAAGAAAAGGACACGTCAGATCTTTTTCTGACACACGACGGACCGCGACATTTCCTTTCCAATTCTTTTCTTGGAACGTGCGCCAGGTCATCATTTCTTTTTCAAAAAGCTAAAACCGTCGTTTAGCACTCCCTTCTTTCTCTCTCCTCATGCTATTTAAGCAATTCTTTTGCCTCATTTGCCTCTTTACGCTTTCATATCTCTCCAAAGGCAAAATAACTTTCAAATCTTCAAGCTTTCTCAAGAACACCAAGAACACGCACTTGTGCGTTTTTCTCTTCTCGAACTCACCTAAGGTTTGATCTAAACCTTTACTTAAAACTGGAAACATCTTGTTTCACATCTTCTTAAAATGCAATTGATAGAGATATCATAATAGCTTCAAAAGGGACTAGGTTCTGAAGATATAAAGATCTGAAGAAAAGACAAAGAAAAGCCTACGGCATAAACTTCTGAAGTGTCAACTTCAGAAGTTATGAAGATTTTCTAAAAAGTGTCTTCAGAAGTGTCTTCAGAACTTCTTCAGAAACTCTTCAGAAAATTTTCATAACTTCTGAAGTTGACACTTCGGAAGTTTATGCCTTAGGCTTTTCTTTGTCTTTTTTTTTGGATCTTTATATCTTCAGAACCCAGTCCCTTTTAAAGCTATTATGATATCTCTATCAATCTCCCCCTTAGCTTCAAAAGTTCAAATCATACTTCTAGAAATTTAGAATTTCTCTAACATCTTTTAGAATAAAGTTCTTGTATTCTAGCAAGGATTCAGGAATTCTTATCATCTCTTTTGCAAGCTTCTTGTGCTTTTCCCAATCTTCACTGCTCAGATTCTTCAGTCTTTTATTCTGTCTTTTCACCAAACGATCTCTGATAGCCATGAGGGTTCCATTGCAACATTTGTGGAGTTCTTCAAATCTCACAAATAATAGTTCCTGAAAGCATTTGCAAACGAAGCCTGGAGGTTAAATTACTAAAGTGCTTTTCTTCAAATTCTGAATATCTGGTAGACTCAGATTTGGTTTGCTCAAGTGTACTTGTTTCTTGTTTAGAACATAAGCAACTTGGAAATCAGTCTTTGCAGCCCATATGAATTCTCTGTACAAACCATCTCTGAGAATTGGAAATGATTTTCTGAACTTGGTGATTGAATCATGAAAAGGGTAAAGACTTCTATAAACTCTGAGTAGATCCCTCAGATATACATTTTGAAAATCAGCTTCAGAAAAGGTAGAAATCTCACTATTTTGTCTTTCAACTGTAAAGAACGCATACTTGTAATTTTGTCTTGTCTTCAAGTCAGCATTAATTACCTTAACCACTGGAATTTCTTTTCTTGCTTCATTAACTGAGATTCTTATTTTTCTAATGATATCTGAATACCATTGTTTCCAACCAAAGGACTTTTGAATCCAGCAGTCAATATAGTTGAACTTTTGTTCATATTCCATGAACATTTCTGGATGGAAATATTCAAGAAACATGGTAAAAGCACTTTCTTCTATTCTTTGCACTTGCATTTGTTCCACTTCAGATATTTGCTCTATAGGAACCAACTTTTCAGAAATATCTTCTGATATGACTTCTTTTCCTTTCTCTTTATCCTTCTGACTTGGTTCAGAACTTTCAATGTTCAGAGAAAACTTCAGAATTTCCTCCAAGTCTTGTTTCTTTGAGTGAATTTGGAAATCGTAAGTATCACTAAGTATATAATCAGCTCCTCAGATCTTGTTTTCACTTTTGTGACCAGCTGGATAACTTTTCCTTACAATTTCTCTGAAATGAACTCTTTCTTTGATCAGATATATGATTTCTTCTTTGACATCTGAATCTTCAATATAATCCTTGGCATAAGTAAGAAACTAATTCAGAGTTGAGTTAGAATATTTTGGAATATCTGAAATTAAAAAAGTTTTATTTCCATCTGCTGTATATCTGAACCCAAGATCTGGACTAGTGAACACTCTAGTCATTGTATTTTCAAGGTTTATAGGTTCCAACAGATTCACTTTAGATAACCCAAATTCCAGAGCTAATTGAAAGTCATGCTTGATTAAGTTCCTTATGTAGATTCCTAGAATTCTTCTAACTTCAAAAACAAGCTCAACTTCACTTCTAGCAACACAATAATGAAGAGCTGTCAGTTTGTCTTGCAATCTTAATTTGTACAGATCATACTGAGTAAATTCACACAAACATCCATTTCTTCTTTCTGCTCTAAATCTGAATATTACTAGATCATCTTCAACAGTCTTTGAAAGACATCTAATCTTCTTTATAAGAGTGGAGTCATTCAGATTTTGAACTCCATGCTTCTGAACAAAGTTTCTAACTTGAGAAATTTGATCTTCAGACCACTCATCACTTACAAAATCCTCCAGAGTTGCAAACCTCAGATTGGTTTTGTATATATGAAAGTAAATTGCTTCATGAAACTCCAAGCTTGTTTCTCCAGAAAGAAATATATCTTCTTTTTCATAAACTTGATCTAGAATAGGTTCTTCAAGTAGAGGAATATCAACTTTGGGAATAGTAATGCAGGATCTGACTCTTACTTCAAACTTTCCACAATAAACCATTAAAATTTCATCTGCAATTTCAGTTCCTCCCATATGACTTAGATCAAATTCTAGTTCAACTTTTTCATCTGGTTGATCAAGAAAATCTCTGAAGACAGAAAACCTGTTGTCCAAAAGTCTACACTCCAGACTTCTTGGATTATTGAAAAAGACATGCACCCAACAGAATTGGCTTAGTATTCTCCATTGTTCTTTAGAAGCTCTTCTGTATTCATCACTTAAAGATTGTTGGGGCTTCCATATTACCAAATCTTTTATTTCATTGACTTCAGAACTTTCTCCCACATCAGCTCCAGACATGTCTTCTTCAAACATAATAACATCAGAGAGATCACTGGGCTCACCAATGACATCTTCAAATGCAAGATATTCCCTTAGCATCTCTTCATTTGAATCAGGAATAATGTATGTATTATCTGAGCTTACGTTACCTTCATAATCAAAAGATAACTTCTCTGTTTCATACCCTTCCTCTACTATATCTTCAGAAGAATGAATATTTTTCTCTTGTCTTTCATGTTCTGCAAATAAGATATCATCTATTGCTTCAGAGACTCTGTTAGATGCTTCACCAACATTCTGAGCATCTTCAGAAGTTTTCTCAGAACTTTGCTCGTGAATATTTTCAATATTTTCTGGTTCAGACACTCTCTGCCTTTTCTCCCCCTCTTGATTATCAGGATCCTGATCATCAAGACTTCTTTTAGAAGTGTCTGACTGAGGCCTGCATTCTAGAGCAGATAATCTTGTGCCTAAATCTGTCTGAGAACTCTGAATAGAAGAAAGTTGATTTAAAATCTGAGTAATATCAAATGGAAGAATCTTGTTGTGCAGAAGAAGAAGAAGTCTGAGAAGCTTTCAGAGAAGAAACAGAAGAAGCCAGTTCAGAAAAAACAGTCAGAAGTGCTTGTTTGAAAGAATTCAGATCATTAGAGGATTGAAGTTGAAAATTAGTCAACTTATTTACCAAACTTTCCCCATGTTTATCCAACTGATCCTCCATCACCTTTTTGGTTGTATCCGTCAATTCCTTGATGTCCTTCTGAATCTTTGCAAATTCAGAAGTACAGAAATCTTTGAATTCTGTGAATTCAGAAGATGTGGGTAAAATTCCAAGACCAACAGATGGTCTTGTTTGCAGTCCTTCAGAAGAACGCTGGCCTGTATGTGTCACAGAGACATCATGAACCACATTTGATTCTGTTAATGGGGCTTTTGTGATGTTCACCCCACCAGGTCTTCCAACTAATCCTTGATATCTAGAAATAGGAATATCTATAGTTGTTGATGCAATGTGACAAACACTTTGCTTAGTGACATCTAGAGGATGTGTGCTAGTGTGAATGGATTCCACATTAAGTGGTTCAGTAGGCTCAATGTTGAGTGGACTCTCAGACTCAATGTGCTCAAAATGATGAAGGGGGGACATATATCCTTCATTTTCAACAAAAGGAGCCTCCAATTGGGGTCCTAATGGATTATAAGCTGCTTGCCCCATATGTGTTGATGAAACACCCATCTGTTGAGAGATGGGTGAGTGGCTGGAGGGGTTAATCAAATTTGCCATGGGCTCACTGGCCTTTTCAATATCATCCACCAAAGACTGTGGAATGATAGAAGATGTGGGTGCCCGGCTGGTAACAGGTGGTTCACAGGTTTGTTTTTCTTTTACCTGTGTTCTCCCTCATCAATTCATTTTCTTACTCTTCTACCCATTCTCTCATTTTCATTTTTCCTCTTTACTCTTTGAGGTTGTTCTCCCCCTTGAACAGCCTCCCCTCTCGTTCTATTAATTCTAGACTCCCTTGCATTATCACCACTCTAGTTTGAATCAGGGGAAGGGACTACTGGTTGAGGTAAACCCATAGATTCTAAATGCTCACTCACAATCCTATTTGGTGGACTTACAAGATCAATTAAATGAGAAGGAAGTGGAACTGCATTTGGAAATGTAAGTTTTGCATTTGGAGGCCTTAAACTGTCCATAGTAAAGATAGGAACATGTACCTCATGTGCTAGAACAGGGATTTTTGATACAGCTTTCATTGCTCCTTTGATGAGAGTTTGTAAAAATCTCTGAAATGGTATGTAGTTGAATGTGGACTTCTTCAAGATTGCAGATTTGAGTTCATCAAAAATAAGACTAGCATAATCATAGTGCTTGTTGAAGGCAACTCCATGAAAGATAATCCTCCCATTTGCAGAAGCTTGATCCAAGCTTGAACTTTTCCCAGATAAACAAGTATTCAGAATTGAGAATAAACAGTACCATATTGGAGGTAAACACTTTCTTCTAAAGGAACTTAAATCATTTAGATTTTCAGAATATCCCAAACTCATGAAATCTGAGATCATTTCTGTTGAGGAAGGAATTTGATCATAAGAAGTTTTCCCAAGAACCTCATCTGGCTTTGGCAAGAAGTGAAGGCATCTAATATCATCCACAGAGATACACACCTTGTAAGCATGAACATAGGAGACAATTTCATCTTCAGATTCATCAACCTCAGCATAGTGCCAGAATTGTTGAAGGTAAGAAGCAGGAACAGAGAATTTCCTAGAAAGTAGAGAACGGAGTGGATGCTTCTTCAGAATGTCAATCAAAATTATTTGATCATCAGTAAAGTCTTTCGATTTAAAGTTAAAAGCACAGTTATTTTTCTTGATTTCTAGCAGTTTCTCAGCAGGAACATACAGTTTTGACATCTTACTACTTTCAGCACGAGTCTGGGATTCACTATCACCAGCATTTGATTCAGAAACAACTTCAATAGGTTCGATTTGTGTTTCCCCAATTTTATCAGTTCTCGGGTTAGGGTTAGGGTTAGGTTTTGAAGGTCCGGCTTGATTAATAGAAGTTGTGGCTATGTCTTGAATCATTTGATCTTCAGGAAGTGGAACTTCCAGTGTTCCAACAACCAGTTTCTGAGGTACGATCTTGAATGAACCATCACTCGATGATCCATTGCTGTCAATGTGACTCGAGGAAGTAGAAACCATAGCTTTGGAAGTAGACATGATAGTTGAAGAACAAGGATTCGAAATACAATGAAAACAGATAGGTTTTGTAGAGTAAAATCACTAAAAAATGAAGATGATGAAGAATCCATTGATTTATAAGACTGGATAAGCGTTGATGGACACGTGGCCAAAAGGTAAATGTGATTAGAGTAGTAATCATCATTTATTTGGATAAATGAACCATTTAAACGACGTGATTAAGAAATATCCAATGAAATTAAAACACGTGGCACACGCTTAAGTGATACTTAAGAAAATATCAACGGGAAGTTAAGTTCTGAGAACAAGTTCAAAAACTTCAGAAATTGTTCAGAACTTCTGAAAATAAGTTCAGAAGTCTGAAAGAAGGAATTCAGAAGAACCACAGAATTTTTAAGTGTAATTCAGAACTAAACTTGGATCACTTTAGAAGACCAACAATCATTTAAAAATACAAACTTCTGAAAAATATAAAACATTTTGAGAATTCAGAAGTAGGTTTGAACAAACAGAAAACTTATTTTATCTAAGGAAGCTTGTTCATACTTCTTAGATATGAAGATCAAGACTTGATTTCAGCAATTCAGATTTGTTTTGTAGGAAAGAGTAGTGCAGAATTTTGAAATTAATACCACTCCCCCTTGAATCATTAGCAATTATGATTCTCCCCCTTAATCAGCGCAACTTTATTAAAGAAACAAGAAAATATTAGAGAAATGAGAAAGAGAATTTTTTTTTGAAAAGTATTAAAGGACAATCAACCTAGATAAAGAAGAATTATATTTCTGAGATTGAAAAGAAGCAAAGATCTGAATGATAAACTTTAGAATATTCAGAATATTTCTGAAGAGCAAACTATTCAGAATTTGAGATAAAAACTTCAGAATATAATTTCGAGAGTATAGTTGAAGTGTAATACTTACATAGACATATTCATCATGCCCAATTTACTTACCAAGAAGTTAAATCGTTTTTCATCAAGTGCTTTGGTAAATAAATCAGCTAACTGATAATCTGTCTGAACAAAAAACATTTCAATATTACCTTTTTCCACATGATCTTTGATAAAATGATATGTTACATCAATTTGCTTGGTCTTTGAATGCTGAACAGGATTGGCAGTGATGGCTATGGCACTCTTTGAATCATAATACAGATGAATCTTTTTGAAAGTATAACCATAGTCTTTAAGTTGAACTTGCATCCAGATCACTTGTGAGCAACATATTGCAGCTGCCACATACTCAGCCTCTACTGTAGAAGTAGAAACACAATTTTATTTCTTTGAAGACCAGCTTGCCAGTCTATCACCCAGAAACTGACATGATCCAGAAGTGCTTTTCCTGTCTAATTTGCATCCACCATGATCTGCATCTGTAAAGGCTGTTAGTTCAAAACTAGAATCCTTAGAATACCGAAGTCCCAATGAAGGAGAACCTTTTAGGTATCTAAGTATCCTTTTTGCAGCTAGAAGGTGTGATTCCTTAGGATTAGCTTGATATCTGGCACAAATACATGTAGCAAACATTATATCTGGTCTACTAGCAGTTAAGTAAAGCAAAGATCCAATTATGCCTCTGTACTTTTTCTGATCAACAGATTTTCCATTCAGATCAGGTTCTAACTTAGTTGCAGTGGCCATTGGAGTTTGAATACTTGAACAAACAGTCATGTCAAACTTCTTAAGTAAGTCTGAGACATACTTGGATTGATTAATGAATATGGCAGTGGGAAGTTGTTTAACTTGAAGACCAAGAAAGAATGTTAATTCCCCCATCATACTCATTTCAAATTCAGTTTGCATGATTTTCTCAAAATTTCTACAAAATTTTGGATTTATAGAGGCAAATATAATATCATCTATATATATTTGTATCAAGATCAAATCATCACCCTCCTTTTTCAGAAATAAAGTTGTACCAACAGTACCTCTTTTGAATTTAGAATTCAGAAGAAAAGTTGTAAGAGTATCATACCATGCTCTTGGTGCTTGTTTAAGTCCATATAAGACTTTGTCTAAAATATAGACATGATCTGGAAATTCTTTGTTGACAAAGCCTTCTGGTTGTTAACCATACACTTCCTCATGTAAAATACCATTCAGAAATGCACATTTCACATTCTTTTGAAATACCTTCATGTTTTTATGAGCAGCATATGCAAGAAAGATTCTAATGGCCTCTAATCTAGCAACAGGAGCAAATGTTTCATCATAATCAATCCCTTCTTGTTGACAATAACCCTTAGCTACAAGCCTTGCATTGTTTCTTACAACAATACCATTTTCATCCTTTTTATTTATGAATACCCATTTTGTGCCAATGTACCTTTTGGTTTTGGTATCAATATCCAGACCTTGTTTCTTTCAAATTGATTTAACTCATCCTGCATGGCTAAAAGCCAGTCTGGATCTTGAAGTGCTTCATATGGCTTTTTGGGTTCCATGCTACTTAAGAAATTTACATACAGACATTCATTTGCTGTTGCAGACCTTGTTTGAACACCTTTTGATGCATCTCCAATAATTTGATGCACAGGATGACTGGATGTCCATTTGTTCACATTTGGCAATGGTTGAACAGATGAAACATTGTTTAGAGAATCATAATCATCAACAATTGCTTGAGTTTCAGTATCATGATAGATAACTGAATGTAAATCTGAAGTCTCCCCCTCAAATGAAACATTCTGAATTTGTTCAGAACTTTGATGTACATGCTCAGAAGTATCTTGAACTGGTTCAGAAACAACTTGAACTGGTTCAGAAATAGCTTGAACTGATTCCAAAGTAACTTGAATTGGTTCAGAAGTAACTGGAACTGATTCAGAATTTGGATGTACATATGTAGAAGTTGGAAGTTCTGAATTTGAGGTTGAAATTTGTGGTGCTGATGTACTTGAAATGTGTTGATTTTTTAAGCTTCTGATGAGAGAAAAATTTTGATAATCTGCAGAAACATTTACAGAAATATCAAATAAGTCTTGACATAGAATGTCTAAACTTGTTTTAAGTAAAGTTTGAGATTCAGAAGAAGAGTTTGTCTGATTATGTTCTGAGTCTAAACTTTCAGAAATTGGTTTAAGTGCAAGTTCTGAACTGCCTTGTTCAGAAGTCAATGTTGGCTCATGAAATCTGACATTTGTAGTTTCAATAATCCTTTGAGTTCCTTTAATGAGTACTCTATAAGCTTTGGATCTTTGATAATAGCCAACAAATATACCAGCTACACCTTTTGGTGCAAATTTGTCAAGATGCTGAGTATCATTCTTTAGAAAACACCTGCAACCAAAGATTTTAAAATAATCAATAGAGGGTTTCTTTGTTTTAGCATTTCATAAGGAGTTTTAAGAAATTTTCTGTTTAGAATGGTCCTGTTCTGAGTAAAACATGCAGTAGCAATTGCCTCTGCCCAAAGAGAAAGAGGAAGTTCTGAATATGCAAGCATGGTTCTTGCAGCCTCTACCAAAGTTCTATTCTTTCTTTCAACCACCCCATTTTGTTGAGGAGTTCTTGCAGCGGAAAAATTATGTGAAATTCCAACAGATTCAAAAAAGTTCTGAAGTGTAGAATTTGTGGATTTTGTTCCATTGTCACTTCTGATCTTTTGAATTGGGAGTTGAAGAAGAAGTTGAATTTTCTTCAGAAAAGGTATAAGTCATTCAGAAGTATCAGATTTGAGTCTCAGAAATTCAATCCAAGTGTATCTTGTATATTCATCTACTATGACAAGGATGTATTTCTTTCCCCCTATGCTTTGAGTCTTCATTGGTCCACACAAATCCATATGTAGCTTTTCTAGTGGAGCTTTGCATGAAGATAGCATTTTCAGAGGATGAGAACTTCTTTTGATCTTCCCTAGTTCACACGCAGAATAAAGAGAGTTCTTTTCAAATATGATCTTTGGTAGTCCTCTTACAGATTGATGTTTGCCTAATTCAGAAATGGCTTTGAAGTTCAGATGTGACATTCTTCTGTGCCAAAGCCAACTATCATTTTTCATTGATGTAGACATATAACATATAAAAAGTTCTGAGCCTGACTAGATAGTATTGTTATGAACTTGTCTGTTATGAATGTACTGTTACTTTAGTCTTTTTATTTCATGTATAAATAGATAGTTAGTTAGATAGTTAGAACTAACGTTTCCATTACCCTTGTAAAGACATATTCTGTAATACTGTACATTCAATCAATACATATTACATTTTGCTATCACATTCCTGTTAAAATCTTTCCATATATTGATATCTTGATTGTTTGGGACTTAACACATATTTTAGGAAGAAAATATATTTAATCTGGATTAAAACTCAAAAAAAATCTTCTATTTTCAAAACCCAGTTCTAAGTTCTTTCCTTAGAACATAAGACTTTCTGCTTAAGTTTTATCCATTTTTAATTATCTTCTATTTTTTTAAATAATCTTTTATGTTATTGCTTTTTACCACAAGCATTTTGATCTTGTTCATCAAAATACTTGTTTATTTGAATCTTACATTTGGTATTATTTACATTTATGTATAAAACCATGATATATCTCTTTGGTGTTCCCATTTTTCCTATAGAAATGGCCTCTGCAAGCAAGACTGCTGAAACCGTTGTTGCTACAACTGTTGACAACACCTTGGTCGCTGCACCAACATGCCACTTCCCTTTGGAGAAAGCTGTCTTCAAATCATGCAATTATGTTGCAATGGTCGAGATACCCGCTGATCGCCCTCACTTCAACGAAGGAGCTACCTTCATTAAGGCGTGCCCGCTGATGTACGCTTTTGTCCACATCCCAGTGGGCATCTCCTCTCACCTTCAGGCTCTCTGATACACGACTCACTGTACCACGCTCACCACTGACAAAGGGACCGTGCTCCCTACGATTGGCTTCACAATTCCCAACCTTGGCTACTTCTCCTTCACTGCTGGATTTGTGAGGAAGGCTCTTCACCTCCCTACACGCGCCAAGAATGTTCAATGGGGCGCTGAACCAACCAAGATGCAGATCGACGCTTTCTTGGACTCTATCGGCTATACTTGGGAGAATCGATCGCTAAAAACGGTGGGCCAAAGGTGGAAAAGAAGAGATTGCCTGCTCGCTGGCAATACATCTATACCCAGGTGGAAAAGAAGAGATTGCCTGCTCGCTGGCATGACCAAGCGAGCAAGAATTTTCAGGATATCGCCTTCTCTCTCTGCACCGGCCACAACCTCAACTACGCTGACTATATCTTCAGCGATATGGTTAGTCGTATCAGTGCTGCTACCAAACGCCCAGTCATCCTTGACCCGCGGTTCTTTGCAACGGTCAGAGAAGTTGCCTTCGGGGAGGACTACCCGAAGGTCGGTGACCACTCCTTCTCCATGGTGGGGAAGAAGTCCCTAGACATAGAGGAACGTTCAGGTGATGCTCCTTTCACACCTTACTGCTGAAAATGATTGGAGTCCCTCTTTCAGTGTCTACCTCGCTGCCCATCCCACCAGCGAGCGTCCCGGACACTGCTGCAACTAAGAGGAAACAACCAACCGATGGTCATACAAAGACCATTGCAACCAAAAACAAGAAGCCAAAGAATATGATTTCTCAAAATACCAATCTTTCTAATATCGGTGTACTACCAACACCAACAACAACCACAACCACTTCAACGGTCTCTTCATCCGTTGTTGCTTCATCAGCACTACCTCCATCATCAGGGACTTCTGTCACTGAGGGTGTTATAGCTAGCTCTGCTGAAGCTGGATCAGGTACTACTCTCACAGCCTTCTTAACTTCTTCTATCTCCTCTTCCTTGGTCCTCACCTCAGCACATGACTCAGCGATAGTTGTCCCTATCCCTGATAATGCTGAAATGCACGCAATCCAAACCTTAATATTGTTTAGGCAATCTGAGTTTTGGAAGGCCAATTTAAAAGGACCTCAGAGTGTCTCTTTCAGACACTCTAAGACATTGGTTAGTGAACCTCAAGACACTACCTTTGCAAAAGTAGTCCCTGAGAGTAATCCTCATGATACTCTCAAGAAGAAAAATAATTTTTTTCATCCATCATCTAATCCAGATGCGTTTTTGGCATCTTTATCTATGTTATCACCAGGTGTCGCTCCTCTCTACTCTTCAGCGACAACGACAACCACCACCACCAGCGCTCAACCTCTCAGCAAGCAACCGGGGAAGTCCCCTCAAGGCCATCCCAGTGCTGCAAAGCTCCGAGATGTTAAGACAAAGATGGCAGCTCCCAAGCTTCCCAATCCCGTCACTAAACTCCCTCCCATCGTCCTTCCTAGTCCTACATTCCCTGCTATTGACTATCTGGTCATGGAATGTGCTTTAACCAGGGCTAGGGTTGACAATCTTCAGACGTCAGCTGAACTCATCTTCCGACGCATCGTTGGGACTCCAGCGATCAAGACCAACGTCAGCAATCTTATCTCTGACGCTTTCTCTCTGAAGGAAGACAACCGGGTCCTTGGCCAGAACCTGTCCAATTGAGAGCAGAAGGTTGTTGCTCAGGCAAACGTTCTTGAGTCTATTCAAAAGATTCAATCTGATATGATGCATATGCTCACCAAGCTCTCTGAGTCTAGTTCCTCCTTCACTGCTGCTGATCGGACGACGCTTCAGGAGAATGATACGAAGCTCAAGGATATTCAGTCCAATGTTCGCACTCTGATGGTGCACTATCTACCTCCTGATGACATCGAGGGGGAGAGATGTGCCAAAGAGTTTGCAGATAAACTCATTGTGGAACACAACCAGACGTTCCCTGGTGAAAAAATATCTCCGTACATCGAGCGAACGGGAACTTCCCTCCCTGAAGGGTTGGCGGCTAAAGAAGAAGATGATTATGCTGAGGAAGATGATGAAGAAGAAGAAGAAGATCCCATCCCTCATTATGGGGGATGGATGATGATGAAGACGACGATGACATTGTAAGTGCCTTGAGCACTTTAGAATGTCTAGGCCTGGAATCTCTCATCATGAGCCTTTGGGGGACGGTCAACATCCCTCTCAAGGACAAGCCGGTCCCTCAGGCAAAGGAAAAGAGGTGGTAAATCTGGATGCCACTATCCCATTATCTGAGGGCGAGACCACTATTGAGGTATCTCTTCCTCTTATCCCTTATATTACACCTCTCTCTGAAACCTCCACACTTCCTTCACCTACAAAAACTCTCTCTGATAAATCTTCTTCCTCCTCTCCTTCCCTCAGTGATCCCCGTCCCCCAAAGGACTCCACTTCATGGAAGGAACCTTCTTCTGAAGAGCAGTTCATGTTCATAGTAGAAATTGACTCTGAAGAAGAAGAGGGCCTTATTCTTAGGCGTCGCGTTTAAAAGCCGATCATAAGCGAGCCTAAAGAAGAAGAAAGGCGAATAAAATTCCTCAGGGAATTCGAAGCAAGAAGAATAAGGGTGCCTCAAGCTGAACCCATAGACGCTGTACCAATAAGGATAGTAGATGAATTCTGCTTTCTGTCTAAGGAAGAAAGAGAACAAGCATTGGAACCACAACGTATCAGGGATGAGAAGACAAAGCAAACTGAGAATGATCTTGTTTTAGCAAGTCAATTTCTCAGGGAAGACTCTGCTAGAGACAAGGCGGCCAAGGAACAACTGAAAAAGAGTGAAAGGGTCGCTGAAGCTCTTGCACAGAAAGAAATTGCACAGGAAAACTTGAACATAGATCCGATCCTCGTTCAACAAAAAATTCTAAGTGCACTATCCGCTGAAGCCAAAACTCAGAGAGCCAAAGAGCTTGACTGGTGCACTGATAGACTGAAATTTCAAAGATCTGAAGCCAAAATCATTCATGCAACTATTCAAGGGCGACACTCCAATAGAGGTGGTCCAAAGGTATATGTAAGAATGACAAGGACAAGCAGAACTGAGAGAGAAGAAGCCAAGTTCTTAAGGATTTATGGATACACTGAATGGTTAGAAAATCAGAGACGCCATTCAGGGTTCCAAATCCAAATTCAAGGATGTGGTGGAAAGAGCACTGGATCAGTTGCTGCAAAGGATATCACAACACGTGCAACTTCCCCCTCTCCCTGAGTCATCAAAGAAGAAAAGATCAACTGCTGAAGGTGGTTCAAGCTCTAAAAATGATCATGAAACCAAGTTTGATTATCATAGCATTCTTGGTCATCTTGAAATCCCTGATATTTCAATGCTACGTACCTCTCTCCCTCAAGATCAAAGATACAAAGAAGATGAAATCATCTCACTACCTGAACCTGGTATGGTATTCTTGGATAATGAAGGGTTCTTAGGACTCTTCAGAAACCAAGAAATTCGCACAGGCCCCATCCTCTCTCATAAAGATCATGCTATGGAGCTGTTGGTCAGATATCCCTCTGATGAATCGAGAGAAAATGCTTTATGAGAATGAACTACAAAGAAGAAACGAGAACATCTCTGATTAGTCATAGGTTCTCTATTTCCTTTATAATATTTCTTCAGTATACAAATACTTTACCTTTATTATTGTAATTTCTTTTTCCTGTAATTTCTTCAGATTATATTTAATGAAATTCAATCAGAGTACTTTACTCCATCTATGTACTGAAAAGATCCCTGAAAAAAGTAAAAGGGACGATGAACATAAGAGTTCAATTTTCTTTAAACTATATTTTACTCACTGGTTTTTCATTCTGAAAATTTAATCAGTGAGTGCACTTTATGCTTATTCACTTGTAAAAATTGTGCTTTCATATCCTTATAAATGAAACTCAATTCAGATAGTAGACTAGCTGAAAAAGATTGTACAGATTAGTACTTAGAAAATTTACTTCAATTTTTTTAAGTCCTTAATAGTCTCTTAAAGCAATTTTCCTATGTTGCTTAATCATAATCAAATAGGGGGGGATTGTTGATCATAACTCCTCTTGATGATTTGAATATGATTCCTTTTATATACTTAGTGAAATTCTGTTGTATAAGCTTCTGTTCATATTCAGCGATAGCATACGCTGATTACCATCAGCGATCGCTGAAGATCAAGAAACAACAAGGTTATCTCTAAAGACCTGAAGATCAGCTATCACACCAGAAGACCATTCAGCGAAAGTCGAAGACCCTAGCTGAAGAAAAAGATAATCAGCTAAGTGAACTGAAGCGGTTCAGCGATAGCAACGATTATCTAATCAAAGTGTGAAGTCTTGTGAAGCCTCAGCGATACTGAAGTTCATCCTTGAAGATTCAGAATCAGCGATCAAATGAAGCTTCCTTTACAAGATTAAAGATTCATCTTATCCTCGATGCACAAAAGTCAAACCTAATACGTTGTCAGAAAAGGACGTACGAATTGTCTCTTATGTCCCCATCATATCTGATATGGTACTGTTCATATTCGGCCAAAAGCATGGTTGTCTTATTAGCAAGAACAAGCTTCCTATCAAGCTTGACACGTGGCATATACCTTTTATCTTGCAATAAATGCAAACGGGTATAAATAAGATGAAGATATCTTCTTCATCTTATTGCATGCTTCCTTCAAACCTAAACCCTCTTTAATCTTCCTTCCTCTTGTGCATCAAACTTAGTGTTTCTTAGTTACAATAGAATAGGTTTTAAACTTGTTTTTATTCCGCTTGTAACTGTAAATTTGTTTATGATATATAAACTAATTTAAAAAACAAAATCTGTGTGTTTGTATTCAACCCCCCCCCCCCCTTCTACAAACTGTTTACTTATTATTAAACTCTTGTAGACCCTTTAAGGACCAACACTTTTGCATTCTTGCAGCGAAACAAGTGCATAATTTAGGTCTTGCGGAACCAAAGATAATATCATCGACATATATTTGAGCGAGTATAGTATGACCTTTATATTTCCTTTAAAAGAGAGTTTGGTCAATTTTTCCACGAATAATTTTTTCTTTAAGAAGAAATTTAGAAAGAGTATCATATCAAGCTCTAGGAGCTTGTTTTAACCCGTAAAGAGCTTTTTCAAATTTGAAAACATAACCAGGATTGTTGGGGTCTGAGAAGCCAGGGGGTTGTTCAACATAAACTTCCTCGCTGAGTTTCCCATTTAGAAAAACACTTTTCACATCCATTTGAAAAACTTTGAAGTCTTTTATGGGCAGCATAAGCTAAGAAAAGTCTTATAGCTTCTAAACGAGCTATAGGTACAAACATTTCATCGTAATCAATACCTTCTTCCTGTCTATATCCTTGAGCAAGAAGTGTTGGAGCCCAGATCCCTTTCTAAATAGTTAATTGAGAGATTTGAGAATCAAAGTATAAGCGGAAGCAATTCAAATCAATTAACAACAATAATTATCAAACAAACAGTAAGTATTAAGAGATGAAGAACAAACTGAGATTTTAGTGATAACCTTGAAGATCGATTACAGATACAGGAATAAAATGCACAATATGATCTCCAAAAGTATGTTTTCCAATCGACAACTTTACATTCAAAGACTTGATCTATTTATACTATTACAATGAATATAAAGTCAACAATTTAACCAGTTACAAACTGACACGTCATTAGTTAGGAGCGTATAACAGAATTCAGTTGTAATCGGAGAAGCATGAGGTAAGAGTGTGCCAGCTCATATCATACTTCCATCCTATGGTTCATACTTCTTAGGTCTAACAAGAAGTCTAGCCGCGAATAACAATCCCATTTTCATCTAGCTTTTTTCTAAATACCATTTGGTTCCAATCATTGTTTTACCAGAGGGCCTAGGAACAAGATTCCAAACTTTGTTTTTACGAAACTCAGTTAGTTCTTCATGCATAGCTGAAATCCAGCTAGGATCAGAGATAGCTTGATCTGTTTTTTTAGGTTTAGAGAGAGAGATGAAATTGACATAGAGACATATATTACCTGTACCTCTACGCATTTTGATACCTGTATTAGGATCACCAATAATCTGATATATTGGATGATTTGCAGTCCATCGTTGAGCTGGTGGTTGAGGAGAGAGATCAACCTCAGATTCAGCGACTAGTTCTTTTTCTTTAGGGATGCTCTTTGTTGTTTCAGCAACAGGTGCATCATCATTCAAAATCAATTGAGGAGACTCAGAGGTTTGATTTGCAAAGGATGAAGCTTGAATATTCACTGAGGAATTTCCAGAAGATGCATCAGAAAGAGGAATCTGATTGAGAGGAGTAACACTGATACCTGAAGATGGATCACTGTTAGTAGGTATTACAGGGAATTCATCATCACTTAATTCAACATGAGGTTGGTTGTTGAAATAAGTTACGGGTTCCCCATTGTGAGATTTCATCCAAGCATTCAATTCTTCATTTTCTACAGGGATAGGAGAAGTGGGGGTTGTACGAGATTCATCAAAATTGACATGCATTGATTCTTCAACATGTTGTCCTCGTTTGTTGAAGATTCTGAAAGACTTAGATATAGAGGCATACCCAAGAAAAATTCCTTCATCAGCTTTTGGATCAAACTTTCTCAAATGATCTCTGTCATTCAGAATATAGCATTTGCATCCAAAGATATGAAAATACTTCAGAGTAGGTCTTCTTCAATGAAATAATTCATAAGGGGTGATAGAGATAATAAAATAGCTTCAAAAGGAACTGGGTTCTGAAGATGGTAAAGATCTGAAGATAGAAAGATTCAGAACTTAGAAGACGAGGAGAGAAAAGCCTAAGGCATAACTTCTGAAGTGGCAACTTCAGAAGTTTTTAAGATTCTGAAGATACTTCTGAAGAAGTTCTGAAGATGTTTTGAAGACACTTCTGAAAAAGTTCTGAAGAAGTTCAGAAGTAATTCTGAACATGTCTGTCATATTTTGTGCTGTAACTTTAGCATTTCTATTATGTATATAAATAGAGAGTTTGTTAGATAGTTAGATATACGTTGAAAGAGAAAGAGCTTGTAAAAGACATATTTTGTAATACAGTTCATCTGATCAATACAATATACAACATTCAGTGTTATAATTCTTGTTCTTATACATATATCTTTCTATATCTTGATTGTTTGGGATCTAACAATTGGTATAAGAGCCAATTCATCCGTTCTTGACATTCAGAGAAGAACTTGTCAGATCTGACAGTTCTTGATATTCTTGATTGTTAAATTCAAGATTGAATTTCAGTTGAATTCTCGATCTATTTCAAAATCAAAGATGTCGAAAGAAATCGTCTCCATCGGATCAGAAACTAAAACACCAACTCTGTTTTTGCGTGAATATCATCAATGGCGAATCAGGATGATTCAATTCTTGGATAATATTGATGAAGCTTTAATGCAATCAATCGTAAATGGCCCTCTGGAGGTCTATGTGGAAATTCCCTCAGTACCAAGAACTGAATCTACTCCTGAGACACCTGCATCAAGAATCAAGAAAAGCCCAGGAATGTACAACACTGTTGAGAAAGCTCAAGCTAAAGTTGACAAAATGGCTTTAACTCTTCTTACAATGGCTATTCCTAATGAGATATTCAATAGAGTAGATAGCTTAACATCTGCTTAAGCCATGTGGGATGAGGTTGAAGCTCAAATGCAGGGTAGTACAAAAGCCCAAGCACAAAGATTGAATATCTGTGTGGGTACTTATGAGAATTTCAGGTATAAAGATAATGAATCTATAATAGAGACTTATCATAGATTCAACAATATCCTAAATGATCTGAGAAGAAATGGTGTTCAGAAATCAAATTCTGAGATAAACAACAAATTTCTAAACAACTTGGGTAATGAATGGTCAAGCTTCTCTGATAACATGGTTACTAGAAACTTATCTAGAAAATCCATTCATGATGTCTATGGTATTCTGTTTCAACAAGAAGACAAAATCAAAACTAGACAAAATGAACAATAGAGGGCAAATGAAACAGTAGCCTTGTTAAGCAAGAAGTATAATAATTCTATGACCATTTCTGCTAAAAGCAAAATTTGTGATATCCCAAAAACAAATTTGTGTGATGCAGATGAATCAGATATAGAACTTAAGAGAATTTATGATAATATTGCTTTTATGACAAGGCAATTTACTCAAAGATATAATCAAAAATATCTGAATAAACCAAAGTCTGAAATTGGTCTCAAGAAAAGTCATGATGCTGGTCAAACTGAGACATCTGAACCAGCAAGATGCTTTAATTGTGGAAAGCCTGGGCATTTTGCACTTATGCAAGACAGTGCAAAATGCCCAAAGTAAAAAACTCAGGCTATGAGAAAAATCATCTTCTTAATCCAGCTTTGGTAACCAAATATGAAGAAGATTGGTTAAACTGGAGTGATGGGGAATATGATGAAGAACTAGCTCACTATGCCTCAAACTGCTATATGTGCCAATTGGATCAAGAAGACAAACATGCACATGATTCTCAGGTAATTTCTTCATCTTCTGAACTAAATTCTGAAATAAATTACTCTTCTGAACCAAATTCTAAACAACATTATGGAGATTCTGAAATGCAAAATCAAGTCCAGAATATGTATTCTGAATTTGAAAATCTCAGAAACAGAATTAAAGGTGAAAGAATATTGGTAAATCAATTAAGAACCTGAACAATCTCTTGAGAAAATTTCTGAAGAAAAATCATTATTAAAAGAAAAGATGGAAAGTTTACAAAAAAATATCATAAATGAAAAATCTGAAAAAGAAATTCTGAATGTTAAAATGAACTTTCTGAATCAAGAAAGACTTGATCTTTACAAAAAGATTAAGGAATTGGAAGATCTGAACTTTAAAAGAGGACAAACAGAACAGACTCTGAATATTTTAACAAATCAGGCTCAAAATTCAAAATTTTACAACATCAAGGCAGGTTTGGGATATAATGAAAGTCAAATTCTGAAAAAGGCACCTGCAAATCTTTATGACTATTCAAAAATGAAATTTTTTAATGAAACTAATACATGTGTCAAATCCAAACCTGTTAATCTCGCTTTGCCTGAAAGAATTCCTTTTGTAAAATCAGAGACTCTATTTTCTGATGAAAAATTTCTCAATTCTGGTAAAACAGAGACAATTTCTGAAGTAGAAATAATGAATAAAAATATTGTAAACATTTCTGAACTTACTTCTGTATCAGATATTTTTTCTGAAGAAAAATCTGAACCAACTATTAAACCTTAGAAAATTTCTGAATTATCTTCTGAATCTATTTCTGAAAGTTCATATGAAGTTCTAAAGAAGATGATTCTGACAATAAATCAGAACATGAAGAAAAATATGATGAATTCTCATATGTTGAATCTTCACAAGATAATAATGAGAATTCAGAAATTATTTTTGATAATTCTGATGATGAGTCTGAAAATATTTTAAATCAAAAATCTTTTGCATCTAGCATGACTCAAAATAAGTTCTCAGATTTAATGAATGCTTCAGATTCAGAAGATGATGATGATCCTATGGTTCAAGTTATTGATAAAGATGGATACTTGATATATAAATTACAATCAAATATGACTGAAGGAGAAATTTTAAAATCAGAAGCACCAAAAGTTTTTTGCTGACAAGTTTAATACTGTTTTTCTGAAACCTGAATTTCTAAAAACTGCAACTTTTTCTACTTCATCAAAGGATACTCCTATATCCACAAAACACCTATATCATCAATATCATCATCTGATTTTACAACCAGAATTAAAAGGTTTGAAAAAGGACAATCTTCAAATTCAACTTCTAAAGTTCAGAATTCAAATCCTAAATCTGAAGTTACATCTAAAGTAATTAAAAGAATTTCTTCTACTAATCCTCATTTCTTATCTTTTATAGAGCTATCCACTTTAGTTTGGAGAAAGAAAGGAGAAAATCTATCAAAGAAAGACAAATTAGATAGTTTTTCAAATTCAAAGAAAAGTGATGTACCAAGAGTTAATAAAGTGAATAAAAGAAATTCTGTTGAAAAATCAAAAGGTAAATCAATCATTGGCACCAAGTGGGTTTTCAGAAACAAAAAGGATGAACATGGGATTGTTGTGAGAAATAAAGCAAGACTTGTTGCTAAGGGGTATTGTCAACAAGAGGGCATTGATTATGATGAAACTTTTGCTCCTGTTGTAAGACTAGAAGCTATCAGAATCTTTCTTGCCTATGCTGCTCACAAAAACATGAAAGTTTTTCAAATGGATGATAAGTGTGCATTTCTGAATGGAATTCTTCATGAAGAAGTATATGTTGAACAATCAGAAGGCTTTGTAAGGAAAGAGTTTCCAGATCATGTTTACATTTTGGACAAAGCCTTATATGGCCTTAAAGCACCAAGAGCATGGTATGACACTCTCACAACTTTTCTTCTGAATTCCAAGTTCAAAAGAGGTACTGTTGATACAACTTTATTTTTGAAAAAGGAAGGTGATGATATGTTATTAATACAAATATATGTAGATGATATTATCTTTGCTTCTACAAATCTAAAATTTTGCAGAAATTTTGAGAAAATCATCCAAACTGAATTTGAAATGAGTATGATGGGGGAGTTAACATTTTTTCTTGGTCTTCAAGTAAAACAACTATCCACTGGCATATTCATTAATCAATCTAAGTATATCTCTGATTTACTTAAGAAGTTTGCTACATGTATTTGTTCTAGATATCAAGCTAATCCTAAGGAATCTCATCTTCTTGCTGCTAAAAGAATTCTTAGATATCTCAAAGGTTCTCCTTCATTGGGACTTTGGTAACCAAAGGATTCTGGTTTTGAAGTAACATCTTTCAAAGATGCAGACCATGGTGGTTGTGAACTAGACAGGAAAAGCACATCTGAGTATGTTGCTGCTGCAATTTGTTGCTCACAAGTGATCTGGATGCAAATACAACTCAAGGATTATGGTTACACTTTTAGAAAGATTCCTCTGCATTGTGATTCCAAAAGTGCCATAGCTGTCAATGCTAATCCTGTTCAACACTCAAAAACTAAACACATTGATGTCAGATATCACTTTATCAAAGTTCATGTGGAAAAAGGTAATATTGAAATGTTTTTTGTTCAGAGAGATTATCAATTAGCTGATTTATTTACCACAGCACTTGATGAAAAACGTTTTAATTTTTTGGTAAGTAAATTAGGCATGATGAATATGTCTGTGTAAGTATTAAGCATCAATTCAAATATCAAAATTTTATGTTCTGAGTTCAGTTCATTCAAATTCTGAGAAATCCTATTTTCAGAGTTTCTGTAGTTAAGCTTTCCGAACTTTCTTATTTTTAACTCAGAGACATACTTTTTCATAACCAAATTGATTGCTATCTAATACTTTCAATTTTTTTTCTTCATTTCTTTATCTTTTATTTCTAACAAATTTGATGACTAGCATTGTTTAAGGGGGAGAATCATAATATTTCTTCTTTCAAGGAGGAGTCAAACTCAAATTCAAATCTTTAGCTCTTCTCAAGATCTGAAATGGTAAAAAAACAAAGTAAATTATTTTCACATCTGAAGAATATGGACAAAATTCTGAAGATAAAATGTTTTTCATATTGTTCAAACCCTCTTCTGAATTATTCAAATGTTTTCATTTTTTCAGAAGTTTGTAATTTTAAATGAGTTTTGCAATTATGAAGGATTCCAAGTCAAGTTCTGAACTTATTTCGAAAGTTCTGAAGTATTTCTGAATCATCTCATTCAAACTTCTGAACTTATTCTCAGAAGTTCTGAACTTCTTCTGAATTTTTTTTTGAACTTGTTCTCAGAATTTTCTTCCCGTTATAAAGACTAATTGTGTGCCACGTGTTTTATCTTCATTGGCTAATCCTTAAACACGTCGATTAAACGGTTCATTTATCCAAATAAATGATCATTACTACTCTAATCACATTTGCTTTTTGGCCACGTCTCCATCTTCGATTATCCGGTCATATTAATTCGATGGATTCATCATCTTCTTCACTTTTCAATGATTTTTCCCTCCGAAACCTCTCTTTGCTTATTGATTTTCAAACCATTTCGAATCCTTGTTCATTTCCAGTAATGTCAACATCAAATATCATAGTTTCTGCCTTATCAAGTTTTAGTGATAATGATGGTTCTTCGAATAATGATTCATTCAAAATTGTTCCTCAAAAAATAGTGATTGGGTCAATGGAAATTCCTTTGAATGATGATCAACTGGTCCAAGACACGGCCACAACGGCCTTTGATGAAGCTGGACCTTCAAATCATTTTCTTGTTCAAACACCTAACCCTAACCCTGACTTGAAACATAACCTGGTAAGTGTAAGTCAACTTTGTGATTATAAAATACTTGTCATATTTGATGAAAAGCATTGTTATTTATTTTCTAAGGCAGGTGAAGAACTCTGGAGAGCTGACAGAAAAGGTAATCTATATATGATGAACTTCACATCAAAGGATGGTATAGAAACCCTCTGTCTTTTTTTTTTGAGCGGAAACTCCAGGCACATCCATAAAAACGAAAAACCAAATAAAGTTTCAAGTTCCATCACCAAAATAAAGAAGACAAACAAGAACCACAAGGCTTATAACCAAAATAAACAAAGGGAAACAAAACCCACCAAAACCGAAGCAAGACCAATACAACTCCAAAACACCAACCGCAACCAACTAAGTAGGAGCCACATTTGGAAAACTCCTTTGCCTGCAATTCCGCTTCCAAGCCATTCTTTGAAGAATGACGCCTCTAGCTTCTTTAAAGAGGGTATCCACAGTCCGCCTATTGTTCTCAAACAATCTTCGGTTCCTATCTTGCCAAATGTAGTAAACCGTTGCCG
Source organism: Silybum marianum (assembly GCA_036898165.1). Classification (NCBI taxonomy): domain Eukaryota; kingdom Viridiplantae; phylum Streptophyta; class Magnoliopsida; order Asterales; family Asteraceae; genus Silybum; species Silybum marianum. The sequence goes on along the minus strand of CM072533.1, from coordinate 24,085,211 downwards.
CAAAGGTGATGCAATGTAGAGAGGACCAATTATTGAAATTACCTCCATCTATGGCAGCCATGATATCATCCCACGTATCCGGGGTGCTTCCAATACTAACTTCCATTTTCAAACAATCCCATAGAGCTTTGGAGTAAACACATTGGAAGAACAAATGATTATGAGTTTCCAGACATTGGTGACATAGAAGACACTTCATATCTGGAGGGTGTTGCTTCCAACTCATAATTCGATCTTGTGTAGGCAATCGTCTATGACATGCAGTCCATACACAAACTGCATGTTTTGGAATATATGCCTTATTCCAAACAACTTTCGTCCACGGCTTTACCTCCATCTCAGGGGTCATCGACTTCCATGCAAGACTGATAGAGAAATCCACCATATCATTCCCTCTACAAATCCACCGAATATGATCTGGATCTTGCGTCAAGTGTGGGATTGGAATATCATGCAATTGAGGTGAATGACTAATAAACTCATTTGGCCAAGCTTCACCAATCACATCAATGAACTGTTGAACCGTCGTATCAATAGTAAAACCCATGGCACAAAAACGACGATAAGTAATAAACAAACTCAAGGGACCGGCCAATAACCACTTATCTTCCCAAGCATTAGTGCTTGTACCATTACCAACGTGTGATATAAAGTGATGCCGAACTAGAGGTCGAATCTTCAAGATATACCTGAAAATCCAAGAGCACCAATCTTTCTTCCTAATAGTCCAGAAGTTAGCATCTTGGATATAATGCCGCCATATCCAGTTGACCCAAAGTGAATTACGTTTGGTAACAATGTCGCATATATGCTTCGTGACCAAGCATCTATTCCATAATCCAACCTTTTTAAAGCCTAGCCCACCATTGCACTCCGGCTTGCAAACATCATCCCAGGCTATACGACACTTGCCTTTGGAGCTGTCACCATGAGCCCATAAAAAGTCACGAAAAAGGGATTCCAAATCATAAATAATACCCGCAGGCAATACAAACACTGACATCCAGTATATCTGTAATGATTGGAGGACCGATTCGATAAGTTGCCGTCGACCGCCATACGAAAGGAACTTGTTCTTCCAATTATTAATGCGGTTTTTCACTTTGCCAACAATACCATTGAAACTATCAGTATGCAATCTGACCGGAGAAAGAGGGACACCCAAATACCGGATTGGGAAAGACCCCATACGGAATGGAAGGGAAGATCGAATGGCCTGCTTCACACTGTCCGGGACATTACCAAAGAAGATATCACCCTTTTCCAAATTAGGAGCTAAACCAGATTTTATTTGGAAAAGATCCAAAGCCTTCTTGACCACTTCAATAGACGCCAGATCACCATTGGTAAATACAAAAAGATCATCAACAAAGCAAAGATGTGTGATCATGAAATCATCGCATCCCTTATGGAATTTAAAGTCAGCTGCTTCCACAATGCAATGCTTCAAAATAAGCGAAAACCCTTCCATGATAATCGTGAATAAGTATGGTGATATGGGATCACCCTGCCTGATACCACGTTTACCCACAAAAAACCCATGGGTTTCACCATTTATAGCAATAGAATAAGAAGGAGTGGTAATCATAACCTTCACCCATTTTACCAAAGCTGGATGAAATCCAAGTTCAGTAAGCATGTGAATCACAAAATCCCAATTGACCATGTCATAGGCTTTCCTAAGGTCAATTTTTAGCGCACACCTGGGAGGTCCCTAATCCAAGTGATACCCTGCCACCAATTCATGCGCCATTAAAATATTATCAGATATTCGTCTACCTGGTATAAAGGCAGGTTGCGCAGGGTTGATAAGCGTTTCCAAACAAGTCTTCATACGATCAACAATAACCTTGCTAATACACTTGTAGATAACTGAACAGCAGGTTATAGGCCGAAAATCAGAAACACAAGTTGCATTCGGTACTTTAGGAATCAAGCATAATAGAGTGTGATTTAACTCACGGTCCAGTCTTCCCGAATAGAAAAAATTGTGGATAGCCCGCATTACCTCCTTTCCAACAATTGACCAAGCAGCCTTATAAAATTTTGCCGAATACCCGTCAGATCCAGGAGCTTTATCATTACCAATTTTTGATAAGGCATCAACAATGTCCTTATCTCCAATTGGCCGAATCATATGTAAAGCCTCCGAAAGGGAAAGCCGCCGCTCAAACCAGTCAGGATCTAAACAAGAGTTCATTTCATGACCACTTTGCCCAATAATGGACTTAAAATAGTCAACATATACATGTGGTACATCCTCATCGTACAAACACGCCCCTTGGCCATCCACCACCACAGAAATTCGAGAAAGGGACCGCTTCTCCTTAACCGCTTGATGAAAGAATTTGGAATTGTAGTCACCCTCATTAAGCCACTTTATTTTGGCCCTCTGACGTAACATCATGCTCTCTTGCAAGAGAGCCTGCTGATATGCCAGATGAAAGTGGGCCAAATCCTCTTGTAAATCCTGGTTCCAAGGGTCCCGGTCACATTCTTTCTCAATACCATCCAATTCTACCTTCAAAGCAATAACCTTCTGTTCAAGATCACCCATCATCGTCCATAACTTACGAAGATGAGGTTTTAATTTTTTCAATTTACTCAGCACTTGGAACATAAAAGACCCTTAAAAAGGTTGGTTCCATATTCCTGCAACAGTCTGAAGAAAGAGAGGATGAGTAGAGACAGCATTATCAAATTTAAATACCATTACCTTCTTCGTTTTGCCACCCTGAAACGAAACCATGGCCGGGGAGTGATCTGAGATACCCCTCGGCAGAAAACAAGCAGAGCAATCCCCAAACCGAGTTGTAAACGACGTATTTAGCATTGCCCTATCCAGTTTTCGCATTAAACCCTCACCCCCTTTCGGTTTTTGCCACCAAGTGAATTGACATCCCGTGTAAGAAAGATCAAAAATATCAATGTCAGACATACAACTATGGAAATCATTCATCTCCCTATCCCGAGTAGACGTGCCTCCAAGACCATCATGCGGGAATAACATAGCATTAAAATCCCCCATAATTAACCAAGGTTTATCATCGAAGAGAACCTTGAATTTCCTAAGACCCGACCACAGTTCTCTCCGCTTCGTGCCATTATTAGAACCGTAAACAATAGTAAGAAAAATAGGAGCAACTTCTCCTAAGATATGAACTTCACAATGCATGAACTGGTTATGAGTTTCAAGCACCATTACATTCATGACCTTAGGGTCCCACGCCAAAACAATCCGAGTTACATTATCACACGAACCAAAATTAGAACACCAATTCCATCTCGAGAACACATTAGTACAAACATCAATCAAGTTTCTACGGATTAAATGAGTTTCAAGAATGGAACAAAACGACAAACCTTGCGAACGCACCAAAGACTTCACCTCCCTTTGTTTAATCGAGGAAGAGAGACCCCGAATATTCCAACATGCGAGCTTAATCATTGGGGTGACAAAATCGGGCCTTTACCCACCACCTTCTTTTGAACCACTTTGGACGACCCACTACTCTTTGACGACTCTACAGTAGTCTCTTCAACAGGATCCCCGGATCCCGCCTCACGTCCATTCAAAGCTGAGAAACGATTTGAAGTAGTTGGGTTCTTAAGAATCCCCTTTATAGGCTTTGGTTGCATCTTATTCACAACCGAGTGAATCATCGTTTCTTTTGGCATCTGTTTTGACCCCATGCCATCAGATTTATTCAACCTCCCCACAACCGGATCCACACTAGATTCCTTAGGGAGAGGAATAATAGAACCCTTCTGAGACAAATCCAGAACCACCCACCTCATTCGGCAATACTACACTTAGCTGACCATTATTCACGGCATTAACAGGAATCAGATTCGGTTGAACCACCTTTGCTATTGGATCCGTTTTCAACATATCTGGCACAGGAATACTATCAATTACCGCCTCATCCTCTTTTGAGTTTGAGCATTGGCCCACATCTTTACCATCCCCCTTAGAAGTCACTACCTTTGGCCGCCACTGCTTTCTCTCAACCACCGTGAACCCATCTGCATCCACCTTCTTTTTATCCTTGGATACTAGTTTCTTATCCAAAGCCGCCTTCACACACGAAGAGATCTTGTGTCCAAAGATTTTACATAGTTCACATTGAACTGGCTCCCAAATATATTCTACTTGAACTTTGACACTTTCATTCTTTCCACCGGTAAGGTTGGGAATAATAACCTCAATCTCCCGCTTCAATCGACCTATAGCCCAAACATCAATAAGGACTTTAGCAAAACTAGGACGACCCCATGACCGCTCACACATATCCGCCGTGCAAGCATCCATTCGTTTCGGCACATCCAGAACACTAGCAATGCGGCTTACCCCCTCCTTATTGAAAGCAACAAGAGGAATATTGTGAAGCTTAACCCATAATGGACAAGTGGAATGTTCGGGTTTAACAAGACCCTTTGTGGGGTCCCACCGCTGAACAAACAATGGAACACCACGAATCATCAATGGACCCTCGTCAATGACACTTAAGCAACCCCCTTCATCATTGAAACGAAAAAAGAAATACCCACTTGCATGAAACATGGCCTCCTTAAAACCATACTTTCCCCAAGCATGTGCCACACTACGTTGCACGATCGGGAAATGTACCCGTGGGCCCAGAAAATAACCATATAAAGTAGAATTAAAAGATTTACCATGGTTTCAGTTAACTTAACCGGAAGAAGAAGGCTCTCAGCTTCACGATCGTCTAAAGGAAAAAACTCAAGCTCTGGCTTCGAACCCTCACCAAGAACCGATTTGAAGGATTTCTTTACTTCTACAGTTTTCGACTCCAAATCCTTGTTCAGATCACCTCCATTACTCACTACCGGAATGCTTGCGTCAGCCCTAGGGGTGACGTCACCTCCCAAGTCGCCTGATGAAACGCCTGCGTCAGCCCTAGGGCTGACGTCATCGATGACGCTGGTTACACCACCTACGCCACCGTCCGATCCAGCCATGCCTGCCATACCAACGATTCACGACGATCACTAACCACGAACGAAGCCTTAGACAAGCCAAGGAAACACGATCGTGGCTACGAGTAATCCCAAATCGAGCACAAAACCACAAAAAGGCAGATCGCAACACAAGATCCCGGAACCCTAATCACGACAGCAGCAAAAAAACGAAACAAAACCGAAACCCTAGGCCTCGAAAACGACAGCCAACACGATCCCACCACAAATCGAAACACTAGAAGAGAATAGCGAAGAGAATGCAACACGAAAACCAAGAAAAACGGCAACAGATCCGGCAAAAATCACGAAACCCTAGCAAAACCCTAGTCGCCCTCTCCCATCTCCTCCCTCTCAATACAATGGTCCTGTCTCTCCAAAAAGAGTACAAAAACCCTCTGTCTTATCTCCAAAAAGAGTGAAGTTGCGTGGTTATGGCATCACAAATGGTAACTAGTCTTCCAGAAGTCCACTTAAATGTTGATAACCTTGAGATGTTAGTTAAACACAATTTGGTAACTGGTCTTCCAGAAGTCCACTTCCAAAAAGATCACCTCTGCCCTACATGTGAAATGGGAAAAATAAAACGAGCATCTCATAAAACAAAAAGTGATCATTCATGCACTAGACCTCTGCAATTGTTGAATGTCGACCTCTGTAGTCCCAATGCAATTCATAGTCTAGCTGGTAAAAAGTATATACTGGTACTAATTGATGAATTTTCCAGGTATACATGGCTCGCGTTTGTAAGACAAAAATCAGAAGTGCCTATCGTCTTGCAGAATATCATGACCAGAATCCAAGTTCTTCTACATCAGAAGATTCAACAGCTAAGAAGTGATGACGGTACTGAGTTCAAGAATGCCAAGCTTGAAGCATACCTAGTTGAAAATGGAATTACAAAAAACTTCTCTGCTGTACGCACTCCTCAACAAAATGGTGTCGTAGAAAGACGCAACAGAACCTTGGTGAGCAGCTAGAACGATGCTTGCAGCTTCTGGAATCCCTATCCATTTTTGGGCAGAAGCTATAGCCACTGCTTGTTCCACTCAGAACCGCTGCATATTGTCATGAGGCATCTCAAAACCTCTTATGAGCTTATAAATAAAAGAAAACCCTCTATCAAATTCTTTCATATTTTTGGCTGCAGGTGTTTTATTTTAAATGACAGAGAAAAACTTGGCAAGTTTGATAAGAAATCAGATAAAGCTAAATTCTTAGGATATTCGTTAAATTCAAAAGCTTTTAGAGTTTTTAATTTACGTACTAAGACTGTTATGGAAAGCATTAACATCGATTTTGATGATCAAACTCAATTGACTTCTGAGTATTCTACTTCTGAACTCAAACTTAATACAGTTACCTCTGATTATCTTTCAGGTTCCAGAGAATCCGAAATCGATGCAATTTTTCAAGATTTTATGGGAGAAGAAATATTTTCAGAGCAAATACCAAAGAATCCATCCTTGAGTATTCCTGAAGTTCTCCAAGCTTCTGGAATTACTCTTTCTGGTCCTGCATTATCTGATGAGACTCCACCAGCAACTTCTATCCTTCCCATTCCATCAAGTGATTGTCCAGAGGCCACTTCTGTGCCTTCATTTTAGGGGGGAGACTTTAGATGCAACTCAAGATTCAGAATCAATTCCAGATGAGGTTATTCAATCTTCTGAAACTGAAGTTCGAGCTCAACAAGTACCTCAAACAAGGATGAAGAGATGGATCAAGTCACACACTGCAGATCTCATTATTGGAAATCCATCTGAAGGCGTTAAAACAAGATTTTCTACTGAAAATGAAGCTTTCTATGTAAATTTTCTTAGCATGATCGAACCAAAGCAAGCTCATGAAGCTTTGCAAGAACCTAGCTGGGTGGAAGCTATGCAAGAAGAATTGCTTCATTTTGAACGGAATAAAATTTGGAACTTAGTACCTTTGCCTAAAGACAAAATCGCCATTGGTACTAAATGGGTCTTCAGAAACAAGAAAGACGAAGAGGACATAGTGATTAGAAACAAGGCTCGACTGGTGGCTAAGGGGTATTGTCAAGAAGAAGGAATAGATTACGACGAGACCTTTTCCCCTGTAGCAAGAGTTGAGGCGATTCGACTATTTCTAGCCTTCTCTACATACAAAAACTTTAAAGTGTATCAGATGGATGTGAAATGTGCATTACTTAATGGATATCTCAAAGAAGAAGTATACATTGATAACCTGTTGGTTTTAAATATTCTAGACAACCAGAGTACGTCTATCTTCTGGACAAAGCTTTATATGGTTTGTAGCAAGCACCAACAGCCTGGTATGAACGCTTATCTACTTTTCTGATCAGCCACAATTACGAAAAAGGTAAAATTGATACAACCTTGTTCATCAAAAGAGGCAAAGGTATGTTAACTGTTGTCCAAATCTATGTGGATGATATAATCTTTGGTTCTACTCATCAGACAGAAGTGGATCTGTTTTCAAAATTGATGGAACAAGAATTTGAAATGAGTATGATGGGAGAACTAACGTTCTTCCTAGGACTCCAAGTGAAACAAAATACCTCTGGCATTTTTATAAATCAAGCCAAGTACGTGCCTGACATGTTAAAGAAATGTCGTCTTCAAAATTCCTCAACTATGAAAACTCCTATCTCTCTTAGCACAAAACTTGGCCCTGATCCTTCTGGGAAATCAGTGGATGTTACGGGCTATAGAGGTATGATAGGATCACTTCTGTATCTGACAGCTAGTAGGCCAGATATTATGTTTGCCACTTGCCTCTGTGCTAGATATCAGGCCAAACCGAAAGAATCACATTTAGCTGCTGTTAAAAGAATTTTTAGATACCTAAAGGGAACTACATCATTGGGTCTCTGGTATCGTAAAAATTCTGGATTTGATTTAATGGCATATACAGATTCTGATCATGCAGGATGTAGGTTGGATAGAAAAAGTACCTATGGTAACTGTCAACTTCTAGGAAACAGACTTATTTGTTGGACATCCAAGAAACAGAACTGTGTTTCAACATCTACGGCAGAAGTTGAATATGTTGCTGCTGCCAGTTGCTGTTCCCAAGTAATATGGATGAAGACTCAGCTCAGAGACTATGGACTTGTATACGACAAAATCCCCATCCTATGTGACTCAGAAAGTGTTATTGCCATCACTGAAAATCCAGTTCAGCACTCAAAAACAAAACACATTGATGTCAGGTATCATTTTATCAAAGATCATGTAGAGAAGGGCACAATAGAAATGTATTTTATCTCTACTGAATATCAACTTCCTAATATTTTCACAAAAGCTCTGGATGAGAAACGTTTTAATTTCTTAGTCAGCAAGTTGGGCATGTTAAATATGTAGTTATTTTTTTTTTCTTTCTGTTCAAATAAATCAGAACTGTCTAGAAGCCTCTGGTCACTTATGATGGTTTAATCCAGAGGCGCTCAGAAGCCTCTGGATACCTCTGTTCTTCAAAAATAAATCTTACACTTCTGAACCAAGTGATGACAGAAAGGGAGCTTTACTTGAAAAAGCAAGGGGGAGCAAGATGCAATTTTTGAGGGGGAACACAAAGAGCAACTCTTGAGGGGGAGCATACAAAGTCTAACAGAAGTTAGCTGTCTTCTGAACCTCTCTTTACTTAATTTTTTTTTGCGAATGTGTTTCTTCTGAATAACTCTTGTCGTCAAGGTTACGAAAAATTCTCATATTCAACTAAAACTTTTCTTAAAAGATATTCTTTTGACATTGGTCTCAAAACTGTTTGTTGATCCCATTATAATAAGCACAATGACAATAAACAGTTAATAGCAAAGTAATATGACACGAACAATGATTTAAAGAACTTATGTAGTCATATAGCAAAGTAATATGACACGAACGATTCAGCACTCTCTCTATGTATTATGAATCGACTAACTCTCAAAGTAAAACCCTAACGTTCTTTTTATATTGCTAGGTCTAATATAATTAAGGAAACAAGAGTTTAAGGAATTATAAACTTCCTTTTACAATAAAGCATATCTTTTCCTTATTTTGTCACAATTAAATAATACTAGACCTAACAATCTCCCCCTTTGTGGCAAAATGAATCTTCATCTTCTTAGCTCGAACATGCCTTCAAATCTTCGTAGGGTTTGTCGATAGATAATTCTGTCGTCGATTATCTTGATAGCTTCCAAGAGAGAGTTTCTTTTGTCATTGCTCATCCTTGTCGGGCTCTTTCTATCTGTTGCAAGTTCTGAGGCAAGTCTGTTTCGGATTCCCCATAACGTACCATCAGAATATGCAGCCACTTCGTGAAATCTGAGAAACCGTTTTTCTCTAGAAGCATTGCATCCAAACTACACCATGAACAGGACGAGTGATGACGGTGGCGACTAGAGTACTGTCAGGTACAGGTAATGATTGATCAGGCTTAGTAATATGTATCTTCTTTTGCTCGCTTTCAATCCCTCGTTGAAGATCATGAAGATAGCTGTACCGAAGCTCTTTCTGAACATGGCTTACCACTGCCCTTAATGCCCTTTGCTCGTGTACGTTTCGGTTGCGCTTGTCTCTCGAATCGTTGTAGATGATCTCCAAGTCCATTATATCGAGATTTGCAAAATCAGCTTCAAAGAAGGAATACATTTTACCATCTTCTCTTTGGACAGTGAAAACCAGGTACTCGACTTGAAAGATCCTTGCAGTGTCTATTTTCAGAATCCCGACAACCCTGTGCCTTGAGACCACTTCAGCTTGAGGTAAAGCTCTCATCCTCAGGATATGCAGATACTCTCTAACCTGATCAGGGTCCATTTCCATCACGAGATGAATGTGTGCCAAATCGTCAGGTTTTTCTTCCTTGCGGAAGATCTTCTCCATAGTTTCCTCAAGATATGGCACACGGATCTGCTGATTCACCCATTTGGATTTACTTTCCGTCAACATTCTTTGCCACCGAATCTGATGAGGTAGGAGTCTTGGTTCGTTTTGTTCCCTTAAGGCATAGTTCCTTGCTGTATGCCTCAAGTTCACATAGTCTTGCTCTTAGAGTACTGGTTCAGACGGATCTCGGAACCAGTTTCGAAGTGAGTTTCGCAGACGTTGAACATCAACTCGTTCTTCATTTTGTTCGGGTTCGGGTTCGGCTGGTTCGGCTGTACTCTCGAATTCGATATCCGTAAGGTTTTCAACCGTTGGTGTATCGTCCTCTTGAGTCGTTGTAGTGCGTTGCCTTTGTTGGGTAGATTCAGTAAGTGGTCTTGAAGCTGAGGCAGCAACTGCTCTTGATCGTGATCTTGCCGTTTGGCGTGTCTCCCCCTTAGGACGAGTTGGAGCGGAGCCCGGGTCGTCCTGGTGAGGTCTGGATGTAGATGTACGAACGGCGGGACAGCAAGACTCTTGGATTTCGGTGCGAAGAGCAGTAATAGCACCCACGATGTCATTCGTTTGGCGCTGTTGGGCATTTTTCAAGTCGGCGAGCTCTTGGTCAATATGGGCACGGAAGACATCGAACTCATGACGAGTTACAGTGGGGATCTGAAGATTGCGGCGAAGAAGACCCTCAAGTGAATCCTCCGGTTGACCGGTTGCATTGGATTCGGCTAGAAGATTAGCATACAACATCGACATGAGTTCATCGGTATTGTACTCATATCGATGCGGGGAATGGGGTCGATCTTCGGGGGGTGATGGTGGCGGTGGAGAGTGGCTGGTGCTTGGACGGCTGGAGCTTGCATGAGAAGGATCGGCTTGTAGATGAGTCGGTTCTTTAAGACGCGCAGCTACACGAATTTAGCGCACAAAGGCTTCTCTTTCGGCTGTCATTAGGGCAAGATGTTCAGCAACGGTGTCTCTTGCCCTTTGTAAGTGAGCAGCAATGATTGATTCGCCTTCCGGGGGAATAGAGAACGACGGAGATGGGGTTGCTGAATGGGTAACACCGGGATCACTTAGATTTCCCGTTGACATAACAGTTGATTCAACTGTATGACCTACGTTCAGCATTGGCAAAGATGTAGCGCTAGTAGGATTTCCTCCCAATCCTCGTGGAATGTCCGGAATGGACATCACTATGGGAGTTCCGACGGGGCCACGGAGGCTCGCAGTGTGTGTAGACTCGTGTCCCCTAGCGGGCTCTAGACTCGACGTGCACACAAACCAAGTCGAAGCAGGTGAGCTACTGCCTCTTGTTTCAATAGTTATGCCTCCCGAGTGGAGGGAAGCTAGATAAGGTGCTAGACTCACAAGTATTGTTGAAACTGTTGGCTGTTGGGAGCCTTCAGAGTGGCTAGGGGGGGCGTGCAATTGCAAGGTCCACAGCGACTTGTCCACTAGTCATACCCAACGAATGAGTAGGGCTAGTTGACTCGGTTACCTGGTTGGGGGATATTGGACTCTCACTCTCTATCGTTTTTTTCTCCCCTTCGCTCATGCTCACTATTTCTTTTTCAAATTGTACTCCCTCCGCTCTCCTTATTTCTCCAATTGAGGTTTCAGGGAATATGTCAGATATAGATGCGGAGGATGGATTGGCTTCAAAGTCAAAGTCGAATTGAGGTTCCTCATCAGAAGGTATGATAGGTGCGGAGGTGGGTGTACGGTTGATTGGTTCAGAGTTCGGTTCAGTTGAAGACTCTTCATTCCCAGAACTGGAATCGGTGATAGAGGGTTGTGGGCCGATGCGGCTGACGGCTTGCACTTCTATTTCTGCAGTTCGTTGGCGACGACAGAGCGGTTGGTTGTCAAAATCACCCTGGTTGGGATCCCCCTGATCCTGACCCTGCTCTTCTATTCTAGACTCGATGACGGAGCGGTTGGCTCTTGGGCAGGCGCAACCGGAGGTGGTTGGGCCATTAAGCCATGTCGCTCCCTATAGGCTATCACACTAGGTGCATTCTGATCAGCATAAGCGAGGAGCGCTTCAGGGATAGGCATGGTATAGTTGAAGACCCGATCATCGAGGCGTAGAAATTTAAGGGCACTAGTCGGGCCTAAGGGTGATCCGGCTCGTCTAGGGATGGCAGGTCGGGAAGTCATCATGGCATGGATGAAAAGTTGAAGAAACCGCTGAAAAGGTACGAAGGCACGATCGAGATTGTTGGATTTGTCTTCCACTAGTTCCACAAAGTCCGTCCAGATGAGCATCGCGTGGTCATAATGACGGTTGAACGCGATGCGGTGAAAAATTCGAAGAACCGCAGCGCTGGCCTTGTCCATGCCAGTGTGTTTGCTAGTCAGACATCGATTGACGATGGTGAATAGCGTGAAGCAAATCTGAGGCAGGTACATCCTTTTGAACTGGCCGAAGCTTGTGAATAGTTCAGGAGATTCATACCCAAGGGCTAGGATGTCGGCAACCAGCTGTTGGTCGGTTGCAAAGGCATCGTATGGGTGTTCGGTTGTGGCGAGCGGCAGGCGGAGAATGCGGCGAATCCTAGCTGAAGTTAGGCGGGTGACAAAGTCATCAATTTGAGTAGTGAAATGATGGTCACCTTCGTCCGATGATATGTCAGTGTGTACCAGGATTGCTGGAGGTAGAAAAGGGGTACTCGGTGGTCCAGTGCAAAGGCATAACGAAGCGGATTTCGTTGAAGAATGTCAAGGATGATTTGGTGTTCGAGAGTGATACCAAAGTCTAGACGGTGGTTGTTCGGTTTGATTTTTCGAAGGTGAGCTCTAGGCATCATGATGTCATCCCGGTTAGCTGCGTTGATGCTTGGTTCTGTGGAGCGTTCGTACGGCATCGGGTTTTCATCATCTGACAGGTTTGGATCATTCATGGCTGCCATTGGTTTCTGGTGGTGCTTACGGATCTGAAAAACTCGAAGTTTTGAAAATTTGATCTTGGAAAGCCAAGAACTTGAAGGGTTTTTCAGAGAGAAAGAGGGAAATTCAAACATGTGAAGAAAGGTTCTTTGAGAGAGGGGCCCGATTACTTTAAATAGTGGTCATCGGGTGATGACACGTGGCAGTGTGTGATAGGGCCGATGAAAAAAATTCCCGTTATCGAGCCAGAGGGGGTCGATAATCCCATTGTTGTCGGGCCCTTAGGGGCCGAGAACCTTACTTAATGAATATATATATATATATATATATATATATTAAGAACTTAAATTAAAAGACATAAAACATAAGGCTCCCCCTTAATATGTGCTAAAGGTGGTGTGCTCCCCCAGGAATGCGAATGAATAGGAAAAACGTACCTTGTTGCTCCCCCTTGAACGATGAACCATGGTGATATATACAGCAAGGTAGAAAATAAAAATGAAAGAAAAATTGAAAGTATGGAACTATAAGATAAAGTTCAAAATCTAAAAAATGAGAACCCAAGTGTTATGCAGATTGACTCGAAGAGTGAATGTGCATAAACCCTTGGATATACGTTTTGAGGATTTTGAGACACACTGATTTGGGATAATCAAGTTTTAAGATTGAGCATTCCCAACTTGGATACTAGGAACTGGAATCGTTTCTCATCCAGTGCCTTGGTTAACAAGTCGGCAAGCTGAAGTTCCGTATTAACAAAATATAGTTCAATTGTACCTCTTTCGACGTGATCCTTGATGAAGTGATATCGAACGTCGATGTGGTTTGTCTTCGTGTGTTGAACCGGGTTGCTTGAAATGGCTATGGCGCTTTTGGAGTCACAGTAGATAGAAATCTTATTGAACCAGAAGCCATAGTCTTTGAGTTGAGTGCGCATCCATAGTACTTGCGAGCAGCAGCTTGTGGCAGCGATATATTCGGCTTCCGCGGTAGATGTGGAGACGCAAGCTTGCTTCTTGGATGACCAGCTGACCAATTTGTCTCCAAGGAATTGAATATGGCCCGAAGTGCTTTTGCGATCGAGCATGCATCCGGCGTGATCCGAATCTGAAAAGGCAGTTAGCTCGAAACCCGTATCCTTGGGATACCATAGGCCAAGATTAGGTATACCTTTTAAATACCGGAAAATCCGTTTGATCGCACTAAGATGAGATTCCTTTGGAGATGCTTGATAACTCGCGCATAGACAGGTGGCAAACATTATGTCCGGACGACTAGCCGTAAGATACATGAGAGAACCAACCATGCCCCGGTAATTTTTAGAATCCACATCTTTTCCCGAAGGATCAGCGTGTAATTTTGAACCCGGGGACATGGGTGTACCAGTCGGAGAACATGACATCATGTTGTATTTACACAACATATCCGAGATGTATTTTGATTGGTTGATGAATATTCCAGTAGAAAATTGTTTAATTTGAAGACCAAGGAAAAAATTCATCATTCCCATCATGCTCATGTTAAATTTTGCAATCATGAGTTCAGAGAACTCTTTGCATTGCCTTGGGTTAGTCGAGCCGAAGATGATGTCATCCACGTAGACTTGAATGAGCATAATGTCACCTTTGTCCTTTTTAATGAAAAGAGTTGGATCGATCTTACCTTTGGAGTATCCGTTTTTCACTAAATACGTAGACAAACTATCGTACCATGCGCGGGGGGCTTGTTTCAATCCGTACAGAGCCTTGTCCAGAATGTAGACATGATCTGGTTTGGAGGAGTCGACAAACCCGTCGGGCTGATAAACATAGACTTCTTCACGCATAACACCGTTTAAGAATGCCGTCTTGACGTCCATTTGGAAAACCACAAAGTTTTTATGTGCCGCGTAAGCCAAGAATATTCGGATTGCTTCAATGCGGGCGACGAGTGCAAATGTTTCGTCGTAGTCAATGCCTTCTTGTTGATGGTATCCTTTGGCGACAAGTCTAGCTTTGTTGCGTATAACGACTCCATCTTCATCTTGCTTGTTCTTGAATATCCATTTTGTGCCGATAACGGTCTTGTTTCGAGGACGGGGAACAAGGCGCCATACTTTCAGACTTTCAAATTGATTGAGTTCCTCTTGCATTGCCACAATCCAATCAGGATCATTCATTGCCTCATGAATGGATGTGGGTTCAATCTTGCTTATGAATGAAGAGAACATGCAATCATTGGCCGAGGCGGAACGCGTTGTAACTGGTCGTTTCGGATCTCCGATAATACGTTCAACAGGATGAGAGCGGGTCCATTTGGTTGTATGAGGAAGCGGTTGAAATGCATTTGGATCCAGGGTGTCATCTTTATAAGAACCTAACGGAAGATCTTGAAGAGATTCCAAAGTTGGGGCCACGTTTGATGATCTTGTGGCACTTGTGACATCCGTAGGTGTTGAAGTGGATAGTGGGCGAGAGGATGTCGGTTTCGCAGGATTTGGTTGAACAGGCGGTTGAGGTTCAGGTGGAACAAGAGGAGAATCCAATCAAATAGTTTGATCGGTAGGAGCAGTCGTAGAGGTGCTGGGAGATGCAGCAGTTGAGACGGTTTCCGTTGTAATTGGCGGTCCGGAAAGATCCGAGGTCTCGGCAATCTCCAAGGTGGGCGGGGGAATCTGGAGAGAAGAATCAGTAGATGGTCCAAAGTAATCCGAGTAGAAGTACTCGAATAGGTCATCCAGATTTGACATGGCAGTTTTGGACGTTGAAGGATCAGCGGGGTTGGGAGCAGGTTCCGAACGATTGTGATCGGAAGCTAATATGCCGGTGAGTGCGGGTCCAGAACTGTCCTGTTCAGGAGCCATTTCGGCGTTTGGATCAAATTGTACATTAATGCTTTCAGTGACGCAACGTGCGTGTTTTATGTAGACCCGATAAGATGATGCGTTTGGTGAGTATCTGAGAAAGTAAGCTTCATCGGCTTTCGGCTTGAGTTTCCCACGATCTTCTTTTTCGTTGAGTATGAAGCAACGAGTGCCAAACGTTCGAAGATGCTCGATGGAAGGAAGGCGATCGTAGACCAAGTGATAAGGTGTCTTGTTGAAGCGTTTGTTGATGATGAAGCGGTTTTGAGTGTAGCAAGTTGTGTTGATAGCTTCGGCCCAAAGGTGGAGAGGAAGCTTTGAGAAGGTAAGCATAGTGCGAGCGGCTTCAACAAGAGTTCGATTTCGGCGTTCGACCACACCGTTTTGTTGCGGAGTACGAGCTGCAGAGAACGTATGGGTTATACCAACCGATTCGAGGTAACCGTCAAGGGTACGGTTTTTGAATTCAGTTCCATTATCGGTGCGGATGGTTTGTGCAGTAAGTTCTAGCTTGACTTGAATGGATTTGAGAAACGTGATGATGGTGTCGGGGGTTTCATCCTTTGATCGAAGGAACTTTACACATGTGAAGCGAGAGAAATCGTCCACCATTACTAGAAAATACTTTTTACCATGTATGCTTTGAGTCCGCATCGGGCCGCACAAGTCTATATGAATGTATTGAAGAGGTCGAGTCGAGCTGTGAACTATCTTGGGTTTGTGAGAGACCTTCTTCATCTTTCCCATCTTGCATGCGTCACAGAGATGCGGTTTGTCGAATTTAACAGATGGGAGGCCGGTGACTAATCCTTGGATGGAGAGGCAATTGATGTTCTTGAAGTTCAAGTGAGATAAGCGATGATGCCATAACCAGGTCTTTGGACTAGAAACGTTTGATAGAAGACAAACACTCGAGGGGGCGTTTACTTGGGAAAGATCGATCGTGTAGAGGATGGACTTGCGTGTGCCGGTTAGAAGCTCCTTTCCATCAAACGTGCGAACACAGCATCTATCGGGTCTGAAATTTACTTTGAGTTGCTTGTCACAGAATTTTCCAATGCTCAACAGGTTGTGGCTTAGCCCTTGTACATAAGAGACGTTGGAAATGGTGATGTTGTTTTGAATGATATCACCATATCCTTTTATCGGTGCCAAGTGATTTTTGCCAAATTTGACGAATCCGCCCTTCTTTTCAGTGTAGTTGGCAAGCAGCTCCTTTTGTCCGGCCATGTGTTTGGAGCATCCGGAATCTAAGTACCACACATGACCGATCTGCACAAAATCAGGCAGATTTAGGAACCCATTTGTAAATGGGTCCATCATGGTTAGTTGACTTTTCACCCTTAGGTACCCACTTGTGGTGAGACTTATGGGCGTTAGTCATTTGATTTCTCGGGCCCGATTTAGAAATGGATGATGAATTATAAAATTAGTGATTAAATGAATTATGCATGTCCGGAAAATAACCATAACCATAATCAATAGGAGGTTTACGAACAAAATCATCCACACCGCAATTAGAGCAAAAAATTTTATTACAAGAAAATTTGATTAAATGTCTAAAGAAATGAATTTGATAAGGAAAACGAAATCTTGAATTGTTTCTTTTGACATTGGAATGTAAAAACTTGTCTTCTTTGCGGGGTGTTTGCTTTGTAGTATGCGTGCCCTTTTTGACCCAAACCGACTTGGTTTCTAAAGTATGAAGCACTGAAACATTGAAAGGAACACGGCTACTATGGTTTTTGAAGACATGATTGGTTTTCGTTTGTTTATGAGTGGTTGGATTTTGACTTGTGGAACACTCGTTGGTTCAGTAGGCAATGAGACTGTTTCCATAGGTTGTTTGCCTTTGTCTAAGAATTCAGTGTGAGTAGGGAGTACAGGATTGAAATCAAACTCATCACACATATCATTTAAATACTCGTCCGATTCAAGTGAAGATTGTTTTGAAAGGGCATCAAATTCAGCATTGATTTGTTCGTCGGAATAGGAACATTTTTGTTTTGGAAGATTGGAATTTGGGTCCATTTTATACAACTCTTCGCAGTTATTTAAATAATTGCTAACGAAGGCTTTACAAGTTGAAACGTTTGAAATAGTATCGTTTTCACGAGTTTTGTTCAATTGTAAAGTCTCGTTCTCAAGTAGTTGTATTTTAAATAAAAATGATTCCTTTTCCTTTTCCGCCAAATAACGTTCAAATTCCAACACTCGTTCGAGTTGAATAATTTTCTTTTTCTAAAAATAGAGTGGGAATGTACGGTTTACATTCAGGAATCTTGTTTTGAAGTTCTTAGGCTGAATAAGATGGAAAGTAGTTGTTTGGAAGAGATTCACTTGAATATTCCTCTTCTACTATTTGAGGATAGCAGAAAGGTATTTGAAAATAGTTTTTTTTTGTCTCTTCCAGTCTTCTCTTTCCTCAACACTAGGGTCCGGTTTCATAAATTGAATTTGGTAATCTGGACCAAGGTTCAGATATTCGAATTTATAAATCGTCGGAGTATTATAGATAGCCTTTGCTAAGTGTTTTGGGTTTTCAAAACCTAATCCGGCTTTTGAGCTTAAATCTTTCGGTGCATTTAAGTGAATACTGTGTTCAGTTTGACCAAGCTTGTATAGTTTTAATTCCAACTTTTCGAGTTTTTCTAATAGATCTTGTCTTTGAAAATTGACAAAGTCAAACATTGATGAAAATTTGGCAGTCTCATTCCTAGATGTTTGAAGTTGAAGTGTGAGATCAGATATTTGTTGTTGGAAAAGATCATTTTCTTCTTTTAAAACCATTTTCTCTGTTTCGAGATTGTGTGCTATACTTTGAGTAGTGACAAGGTCGGTTTGCATAAGAAGCAATTGTTTATGATTATTTTCTAGGCTTGCTTCTAAATTGGAAACCAAGAGTTTCTCGGTTTTCAATTTGGAGTGTAATTCATTTAATTGAGACATTAAATCATGCATTTGTCATACAAAAGAGTCATAGTCAGAAGGGCTTACCTCGGGTGTATAGTCGGAAGCGTGAGAAGGAGTGTCATCAGAGTAAGCCATCAAGCTGAAATGTGCTTGAGTATCCCCTTCCATGTCATCTTCATCATCTTGATTAAGCCATTGTTCATCTTCAGCTAGAAGAACTTTACCGGCTTCTTTTTGTTTAGACAACATCAGTTTGTAAGTTAAGTAGTTAGAGTCCTTCACTATTGGCTTCTTACATTCCCTTGCGTAGTGACCAGATTTGCCGCAGTTGTAGCACAGGCTTCTCTCACCCTTGAACTTGTCTTCTGGCTTGGGTGTAGGGCGAGGTTCTTCTTTTCTTGGTTTAGGTTCAAACATGGGCCTTTCGCTCATGATTATTAGATCCCGAGGCATACCTTTGTTGGTTGGGATTCGAGCGACGTGAGAACTTTTGTTGAAAAGATCTTGTAAGGAAGGCCAGTTGTTGTTGAAGTTTGGCAATTTCTGAATCATAGTCAAAATCTTCGTCTTCTAATTCGGGAAACATCTCTTGAGGAGCGGAAGAGGATTCTTTTGCCATCAATGCGACTGGATCTGGGTTCTTCTTTGAATTTAACCCCATTAGTTCGAGAACCTCCTCTTTGTCTTGTTGAAGGGTTTCATAGACTTCATGAAGATCAAGGTCAGCAAGATATTTGCTGTGTTTGATTTGATTAGCAAACCGGCGCCATTCCGGTTGAAGATTGCTAACAAATTTAACGTTGTTTTCGATCTTGGTCTTACGAATTTCGTTTTTGCTAAGTTCGTTCACCAGTTGTACAAAGCGGGTATATGTGTTCGTAAGACTTTCTCCATCTTTTGCCTTGAATTCTTCATATTGTGAAATGCAGTTGGTGATTTTGAGTTGTGTGCCAATCTTCGTTCCAAGCATGAATTTCTCTATGCCTTCCCACATTTCTTTAGCCGTCTTCTTGTGGCTATCAATGCTCATATAGATCTCATTTGAAGGCTCATAAGTAGATAAGAACGGGCAAGTTGGTCACCTCTCATTATCTTCTTCTCGTTTGCATCCCATGAATTTTTGAGTTTAACTTCCCTTCGTGCGGGCGTAGGAGGAGTGTTGTTTGGCATAGCCGGAAACTCCTGATAAAAAGGTGGTGGAGGACCTTCTTTGATTGAACTCATGATTTCATCGGCATAGTCATGGCCTTCAACGAAATCAAGGAATCTCCATTGAGAATATTCTCCCGGGAAGAGAATTGGGGGTTTGGTGTATGATCCAATGGCCATTGCTTCACGGGTGGTCATTGTACTTTTTGGTTGGACCTCGATCAATGAGTTTTTTTAAAATTTCTGAGTTGTCGCTTGAAATAGTAGGTTATTATCGAGTGACAAAGGGAATCGAGAAAAATTATCTAAGAATTTGTTGTCGGGTGAAAAATTACTCGGTAAAAGCAGTGTTATCGAGTGACAGAAGCTCGATAATAAAATATGTCGAATGAAATTAGACTCGATGAAATATTGTTGTCGACAGAACAAGGTTCGATAAACAGAATTTTGATCGGTCGATAACCTCAGTGTTCTCGATTTAATTTAATTTGATAAATTTTGAGTAGCAACTAACTTAAAGATTTCTCGAATCTAGAGTACTCGATCAAAAACTTTCTCGATTCAAACAGGACTTGATAAAAAATTTAATTATGAGTTTTCTGAGATTTGATAAACCAGAAAACAAAAACACAGGGTTCTTAACTAAAAAGAACTAGTCTTTTTATGGACAAGAATGTCTGGGTTTTTCAGTTTCTTATTCGTTCAATTACAGAAAGTATCAAGATTACGAGAGTTTAAGATTTTACTAAGGAATTCTTTAGTAAGAAAAGCTGCAGGAATCACAAGTTCCTGAGTTTTCTTCTGTAAAGAAATTCAAAATTAAAGAAAGTAAACTAAAGTAATTTTAATTTAAGCAGATTTAAATTTAAAAAGGAGTCGAGAAAAAATAATGAAAAAGCAGTTTGAATCGATAAGCCTTCAAGTAACAGAAAGATGAAATCGAGAAAAAATCAACAAGTCAGTTTAGAAAGATTAAATCGTTAGACACACAGACATCATCATGCGATCAAAACACAAAAACAGATATCAAATCGATAAAACCTAATTGAACAGCAGAACGTATCGATGAAAAATATTAAAAAAATATGATGCAATCGACAAAGATTTAGGTTGGTGTTTTATCGGGTTTAGCATGAATTAGTGGGACTCGATGAAAATTCAATGAATAGAAGGACTCGATGAAACATCAAAGGACAGCAGAAATTCGCAGAAAAACAATAAATTTACCTTTTGTTTCGTGGTTTGCTCAGAAAATCGTAAAAACTCGTGATGTCAGGCTCTGATACCACTTGTTGATCCTATTATAATAGGCACAATGAGAATAAACAGTTAATAGCAAAGTAATATGACACGAACAATGATCTAAAGAACTTACGTAGTCATTTATCTCTTGAATGTCTGTTTGTCGATTACAATCAGATTCAGCACTCTCTCTATGTATTATGAATCGACTAACTCTCAAAGTAAAACCCTAACGTTCTATTTATATTGCTAGGTCTAATCTAATTAAGGAAACAAGAGTTTAAGAATGCTCAAAAGTTTAAAGCGATAATCCTTTCGAAGACTCATCATCACACGCGCCTGACATCATATACACGCTACCTAGCTATCCACGTGTCACTAATCGTGTGTTTGCATGACTGAACGCCTCCTGCATGCTTACATCAACATTTGCAAACCGTTTTGATTTTCCCCAAATTAAAATCCCTTCAATCCCATAAACCACTCGAGTTCTATTTTCTCTCACTATATAAATTCGAAAAATAGAAATTCACGACTACTGCCCTTCGTCTTCTTCCTCAAGCTATTAACCAACATTGCATTCCCTGTTCTCTCAAAGCTTCCCTGAATACCCCAATCTCATCAATGGCGAATTCAACTACTAGTGTGAATGTCCAAGACGAAGAAGGAAGGTTAATCGACTCAATGACAGACAGTGCCCCGATCCTTAAACTTCCATTGAAAGCTAACAACGTTCAAGTTCTTCTAGATCCAAACACTTATCTAGCCGATTACAGAGTAATGATCGAGTTTCTTCAAAACCATCTGCTCAACTGAACCCTAACTTTAACCAACCCCAATGTTCCTGAAATTTATGTCCAAGAAGTTTGGTAATCCATGTATGTCGCAGATGAAGAAACTCTTCTTGGGAACTTTAGCCACCCCAATGAACCTGAGAATGCTGTGGAAATACCCATCACGAAGAAGAAAATCGCAAGGTATTTTCATTTACCCCAACCTACTCTTGAAGTTGAAGGTCAAAAAGTGCCAAATCCTGACCTTGACCGAAATCCTACCTTAGAGGCCCTGCTCGCCTTCATAAATTTCTTGGGCTATAATGAACAACTCACGAGGCTATCTGAGTTCAAGAGGAAGAAACTGCCCCCAATGTGGAACGTTCTGGTGTCAATTCTGAACAAAAGCCATACCTGTAAAATCGGTTCCCTAGACCAGGCAAGCAAGAACATCCTTACAATCATGTATGGAATGTATTTTAATAAACCCCTGGACTATGCGAGTTTGAATTTTCAAGAAATAAAAGCCGCTGTACACAAGAAGGTTTAACATCAAAGTTAGAGCAAGCCTCTATCTGCACTAATATTTCCAAGGTTTCTATCTCTGTACACCTATCCAGCTATAGGGGCTCTGCATGCTCCACCGATTTAGACATTTTGCAAAATTGCCTCTATGAGCTCTCACAAGGCTACAATCGACAACGATGGTTATTCTTCACCAAGTGAACTCTCCAGGTACATGCTAAACCTTATACCTTCAACCTCTCTTATTCTCAATTCTTTTAGATGCTCTGTGGTATGCTCAGAACCGAGAATACCTACCCGTGAGTACTTAGAGCCTAGATTAGACAGTGAGCGGTCAAGTGAGAATGTGCTTGGAAAGAATTTGAGTGAACAACCGAGTGCTTCTACCCACGTTGACCGCTTAATGCAAGAAGGTATTGAAGATGTCCACAGAGACACATATGTGAGAATCTCACTAAGTTCCCCCAAGGGTAACCACAATTGCTGACGTAGATGCCAACACATCTACTCTCATTGAACAAGGACTACCCAGTCCAAACCACCCAGAAGCCAAGCGATCAAAGGATATTCTTCATTCCTCTGAATCAAGCACAACAGGGGACACCACCTCTTGATACTAGAATAGATAGTAATAAGAAGAATTGTAATTATCATTATTCTAATGAACATTCCATGCAATCTTTTATGTCTCAGAATTCTGAATGTTTTTCTTTATTCTTAAAACTAAAGCAATTTTTCTCGAGGCCCTTTGATCGTTCATATGATAATTTATCAAACTTCAGGACTAAACCAAAGGAAAACAAAAATACTGAAAATAAAAAGAGCAAACCTATAAACCCTGCAAAATCAAATCAGATGCAAGATAAAAAGAATGAAAAGTCTAAAACTAACTTTAAAGGACCTATTATGAAATGGGTACCTAAATCACTCTCTTTTTTATCGCAGAAGCAGCGTGTGCATGTCTGCTATCTTGACTCTGGATGCTCGAGGCACATGACTGGATCGAAAAACTTACTCTCCCAATTCAAAGACAAATGTGGTGGAGCAGTAACGTTTGGGGACAACGGTAAGGGTCAAATAAAAGGCTACGGTACTGTACAAGAAGGTAGTATTAGCTTATCTATAGTAGCTCATGTTTATGGCTTGAAACATAACCTGCCAAGTGTAAGTCAACTTTGTGATTATAAAATACTTGTCATATTTGATGAAAAGCATTGTTATTTATTTTCTAAGGCAGGTGAAGAACTCTGGAGCGCTGACAGAAAAGGTAATCTATATATGATGAATTTCACATCAAAGGATGGTAAAGAAGCCTTCTGTCTTATCTCCAAAAAGAGTGAAGTTGCGTGGTTATGGCATCACAAAATGTCTCACTTAAATTTTGATAACCTTGAGATGTTAGTTAACAAAATTTGGTAACTGGTATTCCAGAAGTCCACTTCCAAAAAGATCACCTCCGCCCTGCATGTGAAATGGGAAAAATAAAACGAGCATCTCATAAAACAAAAAGTGATCATTCATGCACTAGACCTCATCAATTGTTACATGTCGACCTCTGCAATTGTTACATGCAATTTAGAAGCCATTTTTTATCTTCCAGAAGAGCTTCCTACTCCAGAAGTCACAATTTCTATTGATGATTACGGTTCCTTTGTTGTCGACATTCAGAAAATTATCAAGGTCGTGATTCCCTCTGCAGATGCTTCTGAATCCTCCTCTTCTTTGGTTCATAAATTTGATATGACTGCTTTTCAGAAGGCCATGATGGACATAGTGAATGCTTTAACAGCAAAATATGTTTCCAAGACTAATTCCAGTACCTCGCATATGGATCAAAAGGTAACAACCTTGGAAACCTCTGTTTCTAATCTATCATCTCTGGTCAGCTCTTTGTCTGCTGCTTTTGAAGAGAAGATGAAAGCAAGAGAGGCTAGGGCTTGCAAGAAAGCAGAGCTAAAACGTAAAAGGTCTGAGGATCAAGATCCTGATTCTCAGAAAGGGGAGAATCCAGCGAAGAAGGTCAACGTTGAAAGAGCTGAACCGTCACAATCTAAAGACAAAGGTAAAGCACCTACTTCTTCCTCTACTCCCTCTGATCAACCACCATCAAAATAAACTCCCCTGATACCCAATCATCTGAACGTATTTTCTGGTCCGCTTCCCAAAGATCCAGAACTTGGAAAATTTATCCTGTATCTTATGGGAAAACCATTAAAGCCACAATCTAAACCTTCTCCAAAACCACAACCCTGCTACTCAACCCTCTGTACCTGCTACTCAACCCTCTGTTGATTATGGAGCTGAACTTAGAGCTAAAGCTTAAGCTAATAAAGCTAACGCTGAAGCAGATATAGCCAAGGCTGAAGCTAGAAGAGCCAAGGCAGAAGCTGAAAAAGATAGAGCTGAAGCTGAAAAAGCTAAAGCTGAAGCTGTTGAAGCTAAGGCTAAAGCTGAAAAAGCTCGGGCAAACTTTGAATAGGCTAAGAGAGAGTAGCCGATAAATATAAGAGCTGCTTTTGAAGAAAGAAAACTGAAGTTGGGGAGGTTAGAACTTCAAACTCTGGAGATCAAAAACAAACAAATGTATGTTCCTGCTGATCAGAAAATATTTCTTATGCTGCCAAATTTTGCAAATGACTATCACGTAAGTGATGCAATCAAAGACAGATTTATGAGTCATAGGCAAGCAAGAAAGTAGGCCTACTCTATAGTACCAATCAAAGTCATCTTTGGGGTCAAACACACCCAATTCGAAAAAAAAATAGAGATAAGGTACACTATTTATGGAGAAGTTCATGAAAAATCAAATGAATCAAAGGAGGGATATTCAAGATAAAGTTGCCTACTTCCGGATCATCGAATGTATGAAAGCCTTCATCTGATACAGAAGACAGGTAGACTTCCAAACTGGTCTAGATCACAAAGTAGATAACTTAAGCATCTCTGCTCCAAATGATGATTTAGAGGGTCTCAATAATCTGAGAATTGGAAAGGTACTGACTCAATCAGAAGAAGGAGTTGTGTTCAAGATACCATTCAGAGGCCGTGTACATTGTCAAGTGTTATGCCTCCGTTCAGGTTGATGATCAAGGAAATCAAATAAGGGACAACGACGCAACAAAGTTGATGGTGAAGCAACTTGAAACAATCATGAAAATCAGAGAGATTACATATCTGATCTTCAAGATTGTTGTTTCACAAACAGAAGCCCCTTCTGATCGAATACAATATGCGCGGACTGAACAAACAATGTTGTAGCCTAAGGAAACAAACGGAACTGGACTCAAACGAAGTTATCATTTCAACATTCTGGAATTCATACTTAGGGGGAGATTGTTAGACCTCATTTATAGAGAAGTATGAACCAAAATTATTTAAGTGCAGCAGAATCAGAAGCTTATCTTCTGATCCCACTCATCACAGACCCGCCCAGAGATTGGAAGAACCTCTGGACTTCAACAGATGCAACATACACCCTCTTGATGATGTGGCCTGCACACTTTCCGTGTAACTAGTTGTGCAACAGAATTTGTTACAAGCTTAGCTTATGTGTCAATTTCTTATAGGCTAAACTGTTGACTTTTATTATTGTAATAGTATAAATAGCTCTATTATTGTAAAAGATATTTTAGAGAGCTAATTGCGCATTTCATTCAACGTATTGTAATCGACTTCCAGGTTACCAATACAAGTTATCAATTGTTCTCCATTACTGTTCTTACTGTTGATCATTATTGATTAGTATTAAATTATAGATCTACATCTGCTTCCGCTCGTATTTCACTGTGTGATCTATTGATTCATTGATAGAAAGGGATATGGGTTCCAACAGAAAACCTTTCCAGAAGAATTTTAATTGAATTCAAGATTTCTTAATAACCTTGAAGGCAAGAGTTAGTTCAGAAGTAACTAATTCGCAAAAATTTCTAAGGAAAAATATGTTCAAAAGACAGCTAATATTTGTTAGTCTTGATTTGAAGAATATAAAATTCTCCCCCTTGAATGATGCACGAGTCTGTGCTTCCCTTAGATATCTGAATTTAATGGTCTCCCTTGACCTGTGCTTGGATCATGGAATATTAAACAAAGCATCATTAAGAATGAGAGAGGCATCCAGAGACCTCTGATGACTTCTGCAATGTGCGTTAGAGGTATCGAGAGGCTTCTGACCTGCTCTAGGATATTGAAGATTTTTAAAGATCAAGTGTGAAAGAAAAGAATGTTGAATGAATAATTACACAAAAACTATAATATGCTGATAGATTCTGTATATATTACATGTTTAGCATGCCCAACTTGCTAATCAGAAAATTGAACCTTTTCTCATCTAGAGCTTTTGTAAATATATTAGCAAGTTGGTAATCAGTGGAGACAAAATACATTTCAATTGTCCCTTTCTCCACATGATCCTTTATGAAATGATACCTTACATCAATGTGCTTTGTCTTTGAGTGCTATACCGGATTTCCTGTGATGGAAATAACACTTTTTGAGTCATAGAGGATAGGAATTTTATTATATACCAGACCATAATCTCTGAGTTGGGTTTTCATCCAAATAAGTTGTGAACAACAACTAGCAGCAGCAACATATTCTGCCTCTGTTGTGGAAGTTGAAACACAAATTTGCTTTATGGATGTCCAACTGATCAGCCTATTCCCCAGAAGTTGACAGCTACCAGAAGTTCTTTTTCTGTCTAACTTACATCCTGCATAATTAGAGTCAGTGTATGCAATTAAACCAAATTCAGAAGTTTTAGGATACCAAAGACCTAGTGAGGGTGTTCCTTTAAGGTGCCAAAAAATTCTTTTTACAGCAGCCAAATGAGATTCTTTTGGATTGGCTTGAAATCTCGCGCAGAGACAGGTGGCAAACATTATATCTGGTCTACTTGCAGTCAAGTATAGAAGGGATCCAATCATACCTCTATAGTTGTAACATCAACCGATTTCCGAGAGAGATCAGGATCAAGTTTCGTACTAGGAGAGATAGGTGTTTTCATAGGAGTGGAATTTTGAATTTTGAATTTCTTTAACATGTCGGAGACATACTTGGCTTGATTTATAAAAATGCCAGAGGTAGTCTGTTTGACTTGGAGTCCTAAAAAGAAAGTTAGTTCTCCCATTAAACTCATTTCAAATTGACTTTCCATTAACTTTGAAAACAAATCAACTTCTGCTTGATTAGTAGAGCCAAATATGATGTCATCCACATAAATTTGAACACGGTTAACCTACCTTTGCCTCTTTTGATGAAAAGGGTAGTATCGATCTTACCTTTTTCATATGAGTGCTTAATCAAGTATTTTGACAAACGTTCATACCAAGCTCTGGGAGCTTGCTTTAAATACAGAGTTTTTTCCAGAAGATAGACGTGATCTGGATGTCTTGAATTTTCAAAACCAGGAGGTTGTTGAACATACACTTCTTCTTTGAGATCTTCATTCAAAAATGCACACTTAACATCCATTTGATACACCTTAAAGTCTTTGTATGCTAAGAATGCCAGAAAGAGTCTTATTGCTTCAAGTGTTGCAACTGGAGCGAAAGTTTCATCGTAGTCAATCCCTTCTTCTTGACAGTATCCCTTGGCCACCAACCTAGCCTTTTTCTGATCACTATTCCATCTTCATCCTATTTGTTTCTGAATACGCACTTAGTACAAATGGCAACCTTATCTCTAGGTAAAGGTATTAATCTCCACACTTCATTTCTATCAAATTGAAGCAACTCTTCTTGCATTTCTTCTACCCAGCTTGGTTCTTGTAAAGCTTCATGAACCTTCTTTGGTTCAATCATGCTTAGAAAGTTTACAAAGAAGGCTTCATTTGCAGTTGCAGATCTGGTTTTGATTCCTTCAGATGGATCTTCAATTACCAGATATGGAGTATGAGACTTTGTCCATCTTTTCATTCTTGTTTGAGGTATTTGCTGGGCTTGGACTTATGTATCCATAGGTTGGATAACGTCTTTCTGGTACTGGAATTGGCTCTGGTTCTGGATGAGTGCCTAATGTCACCCCCTCAAATGAAGGCACAGAGGTTACCTCTGGACTGTCATTTGGTGATTCTGGACCAGAAAGAGTTATCCCAGAAGCTTGAAGTACTTCAAGAATATTCGCTGGTGGATTAGTGGGTATTCTCACTAAAGGAATATTCATAGGAATATTCTCTGCCAGAAAATCATCAAATAGAGCATCAATCTCGGATTCTCTGTTTCCTGAAAGATAATCAGAGGTGACAGTATTAAGTTTGAGTTCTGAATCAGAATATTCAGAAGTAAATTGAGTTTGATCATCAAAATCGATGTTTATGCTTTCCATTACAGTCTTAGTTCTCAAATTAAAAACCCTAAAGGCTTTTGAATTTAACGAGTATCCCAAGAATTTGGCTTCATCAGATATTCTGTCAAACTTGCCAAGTTTGTCTCGATCATTTAGAATAAAACACCTGCAGCCAAAAATATGGAAATTTTTTACTGAGGGTGTTCTTTTGTTTATAAGCTCATAAGAAGTTTTGAAATGCCTCTTAATTATGATTGATCAATTCTGAGTGAAACATGTTGTGGCTACAGTTTCTGCCCAGAAGTTACTGGGTAGTCCAGAAGCTGCAAGCATTGTTCTTGCTGCTTCAACTAATGCTCTTTTTCTTCTTTCTACAACACCATTTTGCCGTGGAGTGCGAACCGCAGAGAAGTTTTGAGTAATGCCATTTTCAACAAGGTATTCTTCAAGCTTGACATTCTTGAATTAAGTACCATTGTCACTCCTGAGTTGCTGTATTTTCTGTTACACAAGAACTTGTATTCTTGTCATCATATTCTTTAACACTAATGGAACTTTTGACTTTAGTCGCACAAAAGAAAGCCATGTATACCTGGAAAATTCATCTACTAATACCAAGATATACTTTTTTCCAGAGAGGCTCTAAGTTGCAATGGGACCAGAGGTCAACATGTAGCATTTGCAGAGGCCTTGTGCATGAGTGATCACTTTTGGTTTTGTGAGATGCTCTTTTTATTTTACCTATCTCACATGCAGGACAGAGGTGATCCTTCTGGAAGTGTACCCCTGGGAGGCCCTTAACCAGATTATGTTTGACAAGAAGCTCAAGATTTTCAAAGTTCAAGTGTGACAGTTTATGATGTCATAACCAAGCAACTTCACTTTTTTTCAGATAAGACAGAGAGGTTCCTTACCCTCCTTGGATGTAAAGTTCATCATATATATATTACCTTTTCTGCCGGCTCTCCATAATTCTTCACCTGCCATAGAAAATAAGTAACAATGTTTTAAATCAAAACAAACAAATCTCAAGCAACAAATCTCTGAAAACCATCCAGAGATTTTTCCATGTTCCTTTGTAGATTTAAATCCTTGTGGAGTTGAAGATTAGGATGAGTTGTTTGTAGATTTAAATCCTTGTTGGTTGAGATTTGTTTGTTCTGATTTAAAACATTCATCCAGAATTGTGAGAATTTCATTTTGAAACTTGATTCTAAGCTCGTCTTCTGCTTGTATGGGTATGAACTCATCAGCTTTTGGATTTAAAGTTATATGAGGGAATGAATCAAAATTAAAAACACCTTTCTTCTTCTAAATAAGCATAAGATCAACTTGTCTTGCTTTTTCTGAGGAATATTTAATGTTTTTGTACTTTAGTTTTATGACTTGACGTTGTTAGACTTCATTTTGTGAAAAGTATGAACCAAAATATTACAAGTCTTGAAGATCAGAAGTTAAGCTAGAAGCTCATCTTCTGATCCACTTCATCACAGAGGCGCCCAGAGATTTGAAGACCCTCTGGATCTGAAGTGTTATTCCATATGCGCTTGTGATGACGTGGCGATCACACTTTATGTGTGTCTCTGTCCGTAACTGATTCTATTACTATTATAGCTGACGTGTCAAGCCCTGATAGGCTAGATCGTTGACTTTTACTTTGTAATAGTATAAATAGCTTCAGTTTTCATTGTAATTGAGTTGATTATCTTTGAGAGAAATTGTGCGATTCATTCTTACGTATTGTAATCAATTTCCAGATTATTAATACAATTTCTCATTTATTCTTCATACTGTTTTTATTATTCTTACTGTTTAATCTTTGTTTCAATATTAATCATAGACCTGTATTGCTTCCGCTCATACTCTGTTATTACGATCTATTGATATATTGTTAAGAAAGGGGTCTGGGTTCAAATAATTGGTATTAGAGCTAGATAATCAATCTATTGATTATTCGATCTCGTCCAGTTTGGAGATATCCCTTTTCTGCAAACATTAAATTTTAGTTTTAAATTATTGTTCATCATTCTACCCTGTTTTACGAGATTTTGTCATTTCATACAAATTTTCTCTTAATCAGTGGTAATTCAGGTTTATTTATAAAATCAATAAGAACACTGTCTCGATTCATCGATTTGAAGTTTAATTGTTCTAAATTTCATAAGCTTTTTCTGCATTTTCTAAAACTCTGCTTTAAAAAAAATATGGCAAATCAAAATATGAATCCTATATACACTTCTGGTTCTTTGACCAAACCCCCCACTCTAGTCCGAGATGAATATCCACAGTGGAAAATTCGTATGATAAATTTCTACGAAGGACTAGATGTTGAACTATATTCTAATGTACTAAATGGTCCATTCATACCCATGACAGTCATTCCAAGAGTTCCTCGTACTGCTACCACGGAAGAAATTCCTGCAAGGAATGTTCCTAAGAAAAGGAAAGACTGGGATGATGAGGAACGTGTTAAAGTTGAAACTGCTAAAAAGACCTAAAGTCTTCTGATACCAGGAAGAAGAAGTAAAGAGACTGAGAAGAAAGGAAAAAGTAAGGCATTCATTTCAGAAGCAAGTCCAGAAGATGCTTCTGATTCTGAAGATGATGAGATCAAATCTTTTGCTGAATCGTTAGCACTTATTACCAAACAATTCACCAAAAAGTTTGGTAATAGATCCTTTCAAGGGAACAAAAAATTTGATCGCCCCACTCAAACTTATGCTTCAAGGCAAGAGATCCAGAGTGGTGAAAAATCAGAAGCAGAGAAGAAAGAGGAAGAGCTGCAGAAGAAGAAAGATGTGTGTTACAGATGTGGCAAACCAGGCCATTACTCCAAAGTCTGCAAAGGTACTGTTGTTAAAGACAAGCAATATTACAAGAACAATTAAAAGTACAATGTAGATGAAAGAGCACATTATGCGGAGAAGGAGAATTGGTTTGATCATCAATCGAGTGGAGATGAAGCCATGTTATGTGGAATGGCTAAGACAGATGAATCAGAAGATCAGCCCTCTGAAACTCCGGTTTGTTCCACTTCTGAAACTTCCGAACTTGAAAACACTATCTTGACTTTAACTGCTGATTTTGAAAATCTAAAACAAAAGCTTTTTATGGAAAAGAAATTGAGAAAGAATCTTGAACAAACCTTTTTTACAATACAAAAAGAAAAAGATATTTACAAACGAGAAATGGATATTTTAACTGAAGAGAAACTTGAAGTATCAGTTGAGAAGGAAAAGGTTTCCAAACTTATAAAAACAACAGAAATTAAACTCAAGGAAGAAAAACATAATTTTAATAAACTTCTGGATGTGAAAGATATAGAGATTAAATCTAAAGAAAGTGACAGATTGAATTCTGTAGCACTTGAAAACTATTTTCAAAAGGGAATATCTGCACATTGAACTACAAAATAAAGAGCTCTTGATTAAAAGTTATCTTGATGCTCAGAAAGTTCATGATAAAATTAATACACAAGTAGAAAAATCGGACTTGGTTTTGAAGATCTGGATCCCTACACGTGTAAAAAGAGGTCTACTCTTGACTCTGTGTTTTGTATAGGAAAAGAACAAAAACCTGTTTTTCCTATATTATATGAACAATTAGTCTGCAAAAAATCAAAATATGAACATGGTCATCGTGTGAGCAAATTAAAATATAAAAATATCAAATACTCCTCTGAAAAGGTAACTCATGCTACTTTAAAGAAGGGCGATATTTTCAATTTTGGCTCTCTTACTCACATGTCTTTAAATCTAGAAGCTGATGAATTCATACCTGCGTCGGCTTTGGATGCTTGTTTTAAATTTGAACAACCAAACAAATTTGATGAATTCATACCTACGCAGCCCTTAAGACTCACTTTGAAAAAGACTTGTTAACAACTTTGGATGCTTGTTTTAAATTTGAACAACCAATCTTATCTAACAAAAGTTCAGAAGATCATCCAGATATTATTCCCTGTTCTTTTGTAGATTTAAACTCTGAAGTCAGAGACAGCGATGAGTTTGTTACATATCCCTGGGAAACTGATAATCAAAATTACGATGAATTTTTTTAAATCACGGATAAATCTCTATTCAAATATGAAAATAGTTTGCCTTCTACTTATACAAAGGTTCTAGAGGCTACAAAAAACCTTGATGCTCCATTCCTATATACAAATGAACCTTTTGAAATTAGAGCAGCTGGACCAAAGGTTTCCAAAACTTCAAATGGAATGCCAATGTTCTCTGTTTCTCCCGAGAAACAAAGAAAAGAGGTTCCCATTCATCCAGATTTTATTGGGATGTGTCTTAAAGCGAAATCATGTCTAGAACTTGAAAAGGAGAAAGATCTTAAAAAGAAAGTAAATACTAATTTCCAATCTCCAAAATCCAATTTCCAGATGTGTACTTACATTGAAAAAGGAAAATGGAAAGCTAACTCCTCAACCTTTGTTTTCAGTAAAATCTAAAGTTCAAGAGAAGTCTCCTCAGAAGCAGCCGTCAAAGAAGAATTCAGATGTTCCAAAACATAAGTCTAGACTAGATAAGAAATTCAGTCGAACAACTAATGCTACAATAGACAGAAATAAGAAGAATTTTAATTATCATTATTGTAATGAAAATTCAATAAATTCTTTTATGTTACAGAATTCTGAATGCTTCTCTTTATTCTAGAAACTTAAACAATTTTTCTCACGGTCTTCTGATTATTTCTCTAATAATAAGAAACACTCTGGAAATCCTACAATCAATTCAGTTCAAAAGAAATTCACAAATCAAAAACCTAAACCTAACATTAAAGGACCCATTATGAAATGCGAACTAAATCTCTCTGATTTTGATTTCAGAAGCAGCGTGTGCATATTTGGTATCTTGATACGGGATGCTCGTGGCACATGACTGGAACCAAAAACTTACTCTCCAAATTTAAAGACAAATCAGGTGGAGCAGTAACTTTTGATGATAATGGTAAGGGTTAAATAAAAGGCTATAGTACTCTACAAGAAGATAACATTACCTAATCTAAAGTAGCACACGTTTCAGGATTGAAACATAATCTTCTATGTGTAAGTCAACTGTGTGCTTTTAAAATGTTAGCTGTATTTGATGATAAACACTGTTACTTACTCTCTCGAGCAGGTGAACTATTGTGAAAAGCTGACAGACACGGAATTATGTACTTATTGAACTTCACATCCAATAATGGGATAGAATCTCTCTGTCTCATTTCAAAGAAAAGTGAAGTAGCTTGGATTTGGCGGTGACAAACTCTCGCACTTAAATTTTCCTAATCTTGAACTATTTATAAAGCATAAGTTAGTTACAGGTCTCCCAGAGGTAACTTTTCAAAATGATCACCTCTACCCAGCATGCGACATGGGTAAAATGAAAAGAGCTTCACATAATACCAAAAGTGACCATTCATGCAATCGACCTTTGCAAATGTTCCATGTTGACCTCGGTGGTCCTATTGCTATTCAAAGCCTATCTGGGAAAAAGTATATTCTTGTAATAATTGATGAATTTTCCAGGTACACATGGCTTGCATTTATTAGACAAAAGTCTGATGTTCCAATAGTTTTGAGAAACATGATGACAAGGATCCAAATACTTCTGCATCAAAAGATCCAACAATTAAGAAGTGACAATGAGACAGAACTCAAAAATGCCAAACTTGATGAATATCGTGTTCAAGAAGGCATCACCCAAACTTCTCTGCTATACACACACCTCAACAAAATGGTGTTGTAGAAAGAAGAAACAGAACCTTGGTTCAGGCTGCACGAACAATGCTCGCAGCCTCTGGTTTACCAACCCACTTCTGGGCAGAAGCTGCCGCAACTGCTTGCTTCACTCAAAATCGTTATATAATTGTTAAAAGAGATCTCAAAACTTTATATGAGTTAATAAACAACAGAATACCCTCAGTCAAAAAATTTCACATCATTGGTTGCAGGTGTTTCATTTTGAATGATCGAGACAAGCTTGGCAAGTTTGATCCAAAGTCTGATGAATCCAAATTCTTAGGATATTCATTAAATGCAAAAGCATTTAGAGTTTTTAACTTTATAACTAAAAGTGTAATGGAAAGCATAAATATTGATTTTGATGATCAAACTCAATTGAATTCTGATTATTCTAATTCAGAACTCAAATTTAACACAGTTACCTCTGACTATCTTTCAGGAACCAGAGAATCCGAACTTAATGCCATATTCGATGATTTTATGGGTGAAGAGATTCCTTCAGAGAGAATACCCACATCTTCTACCTTGAACATTTCAAATATTCTTCAACCATCAGGAATAATTCTCTCTGGCCCTTCTACTTAAAGCTCACCAAATTTTATTTCAGAAGTAACCTCTGAGCCTTCGTTTGAGGGGCAAACTTTAGGTGCTTCAGAAGCAGATCTAGAATCCATTCCAGAAGCTCAAGCAGAAGATACAGAAGCTTCTCCAGAACCAGAACTAGAGCCTATTTCAGAAGCTCAAGCAGAAGCTACAGAAGATACAGAAGTTCAAGCCCAGCAAATACCTCAAACTAGGATGCAAAGATGGACAAAGTCTCATACTCCAGATCTAATAATTGGAGATCCATCTGAAGGGGTTAAAACCAGATCTGCAACAGCTAATGAAGCGTTCTTTGTAAACTTTCTGAGCATGATAAAACCAAAGAAGGTTCATGAAGCTTTACAGGAACCAAGCTGGGTGGAAGCTATGCAAGAGGAACTTCTTCAATTCGACATAAACAAGGTCTGGAAATTAGTACCTCTACCAAAAAACAAGGTAGCCATCAGTACTAAGTGGGTTTTCAGAAATAAAGAGGATGAAGATGGAATAGTGGTCAGAAATAAGGAAAGATTGGTGGCTAAGGGGTACTGTCAAGAAGAAGGGATAGATTACGATGAACCATTTGCTCCTGTAGCCAGACTTGAAGCAATAAGACTTTTTCTGGCTTTCTCGGCATACAAAGAATTTAAAGTCTATCAGATGGATGTTAAATGTGCATTTTTGAATGGAAATCTCAAAGAAGAAATGTATGTTGACCAACCTCTTAGATTTGAAGATGCTAGACATCCAAATTATGTCTATCTTCTGGATAAAGCTCTATACGGATTAAAGCAAGCATCAAGAGCCTGGTACAAACATTGATCTAAATATCTGACTAGTCACTCATATGAGAAAGGTAAGATCGATACCACGTTATTCATCAAAAGAGGAAAATGTACCCTTATTGTTGGTCAAATCTATGTGGACGACATCATATTTGCTTCTACTGATTAAGCAGAAGTTGATCTGTTTTCAAAACTAATGGATAAGGAATTTGAAATGAGCATGATGGGAGAATTAACATTCTTCTTAGGGCTCCAAGTCAAACAAACCACAGCTAGCATTTTGATAAATCGAACCAAGTATGTTTCTGATATGTTAAACAAATTCAAACTTCAAAATTCCACTACTATGAAAACTCTTATCTCTCCTAGCATGAAACTTGATCCCGATCTCTCAGGAAAATCAGTTGATGTTAACAGCTATAGCGGTATGATCGAATCACTTATGTATTTGACTGCAAGTAGAGCAGATATCATGTTTGCCACTTGTCTCTGTGCGAGATTTCAAGCCAATCCAAAAGAATCTCATTTAGCTGTTGTAAAAAGAGTTTTTAGATCCTAAAAGGAACTCCATCACTGGGTCTCTGGTATCCTAAGAATTCTGGATTTGATTTAATTGCGTATAATGACTCTGATCATGCAGGACAGAAAAATTACCTCTAGTAGTTGTCAACTTCTGAAAAAAGGCTAATCAGTTGGACATCCCAGAAGAAAAACTGTGTTTCAATATCCACATCAGAAGCCGAATATGTTGTTGCTGCTAGTTGTTGGAAGTTATCTGGATGAAAATTCAACTCAGAGATTATGGTCTAGTGTACAACAAAATTCCCAGCCTCTGTGACTCAGAAAGTGCTATCGCTCTCAGGTATCATTTCATAAAGGATCATGTGGAGAAAGGGACTATTGAAATGTATTTTGTCTCCATTGATTACCAGTGATTCAATTTTCTTGTAAGCAAGTTGGGTATGTTAAACATGTAACTAACTAAGATTTAACAATCTAATTAGCTACTTATTTAACATATTCTTTTCTCTATACTTAGTTATTTTCATAACTTTTCAATAAACCAGAGTCACCTAGAAGTCTATGGACATCTCTGTTTAATGGAAAATGACTCAGAAGTCTTTGGATGCCTCTGTCCACAAAAACACTTTTTTTTAGCTCCAAACACAGGAAAAGACAGCGCAAAAATGCAATATTCAAGGGGGAGCATATAACTCTAGATCGTACAGAAGCAGAAATTGATTTTAAGTCTAACTCTTGTTAGCTGTCTTCTGGATACATTTTTCCCTTGATATTTTATTAAATGAGTCTATTCTGAGTTATCTCTTGCCGCCAAGGATAATTTAGAATTTTCACATTTCATCAAATTTCTTATGAAACATTATTCATTAGACACAAAACTTTCTTTGGATCTTCAAAATGTTTTATCATGATCAGTTCGATAATTTTAATTTGATTTTAAAATAAAAATCTTTTTCTAAAAACTTTACGTTAATTCAATTTTTATTGATTAATTGAGTGATTTTATTTTTGGAAGGAATATTCAAAATAATGGAAGCGGAACCGGTTATCATGGAAAAACCTTCTAAAAACCCTTCAGTGCCTCATCAAACTTCTACACGCGTCCGTAATCCTTTAATACACGGTAAAAGATTCCTCCACGTGTCATTAATCGACCGTTTGCATGAGTGCACGCTTGCTTGCTTACGTTAATATCTATAAAACGTTTGTTTTTTCCCAAATCAAAAACCTCTCGATAACCAAAATCACTCGAGTTCAATCTTTCTCTCTCATTATATAAACTCAAAAGTAGAAGTTCACTATCCTACTATTCATCATCTTCCTCCTCCTGATATATTTCCCATTTGCAAACCTGCAATTTCAGATTTCAGTATCCCCAAAATCACAAATGGCAAACCCAACTGAAAATCTAAATATGCAAGAAGACGAAGGGCGACTAATCGATTCGACGGCTGACAGTACCCCAATCGTGAAGCTACCACTAAAACCCAACAATGTGCAAGTTCTCCTCTATCCAAACACGTATTTGGTTGACTATCGAGTGACGATTGAGTTCCTGCAATCTCACCCGCTTAACCGAGCCCTAGCCCTAACCCTAACCAACCCAAACGTGCCAGAAATTTATATCCAAGAATTATGGCAAACACTGTATGTCGCGGACGAAGAAACCCTATCAGGACATTTCAGACATCCAACAGATTCGAAGAACGATGTAGAGATCCCCATTACAAAGAAGAAGATTGCCAAATTCTTCCACTTACCCCTACCTATGATTGAAGTTGAAGGTCAAAAGGTACCAAATCCAGATCTTGAACAAGGTCCTATAACAGAAGCGTTATTGGCATTCATTAATTTCTTGGGATACAATGAACCTCTCACTAGGCTGTCAGAGTTCAAGAGGAAGCAGTTGCCTCCCATGTGGAATGTGTTAGTGTCCATTATCACCAAAAGTCTCACTTGCAAAATAGATCCCTAGATCAAGCAAGCAAGAACATTCATACCATAATGTATGGAATGTACTTCAACCGGCCTCTGGACTATGCAAGTTTGATCTTTCAAGAAGTAAAGGCTATTATGCACACCAAAGTCACACATTAGAGCAATGGCAAACATCTTCCTGCACTGATGTTCCCTATATTCCTCTACCTTTTCACTTACCCAGCAATAAATGCTCTGAACGCTCCTTTCATTCAACCATTCTGCAATATTGCAACAATGAGCTCTCATAAACAAACGATCAACATAAATGGTTATCCTTCTCCGAGAAAACTATCCAGGTATATGCTTAACCTTATTCCTCAAACCTCTCTAAATCTTATCTCATATAGAAGCTCTTTGGTATTCTCAGAACCGAGAATACCTACCCCTGAGCACTTAGAGCCCATAGTAGCAAGTGAGGGGTCAAGTGAGGATGAGGCTGAAAATAATGAGAGTGAACAACCGAGTGATTCTGCCCATTCTGATTGATTAATAAGAGAAGCTATAGAAGATGTCCATAGAGACACATACGTGCAAACCTCACCATGTCCAACCAGGGTAACCACAACTGCTGAGGTAGATGCCAACATATCTACTATCATTGAAACAAGGCAGCCCAGTCCAAAGCTCCCTGAAACCAACCGAGCAGATGGTCTTTTTGCCTCTAACTGAAGCACAACTGGGAAACCACATCATCTTCATCATCCTCTCAAAAGAATGATGATGAAAATATAAGAATTCCATCGCCCCATAACTCGCCACCTCCGATACGTGTTGTTGTCTATGTGACCAACACAAACTTAGGAAATACATAAGGCACGTCCATGCCTTCTACTAGTGTAGATGTTGGAACCTAGATCCCTTTCTAACAAGTAATCGATAGATCAAACAAGTAAATATGAGCGGAAGCAAGTAGAACTATGATAAACAGTAAGATTAGCAAGAACAAATATGAAGAACAATCGTAATTCGTATTGAATTGCTTTTAAATGATAAACAACAGTGTGCACAATTCAGCTCTCAAATATTCTATTTCAAATCGATACTATTACAAACTGAGATTGGGCTATTTATACCATTACAATATTGAAAGTCAACTACCTAGCCTATTACAACAAGACACGTAAGCAAGTGAATAACAAACTAAGTTCCACACGGAGGGTGTGCCTGCCACGTCATCGGATGCGCATAAACTTGCTTAATTCTGATTCATACTTCTTCTGAAATGAGGTCTAACAATCTCCCCCTAAGTATGAAAATCAGAATGTTGCACGTGTAGCTTCGCTGTTCTTTCATAGGCTCAATAGTTGAAGTATTGTAATTTTATCAGAAGGGAGCTGTTTGAGAAATGACTTTGGAGATAGCATCTGTAACTTCTCTAAGCTTCATTAGTTTGTCAAGTCTCTTTTCAATCTTCTCTCTGACTTCTGAATCTTGATTATCAACTGCTACAGAAGCATAACATTTTATGATATACACAACTTCTGTAGAGTATATGTGAGCACCTTTAATTCTGAAGAAGCTTTTTCTGCTCGGCCTTCTTAACACAATTCCGACTTCTGGTTGAGTTAACACTTTCCCAATCCTTAGTGCATTTATACCCTCCAAATCTTTATTTGGTGCATAGGTACACAAATTATCTACTTTGTAGATCAAGCCAGTTTGGAAGTCTACATGCCTTCTGTATCGAATGAAAGACTTCATACAGTCAATAATACGGAAGTAAGTGATAGAGATACTAATATAGCTTCAAAAGTTATTGGGTTCTGAAGAGTAAGAAAGATCTGAAGAAAGAAAGACTCAGAAGTCAGAAGACAAGCAGGGAAAAGCCTAAGCATAACTTCTGAAGTGGCAACTTCAGAAATTCTGAAGATTCCGAAGATACTTCTGAAGAAGGTTCACAAGTAGTTCTGAAGAAGTTCAGAAGTAGTTCTGAACATGCTTGTCATTTTTGTACTGTAACTTTAGCATTTCTATTTCATGTATAAATAGATAGTTTGTTAGATAGTTAGTTTTTAACGTTTTTAAAAGCTTGTATAGACATATTTTGTAATACAGTTCATCTAATCAATATAATATACAACATTCAGTGATCTATTTCTAGTTATCTTTCTGTATCTTGATTGTTTGGGATCTAACAATTGGTATCAGAGCCAATTCATCTGTTCTTGAAGGTTAGAGAAGAACTTGTCAGATCTGATAGTGCTTGTTGTGTTCTTGATCGACAAATTCAAGATTCAAATTCAGGTGAATTCTCGATCTTTTTCAAATCAAAGATGTCGAAAGAAATCGTCTCCATTGGATCAGAAACCAAACCACCAACTTTGTATTTAGGGGAATATCATCAATGGCGAATCAGGATGATTCAATTCTTGGACAATATCGATGAAGCTTTAATGCAATCGATCATAAATGGCCCTCTGGAGGTCTATGTGGAAATCCCCGCAGTTCCAAGAACTGAATCTACTCCTGAAATACCTGCATCAAGAATCAAGAAAAGCCCAGGTATGTACAGTACTGCTGAGAAAGCTCAAGCTAAAATTGACAAAAGGGCATTACCTCTTGTCACAATGGCCATTCTAAATGAAATATTCTATAGGGTAGATAGTTTGACTTCTGCCAAAGCTATGTGGGATGAGGTGGAAGCCCAGATGCAAGGTAGCAGAAAAGCCCAAGCACAACGATTAAATATCTGTGTGGGTACTTATGAGAATTTTAGATATAAAGAAAATGAATCAATTACTGATACATATCATAGATTCAACAATATTCTGAATGATCTAAGAAGAAATGGTGTTCAGAAATCAAACTCAGAAATAAACAATAAATTTCCGAACAACTTGGGAAATGAATGGTCAAGCTTTTCTGATAACATGGTTACAAGAAATTTGTCTAGAAAGACTATTCATGATGTATATGGCATCTTGTTCCAACAAGAGGACAAGATCAAAACTAGACAGTATGAGCAGAAAAAGGCAAATGAAACTATAGCCTTGTTAAGCAAAAAGTACAACAACTCCTTGACCATCTCTACTAAAAACAAAGTTTGTGAAATTCCAGAGACAACTCTGTGTGATTGGGATGAATCAGATGAAGAACTTAAAAGAATTTCTGATAATATTGCTTTTATGACAAGGCAATTTACTCAAAGATATAATAAAAAATATCAGAATAAATCAAGGTCTGAAGTTGGACCCAAGAAAGGTCAAGATGCTGGTTAAACTGAGTCATCTGAACCAGCAAGGTGTTTTAATTGTGGTAAGCCTAGTCATTATGTAAGACAGTGCAAAATGCCCAAAGTCAAGAACTCAGGCTACTATGAGAAGAAGCATCTTATTGCAAAGAAAAAGGATCAAAATCCAGCTCTAGTAACCAAGCATGAGGAAGACCGGTTAAACTGGAGTGATGGAGATGATGATGAAGAGGTAGCTCATTATGCTTCAAACTGCTACAGGTGCCAAATGGATCCAAAAGACAAACATGCACATGATTATGAGGTATCTTCTTCATCTTCTCAATTAAATTCTTTTTCTAAACCAAATTCTGAACAAATTTCTGAAAATTCTAAAATGCAAAATCAATTTAAGAATATTTTTTCTGAATTTGAAACTCTTAGAAACAGAATCAAAGGTGAAAGAATTTTGGTAAATCAATTTAGAGCTGAAAGCCAAATCTATAAACAAAACAGCCAAGAAGCTGAACAAATTCTTGAAGAAGTTTCTGAAGAAAAGTTACAACTAAAAGAAAAGATGGACAGTTTAAAGAAAGATATTATTAATGAGAAATCTGAAAAAGAAGTTTTGAATGCAAAAATGAACTTTCTGAACCAAGAAAGACTTGATCTTTACAAAAAGATTAAGGAATTAGAAGATCTGAACTTTAAAAGATGTCAAACTGAGCAGACTCTTAACATTTTGACAAATCAGGCTCAGAATTCAAAATTTTACAATATTAAAGCAGGTTTGGGATATAATGACAGTCAAATTCTGAAAAAGGCACCTGCAAATCTTTATGACTATTCTAAAATGAAAATTTTTAATGAAACCAACACAGGTATCATATCCAAACCTGTTTACTACTCTTTGCCTGAAAAAATTCCCTTTGTCAAATCAGAAACTCTGTTTTCTGAATAAAAATCTTTTGATTCTGATAAAATTGAGATAATTTCTGAATCAGAAGTAATGAGTAATAATGTTTTAAAACCTTTTGAATACTTCTGAATCTAAAATTGTTTTTGAAGAAAAATCTGAACCATTTGTTAAATCTGAGAAAACTTCTGAACCGATTTCTAAATCATCTTCTGAACAAACTTCTGAATCAGAAGATGATGTTGATAATAAATCAGAACATGAAGAAAAATATGATGAATTCTCAGATATTGAATCTTTACAAAATAATAATGAGAATTCAGAAATTATCTTTGATAATTCTGATGATGAGTCTGAAAATATTTTAAATCAAATTTGTTTTGCTTCTAGCATGACTCAAGATAAGTTCTCAAATTTAATGAATGCATCAGATTCAGAAGATGATGATGATCATATGGCTCAAGTTATAGATAAAGATGGATATTTGGAATACAAATTACAATCATCTATGATGGATGGGGACATTTTAAAATCTAAAGAACCAAAGTTGTCTTCAGAAATGTTTAACACTGTTTTTCTGAAACAAGAGTTTCTGAAAACTGAAATTTCTTCCACATCATCAAATGATGCTTCTATTTCTCCAAATACATCTTTAACTTCTGAAAAATCTTCAACATCATCATCTGAATTTATACATAGAGTCAAAATCTTTGAAAAAGGACAGTCTTCCAATTCAACTTCTGAAGTTCATAATATAGAACATAAATCCAAAGAATCTAAAATTGATAAAAAGACTACTTATACTAATCCTCATTTCTTATCTTTTACAGAGCTGTTCTTTTTTAGTTTGGAGAAAGAAATGTGAAAGACTATCAAAAACTGACAAATTAGATAGTTTTTCATTTTCAAAGAATTATGATGTACCCAAACTTAATAAAGTGAATAAAAGAAATTTTGTTGATAGATCCAATAGTGTTGATTCTTATTCATCTACTGCTTTATTAAATATTCTGAAAAATCATATTCACTGTATTAATTGTGGTAATCATAATTTTCAACTAAACTCCAAATCTACAAAGAATAATCTTAAGAAATCAATTCAGAACTTTTCAGCTAAATTGGCAAATAAAAATAAAAATAAAAAGAAAAATAAAAATAAACCTAAGACTGACAAATCTCAAAGTTCTGAACAAATTTCACAACTGAAAAATCTGAAGTCAAAGTTCAGAACTTCAAAATTTCTTACTAATCTCAAAAGACCCATTCAAAAATGGGTACCTAAATCTCAATAATCATTTTTGCAGATATGTCATGTGTGGGTCTTAGATTCTGGATGTTCAAGACACATGTCACCATTCAAAGAACTACTAACTGATTATCATGAGAGATATGGAGGAACAGTTAGCTTTGGAGATAATGCAAAAGGTTATGTAAGAGGTTATGGTACTTTTATCAAAGGAGATGTTACAGTAATGAAGGTTTTCTATGTTGAAGATCTCAAACATAACCTCTTCAGTATTAGTCAATTCTGTGACAAATATTGGAAGGTCAGTTTTGATATGGACTACTGTCATGCTATGAGTTCAGAAAACAAGAAAGAGTTAACTGCTTATAGAGATGGAGATATCTACACTGCTACCTTTACAGCAACTGGTCAATTAAAAGGGGTATGTTACATTTCCAACACAAATCATGAGGAATGATAGTTGGCTTTGGCACAGAAGAATGTCACATCTGAACTTCAAAGCTATTTCTGAACTAGAAAAACATCAATCTGTAAGAGGACTACCAAAGATCAGATTTGATAAGAATTCCTTATGTTCTGCTTGTGAACAAGGGAAGATCAAGAGAAGTTCCCATCCTCTGAAAATGATATCTTCATGCGAAGCTCCACTTGAAATGCTTCATATGGATTTGTATGAACCAATGAAGACTCAAAGCATGGGTGGGAAGAAGTATATTCTTATCATTGTAGATGAATATTCAAGATATACTTGTTGAATTTTTTAGACTCAAATCTGATACTTCTAAAAGGCTCATATCTATTCTCAAGAAAATTCAAGTTCTTCTTCAGCTACCAATCCAAAACATCAGAAGTTATAATGGCACACAATTTACAAATTCAATATTTCAGAACTTTTTGGAATCTGTTGGTATTTCACATTATTTTTCCGCTGCCAGAACTCCTCAACAGAATGGGGTGGTTGAGAGAAAGAATAGAACTTTGGTAGAAGCTGCAAGGACCATGCTAGCATATTCTGAACTTCCTTTGTCTCTT
Source organism: Silybum marianum (assembly GCA_036898165.1). Taxonomy (NCBI): domain Eukaryota; kingdom Viridiplantae; phylum Streptophyta; class Magnoliopsida; order Asterales; family Asteraceae; genus Silybum; species Silybum marianum. The sequence continues at coordinate 24,040,794 of CM072533.1, read as the reverse complement.
TGGGCAGAAGCTATAGCTACTGCATGTTTCACTCAGAACAGGACAATTTTTAACAGAAAACTACTTAAAACTCCTTATGAGATTATTAAACTAAGAAAACCCTCTATTGATTACTTTAAAATTTTTGGTTGCAGGTGTTTTCTCAGAAATGATACACAGCATTTAGATAAATTTGCACCAAAAGGTGTAGCTGGTATCTTTGTTGGGTACTCTCAAAGGTCAAAGACTTATAGAGTATTAATCAAATGAACTAAAAGGATCGTTGAGACTACTAATATTCAATTTCATGAGCCAACTTTGACTTCTGAAAAAGACAGTTCATAACTCACACTTAACCCTATTTGTAAAAGCTTGGATTCAAAACATAGCAAGACAAATCAAACTTCAGAATCTCAAACTTTACTTAAATCAAACTTAGATATCTTATGTCAAGACTTATTTGATATTTCTGTTAATGTCTCTGCAGATTATCAGAATCCGTCTCTCCTCAGAAGCACAACAGACCAAGAAATTTCAGAACTTTAAAAATCAAATATCTCAGCACCACCAGTCTCAACCTCAAATTCAGAAATTCCTATTTCTGAATCTGTACACATGACTTTTGAAACAGTTCAGAATATTCCTGTTTCTGAACCTGTGCCTACAACTTATGAACCAATACAGAATATTCCATTTGAGGAAGAGAATTCAGATCTAAATTCAGTTATCAACCATGATATTGAAACACAAGCAATTATTGATGATTATGATTCTTTCAACAATGTCTCATCTGTTCAACCATTACCAAATGTGAACAAATGGACATCCAATCATCCTAATCATCAAATCATTGGTGATGCATCAAAAGGTGTTCAAACAAGATCAGCAACAGTCAGTGAGTGTTTGTATGTAAATTTCTTAAGCAGCATGGAACCCAAGAAGCCAGTTGAAGCTCTTCAAGATACAGACTGAATTCTAGCTATGCAAGATGAGCTAAGTCAATTTGAAAGAAACAAAGTGTGGAGATATTGATTCCTAAAACAAAAGGTAAATCAATAATTGGCACAAAATGGGTATTCAGAAATAAAAAGGATGAAAATGGAATTGTTGTGACAAACAAAACAAGGCTTGTTGCTAAGGGGTATGTCAACAAGAAGGAATTGATTATGATGAAACTTTTGCCCCTGTTGCAAGACTTGAAGCTATCAGAATGTTTCTTGCATATGCTGCTCATAAAAATATGAAGGTGTTCCAAATGGATGTCAAGTTTGCATTTCTGAATGTTATTCTAATGAAGAAGTGTATGTTGAACAACCAGAAGGCTTTGTTAGCAAAGAATTTTCAGATCATGTCTATATTTTGGACAAAGCCTTATATGGACTTAAACAAGCACCAAGAGCATGGTATGACACTCTCACAACTTTTCTTCTGAACTCCAAATTCAAAAGAGGTATTGTTGATACCACTTTATTTCTAAAAAAGGAAGGTGATAATATGATATTAATACAAATATATGTAGATGATATTATATTTGATTCTACTAATCCAAAATTTTGTAGAAATTTTGAGAAAGTTATGCAAACTGGATTGGAAATGAGTATGATAGAAGAGTTAACATTTTTTCTTGGTCATCAAGTTAAACAACTTCCCACTAGCATATTCATTAATCAATCTAAGTATATCTCTGACTTATTTAAGAAGTTTGATATGTCTGACTGTTCCAGTATTCAAACTCCAATGGCCACTGCAACAAAATTATCACCTTATCTGAATGGCATATCTGTTGATCAGAAAAAATATAGGGGCATCATTGGATCTTTGCTTTACTTAACAGCTAGTAGACCAGATATAATGTCATCTTCTTGCTGCTAAAAGAATCCTTAGATATCTCAAAGGTTCTCCTTCATTGGGACTTTGGTATCTTAAAGATTCTGGTTTTGAGCTAACAACTTTCACAGATGCAGACCATGGTGGTTGCAAATTGGACAGGAAAAGCACATCTGGATCATGTCAATTTTTGGGTGACATACTTGTAAGCTGGTCTTCAAAGAAACAAAACTGTGTTTCCACTTTTACTGTAGAAGCTGAATATGTTGCAGCTGCAATCTGTTGTTCACAAGTGATCTGGATGCAAACACAGCTCAAGGACTATGGTTACACTTTCAAAAAGATTCCTTTGTATTGTGATTCAAAGAGTGCCATAGCTATCACTGCTAATCCTATTCAACATTCAAAGACAAAGCATATTGATGTAAGATACCATTTTATCAAAAGATCATGTGGAAAAAGGTAATATTGAAATATTTTTTGTTCAGACAGATTATCAATTGGCTGATTTATTTACCAAAGCACTTGATGAGAAACGATTTAATTTTCTGGTATGTAAATTGGGCATGATGAATATGTCTATGTAAGTATTTAGAAATTATATTATGAGTTTAATTTTTTTAAATTCTGAATAATTTGAACTTCAGATCATCTAAACTTCAGATCATCTAAAGTTCTAATTTCTTCTTCAAAGTTGATTATCTTTCAAATACTTTCATTTTTTTCCCATTTCTCTAACATTTTCATTTCTCTGATAAATAGCATTGTTTAAGGGGCAGAATCATAATTGTTTATGACACAAGGGGAAGTGATGCTAAATTTCAAAATCATGCATACTCCTTTCTATCAAACTGATCTGAGATGCTGGTTACAAGTCTTGAATTTCAAATCTAAGTAGTATGGCCAAGCTACTATAGATAAAACATCTTTGTTATTGTCCAAACCTACTTCTGAATAGTTAAAATGATTTATATGTTTCAAAAGTATGTAATTTTAAATGATTTTTATCATTTTGGGGGAATATAAGTTTGGTTCTGAACTTTCCTTGCAAGTTCTGAAGTGTTTCTAAATGTCTTCATTTAGACTTCTGAATTTTTTCTCAGAAGTTCTGAATTTCTTCTGAAGTTTTTGAACTTGTTCTTAGAACTTTACTTCCTATTATTGATTTTAAGCGTGTGCCACGTGTTTTAATTTCATTGGAAAACTCTTAACCCACGTCCATTAAACGGTTCATTAGTCCAAATAAATGATGATTACTTCTTTAATCTCGTTTCATTTCTGACCACGTGTCCATCTACGCTTATTCAGTCATATAAAATAGATGGAATCATCGTCTTCTTCATTTTCCAGTGATTTTTCCCTCCAAAACCTCTCTGTGCTTATTCATTAGCAATCTAGTGCATATCCTTGTTCATTTCCAGTAATGTCGACTTCAAATGTGATGGTTTCTGCTTCTTCAAGTTTCAGCAACAACAATGACTCATCCAGTGATGCATCATTGAAAATTGTGCCTAAGAAAATAGTGATTGGATCAATGGAGATCCCTTTGAATGATGATCAAATAGTACAAGACACAGCCACAACTGTTATTGGTGAAACCGGCCCTTCGAATCCAATTCCTAACCCTAACTCTAACCCTAACCCTAGTTCTGCTAATATTGGGGAAACTCAAATCAAGCCTATTGAGGTGGTCTCTGAATCAAATGCTGGTGAAAGTGAGTCTCACTCTCGTTCTGAGAGCAGTAATGGACCTGATTTGTCCAAATTGTATGTCCCTAAAGAAAAATTGCTCGATATCAAGAGGAATAGCTGTGCTCTGAACTTCAAATTGATAGATTTTGCTGATGATCAAATGATTTTGATCGAAATTCTAAAGAAACATCCACTTCGTGCTTTGCTCTCAAGGAAATTTTCAGTCCCTGCTTCTTACTTGCAGCAATGGTGGTATTACGCTGAGGTCGATGAAGCTGCAGATGACATTTCCTCATACATTCATGGCTATAGGGTATGTATTTCTATGGAAGATGTTAGAAATATACATTTTCTTCCAAAAGAAGATGGAGTTCTTTGGAAAACTTCATATGATCAAGTTCCATCATCTTCTTAGATGATTTCAGATTTTATGAGCTTGGGATATTCTGAACAACTCAATGCTTTAAGTTGCAGAAGGAAGTGTCTACCCCCAATCTGGTATTGTCTATTCTCTATCTTAAACACTTGCCTATCTAGAAAAAGTTCTAGTGTAGACCAAACATCTACAAATGGAAGGATTATATTTCATGGAGTAGTATTCAACAAACACTATGACTATGCTTCACTAATTTTTAAAGACCTGAAGACTGTTGTTCTGAAGAAATCCACATATAACTACATTCCCTTTCAAAGATTCTTTCAGACATTTATCAAAGGTGCAATGAAAGTTGTTCCTGTTATTCCTAATCTTGCACATGAAGTACATGTTCCTGTCTTTACCATGGATAGTCTTCGTCCACCAAATGCAAAATTAACACTTCCAAATGCCATTCCATTACCTGCTTACTTAATTGAACTTGTAAATCCAAATAATATGATTGTGAGTGAGTATTATGAATCAATGGGACTACCAAAACCAGTGGTCTCTTCCCCTGATTCCCACAAGAGTGGTGAGCATGCTAAGGAGGCTAAACTATCTAGGAAGAGTGGGGAGGTTGTTCAAGGGGGAGAACAACCTCAAAGTCTGAAGAGGAAAAATGTAAATGAGAGTTTGGGTAGAAGGGTGAGAAAAAGAACTGATGAGGGGAGAACACAAATAAAAACTAAAGAAACTTGTGAACCAGATGTTACTAGCCGGGCACCCACATCATCTATTACTACACATTCTTTAGTGGGTAATATTGAAAAGGCCAGTGAGCCCATTGCAACACTTGTTAACCCCCAGCCACTCACCCATCTCTCAACAGAAGGGTGTTTCCTTAACACAATTGGAGCAAACAACTCATATACCATTAGGACCCCATTTGGAGGATCCTTTTGTTGAAAAAGAAGGACATATGTCCCCCCTTCACTGTTTTGAGCACATAGAGTCTGAGAGTCCACTCAATGTTGAGCCTAATGCACCACTAAATGTGGAATTCCTTCACACCAGCACACATCTTTCAGATGTAAATAAGCAAAGTGTGTGTCACATTGCAACAACAACTATAGATACTCCTATTTTTGGATATCAAGGATTAGTTGGAAGACATCGTGGGGTGAACATTATAAAAGCCCCATTAACAGATTCTTTTGTGGATCATGATGTTGTGGCATCTACAGGCCAGCCTTCTTCTGAAGGACTGTAAACAAGACCATCTATTGGTCTTGGATCTTTTCCCTCATCTTCTGAATTCACAGAATTCAAAGATTTTTGTACTTCTGAATTTGAAAAGATTCAGAGGGAATTAAAGGAATTGACGGACAAATCAAAAAAGGTGATGGAGGATAGGTTGGACAAACAGGAGGTGTCAATGGTGAATAAATTGAATGATTTTCAAGTCTCTTCTTCAAATGATCTCAACTCCTTTAAAGATGCACTTCTGAATGCTTTCTCTGAAGTGGTTTTTTCTGTATCTTCTCTTAAAGCATCTCAACCTTCTTCTTCAAGTTCTTAGCCTCATACTTCTGAATTTGCTACTAAGGATGATATTAATCAAATCTTGAATCAATTATCTTCTATTCAGACTTCTCAGACAGAATTGAATAACAGATTATCTGCGTTGGAGTGTAGACCTCAGGCAAATACTTACCAAAGAAATCTTGATGATCAGGATCCTAATAATCAAGAGGGGGAGAAAAGACAAAAAGTATCTGAAGCTGAAAATGTTGAAAATACTCAAGGTCAATCTTCTGAGAAAACTTCTGAAGAAGCTCAGAATATAGGTGAAGGTTCAAACAGAGTTTCAGAAGCCATAGAAGATATTCTTGCAGAAAATGAAGGGCAAGAGGTTGATGTTGCTTCTTCTGAAGAATTTATTGATGAAGGATATGAAACAGAAAAACTTTCTTTTAATTCTGAAGGAAACTTGAGTTAAGTGATCTTTCAGATGTGATCATGTTTGAAGAAGATGTAAATAATGAATCTGAGGTTAATATGGAAGAAATCTCAGAAGTTAATGAAGTCAGAGATTTAGTGATCTGGAAGCCACAACAAATTCTGAATGAGGTTTATAGTGATATTTCTGAAGAATTATGGAGTTTGTTGAGAAAATTCTGTTGGGTTCATTTATTTCTGAACAATCCAAGAAATTTGGAATGTAGATTTTTGGATAACAGATTGTCAATTTTTAAAGACTTTCTGAATCAACAAGATGAGAGATTTGAAATAGAGTTTGATCTAAATCATATTGGAGGAATTGAAATTGCTGATGAAATCCTTATTGTCTTTTCAGAAAAATTTGAAGTAAGGTTCAGACCTTGTATTGTTATTCCTGCATTAGATCTTCCAGTACTTGAAGAACCTATTTTGGATCAAATTTTGGAAAAGGATATTGTGTTCATTCCTGGAGAAAGTTGTTTGGTATTTCCTGAAGATACTAATTACTACATGTACAGAAAAAGTCTGAAGTTTGCAACTCTGGAAGATTTTCTGAATGATGAATGGTCTGAAAATCATATTTCTAAAGTGAGAAGCTATATTCAGAATCATGGTGTTCAGAATTTTCATGATTCAACCTTAATAAAAAAGATCAGATGCTTATCAAAGTCAATCAAAGATGAGTTGTTTATAGCCAGGTTTGGAGCAGAAAGAAGGGATGGTACTTTATGTGAATTTACGCAGTTTGATATTTACAAGTTAAGACTGCAGGATAAGCTGGCAACTTTGTCTTTATGTGTTAACAAAGGTGAATCTGAACTAGTCTCAAAGATTAGAAGAGTCTTGGGAATCTATGTAAGGAATCTCATCAAGCATGATTTTCAGTTGGGTTCGGAATACAGACTAAACAAAGTAAACTTGTTAGAGCCAGTTAATATTGAAAGATCAGGGCTGACAAGAGTATTTACTAATCCAGATATTGGATTCTTGTATAATGTTGAAGGATACAGAACTTTTCTTGTCTCTGATATTCCAAAGTATTCAACATCAACTCTGTAATGGTTTCTGGATTTTGCTAAAGATTTTATTGAAGAATCAGATATAAAGGAAGAGATAGTTTATTTGATTAAGGAAAGAAACAACTTCAGAGAATTTACAAGGAAGAGCTATCTTGCTGGTCACACAAGGGTAAACAAAATCAGAGGAGCTGACTATTTGGTGAGTGATGCTTATGATTTCAATATCCATACAAAGAAATAAGACATGGAAGAAATTCAGAAGTTCACTCTGAATCTTGAAAATTCAGAAGTAAGCCCAAAGGAGATGGAAAAAGAAAATGAGAAAAATTCTGAAAATGCTTCCGAAGAGTTGGTTCCTACAAAGCAAGTTTCTGAAGTGGAACAACTACAAGAACAAAGGATTGAAAAAAGTGCATTTACCATGTTTCTTGAATATTTCCATCCAGAAATGTTCATGGAATATGAACAGAAGTTTAATTATATTGATTGTTGGACCAACAAATCCTTTGGATGGAAGCAATGGTATTCTAATATCATTAGAAAGCTAAGGATTCCTGTTAATGAAGCAAGAAAGGAAAGTCCTGTTATCAAAGTGATTAATGCAGATTTAAAGACAAGGAAAAACTATAATTGTGCATTTTTCACTGTGGAGAGAAGAAATGGAGAGATATCTACTTTTTCAGAAGGTGACTTTTAGAATGTTCACCTAAAAGATATGCTCAGAGTATACAGGAGTCTTTATCCTTTTCATGATTCAATTACAAAGTTCAGAAAATCATTTCCAGTTCTTAGAGATGTTTGTATAGAGAATTTATCTAGGCTGCAAAGACTGATTTCCAAGTTGCATATGTGCTGAATAAGAAACAAGTTCATCTGATTAAACCAAACTTAAGTTTACCTGATATTCAGAATCTGAAAGTACTTTGGTGATTCAACCTCCAGGTTTTGTATGCAAGTGCTTTCAAGAATTACTCTTTGTGAGATTTGAAGAACTCCACAAATGTTGCAATGGAACTTTAATGGCTATCAGAGATCGTTTGGTTAAAAGACAATACAAAAGACCAAAGAATCTGAATGATGAAGATTGGGAGAAGTATAAAAAGCTTGCAAAAGAGATGATTAGAATTGTAGAATCTCTGTTGGAATACATAAGTCTAATTTTGAAGGATGTTAGACAAATCTTGAATTTTTGGAATTATGATTTGAACTTTTGAAACTAAGGGGGAGATTGATAGAGATACTAATATAGCTTCAAAAAGGTACTGGGTTCTGAAGAGTAAGAAAGATATGAAGAAAGAAAGACTCAGAACTCAGAAGACAAGCAGAGAAAAGCCTAAGGCATAACTTCTGAAGTGGCAACTTCAGAAGTCCTGAAGATTCTGAAGATACTTCTGAAGAAGGTTCAGAAGTAGTTCTGAACATGCTTTTCATTTTTGTACTGTAACTTTAGCATTTCTATTTCATGTATAAATAGATAGTTCTGAACATGCTTTTCATTTTTGTACTGTAACTTTAGCATTTCTATTTCATGTATAAATAGATAGTTTGTTAGATAGTTAGTTTTTAACGTTTTTATAAGCTTGTAAAGACATATTTTGTAATACAGTTCATCTGATCAATACAATATACAACATTCAGTGATCTATTTGTTGTTATATTTCAATATCTTGATTGTTTGGGATCTAACAGTAAGCAACTTTGTTTTGATCATCACTCCCTCTGTTCATTTGAGTATTCATATATTTCTCCAGAGTTATCAGATCAGAAGGATTGATTGACAATAAGTCATTGTCACAGAAGTAGGATGATTTGTTGTCTTCTCTGACAACCTTGTAAATTGTGTACCAGATGGGTGTTTGTTCGAATTGTGCATGCCTGTGTGAAATGGTCTTGATTGGGACAATGGAAAGCCTCCTTCCTTGGTTGCCTATGAGTTATGAATTTGTCTTTGATCTCATCACTGACTTGATAATCATTTGAAAAATTCGGCATCATTAGGTATATCTTTTGGGTAGCTCGAGTTTTCCCAACTTCTGCATCTTTTCTTCATTTGCAGCTCTGAATTTTGCAGACTCTTTCCTTTTTGCTTCTTCAAAATTAGCACGTGCCCTTTCAGCAGCTTCTTTGGTCTTTTCAACTTCTTCTCTCTCTTTTTCTGCCTGAGCCATGGCTTTCTCTGCTTCAGCTTTGGCTTTTAGGGCTTCTTCCTTAGCTTTTTCAGCTTCAAACTTAGGCTTTTGTTCAGCCTCAGATCTTAGTCTATTCTCTTCTTCTGTTCTAGCTGCCTCGACTCTGGCTGCCTTAGCTCTGGCTTCTTCTATTCTGATTGCTTCTGCTCTGGTAGCTTCTACTTTAGCTGCTTCTGCTCTGGCAGCTTCTGCTTTAGTTTCCTCTGCTCTGGCTGGTTGAGATTGCGTTTTAGTATTCCCTATTACCTCAAGTATAAATTTAGCAATTTCTGGATCCTTGGGCAGGGGACCTCGATGAGTGGCTAGAGGAGTAGGCGTTAACGGAGTTTGCTTAGAGGGAGGAGGTGCAGAAGGTGAGGAGGATGAAGCTTTACCTTTTTCATGTTCCATCTTCTGACCCATTTCGGTTTTCATCTTCTTGATATTATCCATGTTCTCCCCCTTCTGAGAATCAGGATCCTGATCCTTAGATCTTTTACGCTTTAGCTCACCCTTCTTGCATGCCCGAGCTTCTTTAGCTTTCTTTCTGTCTTCAAAGGAGGTAGACAAAGCACTTACCAGAGAAGAGAGCTTTGAAACTATGGTTTCCAAAGTTGTGAGCTTTTGATCCATGTGCGAGTTGCTGGAGTTAGTTTTTGATGCATATTTGGAGGTCAGAGAGTTGATGCGGTCAATCATTGCCTTCTAAAATTGTCCCATATCCGAATTTTTGACCAAAAAAGAGGCAGAGGCAGACGCATCTTTTGAAGGAAAAACAACCTTGATAAGTTTGCGAATGTCAGCAACAGATGACCCATATTCATCAGCAGAGATGGTGACTTCTGGAGTGGGAAGCTCTAAAGGAAGATTAAAAATAGCCTTTACATTTGCTTTTATCCCTGCGTCCAGAACCTGGAATTGAGCAGCAGCAGAATTCCTTTGAGTCTCTGCAGTATCAGAGAGAAGCTTTATGATATCCTCCAAAGTTTGAGTTTGAGTTGCTTGATGAGCTTGTATGGCGGACAGAGTTTGTTGTTGGGAAACAAGGGATAATTTTAGATCTTCCATAGATCTCTGAATTTGATGTGACAACTGTCAAAATTAGAGCTTTCAGGTTAGCTTCTATTAAATTTATTAGTGTTAATATAGATTAATTTTAAGAATAGGAGTTAGTTGGTTTAGAATGGTCGAAAAATCCCTAGCATTTCCGGTAGTCGCTAAAAAATCCGGTTCTGACCCGCAACTGTCCGAAACGTCCAATACAGTACCAAATGCTCTAATTTATAACCAGTTTATATAAAAAAAAAATTATTCTTCCAAAAGTTTATTTAGTGACTTGGGGTTCTAATCCAAGTGGTTTCACTCAGAAACAATGAATTTGGCCCCCCAAATGCTCATAGCAAGATGAATGTGCATCTGGAAGTTCAATAGTAAGTAAACCTTACTTTGAACGACCATAACTCTTTGAATATTCATCCAAATCACTTGATTTTTCTGCTGTAAGTTAATTTAATGAGTTATCTTTCAAATGCCACTAGTTTCATTCAAAAATATGGTGATTTGAGGTTTCAAATTAATCAAAACAAAATGAGGGTACATTCTGTCCAAAGCTGACAGATTTGTGCATGCATGTTCAAATCGCCATATCTCTTTGAAAACTCAATGAAAAAGGATGATTTTTCTCTTGAGAGTTAGTTTTATGCGTTATCTTCTGTTTGCAAATGTAATCACATGAAAATATGGAGGTTTGACCCTCCAAACACCTAAAACAATTTAGGTGTGCAAACTATGAAACCACCAGTAGAAAAACCCTACTTTGCATGTTAATACCTCCTTGAATACTTGTCCATAATGCATAATTCTTCTTCTGAAGTTTTCATTTATGAGTTAGGATTCATATGAACCCAATTTCATTCAAAAATATGAAGTTTTTAGGCATTAAACAATTTATTAAAATTAAGTGTGCAATCTGTCAACTAATGACAGAATTGTGCATGCAACTTTGTGGTGCCATATCTCCTTCATAACTCATCCAAAATGAGTTATTATTATTTCAAAAGTTTTCTTTATGTGTTATGCTTATAATCCAACTGGAATTTCTGAAAAATATTAAATAGAACTCTTCAAATGATTGTTTTACTAACAGTGTGTAATATGTCATGCTTGCTGTGACACATTGTTTAATGTAAATTATTTTAATCATTTTCATACGTCTAAAATGCATGAAACTTGGTCACAATGACCTTAACTCAATAATGCATCACATATAAAAAGATGGGAAATTTTATTATTTTGGATGTTACATTAAATTGATCATCTTTGGGACTTATAGTTTCTGTCAGGAAATAAAATTTTGGAAACTATTTGATTTCATAAATTAGGATCACTTAAAAGACTATACATTACATTTTCGGTATAAATTATTTCTTTAAAGAGCATATGAGCATTATGTATAACGGGACAATGGTAGACCAAGTTGGACATATAAGGACTTATAAGCACTCTCATAGTAACCATTAGACCATCCAACAAACATCTCGGGTATTTTTGGAAGCTTTGCTATAAGGTGAGTATTCACGGCCCCTCTTTTTAAATGTTTATACGTTTTGGGGTATAAAGCATGTTGTTTTAATGGAAATTGAATTGATTTATATTGATTAACGAAAAGTATATAAATCATTGTGATGAGCAACTTTATATTACACAAAATGATATGTTGAGTTATGTAAAGTCCCTGTGGTACACTACTATTTTACTCTAAATGAGCCGCTGATATTTGTGGATAGCGCTATTTGGTTGACATACCCACCTAACTGGCAAGTAGGGGTGCACTTTATCAATTAAGAATGCTCACCACATGTGGACTTTAGGTCCACTGTTGAGGTAGTTCGTGGGCATAGAATGTCGAGTAGGCTTAGTAGTGGCTCAATATTTATATATCATGTGTAATGGTAAATTTGTATTTTTGCTCATAAAAGTTAAAATATAAAAGTTGACGAACTTCTGCTTCGCTATTTTTATACCTTGCATATAAAATGTTTTGTGCATATGAAAAACCTTTGAACTCACCAACTCTTTGTAGTTGACACTTTGTTTTATCTTGCTTTACAGGAATCTAGAAGGTAATCGATCAAGTTTTGTATATTTTTGATGAACACCAATAAATTCTTTGTTTAGGTTAAATTTTGGTGTAATTTGTGTATTTAAGACAAAGTAATCAAGTTGTAAACTACTAAACTTTAAACTTGACGTTCTAGTTATTTATGTATGGTTGGTGTTTATATTCCTATTGTTGTGAAACTTTGAACTGTTGTACTCGTGTTTCCGCTCTAGCGTGGTGTGACAGACTTGGTATCCGAGCTTTAGGTTATAGAGAACACCGGTTTTCTAACAAAAAACCATGCACTATAATCAAAATTTTATTTTCTTAGATGAACTTAAAAGTTTAAAAACCTACTACTAGTATAACTACAATAAGCATCATTCTAGCATATTATAATTAGGCAAAGTTTGATCACCTATGTCTAATTATGGTATGAATAATAAGGGACTTGGACTAGTTATACTAAAAATTAACATAGATCGGAAAACTGCTTATTTCAAATCGAAAAATAGCTTGAGTTTGCATGAGTATTGTAAGATGTTTCTAACGTTTATAAAATCTTTCTTTTATATTCTTTTTTATTTCCACAGTATCATGTCATCATCCGAAAATTCTCCAGATGAGTCTGGTTATATCACTGGTCGAGTTAGGAGGACTGACCCGACCCATGAAGAATAAGACCCTTCCGAGCACAGTCATGACGAGGATACTGCTGATTCCTCTGCTCGATCACTCCCTACTATACCTGTACCATCACCTACTAGCGAGGGTACATCTCGAGGACCAAGGACAATCAGAACCGCTCGAAAGCGCGTTCCCCCTGTCAGAAGAGTGACTTTCACGGTTCCTTCCGTACCTTCGGAAGAACCATCCCCATCGCGATCCAGGTCGCGAAGTGTGACTCCTCTTCCACCCGCAGTTGGAGTACATGTGCCCCGGCCTCAAGGAATGACTGCAGCGGGGAATTAATGGGTCTCGGGTATGGCCAACAAAGTACATACTCATCGGCTGAGGGTGGACCATTTACAGCAGTCCATAGACCGCAGTTTTACAGCCCTGTACTCACAGCATGAGATTACTGATAAAATCATGGAGATTACCTCTAAGTCTAGGAGGGCGATTAGGAGGCTGTACATATGTTTGGCTTGGGCATTAGGAGCGTTGATGGTGATACTAGGAGTCTTGATATGGGTATTGATGCATTAAGAGACTTCTGTTTTTATGAATCTTTTGGATGACAACAGTTATTTTTTTTAGGCTTGTAGCGTAGATGTTAATTTTAAACACTTTATTGTCTTCTTGGGATTGTATTTTGAATTTTTTTTATATGTTAAATTGTTATGGTTTGTTATGGAGTTATGCATGATAATTATTTACCACATGATTGTTCCTGTATGAGTTTTTTTGATTATTGTTGAATGAATGTTATAAGATACGCATAACTTAGTATGTAGACTATATGTGACCATGGTATTAGAATCTGACCAAGGAGAGAGAACCCAGAAGTTGGACGGCTGGTATCCGAACAAGTCATGGCTGCACTTCCAAACATTGTTAGCCAAGTAGCAGCTGGCCTAAATTCTAATCAAAATAACAATCATGGACCGGGAGATAGGGAATGTACGTATAAATCTTTCAGGGGTTGTAACCCTAAAGAATTCCACGGAATTGAAGGAGCCGTCGGTTTACTGACCTGGTTAGAGAGCATGGAGTCTGTTCTCCAAATTAGCAAGTGTACAGAAGGAAGGTAGGTAGAGTATGCTGCTTGTCTTTTACAAGGGCGAGCATTAACTTGGTGGAACACTCAAGTACATACACGAGGGAGGGAAGCAACAAACAATCTTACATGGGAAGACTTTAAAAGAATGCTGAAGGAAGAATATTGTCCGAGAAGTGAAATTCAAAAATTAGAAGCAGAATTATGGAACCATGAAATGAAAGGAAACGACATTGATACTTATACTGCCCGTTTCCATGAATTGGCCAAACTAGTACCACATTTGGTAACACCTGAGGAGAATAGAGTTGACCGATATGTATGGGGTCTGTCTCTGGAAATTAGAGGGGATGTTACTTCAGCTGATCCAAAGACACCTCAAGCAGCAGTAAACGTAGCAACACGACTCACCAACAATGCGAACCGTACAGGAACTTTTGCAACCAACAAGGCATTGGGAAAGAGGAAGGTGGATGAACCTGCAAGAAGACAGTTTGGGAAGAGGTCGGGTAAGGATCAAAGAACATCAGGAAATTATGGAATTCAGGCATCGGCAATGGAAAAAGGAAAAGGGTCGTACCCAAAATGTGATAAATGTAATCATCATCATCAGGGAAGATGCATTACTTGTCTCAAGTGTAATAGGAAAGGTGATGTCGTAAAGGATTGTCGAATGGGTGAGAAGCGAGCGTGTTAAATGTGGAAGCCCGGATCACTTCAGGAATAAATGTCCAAAAAGGAATTGGAGGCCAGATACCAGGCAAGCGCAACCAACAAACCAAGGAGGACCGCCAGAGGTCGAGTGTTCGAGATTGGAGCTGAAGAAGCAAGGCAGAATCCAGATGTCGTTACAGGTACGTTTCTCCTGAATAATCATGATGCATCTACACTATTTTATTCTGGACCAGATTGGAGTTTTGTGTCATTAGATTTTAGACCAAAGATAAATCTGAGGCCTCAAAAGTTGAAAGAATCATACGTAATTGAATATGCCAACGATCAAGAATGTAGGGTCAATGATGTAATAATGAACTGCACTATAAACTTGGCTAGTAGGGATTGCCGTATAGACTTAATCCCGATTAAACTAGGAAGTTTTGACATAGTTGTGGGTATGGATTGGTTATCCAAAAACCGAGCCGAAATTTGTTGCTCCGAAAAGATCGTTCGAATTCCGTTACCCGAAGGGGGAAAACTCGAAGTACACGGAGAGAAACCCAGGAGGGGTATTAAATTAGTGACGTGTATGAAGATGCGAAAGTATTTGAGAAAGGATTGCATTGCTTTTCTAGCTCACATCATGGATAAGAAGGCTGAAGAAAAACGCATTCAAGATATTCCTATAGTTCGGATCTTTCCTAAAGTATTCCCGGACGAATTGCCTGGAATACCCCCACCAAGACAAGTGGAGTTCCACATAGAATTAATTCTTGGAGCCGCGCAAGTGCAAAAGCACCATATCGGTTAGCACCATCAGAGATGCAAGAACTGTCGGAACAACTTCAGGAATTTCTCGACACAGGATTCATCAGACCTAGCTCTTCACCTTGGGGAGCCCCAATTTTATTTGTTAAGAAGAAAGATGGATCTTTTCGAATGTGTATCGATTACAGGGAACTCAACAAGTTGACTATTAAGAACCGATACCCCCTTCCCCGGATTGATGATGTGTTTGACCAACTTCAAGGTGCAACGTACTTCTCGAAGATCGATCTTAGGTCTGGATATCATCAAATGAGAGTGCGAGAATAAGATATCCCCAAGACAGCCTTTAGGACTCGATACGGTCATTACGAGTTCCTAGTCATGCCATTTGGTCTAACAAACGCACCAACAGTTTTCATGGATTTGATGAATAGAGTATGTCGACCATATCTCGACAAGTTCGTGATTGTGTTTATAGACGATATACTTATTTATTCTCGAGACAAAAAGGAGCATGAGCAACATTTGAAGTTGATATTGGAATTGCTCAGAAACGAAAGGTTGTACGTGAAATTCTCTAAATGTGAATTTTGGATTCGTGAGGCACACTTTCTTGGCCATGTGGTGAATGAGAAGAGAATCCAAGTTGATCCAGCTAAGATTGATGCCATTAAGAAATGGGAAGCCCCGAAGACACCGACCGAGATCCGCCAATTTCTGGGATTGGCAGGTTATTATCGGCGATTCATCGAGAATTTCTCTAAGATCGCGCAACCACTAACAACTCTAACCGAAAAAGATAAAAAGTTTATTTGGGGAGAGAAAGAGGAAGCATTTCAGACACTCAAACACAAGTTATGTAACGCATCGATTCTGGCTCTACCCGAAGGAGTGGATAACTTCGTAGTCTACTGTGATGCTTTACATCAGGGAATAGGATGCGTGTTGATGCAAAAAGACAAAGTTATTGCATACGCATCAAGAAAACTGAAGATTCACGAGAAGAATTACACTACTCATGATTTGGAGCTAGGAGCGGTGGTGTTCGCACTCAAGATCTGGAGACAATATCTCTACGGTACTAAGTGTACTATCTTCACGGATCACAAGAGCCTTCAACATATTCTTGACCAGAAAATGCTCAATATGAGACAAAGAGATGGGTCGAGCTACTTAGTGACTACGACTGTGAAATAAAGTACCATCCAGGCAAATCTAATGTAGTAGCCGACGCGTTAAGCCGAAAGGAAAGAGTAAAACCAACAAGAGCACGTGCTATGGGAATGATGGTCCAGACGAGTTTGAAAACTCAAATACTGGAAGCACAAGGAGAAGCTTTGAAATAAGAGAATTTGAAGAATGAAACCTTGCAGCACCTAGAGAAGAAATTTGAAATGCAAACAGATGGGGTACATTATTTTAAGAATAAAGTCTGGGTACCGAAAGTTGGTGATCTACGATCAATCATTTTGTATGAAGCCCATCGATCCAGATATTCGATTCACCCAGGAGCAGATAAAATGTATATGGATTTGAAGGAGTATTACTGGTGGCCGGGAATGAAGAAAGATATTGCCGTGTTCGTAAGCAAGTGCCTGCCTTGTGCTAAGGTAAAGGCCGAACATCAGAAACCATCTGGTTTACTTCAACAGCCTGAAATACTACAATGGAAATGGGTGCAAATAGCCATTGATTTCGTAACCAAGCTACCCGGAACCGGAAAGGGGCACGATACTATATGGGTTATAGTGGACCGACTCACCAAATCTGCTCATTTCATTCTTATTCTCGAAGATTTTAGTATGGAAAAGCGTGCCCAAATCTACATCAACGAGATAGTTACACGTCATGGTGTGCCTACTTCCATTATTTCGGATAGGGATACACGATTTACGTCACGATTTTGGCAATCTCTTCAAAAGGCACTGGGTACACCTTTGGATTATAGTACCGCATATCATCCTCAGATGGATGGACAGTCAGAAAGAACTATCCAAACACTAAAGGATATGTTACGGGCATGTGCAGTAGATTTCGGTGAGAGTTGGGATACCCACCTGCCACTCGTTGAATTCTCCTACAACAACAACTATCACACCAGCATACAGTGTGCGCCGTATGAAACTCTACATGGACGTAAATGTAGATCGCCGCTTAGCTGGGTAGAAATCGGAGATAGATAGTTGACAACGCTCAATATTATTCAGGAAACCACTGACAAGATCTCGACCATCAAAGAAAGACAAGACAGCAAGAGATCATCAAAAGAGTTATGCGGATAATCGGAGAAAGCCGTTGGAGTTTCAATTGGGAGATAAAGTGCTTTTAAAAGTGTCGCCATGGAAGGGACTGGTACGCTTCAGGAAGAGAGGCAAGCTGGGTCCCAGATACATTGGTCCATTCGAAATACTCGAAAAAATCGGACCAGTGGCGTACAAGTTGAAGTTACCACCGAATCTAAGCGCCATCCACGACACATTTCATGTGTCGAATCTAAAGAAATGCCTAGAAGATGAAACGTTGATGTTAACCATGGACGAAATTCAGATTAATGATCGGTTAAACTTCGTTGAAGAACCAGTTGAGGTATTAGACCGAGAAGTTAAACGGTTAAGGTGCAGTAAAATCCCTATTATTAAAGTCCGTTGGAATGCGAAACATGGTCCAGAGTATAAGTCAATTTCAGACCCGAAAGATGTTGTGTACGCACATTTGATGGCAAAGAGTTATTAGCCGGCACACGCAAGTCCAATCTGCACACCATCGATCTTTCTCAAGTGACCACACCATCAACTGTTTGTCTAATCTCAAATGTCTCTAGTCCGAAGACTTGGTTATGGCATCGACGTCTATCTCATTTGAACTTCAAGAACATCAATCGCCTCTCCATTCACGAACTAGTCACCGGCCTTCCTGCCATAAAATTCGACAAACCACACTTATGTGACACATGCGAGATGGGAAAGATGAAGAAGGTCTCTCACAAACCCAAGGTGGTTCATAGCACAACTCGACCTCTTCAACTCATACATATGGACTTATGTGGCCCGATGCAGACTTAAAGCATACATGGAAAGAAGTATGTTCTAGTGATGGTTGATGACTTTTCTTGCTTCACGTGGGTGAACTTTCTTCGCTCGAAGGATGAAACTCCCGAAACAATTATCACATTCTTAAAAGCCATCCAAGTCAAGTTGGAACTTGCTGCTCAAGCCATCTGTACTGACAATGGAACCGAATTCAAAAATCGTACCCTTGATGGCTATCTCGAATCATCTGGTATTACACACACGTTTTCTGCGGCTCGAACTCCAAAACAAAATGGCGTGGTCGAACGCCGAAATCGCACTCTCGTTGAAGCGGCTCGAACCATGCTCACTTTCTCCAAACTGCCACTATATCTTTGGGCCGAAGCTATCAACACTGCGTGCTACACTCAAAACCGGTCCATCATCAACAAACGCTTCAACAAGACACCGTATCAATTGGTCTACGATCGCGTTCCTTCCATCAATCATCTTCGAACCTTTGGCGTTCGGTGCTTCATTCTAAATGAAAAGGAAGATTGTAGAAATCTCAAGCCAAAGGCCGATGAGACTTAATTTCTCAGCTACTCTCCAAACGCGTCAGCATATCGGGTCTGCATCAAACACGCACATTACGTCACGGAAAGCGTCAATATTCAGTTTGATCCTAACGCCGAAATGGCTCCTGAATATCACAATTCTGGACCCGCTCTAACTGGTATATTAGCTTCCGAACACATCCGTTCAAAACCTGCCCCAAACCCCGCTCAACTGTCAACTTCCAAATCTACTTCTTCCAATCTGGACGAACTATTCGAGTACTATTACTCGGATTATTTTGGATCTCCCACTGATACATCTACTCAACTTTCCCCACCTATCTTGGAGATTGCCGACACCACTGAACTTTCCGGCCTGCAAAATACATCGAAACCTATCTCAACTGCTGCAACTCCAAGGTCATCTACATCCGCTCCTCCCACACCAACGGATGCTCTTCCCATTCCACCCGAATCTCAACCGGATGCTCAACCAAGTCCTACGGAACCAACATCCTCTCCCCCACCATCAACTTCGGCCCCTAAGGATGTCACAAGTGTTACAAGATCCTCTGCTATGGCTCCAACCTTGGAATCACTTCAAGATCTTCCGCTAGGCTCTTATGAAGATGATACCCCGGATCCAAATGCATTTCATCTGCTTCCTCATACAACCAAATGGATCTGTTCTCATCCCGTTGATCAGATTATTGGCGATCCAACCAAACCGGTCACTACACGAGCCGCCTCGACCAACGATTGTATGTTCTCTTCGTTCTTAAACATGATCGAACCCACATCCATTCACAAAGCAATGAATGATCCTGATTGGATTGTGGCCATGCAAGAAGAACTCAATCAATTTGAAAGCTTGAAAATTTGGCGCCCTGTTCCCCGTCCTCGAAACAAAATCATTATCGGCACCAAATGGATATTTAAAAATTAGCAAGATGAAGATGGGGTTGTCATACCCAACAGAGCACGAATTGTCGCAAAAGGATACCGCCAACAAGAAGGGATTGATTATGACGAGACATTTGCGCCCGTAGCCCGTATTGAAGCAATTCGAATGTTCTTGGCTTACGCGGCACACAAGAACTTTGTGGTTTTTCAAATGGACGTCAAAACAGCCTTCTTGAATGGTGTTCTGCGTAAAGAAGTCTACGTTTCCCAACCCGACGGATTTGTCGACTCTTCAAAACCCGATCATGTTTACATCCTCGACAAGGCTCTCTATGGCTTAAAGCAAGCCCCACGCGCATGGTACGACAACCTGTCTGCCCATCTGGTAAAGAATGGTTACTCCAAAAGTAAAATCGATCCAACTCTCTTTATTAAAAAGAAAAATTGTGATATTATGCTCAATAAAGTCTACATGGACGACATTATATTTGGTTCGACTAACCCTCAACAATGCAAGGAGTTCTCCGAACTCATGATTGCAAAATTCAATATGAGCATGATGGGAATGATGAAATTGTTCCTTGGTCTTCAAATAAAACAATTTTCAACGGGAATATTCATCAACCAATCGAAATACATCTCGGATATGTTAAATAAATATAACATGATGTCTTGTACAGCGACTGGTACACCCATATCTCCGGGTTCAAAGCTACACGCTGATCCCTTGGGAAAAGCTGTGGACTCTAAAAATTACCGGGACATGGTTGGTTCCTTAATGTATCTAACGGCTAGTCGTGCGGATATAATGTTTGCCACATGCTTATGCGCGAGATATCAAGCATCTCCAAAGGAATCTCACCTTAGTGCTATCAAACGTATTTTCCGATATCTAAAAGGTCCTACTGATCTTGGCCTATGGTATCCCAAGGATACGGGTTTCGAACTAACTGCCTTTTTAGATTCGGATCACGCCGGATGCATGCTTGATCGCAAGAGCACTTCGGGTCACATTCAATTCTTAGGAGATAAGTTGGTAAGTTGGTCCTCAAAGAAGCAGGCTTACGTCTCCACTTCTACCGCGGAAGCCGAATACGTCGCTGCCACAGGCTGCTGTTCTCAAGTTCATTGGATGCGCACTCAACTCAAAGACTATGGATTCTAGTTTGATAAGATTCCTATCTACTGTGACTCCAAAAGCACCATAGCCATCTCAAGCAACCCTGTACAACACACGAAGACTAAACACATCGACGTTCGGTGTCACTTCATCAAAGATCATGTCGAAAGAGGTACAATTGAATTATACTTTGTAAATACGGAACTTCAGCTTGCCGACCTGTTCACCAAGGCACTGGATGAGAAAAGCTTCCAGTTCCTAGTATCCAAGTTGGAAATGATTAATCTTAAAACCTGATTTTCGCTAAATCAGTCAGTTTCAAAATACTCAAAACGTCTATCCAAGAGACTACACACATTCACCTTCTCTTAGACGTAAATCTGCATCTCTCTTGGGTTCTCATTTTGTGGATTTTGAACCTCCTTACAATTCCGTATTTTCAATTTATTTCCACATTTTCTGTTAGATTCGTCTTGTGTCTAACGGTGTTTCAGCTTTCGTGGGGGAGCGACAAGCTATGTTCTTTACTTATTCACGTTTGTAGGGGGAGCACATAATTTTATGCACATGTTAAGGGAGAGCCTTATCATCATTTCATTCTTTAAAAAAAATCAAAAAAAATCAAGTGAGGTTCTCGGCCCCTAAGGGCCCGACAACAATGGATTGTCGACCTCACTTGGCTCGACAACCTCCCCAATCGACCTCACGATAAAGGGAATTTTTTTCTAGGCCCAATCACCTTCTACCATATGTCATCACCCGATGACCACTATTTAAAGAAATCGGGCCCCACACAGATAGAAACTTTTCAAACAACTTTTAGAAATTCCCTCTTTCTCTCTAAACCCTTCGAGTTCTTGCCATCAAAGATCAGAATCCTAAATCTTCGAATTGCAAAGGTCGTATCTGAAGTTGCTCCTTTCTGAACCAGAACTCGCCACACTCCACACACAATGTTGATGTCTCTGTGACCAACAAAGTCATAGGAACCTCAGAAGATAAGTCCATATCTTCTGATAGTTTAGAAGCTGAGGAAATCCCATCAGAGGGGTTACAGCCACAGGACGCACCACTTACCGGAGTGTTTACACTTCATCAAGGTAAGCACATTGTCTTCAGCACCTCATCCTCCGATGATGAGGACTCTGTTGAGAGAATCAGAACAACCGAAGAGGTTCCTGTTAATCACAGCCCTCGAAGACAGGTTGGAAGTCCTCCACACTCAGCGTCAAAACAGGTGTGAATGAGGGCCTCTCTGAACGCGAGAGTGAAGGGGCTCCATGTGTTGGAGAAACACCGGTTACACATTCTGAATTTGTCACCAATGCAGCGTTTCAGGCATTTGGTGATAAAATTCAGAGATCTGTGGAAGATCTAAAATTATCCTTGGATTCTCAAAATGCCATTCTTCTGGCAATTCAAAATGAACAAAGACACCATACACAAACTATGGAGGTGCTCCTTATCCCTACAACTGCAGAACCTCATCGAAAACAAGCTTCTGATTATTTTTCTTCTTTGCATAAAGCCATCCAGGCAAACTCCGACGCCATCTTTTTCATACCTGATGCAATTCCAACTCCAGAGGTCACCATCTCGGTTGATGAATATAGTTCTTTTGTGGCAGATCTCAACAAAATTATTAAAGCTGTTCATCCCTCTGAAGACACTTCTGAGTCCTCTCTGGTAAAGAAGTCCGACATGGCTGTTTTCCAGAAGGCCATTCTTGACAGAATTAATTCTCTCTCTTCTAAATATGTCTCCAAAACAACTGCAAGCACTTCAAATGTGGATTTGAAGCTCTCATCTATGGACACCTCTCTCTCTCAACTTACAAATATTGTAAGTTCTCTTTCTGATGTATTTAACGCCAGGAAAAAGGCTAAGGAGGAGCGCGCTTGCAGAAAAGTAGAGCTTAAACGGAAATGGTCTGAGGATCAGGATCCTGATTCTCAAAAGGGGGAGAAAGCACAAGAAGCCAAGAAAGCCAAACCCACTACCAATGCTGAAAGCTCCAATCCAACGAAGTCTCCACCTACTTCTGACAAACACCAATCACCTTCCAAGAAGCAAACTCATTCTGCTCAACCTTCATATACACAAACTCCTTTAACTCCAACCCCATTAGCTACTCACTTTGGGCCTCTTCCAAAAGATATAGAAATAACCAAATTTCTTCTAGAAGTAATTGGCAATACAAGGAAAGTGCCATACTCATCATCTACTCAAGCAGCAATAGCCAAAGAAAAGGATGCTAAGGCAAGAGATGATGCTTCAAAAGCTAAAGTCGAAGCCTTAAATAAAGAGAGGAGAGAAGTTGAGTTGAAAGCTAAAGCAGAAGAAGACAGAGCTAATTTTGAAGTAGAAGAAGCTAGAAGAGGAGCTGATTTATAAAACGAAGGGCTATCTGTGAAGAAGGCAAAACAAGAAAAATCACAGAGAAGAAGGGCTATCCGTGAAGAAGCAGCCTAGAGGTTGGGAAATCTTGATCTTCCAAAAATTGAAATTATCAGAAACAGCATGTATGCTCCAAACGATCAAAAGATTTATTTAATGTTGCCCAACTTGCTAATGCCTATAACGTAAGTGATACTGTAAAAGACAAATTCATGGCACACAGACAAGCAAGGAAGGATGTCTACACTTCTGTACCTATCAAATGGATCTCTGCTATAAAGCACTCGCAATTTGAAGATACAGAGATCTGGTACACGATCTATGAAGTAATCAGAGACGACAATCAAACCAGGTACTTCTGCGATAATGACTTACTATCTGTTCATCCTTCTGATCTTTTGTTTGTAGAAAGCTTTATGGATGTCCAAGTGGCCAGAGGTATTGATAGCCAAGAAAAAGTTGCCTACTCAAGAATCATTGAATGCATGAAGTCTTTGTTAAGATACAAGAGGCAAGTCGACTTCCAGATAGGGCTAAACTTCAACGTTGATAATCTTGCCATCTCTGCACCAAATGAAGAATTAGAAAACATCAATTCGTTCAGAGTTGGTAAGTTTTTACTACAACCAGAAGAAGGGGTCATGTTTAGAAGACCAGACAGAAGAAACTTTTTCAGAATAAAGGACGCACATCGATACTCTTCAGAAGTTGTATATATTGCAAAATGTTACATATCTACCAGTGCAAATGAACATGATCCAGAAGTACTTGAAAGGATGATCAAGAGACTTGACAGCCTATTATCAATCAGAGAGGTCATCAACAGATTGCGAAGGTCGTATCTGAAGTTGCTCCTTTCTGAACAAACGCCATTCTTCTGACTTCATACTTAGGGGGAGATTGTTAGACTTTTGAAGTATGAGTCAAAGATGACGTGGAGGCATTCACTTGTAGATCTAGTCTTTAAAACATAATTTGTTAGACGCTCCTCTATGAGGTGGCATCTTGTAATAAGCTAAAGTGTTGACTTTCTGTTTTTGTAATTGTATAAATGGATATGTACTTTCACTGTAATAGATGTCGATTGAAGATCATTAATGAAGAACAGTTTTGCGCACAATTCTCAGTTACTTGTAATCGATCCTCAGGTTATAATACAAAGTTGATCTGTTCTTCATTCTTCTACTGTTCTTATTACTGTTGATTAATCAATATTAATTGCTTCCGCTTACATTCTGATATATGAATTTATTGATTAATCATTGAAGAAGAATTATGGAACCAACAGAAATAAAGGCATTTGCTGATTCCTTGGGTTCTTATAACCAAACAGTTTACAAACCGTTTTGGAAATAGGTCGTTTCAAGGAAATAGAAGGTTTGATCGTTCTTCTACCTATACTCCTGAGCAAGAGGTTCAGAGATCTGAAAAGACTGAAACAGAGAAGAAAGAAGATGAGATGAAGAAGAAGAAAGATGTATGCTAGAGATGTGGCAAGCCAGGACATTACTCGAAAGATTGCAGAGGGGCTCTGGACATAGACAAAACATATTACAATAACAAATACAAGTATAATGTCACTGAAAGAGCCCACTATGCTGAGAAAGAGAACTGGCTCGGAGATGAGTCCAGCGGTGATGAGGCCATGTTCTGTGGGATGGCAAAGACGAATGAATCAGAAGATCAACCTTATGAGTCACCGGTTTGTAATTTCTCTAAGTCATCTGAACTTGAGAATACAATTGTGCTTTTGTCAAATAATTTTGATGAACTTAAACAAAATCTTACAATTGAAAATAAGTTACGAAAAGATTTTGAGAAAACTCTTTCCACAATCAAAGGGAAAGAGATATTTACAAAAGATAAATGGATATCTTAACAGAAGAAAAACTGGAACTTGACACTGAAAAAGAAAAGATTTCTAAAACCTTGAAAGACACAGAAGTTTTGTTAAAAAAGGAGCACTTAAGTTTTAAGAAACTTCTGGAAGAAAAGGATAAGGAAATTCAAGTTAAGGAAAGTGACAGATTAAATTCTGTAGCACTTAAAAACTACTTTAAAAAAGAAAGAGAACTTTTATACATTGAACTTCAAAACAAAACGCAACAGATCAAAACATATCTGGATGCTCAAAAAGTTCATGAGAAAATAAGTACACAAGTAGGAAGATCTGGAATGGGTTTTGAAGATTTAGATCCCTACACGTGTGAAAAGAAGTCTTGTTTAAACTCTGCTTTTTGTATGGGACAACAACAGAAGCTTGTGTTTCCGATTCTTTATGAACAATCATGCTTTAAACGATCTAAATATGAAAATGGTCATCATCAACGAAAACTCAAGTTTAAAAATATTATATATTCTTCTGAAAAGACTAACGTTGATCTAAATAAAATTCAGAAGAAGAATGATATTTTCAAGTTCGCTTCAAGTGTTCTTATAAAGTTGAATCCAAAGGCTGATGCGTTTATTCCTACTCAAGCAGAGGAAGAATTAAGACTTATTTTGAAAATGATCTTCTCTTGACTCTGGACAATTGTTTTAAACTTGAAAATGGCAGTAAACAAAAAGAGTTAAAAAACAATCCAGAGATTTTTCCTTGTACCTTTATTGATTTAAATCTTTTCGAAGTTCAAGAGGATTTAGAAGAAATCACATATCCCTGGGAAAATGATGATCAAAGTGAGGATTTCTTTGACAATTCAGAAACATATCTTTCTCACTTTGAACATGAATCTCCTCCTATCTATGCTAAAACTCCAGAGGTTATTAAGAATAAAGACGCCCCATTTCTATTTACTAATGAATATCTGGAGATAAGAGCTTCTGGAATGAATGTTCAGAAACATTCAAGTGGAATTCCAACTTTCTCTATTCCTGCTGAACAACGAAAAACTGTTTTCATACATCCAGATTTTATAGGAATGTGTCTGAAAGCTAAATCTTGTCTTGAACTTGAAAAAGAAGAAAAACTTAAAGAGAAGATCCTTATCCAAACTCCTAAAACTTATCCTCCAAAACTTTCTTATGTCTAGAAAGGTAAATGGAAATCTAATCATTCTGTTCCTGTTTCAGTAATCTCAAAAGCTTCTGAGAAGAAAAATCAGAGGAAATCTCCGCCGAAGAACATTTCAGATCCAAAACATAAGTCTAGTCTAGATAGGAAGTTCTTTAGAACAACTGATACTAGAAAAGACAGTTGTTCTTAAAATTGAATGTTCTATGTTTCAGACTTCTGAATGTTTTTCTCAAATCTTCTATGTTTCAGACTTCTATGTTTCAGACTTCTATGTTTCAGACTTCTTAAAAAATTGAATGTTCTATGTTTTTCTCAGAAGTTGGGCCGAAGAACATTTCAGATCTTCTATGTTTCAGACTTCTGAATGTTTTTCTCAGTTCTTAAAATTGAAACAATTTTTTTCGCAGACCTATGATCAATCAAACTCAAACTATTCGCACTTCAATAAAAATAAAACAAAAAATAACAGATTAACAAAAACTACAAACAATCAGTCTTTACCTTCTGTTAAATCAAATCAAGAGCAAATAAAAAAAAGCTGATAAAACAAAAACTAACATTAAATGACCCATAATGAAATAGGTACCTAAGAAACTCTGATCTTGATTGCAGAAACAGCGTGTGCATATCTGGTATCTTGACTCTGGATGCTCGAGGCACATGACTGGTTCACGAAACTTACTCTCCCAATTCAAAGACAAAAGTGGTGGAGCTGTAACGTTTGGTGATAATGGTAAGGGTCAGATCAAAGGCTATGGTACTTTTACAGGAAGGTAACATTACATTATCTAAAGTAGCTCATGTTTCTGGATTGAAACATAACCTCCTAAGTGTAAGTCAACTCTGTGATTCTAAGATACTTGTCGTATTTGATGAAGAACATTGTTACTTATTTTCTAAGGCAGGTGAGGAACTTTGGAAAGCAGACAGAAAAGGTATCCTCTACATGATGAATTTTACCTCCAAGGATGGTATAGAAACCTTATGTCTTATTGATAGAAATATCATAATAGCTTCAAAAGGAACTGGGTTCTTAAAAGAGAAAAAGATCTGAAGAAGTTCTGAAGATACTTCTGAAGAGGTTCTGAAGAAGTTCTGAAGACGCTTCTGAAGAAGTTCTGAAGGAGTTCAGAACCAATTCTGAACTTGTCTATTGTATGTATAAATAGATAGTTAGTTAGATTGTTAGAAACAATGTTTTTATATACTTTGTAAAGACATATTCTGTATACAGTACATTCAATCAATACAAATTACATTTGGCTACCATCACTTTTGTTATAATCTTTTCATATATTGATATCTTGATTGTTTGGGTCCTAACAATTGGTATCAGAGCCAATTCATCTGTTCTTGAAGAAAATTTGTGAAAGAACTTGTCGTATCCGATGCTTCTTGGTGTTCTTGATCTACAAAAGTCAAATTCAATACAGGTGAATTCTCGATCTTCTAACAATCAAAGATGTCTAAAGAAATAGTCTCAATTGGATCTGAAACGAAACCACCAACTCTCTTCTTAGGGAAATATCATCAATGGAGAATTAGAATGATTCAATTCTTGGATAACATAGATGAAGCTTTAATGCAATCTATCACAAATGGCCCACTAGAGGTATTTGTTGAAATTCCAGCAGTTCCCAGAACTGAATCCACCCCTGAAATTCCTGCATCAAGAATCAAGAAGAGTCCTGGAATGGATAATCCAGCAGAAAAGGCTCAAATGAAAGTTGATAGAAGAGCATTAACTTTACTCACCATGGCAATTCCAAATGAGATATTCAATAGGGTTGATAGTTTAACTTCAGCAAAAGCCATGTGGGATGAAGTAGAAGCTCAGATGCAAGGAAGTACAAAGGCTCAAGCACACAGATTAAATATCTGTGTTGGAACATATGAAAATTTCAGGTACAAAGAAAATGAATCTATCACTGATACATATCATAGATTCAATAACATTCTGAATGATCTAAGAAGAAATGGTGTTCAGAAATCAAATTCTGAGATAAACAACAAATTTCTGAACAATCTGGGAAATGAATGGTCAAGTTTTTCATATAATATGGTAACTAGGAACTTATCTAGAACGACAATTCATGATGTCTATGGCATCTTGTTCCAACAAGAGGACAAGATCAAAGTTAGACAAAATGAACAAAAGAAGACACAAGAAACAGTTGCCCTTCTGAGCAAGAACTACAATAATTCTTTGACCATTGCTACCAAGAAAGTTTGTGAGATCCCAGAGATGACAGTGTGTGATGGGGATGAATCAGATGAAGAGCTTAAAAGGATTTCTGATAATATTGCTTTCATGACAAGGCAATTCAAACAAAGATACAATCAAAAATATCAGAATAAACCTAGATCTGAAATTGGACCTAAGAAAGGTCAAGAGGCTGGTCAATCTGAAACATCTGAACCAGCAAGATGCTTCAACTGTGGAAAGCCTGGACATTATGCTAGACAATGCAAGATGCCAAAAGTCAAGAATTCAGGTTATTATGAGAAGAAGCATCTATTAGCAAAGAAAAAAAAGCTTAATCTAACTCTAGTAACCAAGTATGAAGAAGACTGGTTAAACTGGAGTGATGGAGATGATGATGCAGAAGTTGCTCACTATGCAACCAATTGCTACATGTGTCAAATGGATCCAAAAAGGACAAACAAGACACTGAGGTATCTTCTTCATCTACTGCACAAAATTCTGAACATAATTCTGAAATTAATACTAAAGATTCAGAAATAACAAATCAATTTCAAAATATGTTTTCTGAATTTGAAACACTTAGAAACAGAATTAAAGGTGAAAGAATTTTGGTCAATCAATTCAGAGCTGAAAGTCAAATATATAAAGAAAATTGTCAAGCAGCTGAACAGATTATTGGAAAATTTTCTGAAGAAAAACTTGTTTTAAAAGAAAAAATGGATAGTTTACAAAAAGAAATTATAAATGAAAAATCTGAAAAGGAAATTCTAAATGTCAAGATAAATTTTCTGAATCAAGAGAGACTTGATCTTTATAAAAAGATTAAGGAATTGGAAGATTTAAATTTTAAAAGATGACAAACTGAACAAACTCTGAATATTTTAACTAGTCAGGCTCAGAATTCAAAATTTTACAATATAAAAGCAGGCTTAGGATATAATGACAGCCAAATTCTAAAAAAGGCTCCTGCAAACTTGTATGATTATTCTAAAATGAAAATTTTTAATGAATCAAATACTGGCATCATTTCCAAACCTGTAAACCATTCTTTGCCTGAAAGAATTCCTTTTATAAAATCAGAGACGTTGTTTTCAGAAGAAACACCTCTTAAAACTGGTGAACCAGAAAGTATCTTTGAAACAGAAAAAATGAATAAAATTTCAAATATTTGTATATCTTCTGAATCAAATATTATTTCTGAAGAAAAATCAGAAGTAATTGTTAAATCTGAAATTGTTTCTGAAGTCACTTCTGAATTCAATTGTGAAAACATTTCAGAAGATACTCCTGATAATAAATCAGAACATGAAGAAAAATATGATGAATTCTCAGATATTGAATCCTCAGAAGATATTGATGAGAATTCCAATATATTTTTTGATAAATCTGATAATGAGTCTACAACAACAAAAAATTCACATATTTTTGCAACAAGTATGACTCATAATAAGTTTTCAGATCTAATAAATGCTTCTGATTCAGAAGATGATGATGATCAAATGGTGCAAGTCATTGACAAAAATGGCTATTTGGTTTATAAATCTCAATCATGTATGACTGAAGGAGAAAAATTAAGATCTGAAGTTTCACAGATACCTTCAGAAGTGTTTGGTTCTGTGTTTTTAAAATCAGAATATCAGAATTCAGATTTTTCTCCTACTAATACAAACATATCATCAAATTCAACACCATGTTCAGTAACATCTTCTGACTTTAACACTAGAGTTAAAATTTTTGAACAAGGTCAATCTTCAAACTCTCTCTCTGAAGTTCAGAAAATTAACACAAAATCTGAAGCTAAACATAAAGTGAACAAAAGAGTTTCTTATACTAATCCTCATTTCTTATCTTTTACAGAGCTATCCACTTTAGTATGGAGAAAGAAAGATGAAAGACTGTCAAAGATTGACAAATTAGAGAGTTTTTCATTTTCTCAGAAGAATGATGTACCTAAAACAAAGAAAGTGAATAAAAGAATTTTTGTTGAAAAATCAAATGTTATTGATTCTTATATGTCTAATACTGTTGTAAATACATTAAAGAATCATATTCACTGTATTAATTGTGGTCATCATAATTTTCTTCTTAACTCCAAAACAAACAAAAAAATTTGATGAAATCTTTTCAGAAATGTTTGGCTACTTTGACAAATTCAAGTAAACAAAGAAATGGAAATAAAAATAAATCTCATAGTTCTGAACAAACTTCTGAGTTGAAACATTTGAAGAAAAAGTTCAGCACTTCAAATTTTAATACTAATCACAAAGGACCTATTCTGAAATGGGTACCTAAAACTCAATAATCTCTTTTGCAGATATGTCATGTGTGGGTCTTAGATTCTGGATGTTCAAGACACATGACACCTTTCAAAGAACTACTAACTGATTATCATGAAAGATATGGAGGAACAGTTAGTTTTGGAAACAATGCAAAGGGATATGTAAGAGGATATGGCACTTTCATTAAAGGAGATGTGAAAGTATTGAAAGTTTTCTATGTTGAGGGACTAAGACATAATCTTTTCAGTATTAGTCAATTCTGTGACAAATACTGGAAGGTTAATTTTGACATAGATTACTGTCATGTTCTGAGTACAACAAACAAGAATGAGTTAACTGCTTATAGAGATGGAGATATCTACACAGCAACATTCACTGCAACTGGTCAACTACAAGGTGTCTACATCAATGAAAAATAATAGTTGTCTTTGGCACAGAAGAATGTCACATCTGAACTTCAAAGACATTTCTGAACTAGGCAAACATCAATCTGTAAGAGGACTACCAAATATCAGATTTTAAAAGAACTCTCTTTGTTCTGCTTGTGAACTAGGGAAAATCAAAAGAAGTTCTCATCCTCTGAAAATGCTATCTTCATGCAAAGCTCCACTTGAAATGCTACATATGGATTTATGTGGCCCAATGAAAACTCAAAGCATGGGGGGAAAGAAATACATTCTTGTTATAGTAGATGAATATACACGATATACATGGATTGAATTTCTGAGACTCAAATCTGATACTTCTGAAAGATTGATACCCTTTCTGAAGAAAATTCAAGTTCTTCTTCAACTCCAAATTCAAAAGATCAAAAGTGACAATGGAACAGAATTTACTAATTCTACACTTCAGAATTTTTTGGAATCTGTTGGTATTTCTCATAATTTTTCCGCTGCAAGAACTCCTCAACAAAATGGGGTAGTTGAAAGAAAGAATAGAACTTTGGTAGAGGCTGCAAGAACCATGCTTGCATATTCAGGACTTCCTCTGTCTCTTTGGGCAGAAGCAATTGCTACTGCATGTTTTACTCAGAACAGAACCATTCTTAACAGAAAATTTCTTAAAACTCCTTATGAATTATTAAAACAAAGAAAACCCTCTATTGATTATTTTAAAATCTTTGGTTGCAGGTGTTTTTTGAAGAATGATGCTCCACATCTAGACAAATTTGCACCAAAAGGTGTAGCTGGTATCTTTGTTGGTTACTCTCAAAGATCCAAAGCTTATAGAGTACTTATTAAAGGAACTCAAAGAATCATTGAGACAACAAATGTCAGATTT
The DNA here is from genome assembly GCA_036898165.1 of Silybum marianum. Lineage (NCBI taxonomy): Eukaryota > Viridiplantae > Streptophyta > Magnoliopsida > Asterales > Asteraceae > Silybum > Silybum marianum. The sequence goes on along the minus strand of CM072533.1, from coordinate 24,008,738 downwards.
CATGAGCCAACAATGACTTCTGAACAAAACAGTTCATAACTCACACATAAACCACCTTCTGAAAGTTTGGACTCAGAACATAATCACACAAACTCTACTTCTGCAACTCAAACTTTACTTAAATCAAATTTAGATATTTTATGTCAAGACTTATTTGATATTTCTGTAAATGTGTCTGCAGATTACCAAAATCCTTCTCTACTCAGAAATCCAAATGATCAAGACATTTCAGAAATACAGATTTCAAATACATCAGCACCACAACTATCTACCTCAAATTCAGAACTTCCAAATTCTGAAAATGAAATTTCTGAACCAATTCAAGTTGTTTCTGAACCGGTTCAAACTATTTCTGACAATTTCAAACTATTTCTGAACAATTCTGAACCAATTCAGATTTTTTCATTTGAGAGGGAGTCTTCAGATTTACATTCAGTCATCAATCATGATAATGAAACTCAAGAAATTACTGATGATTATGATTCTCTAAATAATGTTTCATCTGTTCAACCATTGCCAAATGTGAACAAATGGACATCTAATCATCCAGTTCATCAAATAATTGGTGATGCATCAAAAGGTGTTCAAACAAGATCTGCAACAGCAAATGAATGTCGGTATGTTAATTTTTTAAGCAGCATGGAACCCAAAAAGCCATATGAGGCACTTCAGGATCCAGACTGGATTTTAGCCATGCAGGATGAGTTAAATCAATTTGAAAGAAATAAAGTCTGGAGATTGATACCAAAGCCAAAAGGTAAATCTATCATTGGCACAAAATGGGTGTTCAGAAATAAAAAGGATGAAAATGGAATTGTTGTAAGAAACAAGGCAAGGCTTGTAGCTAAGAGGTATTGTCAACAAGAAGGAATTGACTATGATGAAACCTTTGCTCCAGTTGCCAGATTAGAGGCCATAAGAAGGTATTTCAAATGGATGTCAAATGTGCATTTCTGAATGGTATTTTACATGAAGAAGTGTATGTTGAACAACCAGAAGGCTTTGTAAGCAAAGAATTCCCAGATCATGTTTACATATTAGACAAAGCCTTATATGGACTTAAACAAGCACCAAGAGCATGGTATGATACTCTTACAACTTTTCTTCTGAATTCCAAATTCAAAAGAGGTACTGTTGATACAACTTTATTTCTGAAAAAGGAGGGTGATGATATGATTTTGATACAAATCTATGTAGATGATATTATATTTGCTTCTACTAATCCAAAATTTTGTAGAAATTTTGAGAAAATCATGCAAACAGAATTTGAAATGAGTATGATGGGAGAGTTGACATTTTTCCTTGGTCTTCAAGTCAAACAACTTCCCACTGGCATATTCATTAATCAATCTAAGTATGTCTCTGACTTACTTAAGAAGTTTGACATGACTGATTGTTCAAGTATTCAAACTCCAATGGCCACTGCAACTAAGCTAGAACCTGATTTAAATGGCAAATCTGTTGATCAGAAAAAGTACAGAGGCATAATTGGATCTTTGCTTTACTTAACTGCTAGTAGACCAGATATAATGTTTGCTACATGTATTTGTGCCAGATATCAAGCTAATCCTAAGGAATCCCACCTTCTAGCTGCAAAAAGAATACTTAGATACCTAAAAGGTTCTCCTTCATTGGGACTTTGGTATTCTAAGGATTCTAGTTTTGAACTAACAGCATTTACAGATGCAGATCATGGTGGCTGCAAATTAGACAGGAAAAGCACTTCTGGATCATGTCAGTTTCTGGGTGATAGACTAGTTAGCTGGTCTTCAAAGAAACAAAATTGTGTTTCTACCTCTACAGCAGAAGCTGAATATGTAGCAGCTGCAATATGTTGCTCACAAGTGATCTGGATGCAAATTCAACTAAAAGACTATGGTTACACTTTCAAAAAGATTCCTTTATATTGTGATTCAAAGAGTGCCATAGCCATCACTGCCAATCCTGTTCAGCATTCAAAAACCAAGCACATTGATGTAAGATATCATTTTATCAAAGATCATGTGGAAAAAGGTAATATTGAAATGTTTTTTGTTCAGACAGATTATCAGTTAGCTGATTTATTTACCAAAGTACTTGATGAAAAACGATTTAACTTCTTGGTAAGTAAATTGGGCATGATGAACATGTCTATGTAAGTATTATACATCACCTATACTCTAGAAGTTACATTCTGGTTTTTTTTATCAACTTCTGAATACTTCGCTCTTCAGAATTACTTTGTATATTCTGAAGTTTATCATTCAGATTTTTGCAAATTTTCAAACTCAGATGTATATCTCTTCAGTAACTAGGTTGATTGTATTTTAATACTTTTCATTTATTTCTCATTTCACTAATATTTGATTGATTCTTTGATAAGGTTGCAACAATCAAGGGGGAGAATCATAATTACTAGTGATTCAAGGGGGAGTGTTATTAATTTCAATTATTTCTAACTACCCTTTCCTACACAACTCTGCATTGGTGAAATAAAGTCTTGCACTTTCTATCTAAGAAGTATGAACAAGCTTCCTTAGATTAAAACAAGTTTTATATTTGTTCAAATCTACTTCTGAATGATCAAAATGTTTTATATTTTTCAGAAGTTTATAGTTTTAAATGATTTTTTTGTCTCCTAAGATGACTCAAGTTTAGTTCTGAACTTCACTTACAAATTCTGAGGTTCTTCTGAATTCTTTCTTTCAGACTTCTGAACTTATTCTCAGAAGTTCTGGACAACTTCTGAAGTTTTTGAACTTATTCTCAGAACTAAAACTTCCCGTTGATTTTTTCATTTAAGCGTGTTTCACGTGTTTTAATTTCATTGGATCTCTCTTAACCACGACCATTAAACGGTTCATTTCTCTTAATAAATGATTATTACTACTCTAATCACATTTACTTTTTGGCCACGTGTCCTTCAACGTTTATCCAATCGTATAAATCAATCGATTCTTCATCATCTTCATTCTTTTAGCAATTTTACTCTGAGAAATCTTTATGTGGTTATTCATCATCTTTCAGTTATCAATCTGTGTTCTTTCTACACCATGTCTACTTTAAAAACCATGATTTCTACTTCCTCGAGTTCCAATGATAACACTGGATCATCCAGTGATGCTTCGTTCAATTAATGGTTGGATCAATGGAAATCCCACTAAGTGATGATCAAATGCTTCATGACACAGCCACAACTGCAACTCATCAAGCCGGACCTTCAAACTCTATCATTAACCCTAACCCTAAACCGACACCTGCTAAAATTGGGGAAACACAGAATACACCCATAGATGTTATTTCTGAATCAAATGTTGCTGAAAGTGAATCCCAAACTCCTGCTGAAAGTGGTGACCTGTCCAAACTCTATGTACCTGCTGAGAAGTTACTTGACATCAAAAGAAACAACTGTGCACTGAACTTCAAATCCAAAGACTTCATTGATGATCAAGTAATGTTGATTAAAATTCTGAAGAAACATCCCCTGCGCACTCTTCTTTCAAGAAAGTTCTATGTTCCTGCTTCTTATCTTCAACAATTCTGGCATTATGCTGAGGTGGATGAAAATGATGATGAAATTGTATCCTATGTTCATGCCTACAAAGTTTGCATATCTGTAGATGACATTAGAAGCCTTCACTATTTGCCAAAACCAGATGAGGTTCTTGGGAAAACCTGTTATGACTCTATTCCATCCTCATCAGAGATGATTTCAGATTTTATGAGCTTGGGTTATTCAGAAAATCTTAGTGCTCTGAGTTCTTTCAGAAGAAAATGCTTACCTCCAATTTGGTATTGCCTGTTTTCCATTCTGAATACATGTCTCTCTGGGAAGAGCTCAAGTTTAGACCAAGCTTTAGCAAATGGGAGAATTATATTTCATGGTGTTGCTTTCAACAAACACTATGATTATGCTAGTCTCATCTTTGATGATCTCAAATCTGCAATTCTGAAGAAGTCTACATTCAACTATATCCCATTTCAGAGATTTCTTCAAACACTTATCAAAGGAGCAATGAAGGCTGTCTCAAACATCCCTGTTCTAGCTCATGAGGTACATGTTCCTATTTTCACTATGGATAGCTTAAGGCCTCCAAATGCAAAACTTGTTTTTCCAAATGCAGTTCCACTTCCTTCTCATTTACTTGAACTTGTAAGTACACAAACTAGGATTGGGAGTGAGAATTTAGAATCTATGGGATTACCTCAACCAGTAATCCCTTCCCCTGATTCAAACCAGAGTGGTGATCATGCAGCAAACATTATATCTGGTCACATTGCATCTTTCAGATGTCCTAAGCAAAGTGTTTGTCACATTGCATCAACAACTATAGATATTCCAACTTTTGGATATCAAGGATTAGTTGGAAGTCCTGGTGGGGTGAACATCACAAAAGCTCCATTCACAGAATCAAATGTGGTTCATGATGCCTTTGTGGCTCATACAGGCCAACCTTCTTCTGAGGGTCTGAAAACAAGTTCATCTGTTGATCTTGGCAACTTACCCACATCTTTTGAATTCACAGAATTCAAAGATCTCTGTATTTCTGAATTTGCAAAGATTCAGAAGGACATCAAGGATTTGACGGATTCTACTAAAAAGGTGTTGGAGGTTAGGTTGGATCAACATGGGGAGAATATGATTAACAAGCTGAATGACTTTCATCTCAAATCTTCTAATGATCTGAATATGTTTAAAGAAGCTCTTTTGTCAGCTTTTTCTGAAGTGGCTTCTTCTGTTTCTTCTTTGAAAGCTTCTCAGCCTTCTTCTTCTTCTGCTTCACAAGCTTATGCCACTAAAGATGATATTTCTCAAATTCTCAATCAACTTTCCTCTATTCAGAGTTCTCAGTCAGACTTAAGCACAAGATTATCTGCTCTGGAATGCAGATCTCAATCAGATACTTTGAAAAGGAGTCTTGATGATCAGGATCCTGATAATCAAGAGGGGGAGAAAAGACAGAGAGTATCTGAACCAGAAACTAATCAAGTTCAAAGTTCTGAGAAGACTTCTGAAGATACTTAGAATGTTGTTGAAGAATAAAATAAAGTCTCAGAAGCTATAGAAGACATTTTATCTGCAGAACATGAGGTATAAGAGATAAATGATCATTCTTCTGAAGAAATGATAGAAGAAGGGTATGAAACAGAAAAGTTGTCTTTTGATTCTGAAGGTAACTTGGGCTCAAATAACACAGATATAATTCCAGATTCTAATGAAGAAATGCTAAGGGAATACCTTGCTTTTGAAGATGTTATTGGAGAACCAAGTGATCTTTCTGATGTGATCATGTTTGAAGAAGATATGATTGATGTAAATATGGGAGAAAGCTCAAATGAAATAAAGGATTTAGTAATTTGGAAGCCTCAACAACTTCTGAGTGAAGAGTTCAAAAGTGCTACTGAAAGATTATGGGATATTCTGAATCAATTATGTTGGGTACATATCTTTCTGAATTATCCAAGAAGTCTGGAGTGTAGACTTTTGGACAACAGATTTTCAATCTTCAGAAATTTTCTTGAACATCCAGATGAAAGAGTTGAATTGGAATTTGACTTAACTCATTTAGAAGGAGTTGAAATTATTGATGAAATCTTAATTGCTTTCTCAGAAAGATTTGAAGTCAGAACCAGACCTTGCATTATCATTCCTAAGGTACATCTTCCAATACTTGAAGAACCTGTTTTGGATCAAGTGTTTGAAAAAGAGAATATCCTTATTTCTGGAGAAAGCAGTCTGATATTTCCTGAAGAAACTTATTGCTTCATGTACAAAAGAAGTATGAAGTTTGCAAAGTTGGAAGACTTTCTGAATGATGAATGGTCTGATGACTTTATTGCTCAAGTAAAGAACTTTATTCAGAATCATGGTGTTCAGAACTTTCATGATTCAACTTTAATAAAGAAGGTCAGATGCATATCAAAATCAGTTCAGAATGATTTAACTATATTCAGATTTGGAGCTGAAAGAAGAGATGGTACTCTGTGTGAATTTACTCAATTTGATGTTTACAAGCTTAGACTACAAGATAAGTTGGCAATCTTATCTTTTTGTGTTAATTCTGGTGAATATGTGTGAGTCTCAGAGATTAGAAGAATCTTGGGAATATACATAAGGAATCTCATAAAGCATGATTTTCAGCTGGCTTTGGAACACAGACTTAACACAGTAAATATGTTAGAACCTATATATATTGAAAGATTTGGGTTGAAGAGATTGTTTACTAATCCAGATATTGGGTTCATGTATGTTGTTGAAGAAGTCTCTAAAACACTTGTTGTTTCTGATATTCCAAAGTATTCTACATCTTTACTCCAATGGTTTCTAAACTACATGACAGATTTCTTTGAAGAATCTGACATCAAAGAAGAAATTGTTTATCTAATCAAAGAAAGAATACATTTCAGAGAATTTGTGAGAAAGAGTTATCTTGCTGGTCACAAGAGAGTAAACAAGATAAAAGGAGCAGATTATCTACTAAGTGATGCATATGACTTCAAGATTCATACAAAGAGACAAGATATGGAAGAGATTCATAAATACATTCTGAATGTAGAAAGTTCAGAAGAAAGACAAAAGGAAAAAGAAAAGGAAAATGAAGAAGTTCTTGAAAATATTTCTGAAGAGTTGGTTCCTGAAAAGCAAATATCTTAAGAGGAACAACTTCAAGTACAAAGAATTGAAGAAAGTGCTTATACTATGTTTCTTGAATATTTTCATCCAGAAATGTTCATGGAATATGAGCAAAAATTCAACTATATAGATTGCTGGATTCAAAAGTCTTTTGGTTGGAAACAATGGTACTCAGACATTATCAGAAAGATAAGGATTCCAATTAATGAAGCAAGAAAAGATAGTCCTGTGATCAAAGTAATTAATGCTGATTTGAAGACAAGACAGAATTACAAATATGCATTCTTTACTGTTGAGCGACAAAATGGTGAGATTTCTACCTTTTCTGAAGCTGACTTTCAGAATGTTCATCTCAGAGATCTTCTCAGAGTATATAGAAGTCTTTATCCCTTCCATGACTCAATTACCAAGTTCAGAAAATCTTTTCCAGTGCTTAGAGATGGATTATATAGAGAGTTTATTTGGGCTGCAAAGACTGATTTCCAGGTTGCTTATGTTCTGAACAAGAAGCAAGTACACTTAAGCAAACCAAATTTAAGTCTACCAGATATTCAGAATTTAAAGAAGAGCACTTTAGTACTTCATCCTCCTGGCTTTGTTTGTAAATGCTTTCATGAATTATTATTTATGAGATTTGAAGAACTCCACAAATGTTGCAATGGAACTCTCATGGCAATCAGAGATCGTTTGGTAAAGAGACAAAATAGAAGACCAAAGAATCTGAGCAATGAACATTGGGAGAAGTACAAGGTACTTGCAAAACAAATGATTAGAGTTGTTGAATCCTTACTAGAATACAGAAGATTAATTCTGAAGGATGTAAGAGAAATTCTGAATTTCTGGAAGTATGATTTGAACTTTTGAAGCTAAGGGGGAGATTGATAGAAATATCATAATAGCTTCAAAAGGAACTGGGTTCTTAAAAGAGAAAAAGATCTGAAGAAGTTCTGAAGATACTTCTGAAGAGGTTCTGAAGAAGTTCTGAAGATACTTCTGAAGAGGTTCTGAAGAAGTTCTGAAGACGCTTCTAAAGAAGTTCTGAAGGACTTCAGAACCAATTCTGAACTTGTCTGTTATGACTGTTGTGTCACTTTAGTTTTTCTATTGTATGTATAAATAGATAGTTAGTTAGATTGTTAGAAACAATGTTTTTATATACTTTGTAAAGACATATTCTGTATAAAGTACATTTAATCAATACAAATTACATTTGGCTACCATCACTTTTGTGATAATCTTTTCATATATTGATATCTTTATTGTTTGGGTCCTAACACTTATCTCCAAAAAGAGTGAAGTTGCATGGCTCTGACATCATAAAATGTCTCACTTAAACTTTGATAATCATGAGATGCTTGTAAAACATAATTTGGTATCTGAACTTCCAGAAGTTCATTTTCAAAAAGATCACCTCTACCCTGCATGTGAAATGGGAAAGATAAAACGAGCATCTCATAAAACAAAAAGTGATCACTCATGCATAAGACCTCTGCAATTGCTACATGTCAATCTCTGTGGTCCCATTGCAATTCAGAGTCTTTCTGGTAAAAAGTTTATACTGGTACTTATTGATGATATTTCCAGATATACTTGGCTTGCTTTTGTTCGACAGAAGTCAGACGTACCTATCGTACTCCAGAATATGATGACCAAAATTCAAGTTCTTCTGCACCAAAAGATTCAATAGCTTAGAAGCGACAATGTACTGAATTCAAAAATGCCAAGCTTGAAACGTACTTTGCTGCAAATGGAATTACTCAGAACTTCTCTGCTGTACGCACTCCTCAAAAGAATGGTGCCGTTGAACGTCGCAACAGAACGTTGGTCGAAGCAGCCAGAACGATACTAGCAGCTTCTGGACTCCCCATTCATTTCTGGGCAGAAGCTGTAGCCACTGCTTGTTTTACTCAGAATCGTTCCATAATCATGAAGAGGCATCTCAAAACCTCTTATGAGCTTATTAACAAAAGAAAACCATCTGTCAAATTCTTTCATATTTTTGGTTGCAGGTGGTTTATCTTAAATGACAGAGACAAACTTGGCAAATTTGATCCAAAATCCGATGAAGCTAAATTCTTAGGCTATTCTTTAAATTCCAAAGCTTTTCGTGTTTTTAACTTAAGAACTAAAACAGTTATGGAAAGCATTAACATTGATTTTGGTGATCAAACACAACTGACTTCTGAATATTCCTATTTAGAACTCAAACTTAATACTGTCACTTCTGACTATCTTTCAGGATCCAGAGAATCCGAGATTGATGCTATTTTTCAAGATTTTCTGGGTGAAGAAATATTGTCAGAACCTGTTTTACCTACCCCATCCTTAAGTATACCTGAAGTTCTTCATGCCTCTGGCATAACTCTATCTGGTCCTACTTCTTCTAAACCTAGCTCTTCAATCCCTTCTGCTCTTCCCATTCCATCATCTCATTGTCCAGAAGCTTCTTCTGTTCCATCATCTGAGGGGGAGACTTTAGGATGAAGGGATTCAGAATCAATATTTCCAGATGAAGTTATCTCATCTTCTGACACAGAAGTTCAGGCTCAACCAATCCTACAAACAAGGATGAAGAAATGGACTAAATCACACACTCCAGATCTTATCATTGGTAGTCCTTATGAGGGTGTCAAAACACGATCTACTACAGCAAATGAAGCTTTCTATGTCAACTTTCTTAGTATGATCGAACCCAAGCAAGTTCATGAAGCCTTAGTTGAACCTAGTTGGGTAGAAGCAATGCAGGAAGAGTTACGTCAATTTGAACGTAACAAACTTTGGAACTTAGTACCATTACCAAAAGGCAAAGTTGCTATTGGTACTAAGTGGGTCTTCAGAAATAAAAAGGATGAAGTCGGAATTGTGATCAGAAACAAGGCTCGTCTGGTGGCAAAAGTGTATTGTCAAGAAGAAGGCATTGATTACGATGAAACCTTTGCTCCTGTTGCAAGACTGGAGGCGATATGACTTTTTCTGGTAGTCTCTGCATCCAAAAACTTTAAAGTATATCAAATGGATGTTAAATGTGCATTTCTAAATGGAAATCTCAAAGAAGAAGTGTATGTTGAACAACCTGCTGGCTTTAAAGATGCAAGACATCCAGAATACGTCAATCTCCTTGACAAAGCTCTGTATGGCTTAAAGCAAGCACCAGAGCCTGGTATGAACGTTTATCCAAGTTTCTGATCAGCAAAGGGTATGAGAAAGGTAAAATTGATACCACACTTTTCATCAAACGAGGCAAAGGTATGTTAACTATTGTTCAAATTTATGTGGATGACATAATTTTTGGCTCTACTCATCAAACAGAAGTTGATATGTTTTCTAAATTGATGGAAACTAAATTTGAAATGAGTATGATGGGAAAACTAACATTCATTCTAGGACTCCAGGTTAAGCAAATTACCTCTGGTATTTTTATTAATCAAGCCAAATATGTCTCTGACATGTTAAAGAAATTTCATTTTCAGAATTCATCACCTATGAAAACATCTATCTCTTCTAGTATGAAACTAGGTCCTGGTCCTTTTGGGAAATAAGTGATATCACGGGCTACAGAGGTATGATAGGTTCTTTTCTGTACTTAACTGTAACTAGGCCTGATATAATCTTTATCTTCCAAGTGATGTCAGCAAAGCGCATATTGCAGAATGCGAAGGAAAAAGCTTCCTTTTATATAGTCAAGGAATCTTTGTGATTCATTCAAAAGAGGGAGTTTACCATTCAAGGGGGAGTTTACCATTCAAGGGGGAGTTCACCTTTCAAGGGGGAGTTTACCATTCCAGGGGGAGTTTACTTATCAAGGGGGAGCCTCTTAAAGTCTAACTCTGGTTAGCTGTCTTCTGCATTTTTCATCTACTTTAAGTTTCTTCTGAATCTTCTTATTCTGTGTTTTTCTTGCCGTCAAGGTTTCTCAGAATTTTTTTGATTCATTTCAAATTCATTTTAGATGATGATTCTAAGTTGACATGTTTTTCAAATTACTTTTCTATGAATCATTATTTTCTGAAATTTTTATTGAAAATCTTGCCGTCAAGGTTATTCAAAATTTATATATTTAATTTTAATTTTTTTTCTATTATTCTTTTCATGGAAAATTAAACATACATTTGGATCAAAACATTTTTCTATTTACCGAATGACTGATTTTAAATTTAAATAAAAAGATTTATTACTCTCAAAAATTGTTTTAGTCAACTAAAATGACAATTTTATTTGATTAATTAATAATTTTTTTTATTAATATCTTTTTAATTACTTTTGGGATAATCAACCGATTTTAAGCCGATAACCCTTCAGTTATCTCTTTCAAATATCGTGCTTTAACCATCACTAGCTCACCTTCCTACTTTCCACTTGTCACCCATTATGTGCCTGCATGTATCCACGCCTGCGTGCTTACATCATCATTTCTGAACCGTTTTCTCCTACTCCCAAAACTAAAACCCCTTCCCATTCCAAATTGATCAAATTCTCTCTCATATAAAACACCCAAATTTCAGAAACTCATCTTCTTCTTCGCAATTGTTACTGCTCAAACTCTCCTATTCACGAATCTACTCACCAGCTTACCCAACTCTCATCAATGGCTTCTCGTCTTGCAAATCCAACCCTCAACGATGACGAAGGACGTCTCATTGATTCCACTGCAGATAATGCACCATTTGTCAAACTGCCATTAAAAGCGAACAATGTGCAGGTCCTTCTTGATCCAAACACCTACCAGGACGAGTTCAGGATCATGATCGAATTCCTCCAACAGCATCCACTTAATCGAGCCCTAACTCTGACAAACCCAAATGTCCCTGAAATATATGTTCAAAAAGTTTGGCAATCGACATACATTAGTGATGAAGAAACTTTGATTGGAAATTTCAGCCATCCAGATCAACCTGAAAATGCTGTGGAGATACCCATCACCAAGAAGAAATTAGCCAGATATTTTCATTTACCCCAATCACAGGTGCAAATTGATGGTCAGCTCGTGCCAAATCCAGCCCTAGAATCGAATCCATCTGCTGAAGCCCTGCTATCCTTCATCCATTTCCTTGGCTACAACGAAACCCTAACCAAACTGTCCGAATTTAAGAGAAAGCAGTTACCCCCAATGTGGAATCTCCTTGTCTCCATTCTGAACAAGAGCCTCACATGTAAAATTGGGTCCCTCGATCAAGCTAGCAGAAACATTCTGACCATCATGTATGGTATGTGTTTCGACCGCCCTTTGGACTATGCAAGACTCATTTTCCAAGAAATCAAAGTTGCTGTGAACACTAAGGTATCTCATCAAACTCAAGGAAAACCTCTCCCAACCTTAATGTTTCCACGATTTTTATCCCTGGTTACCTATCCTGCAATTGGGGCACTTAAAGCTCCATTAGTTCAACCTTTCTGCAAAATCGCCTCAATGAGCTCTCATCGGCCAACCATCGCAATGGGTATTCCTCTCTAAGGGAACTTTCCAGGTACATGCTAAGCCTAATTCCATCTAGCTCTTCTTAACTGCGATCTTATAGAAGCTCTATGATTTTCTCATAACAGAGAATTTCTACCCCAGAGCATTTAGAGCCAGTTTTAGATGGTGAGGGGTCAAGTGAGGCTGAGGTTGAAAAGAATATGAGTGACCATCTGATTGGTTCTACCCATGCCGACCTCTTGATGAAAGAGGGTACTGAAGATGTCCATAGAGACACACTTGAGCGAATCTCTCCTACATCCCAAAGGGTAACCTCATATGCTGAGGTAGATGCTAACACATCTACACTCATTGACCATGGACGACCCAGTCCAAACCACCCAGAAACCATCCATTCAGAGGATACTTCTCAATCCTCTGAATCAAGCACTGCCGGGGAAAGCACCTCCTCTTCATCATTCTCTCAAAAGGATGATGATAAAAATATAAGAGTTCCATTGCCCCAGAACTCGCCTATTCCTACACAAAATGTGCTGTCTCTGTGACCGACAATGTTATAGAAAACACAGAAGATGAGTCCACATCTTCTGATAGGATAGAAGCTGAGGAAATCCCAACAGAGGGGTTACAGCATCAGGATGCACCACTTACCGGCGTGTTTAAACTCCATCAAGGTAATCACATTGTTTTCAGCACCTCATCCTCTGATGATGAGGACTCTGTTGAGACAATCAGAACAACCGAAGAGGTGCCTGTTAATCACAGCCCTCGAAGACAGGTTGGAAGTCCCTCCGCACTCAATGCCAACACAGGTGTGAAAGAGGGCCTCTCTGAACGCGAGAGTAAAGGGGCTCCATGTGTTGGAGAAGCACCGGTTACATATTCTGAATTTGTCACAAATGCAGCGTTTCAGGCATTTGCTGATAAAATTCAGAGATCTATGGAAGATCTAAAATTATCTGTCTCAAATAATAATACTCTTCTTCTGGGCATCAAATCTGAACAAGCAAATCAAGCTGCTACTTTACAAGCCATTCAAAAGGTTCTCACTGTTAATTCAGAGGCTCAGAAGAATTATTTTGATGACCAGTTCAAGCTTCTGCGTGAAGGGATCAAAGCCAATGTTGATGCTATCTTCCACATACCTGACTCTCTCCCAACTTCTGAAGTTACCATTTCTATGGACGAATATAGTTCTCTGGTTGGTGATTTACAAAAGATTATCAAAGCAGTAATTCTTTCTGATGATCCTTCTGGGACTACTCTGGTTAAAAAGTCAGACATGGCTATTTTTCAAAAAGCCATGCTTGACAGAATGAATACCATATCTTCAAAGTTTGCATCAAATACAACGACCAGCTCTTCAAATGTTGATCAGAAGCTCTCTTCCATGGAAACCACTCTTTCTAAACTTACAACTCTGGTAAGTTCTAAATCTGAAACATTCAACGCCAAGAAAAAGGCTAAGGAAGAACGAGCTTGCAGAAGAGCTGATCTTAAACGAAAAAGGTCTGAGGATCAGGATCCTGATTCTCAGAAGGGGGAGAAAGAACCAGAAGCCAAGAAAGCCAAGCCAACAAATGATGCTAACACTACAACTCAAGATAAAGGCAAGTCCCCCTCCTCTTCTGCTCCACCACCCCCATCAAAGCAAACGTCTTCTGCTCAACCTTCATCAACACAAACTCCTCTGACTCCAACCATGTTGGCCACTCACTCTGGGCCTCTTCCAAAAGACCCAGAAATAGCCAAATTTATTCTAGAAGTAATTGGCAATACAAGGAAAACGCAATATTCACCATCTACTAAAGCAGAGTTAGCCAAAGAAAAGGAAGCTAAGGCCAGAACTGAGGCATCAAAAGCTAAAGTTGAAGCTCTTAATAAAGCAAGGAGAGAAGCCGAGTTAAAAGCAAAGGCAGAAGAAGAAAGAGCAAATGCTGAAGCAGAACTTGCCAGAGAAAAAGCTGAAGAAATCAGAAGGCAAGCTGATTTAGAAAAAGAAAGAGTTGACAGAGAGAAAGCTAAAGAGAAAGCCAAGGCTAAGGCTGAGAAAGCAAAGGCAGAAGAAGAGAGAGAGAGAGAGAGAGAGAGAGAGAGAGAGAGAGAGAGAGAGAGAGAGAGAAAAGGAAGCCAGAGAGAAAGCAAGACACGATAAATCACAGAGAAGAAAAGCTATCCGTGAAGAAGCAGCCCAGAGGTTGGGGAAACTTGAGCTTCCAACAGTTGAAATCATCAGAAATAGCATGTACGCTCCAAACGATCAGAAGATCTACTTGATGCTGCCCAACTTCTCGAACGCCTATAATGTAAGTGATGCTGTAAAAGACAAATTCATGGCATACAGACAAGCAAGACAGGATGTTTATACTTCTGTACCAATCAAACGGATCTCTGCTATAAAGCACTCGCAATTTGAAGATACAGAGATCTGGTACACAATTTATGAAGTAGTCAGAGAAGATAATCAAACCAGATACTTATGTGATAATCAATAAGTGTTGGTTCCAGAATTCTTCACCAAGCGAAGAATTAGTGTAAGAGTAGAATGTAAGAGGAAACAATTAATATTGATTAATCAACAGTAATAATAACAGTAGAAGAATGAAGAACAGATCAACTTTGTATTATAACCTGAGGATCGATTACAAGAAATTGAGAATTGTCGCAAAAGTGTTCTTCACTAATGATCTTCAATCGACAACTATTACAGTGAAAGTACAGATCAATTTATACTATTAGCAAAAACAGAAAGTCAACACTTTAGCCTATTACAAAATGCCACCTCATAGAGGATCGTCTAACAAATTCTGTTTTAAAAACTAGATCTACAAGTGAATGTTGCCACGTCATCTTTGACTCATACTTCCAAAGTCTAACAATCTCCCCCTAAGTATGAATTCAGAAGAATGGCGTTTGTTCAGAAAGGAGCAACTTCAGATATGACCTTTGCAATTCTGTTGATGACCTCTCTGATTGATAATAGGGTGTCAAGTCTTTTGATTATCCTTTCAAGTACTTCTGGATCGTGTTCATTTGCACTAGTAGATATGTAACATTTTGCAACGTATACGACTTCTGAAGAGTATCGATGTGCGTCCTTTATTCTGAAAAAGCTTCTTCGGTCTGGTCTTCTAAAGATGACTCCTTCTTCTGGTTGTAGTAAAAAATTACCAACTCTGAACGAATTGATGTTTTCTAATTCTTCATTTGGTGCAGAGATGGCAAGATTATCAACGTTGAAGTTTAGCCCTATCTGAAAGTCAACTTGCCTCTTGTATCTCAACAAAGACTTCATGCATTCAATTATTCTTGAGTAGGTAACTTTGTCTTGGCTATCAATACCTCTGGCCACTTGGACTTTCATAAAGCTTTCCAGAAACAAAAGATCAGAAGGATGAACAGATAGTAGGTCATTATCGCAGAAGTACCTGGTTTGATTTTCGTCTCTGATTATTTCATAGATCGTGTACCAGATCTCTGTATCTTAAAATTACGAGTGCTTTATAGCAGAGGTCCGTTTGATAGGTACAGAAGAGTAGACATCCTTCCTTGCTTGTCTGTGTGCCATGAATTTGTCCTTTACAGCATCACTTACGTTATAGGCATTAGAGAAGTTGGGCAGCATTAAATAAATCTTTTGATCGTTTGTAGCATACATGTTGTTTCTGATAATTTCAATTTTTGGAAGATCAAGATTTCCCAACCTTTGGGCTGCTTCTTCACTGATAGCCCTTCTTCTCTGTGATTTTTCTTGTTTTTCCCTCTCTCTGGCTTCCTTTTCTCTCTCTCTCTCTCTCTTCTTCTGCCCTTGCCTTTTCTTTTTCAATCCTTTCTTGTTCTGAATCAGCTCGTCTTCTGGCTTCTTCAGCTTTTTCTTTAGCTAGTTCTGCTTCAAAACTAGCTCTGTCTTCTTCTTCTTTAGCTTTCAACTCAGCTTCTCTCTTCTCTTTATTTAGGGCTTCGACTTTAGCTCTTGACGCATCAGCTCTTGCCTTAGCATCCTTTTTTTTGGCTATTGCTGCTTGCGTAGATGATGAGTATGGCGCTGTCCTTGTATTGCCAATTACTACTAGAAGAAATTTGGCTATTTCTGGATCTTTTGGAAGAGGCCCAGAGTGAGTGGCTAATGGGGTTGGAGTTAGAGGAGTTTGTGTATATGAAGGTTGAGCAGAATGAGTTTGCTGCTTGGAAGATGATTGGTGTTTGTCAGAAGTAGATGGAGACTTCGTTGGATTGGAGCTTTCAGCATTGGTATTGAATCTGGCTTTCTTGGCTTCTTGTGCTTTCTCCCCCTTCTGAGAATCAGGATCCTGATCCTCAGACCTTTTCCGTTTAAGCTCTGCTTTTCTGCAAGCACGCTCCTCCTTAGCCTTTTTTCGGGCGTTAAATGCATCAGAAAGAGAACTCACAAGATTTGTAAGTTGAGAGAGAGAGAGAGGTGTCCATAGATGAGAGCTTCAAATCCACATTTGAAGTGCTGGCAGTTGTTATAGAGACATATTTAGAAGAGAGAGAATTAATTCTGTCAAACATGGCCTTCTGGAAAACAGCCATGTCGGACTTCTTTACCAGAGAGGACTTAGAAGCGTCTTTAGAGGGATGAACAGCTTTAATAATTTTGTTGAGATCTGCCACTAAAGAACTATATTCATCAACAGAGATGGTGACCTCTGGATTTGGAATTGCATCAGGTATGAAAAAGATAGCGTCAGAGTTTTCCTGGATGCCTTTATGCAAAGAAGAAAAATGATCAGAAGCTTGGTTTTGATGAGTTTTTGCAGTTGTAGAAATAAGCTCTCTGAGCGCCTCCAGGGTTTGTGTATGCTGTCTTTGTTCGTTCTGAATTGCCAGAAGAATGGCATTTTAAGAATCCAAGGATAGTTTTAGATCCTCCACAGATCTCTGAATTTTATCACCAAATGCCTGAAACGCTGCATTGGTGACAAATTCAGAATGTGTAACCGGTGTTTCTCCAACACATGGAGCCCCTTCACTCTCGCGTTCAGAGAGGCCCTCATTCACACCTGTTTTGACATTGAGTGTGGAGGGACTTCCACCTGTCTTCGAGGGCTGTGATTAACAGGCACCTCTTCGGTTGTTCAGATTATCTCAACAGAGTCCTCATCATCAGAGGATGAGGTGCTGAAGACAATGTGCTTACCTTTATGAAGTGTAAACACTCCGGTAAGTGGTGCGTTCTGTGGCTGTAACCCCTCTGATAGGATTTCCTCAGCTTCTAAACTATCAGAAGATATGGACTTATCTTCTGAGGTTCCTATGACTTTGTTGGTCACAGAGACATCAACATTGTGTCTGGAGTGTGGCGAGTTCTGGAGCAAATGAACTCTTATATTATCATCATTCTGTTGAGAGAATGATGAAGAAGAGGTTTCCCCAGTTGTGCTTGATACAGAAGATGAAGAATTATCCTCTAATCGGATGGTTTCTGGGTGGGTTAGACTGGGTGGTCCTTGTTCAATGAAGAAGGAGATTACACTCAAATATGTCTATATGGACATCTTCAGTACCCTCTTGTATTAAGAGGTCGGCATGGGTAGAAACACTCGGATTTGCACTCGTATTCTTTTCAACCTCAGCCTCACCTGACCCCTTACTTTCTACATTTAGCTCTAAGAGCTCTGGGGTAGGTATCCTCTGTTCTGAGAATACCATAGAACGTTTACAAGATAAGAGATAGAGAGAGGTGGAAGGAATAAGGTCAAGCATATACCTGGAGAGTTCCCTTGGAGATGAATAACCGTTGATTTCGATAGTTGGTTTATGGGAGGTCATTGAAGCGATTTTGCAGAATGGTTGGATCATAGGAGCTTTAAGAGCACCAATCGCTGGATATGTGAACAGAGACAAAAACCTTGGAAACATCAAAGCAGGTAGTGGTTTTCCTTGATTCGGGAGAGACACTTTGGTGTGAACTGCGGCTTTGATCTCTTGAAAGATGAGACTTGCGTAATCCAGAGGACGGTTAAAGTACATTCCATACATAATTGTAAGGATGTTTCTGCTGACTTGGTCTTGAGATCCAATTTTGCATGTGAGGCTTTTGTTGAGAATGGAGATAAGGGTATTCCACATAGGGGGCAGTTTCTTGCGCTTAAATGCAGAAAGTTTGGATAATTGCTTATTATATCCAAAAAATTGAACAAATGAGAGTAGGGCTTCAGGGGATGGATTCTGGTCTAGGGCAGGGTTTGGCACAATCTCATCATGATCTTCAAGTGTAGAGGAAGGCAAGTGAAAATACATGGCAATTTTCTTCTTGGTGATGGGTATTTCCACAGCATTTTCAGGGGTATTGGGATGACTGAAATTTCCACGCAGGGTTTCTTCATCAGCTATATACATGGATTGCCACACTTCTTGGACATAGAGCTCAGGAACATTAGGATTTTTCAAGGTTAGAGCACGGTTCAGTTGATGTTGTTGAAGAAATTCAACCAGGACTCTGAATTCGGCCAAATAGGTGTTGGGATCGAGTAGAACCTGCACATTATTTTCCTTCAAAGGCAATTTGACGATTGGAACACTGTCAGCGGTGGAATCAACAAGACGACCTTCATCATCATTGACATTTGGGCTTGCAAGTTGGGAGGCCATTGAAGATTGGTTAGGTATCTTTGGAAGAATTACTGTGGGGAAGCAAATACTGTAGAAATCGCGATGAAGAAGATGAGATACTGTGTATAGGGTTTAATATGAGAGACGTTGAGAGCTAGAGGGTTTTGGTGGAAGGGAAGAGTTTTTGAATTTGGGGGAAAAAATGATTCAGTTATGCGTAGGTAAGCACGCAGTCGTGTAGTCATGCAATCACACGATGAAAGACACGTGTAAAGCATAAACCGTGTTAATGATGGCTGAGCAACATGTGATGAGTCACTGAAAAGTTTATCAAAGATAAACCGTTTGATTATCCCCCAAAAAAAATTAGGAAGAGAATAACAAGAAAACAAAATTTTATCAAAACAAAAAAAAATTAATTTGATTAAACCAATTTTGTTATTAATCCTTTCTAATGAATTTAAAATCAGACATTTGAAAAAAATAAAGCAGTTTGGATCCAAATGAAAGTTTAATACTTTCATAGTCAAATATTTCTTAAGAAATTAATAAATAATAAGAAATTTTTTAATTAACCTTGACGGCAAGAGTTAAAAAAAATAGACTTATTTATGTTTAAAATTTCAGAAGAAAAATAAGACAACAAAAAAATATTTGACCTAAGAATGTCAAAAGAACAAAAGTTTCAAGAAAAGATTAAGTTAAATTTGAAAATTCTGAATAACCTTGACGGCAAGAGTTAATCAGAAGAAACAAATCTAAAATAATCATTTTAAGAAGAGAGTGTTTAGAGGACAGCTAACAGAAGTTAGACTTAATTTTTCTCCCCCTTGAAACAAGCTCGAAGCTCCCCCTCAGAAGTTGTGTCAATCTCCCCCTTCGCTTTTAAAGAGATGCTTCCTTTCTGTTGTCACTTGGATATAAAGGAATAAGAATCTTCAATAGAGATGGTCAGAGACTTCTGAATGCTTCTAGATACTATCAAAAGCGATCAGAGGTCTCTGATCAGTTCTGAGTAATAAAAAGAACTACGATTTACATGTTTATCATTCCCAACTTGCTGATCAAAAAATAGAAACGCTTCTCATCCAGAGCTTTTGTAAATATATCAGCTACTTGATAATTAGTAGAGACAAAATACATTTCAATTGTGCCCTTCTCTACATGATCTTTGATAAAATGATACCTGACATCAATATGCTTTGTTTTGGAGTGCTGGACTGGGTTTTCTGTAATGGCAATGGCACTTTCTGAATCACATAAGATGGGAATCTTATCATATATCAGTCCATAGTCTCTGAGTTGAGTCTTCATCCAAATAACTTGTGAACAGCAACTAGCAGCAGCAACATATTCAGCCTCTGTAGCAGATGTGGATACACAATTTTGTTTCTTGGATGTCCAACTTATAAGTCTATTTCCCAAAAGTTGACAACTACCAGAGGTACTTTTTCTGTCCAACTTACATCATGCATGATCAGAATCTGTATATGCCATTAAAATTAATCCCAGAATTTTTAGGATACCAGAGACCCAATGAGGGAGTTCCCTTTAAGTATCTAAAAATTCTTTTAACAGCGGCCAAATGAGATTCTTTTGGATTGGCTTGATAAAGAGCACAAAGACAGGTGGCAAACATAATATCAGGCCTACTAGCAATTAAATACAGAAGAGACCCTATCATACCTCTGTAGCCCGTGACATCTACTGGTTTCCCAGAAGGATCAGGACCTAGTTTCATACTAGGAGAGATAGGTGTCTTCATAGGTGATGAATTCTGAAAATGAAATTTCTTTAACATGTCTGAGACATATTTTGCTTGATTAATAAAAATACCAGAGGTACTTTGCTTAACCTGGAGTCCTAGAAAGAATGTTAGTTCTTCCATCATACTCATTTCAAATTCAGTTTCCATCAATTTAGAAAACAAATCAACTTCTGTTTGATGAGTAGAACCAAACATTATGTCATCCACATAAATTTGAACAATAGTTAACATACCTTTACCTCTTTTGATGAAAAGTGTGGTATCAATTTTACCTTTCTCATACCCTTTGCTGATCAGAAACTTGGATAAACGTTCATACAAGGCTCTGGGTGCTTGCTTCAAGCCATATAGAGTTTTGTCAAAGAGATAGACGTATTCTGGATGTCTTGAATCTTTAAAGTCAGCAGGTTGTTCAACATACACTTCTTCTTTGAGATTTCCATTTAGAAATGCACATTTAACATCCATTTGATATACTTTAAAGTTTTTGTATGCAGAAACTGCCAGAAAAAGTCGTATTGCCTCCAGTCTTGCAACAGGAGCAAAGGTTTCATCGTAATCAATGCCTTCTTCTTGACAATAACCTTTTGCCACCAGACGAGCCTTGTTTCTGATCACAATTCCGTCTTCATCCTTTTAATTTCTGAAGACCCATTTAGTACCAATTGCAACTTTGCCTTTTGGTAATGGTACTAAGTTTCAAACTTTGTTACGTTCATATTGAAGTAACTCCTCTTGCATTGCTTCTACCCAACTTGGTTCAACTAAGGCTTCATGAACTTGCTTGGGTTCGATCATACTAAGAAAGTTGACATAGAAAGCTTCATTTGCTGTAGCAGATCGTGTTTTGACACCCTCAGAAGGACTACCAATGATAAGATCTGGAGTGTGTGATTTAGTCCATTTCTTCATCCTTGTTTGTGACATTGGTTGAGCCTGCACTTCTGTGTCAGAAGTTGGAATGACTGCTTCAGAAGTTGGAATGACTGCTTCTGAAGTTGAAATGACTGCTTCTGGAGATACTAATTCTGAGTCTCTTGTATCTTTCACCCCCTCAGATGATGGAACAGAAGAGGCTTCTAGACAATCAGATGTTGGAACAGAAGGGAATGAAGAGTGTGGTTCAGAAGAATAACCTGAAAAAGTTATGCCAGAGACATGAAGAACTTCAGGTATGTTCAAGGATGAAGTTGTTTCTGACAATATTTCGTTGCCCAGAAAATCTTGAAAAATAGCATCAATCTCAGACTCTCTGGAACCAGAATGATAGTCATAGGTGACAGTATTAAGTTTGAGTTCTGAAGAGGAATATTCAGAAGTCAGCTGTGTTTGATCATCAAAATCAACATTAATGCTTTCCATAACAGTTTTTGTTCTTAAGTTAAAAACACGAAAAGCTCTCGAATTTAAAGAATATCCTAAAAATTTAGCTTCATCAGATTTTGGATCAAACTTGCCAAGTTTATATCTGTCATTTAAGATAAAACATCTGCAACCAAAGATATGAAAGAATTTAACAGATGGTTTTCTTTTGTTAATAAGCTCATAAGAGGTTTTGAGATGCCTCTTGACGATTATTGAGCGATTTTGAGTAAAACAAGCAGTGGCTACAGCTTCTGCCCAAAAGTGTATAGGAAGATCAGAAGCTGCAAGCATCGTTCTGGCTGCTTCGACCAATGTTCTGTTGCGACGTTCAACGACACCATTCTGTTGGGGAGTGCGTACAGCAGAGAAGTTTTGAGTAATTCCATTTGCAACAAAGTATGTTTCAAGCTTGGCATTCTTGAATTCAGTACCATTGTCGTTTCTTAGCTGTTGAATCTTTTGGTGAAGAAGAACTTGAATTCTGGTCATCATATTCTGGAGTACGATAGGTACCTCTGACTTCTGTCGAACAAAAGCAAGCCAAGTATATCTGGAAAATTCATCAATAAGTACCAGTATATACTTTTTACCAGAAAGACTCTGAATTACAATGGGACCACATAGATCAACATGTAACAATTGCAGAGGTCTAATGCATGAATGATCACTTTTTGTTTTATGGGATGCTCGTTTGATCTCGCCCATTTCACATGCAGGGCAAAGGTGATCGTTCTGAAAATGAACTTCAGGAAGTCCACATACCAGATTATGTTTGACGACCAACTCAAGATTATCAAAATTTAAGTGAGACATTTTATGATGCCAGAGCCATGCAATTTCACTCTTTTTAGAGATAAGACATAAGGTTTCCTTACCGTCCTTGGAGGTAAAATTCATCATGTAGAGATTACCTTTTCTGTCTGCTCTCCAAAGCTCCTCATCTGCCTTAGAAAATAAGTAACAATGTTTTTCACCAAATACGACAAGTATCTTAGAATCACAGAGTTGACTTACGCTTAGGAGGTTATGTTTCAAACCTGAAACATGAGCTACTTTAGATAAGGTAATGTTACCTTCCTGTAAAGTACCATAGCCCTTAATTTGACCCTTACCATTATCACCAAACGTTACAGCTCCACCAATTTTGTCTTTGAATTTGGAGAGTAAGTTTCATGAACCAGTCATGTGCCTCGAGAATCCAGAGTCAAGATACCAGATATGTACACGCTGTTTCTGCAATCAAGATCAGAGTTTCTTAGGTACTCATATCATTATGGGTCCTTTAATGTTAGTTTTTGTTTTATCAGCCTTTTTTATTTGCTCTTGATTTGATTTAACGGAAGGTAAAGGCGGATTGTTTGTATTTTTTGTTTGTTTTATTCTTATTGAAGTATGAATGGTTGGCAGTTAAGAAATTTGAAGTCCTTGAGAAAAATTGTTGTAATTTTAAGAATAATGATAAACATTCAGATTTCTGAAACATAGAAGATTTTGTTGAATTTTCATTACGATAATGATAATTACAATTATTCTTACGACTGTCTTTTCTAGTATCAGTTGTTCTAAAGAACTTCCTATTTAGACTAGACATATGTTTAGAATCTGAGATATTCTTCAGCTGTGATTTCTTCGGATTTACCTTCATAGAAGCTTTTGGATTTACTTAAACAGGAACAGAAAGATTAGATTTCCATTTACCTTTCTGGACATAAGAAAATTTTGGAGTATAAGATTTAGAAGTTTGGATAGGGATCTTCTTTTTAAGGTTTCAGACACATTCCTATAAAATCTGGATGTATAAAAGTTTTTCGTTTTTTAGAAGGAACAGAGAAAATTGGAATTCCATTTGAATGTTTCTGATTATTCATTCCAGAGGCTCTCATCTCCAGAGATTCATTAGTAAATAAAAATGGGGCGTCTTTATTTTTAATAGCCTCTGGAGTTTTAGCATAGATAGGGGATTGATGTTCAAAGTGAGAAAGATATGTTTCTGAATTGTCAAAGAAATCCTCACTCTGATCATCATTTTCTCAGGGATATGTGACTTCGTCTAACTCTTCTTGAACTTCAGAAAGATTTAAATCAATTAAGGAACAAGGAAAAATTTCTGGATTGTTTTCTAACTCTTTTTGTTTGCAATTCTCAAGTTTAAAACAATTGTCCAGAGTCAAGAGAAGATTATTTTCGAAACTAAGTATTAATTTATCTTCTTCTTGAATAGGAATAAACGCATCAGCCTCTGGATTCAATGTTATAAGAACACTTGAACCAAACTTGAAAATATCATCCTTCTTCTGAACTTTATTTAAATCAATATTAGTTTTTCCAGATGAGTATATAATATTTTTAAACTTAAGTTTTCTCTGATGATGATTATTTTCAAGTTTAGATCGTTTAAAGCATGATTGTTCATAAAGAATTGGAAACACAGGCTTCTGTTGTTTTCCCATATGAAAAACAGAGTTTAAACAAGACTTCTTTTCACACGTGTAGGGATCTAAATCTTCAAACCCGATTCCAGACCTTCCTACTTGTGTACTTATTTTCTCATGAACTTTTTGAGCATCCAGATATGTTTTGATCTGGTGCGTTTTGTTTTGAAGTTCAATATATAAAAATTCTCTCTGTTTTTTAAAGTAGTTTTTAAGTGCTACAGAATTTAATCTGTCACTTTCCTTAATTTGAATTTCCTTATCTTTTTCTTCCAGAAGTTTCTTAAAACTTAAGCGCTCCTTTTTTAACAAAACTTCTGTGTCTTTCAAAGTTTTAGAAATATTTTCTTTCTTAGTGTCAAGTTCCAGTTTCTCTTCTGTTAAGATATCCATTTCTCTTTTGTAAGTATCTCTTTCCCTTTGTATTGTGGAAAGAGTTTTCTCAATACCTTTTCGTAACTTCGTTTTAATTGTAAGCTTTTGTTTAAGTTCCTCAAAATTATTTGACAAAAGAACAATTGTATTCTCATGTTCAGATGAGTCAGAGAAATTACTAACCGGTGACTCAGAAGGTTGATCTTCTGATTCATTCGAATTAGCCATCCCACAAAACATAGCTTCATCTCCGCTGGATTCATCTCCTAACCAGTTCTCTTTTTCAGCATAATGAGCTCTTTCAGTGACATTGTACTTATATTTATTCTTGTAGTACGTCTTGTCTTTGTCCAGAGCTCCTCTGCATTCTTTTGAGTAGTGTCCTGGTTTTCCGCATCTATAGCATACATCCTTTTTCTTCTTCATTTCCTCTTCCTTCTTCTCTGTTTCAGTCTTTTCGAATCTCTGAACCTCTTGCTTAGGAATATGAGTAGAAGAACGATCAAACCTTCTATTTCCTTGAAAAGTCCTATTTCCAAACCGATTTGTAAACTGTTTGGTTATAAGAGCCAAAGAATCAGCAAATGCCTTTATATCATCATCAGAATCAGAATCTTCTTCTGGAGCAACTCCTGACATGAATGCCTTGCTTTTCACTCTTCTATCTTCACTTTTTCTTCTGATTGTTCCCTTTGATTCAGAAATCAAAGCCAGAGGACCACCTATTGTTGTTTTTCTTTTGTACAACTTCCTTCTCATGAGCTTGAAAAGTTCCAAATACGTCCTGTATAGACCATTGCTCAAGATCTTGATTGTCTTGTAAAGACATGGAGAGGTTTGACCATTCTGGATTTAATCTCTTCAGAAATAAGACATTATTGTCTTCCTTTGATCAAATGATATCACATCTTTTGCATAGATTTATCAGATTGTTAAATCTATGAAAAGTTTGTTCGAGAGATTCATCAGCAATGCCCTGGAAGCTGTTGTATTCATTCAGAGCCTAAGCTCTTTGGTTTTTTTTCATTTTAGCACCGCCTTCCAGAAGATTTTCTAGTTGATCCGATAATTCCTTGGCAGTATCACAGGAATCCAGAGATTGAAAAATCTCATTTGTAATAGCCATGATAAGAAGAGTTTTAGCCTTTTTGGCTAGTTCAACTTTGATTTTTTCTTCATCAGACCAGTTTCCCTTTAGCTTTGGAACTTGCCTGGCAGGAATTTCATCAGTATTGGCCGTTGCTGGAATTCGCGGAATAATAGACATAGGAACCAGAGGACCATTTTGAATGATTGGAAATAGATCAGCATCCAGTCCCTCGTAGAAATTTACCATTCGGATTTTCCATTGAGGATGTTCATCACGTATGAGAGTAGGAGGTTTCGTTAGTGATCCAGAAGTATAAACAGAATTCAGATTTGAATTTGCCATTTTGTTCGTAGAAATCAGAGAATCGAGAGGAAGAATTGATTTGAAATTTAGAACGATTAAACTTCAATTGAATTGAATAACAAAGAGATCGTCTTACTAATTCTTCAAATTTTTTAACTACAATTACCACTGTTTTCGGAGAAAATTACTATAAATTAATAAAATATCGTAAAACATGGTAGAACTATGAACAGTAGTTAAAACAGGAAATTACTGCAAGAATGAAGATAGAAAATTCCAAATTAAGGAGATCTAATAATCAATCAGATTGATTAGATGGCTCTGATACCAATTGTTCGTTCCAGAATTCTTCTTCAATGATTAATCAATAAATTCATATATCAGAACATATCAACTTTGTATTATAACCTGAGGATCGATTACAAGAAATTGAGAATTGTCGCAAAAGTGTTCTTCACTAATGATCTTCAATCGACAACTATTACAGTGAAAGTACAAACCAATTTATACTATTACAAAAACAGAAAATCAACACTTTAGCCTATTACAAAATGCCACCTCATAGAGGAGCGTCTAACAAATTCTGTTTTAAAAACTAGATCTACAAGTGAATGTTGCCATGTCATCTTTGACTCATACTTCAAAAGTCTAACAATTAGAAAACATCAATTCATTCAAAGTTGGTAAAATTTTGCTTCAACCAGAAGAAGGGGTCATCTTTAGAAGACCAGACAGAAGAAGCTTTTTCAGAATAAAGGACGCACATCGATACTCTTCAGATGTTATATACATTGCAAAATGTTACATCTATGTTAGTGTAAATGAACAGGATCCAGAGGTACTTGAAAGGATGATCAAAAGACTTAACAGTTTATTATCAATCAGAGAGGTCATCAACAAAATTGCAAAGGTCGTCTATGAAGTTGCTCCGTTCTGAACAGACGCCATTCTTCTGACTTCATACTTAGGGGAAGATTGTTAGACTTTTAAAGTATGAGTCAAAAGATGGTAGGCTATTATGACGTGGGGGCATTCATCCGCATGTCTCCTCTTCAACAGAAATTAGTTACACGCTCCTATCTGATGTGGCATTTTGTAATAGGCTAGAGTGTTGAGTTTCAGTTGTTGTAATTGTATAAATAGATCTGTACTATCACTGTAATATTTGTCGATCTGAGTACTTTCAATTGAAGAACATACTGTGCGTTATTCCAAGTATTTGTAATCGTGATTCAAGGTTATTAATACAAATTCCATATGTTCTTCATTCTTTTACTATTCTTATTACATCGATTAATCATTGAAGAAGAAATCTGGAACCAACACAACTCACCTGTACCCCTCACCAGCCCCGGACAGTTCAAGCGAATGTACCTACCACACATATGGTTTTCCCTGTTTACCATAGTTAACCGATGTTTAACCAGCAAACACACAGGAATGGACAAGGCCAGTACTGCGGCCTTACGGATATTCCACGGCATCATCTTCAACCGTCACTATGACTACGCCATGCTCATTTGGAAGACAAATCCAATTCCCGAGATCGTGCCTTCGTCCCATTCCAACGGTTCCTTCAACTATTTGTTCATGCAGTGCTATCATCAAAGCCTGATATTCCTAGAAGAAACGGATCACCGTTGGGGCCAACCAACTCGCTAAAGTTCCTCAAGCTCAATTACCGAGAGTTTGATTTCATCATGCCAATCCCTGAAGCCCTACTCGCCTATGCTGATCAGAATGCACCGAGTGTGATAGCTTATAGGGAGAGACACGGCTTAATGGCTCAACCACCTCCGGTTGTGCCTGCCCAAGAGCCAATCCATGAGGAACCTATTGTGCAAGGAGAAGGTCCTAGGGTAGATGAGCAGGTTCAGGATCATGGGGATCCTGAACAGGGTGATGAGCGAATTGTAAGGGGACATGACGAGGGCGGTGCTCCTGATTAGCCAATCCCAACAACTGCTGCCCCATCCATCCCAATACCTCCACCCACTATCCAAAGAGCTGCTTCTACTTCTCGACCTCCTCCACGATTTAAGATACTCGTCAGCCGAAACCGTGTTCGCCTACGACCCTCATTGTCTGATGAGGATGAATCTGATAACCAGCCTCTTTCACGCCGTCACCGAACCACAGCCATCGAAGAACGAGTTCTTCACCGAATTGGCCAACAACCACCGATAGCAGATTCCTCAACGGACTCTGAAGACCAACCTGCTGCAAAAACTGTTGAACCTGATGAGCCAAATGAGCCCTTTGACTTTGAAACCGATCAAGTATCTGGCCCAATTTCCGACATATTCACCGAGCCCTATACTGGAGAGATAAGGAGAGAGGAGAGAGATTTAGTTGAAAAAGAAAGTGTAAGCGTAAGTGATGGGACAAGAAAAACTATTGTGAGCGCGAAAACAGACTCCCCCATCCAGGTAACCAGGTCTATTAGTCCTACTCATGCGTTGAGTATGTCGAGTGGACAAGACGCTGTTGACCTAGCAGCGCAATCGCACGACCCTCCCAGCTACTCTGAAGGCTCCCAGCCCACAGTTTCTGTGACAACTGTCAAATTTGAGCTTCCAAGTTAGCTCTTATTAAGTTTATATTAGTGTTGTTTTAGATAAGTTATAAGATTGGGAGTTAGTTAGATTAGATTGGCCGAAAAATTTCTAGAGTTACCGGTAATTGCTTAGAATGTCCGGTTCCGACCCATAACTGTCTAAAACGTCCAATATAATGCCAAATGCTCTAATCTATACCTAATTTATATAAAATATATAGTTTAGAATGCTAAATATAAAAGTTGTTTTTTATTATATAATTTAAACACTTGTGGGCTCATATTTTGAAGGAAAAAGGCCAAAATTGAGAAAATAGACTATAAATTTCATTTTTATTTGGGTTTTAAAATAATTTTAAAAAAATAAATTGTTGGGTTGGGTGGGCCCATATCCATGGCCAGCGACCCCCCCCCCTCCTTTGTCCACATTTAAAAATCATTTTTTTCTTCTCATTTGGTCATTTTAAACATTCAAAATTCAAAAACTCTTCTCTCTCTCTAGAACTTAAGGGACATATTTCCTACTCTTCTTTCCCACTCTTTTCTCTCCAAATTCTCCAGCCACTTTCCATCTCAAATACATCAAATTAACAAGATTTTTGAAGAATCGTTGAACCACAATCATCACTCAAGTAAGTAACAACACTATCTTTATCTTTTTCTTGCAAATTTTGGGTGAAAACCCCAATTTTCTTACATTTTTTAGCTACTTCTTCTAATATCCGAAATTTCTGAGTTTATAGAGAGATTATACACCAAAACATGTAAAAATGTTTATACAATGGTGGTAATCTATGATCCACACAATAAAACTCAAGAAAATGGGTAAAAATCATGATTTTATATGTTTTTGAACAATAATGGAGATTTTTGGTGTTGACAGATTTATTGCATGTGCAAAAATCGTCCATTTCTTGCAATTAATATGTTCAAATATCATGAATCTTCTTTCTAAAAGTTTATTTAGTGAGTTGAGGTTCTAGTCCAAGTAGTCTCACTCAAAAACATTGAGTTTTGACCCCTCAAATGCTCAGAATAAGATGCATGTGCATCTGGAAGTTCAACAGTAGGCAAACCCTACTTTGAACGACCATAACTCTCTGAATACTCATCCAAATCACTTGATTCTTCTTCTGAAATTTTATTTAATGAGTTATATTTCAAATGTCACTGATTTCATTCAAAAATATGGTGATTTGAGTTCCAACTAATTAAAACAAAATGAGTGTGCAAACTGTCAACCAATGACAGATTTGTGCATGCATGTTCAAATGACCATATCTCTTTCAAAACTCAATGAAAAAGGATTATTTTTCCTTTGAGAGTTAGTATTATGAGTTATCTTCAGATTGAAAGTGAAATCACTTAAAAATATGTAGTTTTGACCCTCCAAACACCTAAAATATTTTAGGTGTGCAATCTGTGAAACCACCAGTAGGTAAATCCTACTTTGCATGCTAATATCTATTTGAATAATTGTCCATAATGCATAATTATTCTTCGGGAGTTTTCTTTTATGAGTTAGGGTTCATTTGAATCCAGCTTCATTCAAAAGTATGAAGTTTTGAGGCATTAATCAATTTATTAAACTTAAGTGTGCAATATGTCAACTAATGACAGATGTGTGTATGCAACTTTGTGATGCCATATATTCCTCATAACTCATTTAAAATGAGTGATTCTTATCTTAAAAGTTTCCTTTATGTGTTATGTTTATAATCCAACTGGAAGTTCTGAAAAATAAAAATTAGAACTCCTCAAATGATTGTTTTACTAACAGTGTGTAATCTGCCATGCTTGCTGTGACACACTATTTGATATAAATTATTTGAACCCTTTTTATATGTCTAAAATGCATGAAATTTGGTCAGAATGACCTTAACTCAGTAATGCATCACATATAAAAAGATGGAATATCATTTTGGATGTTACATTAATTTGATTATTTTTAAGACTTATAGTTTCTGTCAGAAAGTTAAATTCTGAAACCGGTTGATTTCATAAATTTTAATCACTTGAAAGACTATAATGTTACATTTTCGGTATAAATTATTTCTTTAAAGAGCATATATACATTATGTATAACGGGATAATAGTAGACCAAGTTGGACATATAAGGACTTATAAGCACTCTCATAGTAATCGTTAGACGCATAAGTGATTGTTTTGGGTATTTTACTTTGATAGGGAAGCGTTAGGTCGGCTAGCGGATGAGTCGTGCTTTAAAAGGAGCTTTTGCAAAAGGTGAGTATTCACAGCCCCATTTTTAAAGTATTTTATATGTTTTGGGGTGAAAAGCGTGATTAAATGAAATATTTAAGGCATGTACACTAATAGATTGTATTGAGTAAAATGTTCCATAAAAGTTTGTACACTAATATTAACTCAAGTGAGGAGCCGAGGGTATTTGTGGATAGCGCTATTGGACGGACAATCCCACCTAAAAACCGAAAAGTAGGGGTATGGATAGCAATCCCACCTGGAAACTACAGGTAGGGGTGCACTATACTAAAAAGGAAGGTTCTACACATGTGGACTTTAGGTCCACCGGTGAGGTAGAACTATACTTAAAAGGAAGGTTCTACGCATGTGGACTTTAGGTCCACCGCTGAGGTAGAACTAAACTTAAAAGGAAGGTTCTACCCATGTGGACTTTAGGTCCACCGCTGAGGTAGAACTAAACTTAAAAGGAAGGTTCTAGACATGTGGACTTTAGGTCCACCGCTGAGGTAGAACTATACTTAAAAGGAAGGTTCTACACATGTGGACTTTAGGTCCATCGCTGAGGTAGAACTATACGTAAAAGGAAGGTTCTACACATGTGGACTTTAGGTCCACCGCTAAGGTAGAACTATACTTTAAAGGAAGGTTCTACACATGTGGACTTTAGGTCGACCGTTGAGGTAGAACTATACTTAAAATGAAGGTTCTACACATGTGGACTTTAGGTCCACCGCTGAGGTAGAACTATATGTAAAAGGAAGGTTCGACACATGTAGACTTTAGGTCCACCGCTGAGGTAGAACTATACTTAAAAGGAAGGTTCTACACATGTGGACTTTAGGTCCACCGCTGAGGTAGAACTATACTTAAAAGGAAGGTTCTACACATGTGGACTTTAGGTCCACCGCTGAGGTAGAACTAAAAATATTTTTGTGGTCGAAGGTTTAGTCGTGGCTCATTACATAATATTAATTAGGGTACAAAATGCCTTGAACGTTTTAAGATGTAAAGATTTATCAAGTGCCATAATAGTTATTTTTCCCACTATTCATTTATACAAAAGATGTTTATAATATTGAAAACCTGTGAACTCACCAACTCTTTGTAGTTGACCTTGTTTTATTCATGCTTTTCAGGGGTAAGAAAAGGTAACTAAAAATGCTTGTTTTATGGGCGCGACGACATCAATCAGGTTTTAAATTTGAAATTATTATGTTTGTACACTTGTTTCTTTTATTTTGTTAAAACTTTGGACTTGTATGATGTAATTTGGGTTTTACTTATTATGTATTGAATGGATGATTGGTGTCCTCTCGCTATGAAATCATGAACTATCGCTCTCCGTGTTTCCGCTTTAGCGGGGTGTGACAGTTTCAAAATTAAT
The DNA here is from genome assembly GCA_036898165.1 of Silybum marianum. Taxonomy (NCBI): domain Eukaryota; kingdom Viridiplantae; phylum Streptophyta; class Magnoliopsida; order Asterales; family Asteraceae; genus Silybum; species Silybum marianum. Next base: position 23,976,636 of record CM072533.1, on the reverse strand, counting down.
TGTGGGATTATCACCTTATCTAGCTCCCCTCCCCCCGGGAGGCATAACTATTGAAACCAGAAGCAGTAGCGCACCTGCTTCGACTACATTTCAAAGCACATCGAGTCTAGAGCCCGCTAGGGGACATGAGTCTGTACACACTGAGTGCCTCCGTGGCCCAGTCGGAACTCCCATAGTGATGTCCATTCCGGACATTCCACGAGGATTGGGAGGAAATCCTACCATCGCTATATCTTTGCCACCGCTGAACGTAGGTCATACAGTTGATTCAACTATTATGTCAACGGGCAATCTACGTGATCCTGGAGTTACCCATACAGGTACCATGACTCCCACATACTTCATTCCCCCGAGGCTGGAACGATCATTACCACACACTTACAAAAGGCAAGAGACTCCCTAGCTGCTCTGATGACAACCGAGAGGGAAGCCTTCATAAGAGAAATTTGTGAAGCCGCCCGCCTAAAGCAACCGGTTCCCCAACAAGCAAGCTCTTCACGCCCAAGCTCCAGTCGCTCACCTCCGCCACAATCCCAATATGAAGATCGGCCTCCATCACCACATCGATATGAGTACAATGATGACGATGTTATATGCGAACCTGCTAGCCGAAGCCACCGCAAGAGGTCAACCGGAAGATTCACTTGTGGGTCTTCTAAAAAGAAATCTGGAAATCCCCACCGTCACTCGCCATAAGTTTGACGTGTTCCGATCCGACATCGAGCAACAGGTAAGCGACCTGAAGTCTGCTCAAAAGCACCAAAGCGATGATATTCTGGGTTCTATCACTGCTCTGCGTACTGAGATTCAAGAGTCTTGCCACCCAGTTGTTTCTGTGCCTACTTCTCGACCTCAACAGGACGATCCGGGCTCTGCTCCAACTCGTCTTGAGGGGTCGACACGTCGGGCCTCAAGATCACAAGCCAGAAACGTCGCTGCCACATCTTCAAGACCATCTACTCAAACAACCCAACAACGGCAGCGCGCTTCAACAACTCAAGAAGCCGATACACCAACGGTTGAAAAGCCTGCGGCTGATATCGAATTCGAGAGTACAGCTAAACCTGCCGAACCGGAACCGATTGAAGAAAGAGTCAACGTTCAAGGTATACGGAACTCAGTGAGAAACTGGTTCAAAGATCAATATGAACCAGTCCTTCAAGAACAAAACTATGTGAACCTAAAGCATACGACAAGGAATTATGCTTTGAGGGATCAAAATGAACCAAGACTGTTACCTCATCAGATTCAGTGGCAAAGGATGCTGACAGAAAGCAAGTCGAAATGGGTGAATCAGCAAATACGTGTGACATACCTTGAAGAAACAATGGAAAAGATCTTCAGGAAGGAAAAGAAGTCTAAATATTTGGCACACATTCATCTAGTGATGGAAATGGACCCAGCTCAAGTCAAAGAGTATGTCATATCTTGACGATGAGAGCTCAAAATCCTGCTGATGTGATTTCAAGGCACAGAATAGTTGGGATTCTGAAGATCGATACGGATAAAGTCTATCAAGTCAAATATCCTACTTTCAAAGTCCAAAGAGAAGATGGTAAGTGGTATTCATTCTCTGAAACTGATTTTGCTAGCTTGGATATCATGGACTTTGAAACTTTATACGATGACTTGAGAGAAAAGAAGAACAGAAATGAGCACGAGCAAAGGGCACTAAGAGCAGTGGTTCGGCATATACAGAAGGAACTGAGGTACAACTATCTTCATGACCTACAACGCGAGATAGAAAGCGAATAAAAGAATATTCACATTTCAAATCCTGATCAGTCTATTCCTGTAACGGGTAAGATTGATGTTTCTACTGTCCTCACCTATCCAACTCATGGAGTTGTCTGGATGCATGTGAAAGGAGAAAAGTGTTTCTCAGGTTTAGTAAAGTGGCTGCATATTCAGATGGAACATTATGGGGGATCCGGAACAGACTTGCATCAGAGTTGGCTAATGATATGAAAAGTACTACAAGGATGCGCAATGCGCGAAGAAATTCTCTCGTAGAAGTTGTCAGGTTAATCGACGAAAGCATCCTATACCGACAGACTCTAAGAAGATTCGAAGGCATGTTCGAGCTGAAGAAGTAAAGACTCATTTTTCCACAAAGGGGGAGATTGTTAGGTCTAGTATTTTATTGTGACAAAATAAGGAATGGATATGCTTAAATGTAAAAGGAAGCTTATAATTCCTTAAACACATTCCTTCCTTAATTAGAATAGACCTTTCAATATAAATAGGAGTCTAGGTATTCAATATGGAGTAGTCGATTATCATAGAGCTGATTCTGATATTATTTCTTGTAATCGATACATAAGAGATATACGACTACGGTATTCATTCAAATCCTATTTGTTCGTCTTGCTTTTATTATATTACGTTTATATGTCATTGTGCTTCTTAATCTGGGATCTACGGATTATCAGGCTCTTATACCAATTGTTGGAACCTAGATCCCTTTCTAACAAGTAATCGATATATCAAATAAGTAAATATGAGCGGAAGCAAGTAGATCTACAATAAACAGTAAGATTAGCAAGAACAGATATGAAGAACAATCGTAATTTGTATTGAATTGCTTTTAAATGACAAACAACAGTGTGCACAATTCAGCTCTCAAATATTGTATTTCAAATCGATACTATTACAAACTGAGATTGAGCTATTTATACCATTACAATATTTAAAGTCAACTACCTAGCCTATTACAACAAGACACGTAAGCAAGTTAATAACAAACTAAGTTCCACACGGAGGGTGTGCCTGCCACGTCATCGGATGCGCATAAACTTGCTTAATTTTGATTCATACTTCTTCTGAAATGAGGTCTAACAGTGGATGCCTATGAGATCTTATAAGAGGGGTTAAGGCCAAAGGTTGCACCACTTACCGGAGTCTTCGGACTTTTTCAAGGTAAGCACACATTAATTGACTCTCCACCCTCTGATGTTGCAAACAAAGTCAATAATGTCAGAACATCCGAAGAGGTGTCTATTTCTAATAGCCCTCGAAGACAGGATGGAAGTCCCTCCACGCTCAACGAAAAACAGACGTGAATGAGGGCCTCTCTGAACACGAGAGACAAGGGGCCCCATGTGTTGGGGATGCACCGGTTACAACACCTGACTTTGTCACAAATGCAGTTCAATGCATTTGTTGATCAAATGAAGGGATCTATGATGGATCTAAAACAACTTGTTCAAAATTCAGAGGCAAGCATAAAGTCAGAGATCGAGACTCTGAATTCTTCCATAAGCTCAATTCATACAACTCATAGAGAACAAACTCAAGCTCTGGAAGATCTCAAGAAATTCTTTACTGACAATGCTGAATCACAGAAGAACTCTGCCTCTGATCACTTCAACAGGCTGGAGGCTGAAATAAAGGCCAGCTCAGAAGCCATCTGCAACATTCCAACAACTATCCCCTCTCCAGAAGTTACTGTTTTAGCTTCTAAATATAGCGTCTTTGTTGCTAACATCCAGAAGCTCATCAATGCTGTAGTACGCTTTGAGGCCTCTACATCAACAGGTTCTACTCTTCTTATCAGACTTGGTTTTTTTCTAAAAGGCCATTATGGAAAAATTCAACACTGTCAATACCAAGTTTGTATCCAAGCTCAACAATCATAGCTCTAATGAGTTAGCACATAAGGTATCTAACTTAGATGCTTCTGTCTCACAGCTAACTTCATTGGTTAGCTCTATTTCTGAAGAAATTAATGCTAAGACGGCGGCCAAGGAAGCCAGAGCGTGTAAAAAGGAAGAGAAGATGAGGAAAAGATCTGAGGATCAGGACCCTGATTCTCAGAAGGGGGAGAATATGGAGAAGAAATCCAAAATCGATGATGCTGAAACAACAATTCAAAGTAAAGGTAAAGCCTCTGCTTCTACACCCTCTGAACCACCATCATCATCAAAACAAACTCCTTTAACACCAACTCCTTTGGCTGTAAATTCTGGCTAAGTTCATTCTCGATCTTTTAGGAAACAAAAGAAAGCCGGAAGGTAAACCTCAACCACAACCTTCACAACCTCAACCACAACCTGAACAATAAACACCGCCAATTCCTTCCTGTGCTAGAACCAGAAAGTTCCCTGTTGATCAGAATCTAAATCCTTTTATCCCCGCTTCTAAACAACCCACTTCTGATCGAAGAAATCTTAGGGTCGAAGCTGACAAAGTCAAGGCAGAAATTGAAAGGATCAAGAGGGAAGCTTCAATCAAAAGAAGGGCCGAGATTCAAGTGGAAAAGGATAAGTTGAAGAAGTTTGAAGGTTCAACCTAATTGGAAATTGAGCACAGGCGCATGTACTCAATCATAGAACAAAAGGTCTTCCTAATGCTTCCTAACTTTGCTATTGATGAAGTCAAAAACAGATTCATGAGTCATAGGCAAATGAGGAAAGAGGCCTTCTCTACTCTGCAAATCAGAAAAATATCTGGTATTAAGCACGTCAAATTCGAAAATACAGAGATTATGTACACTGATAGAGATCATAAGATATCTTCAAAGAAGTCCTGGTTCTGAAGCTTAGTTCTGAAGTGATTCTGAAGAGATAAAGAAAGAAAGTTCTTAAGCTCATAAGTACAAAGACAGAATGACTAGAGTGAAGATAAGCCTAAGGCATAACTTCTGAATTGGCAACTTCAGAAGTTCTGAAGATTCTCATGCTGTTCTGAAGAAGTTCTGAAGAACTTCTCAATTATGTTCTGAAGGTGTTCAGAAGTAGTTCTGAACTTACTTCTGTATGTCTGTCATGTATTGTACTGTATTGTACTGTCATTTTAGCAATTCCTATTGTATATAAATAGAGTGTTTGTTAGATAGCTATAACTAACGTTCATAGATCTTTTCTTCTAAAAAGACATATCTGTGTAACTCTGTTAAGATCAATACTACATCCGACTTCCTTGATATAATTCTTGTTTCATATTCTACTTTCTTTCTACATTGTTGATATTTGGGATCTAACAATTGGTATCAGAGCCAATTCATCTGTTTGATAATTCTCTTAAGAACTGTCAGATCTGACAAGTTCTTGAAATTCTTGATCGATATATTCAAGATCGATTCGAATAGTTCTTTATTTCAAACCTAGGTGAATTTGCGATCATTCAATTCAAGATGTCGAAATAAATCGTCTCCATGGGATCTAAAACTAAACCATCAACTCTGTTTTTAGGTGAGTATCATCAATGGCACATTCGAATGATTCAATTCTTGGATAACATAGATGAGGCATTGATGCAATCTATCATCAATGGTCTCCTTGAAGTGTATGTAGAAATTCCAGTTATTCGAAGAACTGAAACAACCCCTGAAATTCCTACTTCAAGAATCAAGAAAAGTCTAGGAATGTATAGTAATTCTGAGAAAGATCAAGACAAAGTTGATAGAATGACACTTACTCTATTCACAATGGCTATACCAAATGAGATATTCAACAGAGTTGATAGTCTAACCTCTGCTAAGGCTATGAGGGATGAGGTAGTGGCTCAGATGTAGGGGAGTACTAAAGCTCAAGCCCAGAGACTTAACATCTGTGTTGGAACATATGAAAATTTCAGATATAAAGAGGGTGAATCAATAACAGAGACTTAAAATTCAACAATATTTTGAATGATTTAAGAAGAAATGGTGTTCAAAAATCCAATTCAGAAATTAACAACAAATTTCTAAACAATCTGGGCAATGAATGGTCTAGCTTCTCTGACAACATGGTTACTAGAAATCTATCTAGAAAATATATCCACGATGTGTATGGGATTTTGTTTAAAAAATAAGACAAAATCAAGATCAAACAAAATGAACAGAAAAAGACAAATGAAACTGTAGCCTTGTTAAGAAAGAAGTTAAAAAATTCGATGACCATACAATTAAAGAACAAAGTGATAATATTGCTTTCATGACAAGACAATTCAATCAAAGTTATAATCAGAAATACAAAAATAAGTCCAAATCTGAAGATGGAACAAAGAAGATCTTAAGTCAAGATGTTGTTCAACAAGATACAACAGAACAACTAGATGTTTTAACTGTGGAAAACCTGGCCATTTTGCAAGACAGTGCAAAATGCCTAAAGTCAAGAATGCTGGTTTCTATGAAAAGAAGCATCTAATTGCAAAGAAGAAGGAAGTGAATCCAACTCTAGTAACAAAATATGAAGAAGATTGGTTAAATTGGAGTGATGGAGAATATGATGAAGAAGTTGCTCATTATGCTTCAAACTGCAACACGTGCCAGATGAATCCAAAAAATACTCAAGCACATGACTCTGAGGTACAAACTTCTCCTTCTGAACTAAATTCTGAAACAAGTTCTTCTTTAAATTCTGAAAATAACATGCAAGATCAAATTCTGATCATGGCTTCTGAATTAGAAAATCTCAGAAACAGAATAAAAGGTGAGAGAATATTGGTCAATAAGTTTAGAGCTGAAAGTCAAATCTATAAACAAAATTGCCAAAATGCTGAAGAAATACTTGAAAAAGTTTCTAAAGAAAAATCTTTGTTGTAAGAAAAGATGTATAGCATGCAAAAAGATATTTTAAATGAAAAATCTGAAAAAGAAGTTCTAAATGTCTATATGAATTTTCTGAATCAAGAAAGACTTGATATATACAAAAAGATTAAGGAATTAGAAGATCTGAATTTAAAAGAGGTCAAACTGAACAAAATCTGAACATATTAACAAGCCAAGCTCAAAATTCAAAGTTTTATAATATCAAAGGAGGTTTAGGATACAATGAAAGTCAAATTTTAAAAAAGGCATCTGCAAATTTATATGATATTTCAAAAATGAAAATTTTCAATGAAAATAATAAAAGTGTAGTAAATAAACCTGTTGATCAAACATTGCCTGATAGGATTCCTTTTATAAAATCAGACACTTTGTGTTAGACCTTAATTTTGGTGAAGTATGAAACAGAATTAGGGAACTAACATACCTCAGTTGACGTGGCAAGCACAACATCCGTGTGTTACTTAGTTTGTTACCTCATTGCTTACGTGGCACATTTTAATAGGCTAGATAGTTGACTTTCATTGATTGTATTCATATAAATAGTTGTTTCACTGGTTGTAATGGTTATCGATTGAAAATACGAAATAGAGAACTATTGTTTTGCGCATACTGTTGTGATTCATTGAATATCAATTACGATTGTTCTTCCTATTTTTGTTCTTGCTAATCATACTGTTAATCTCAGATCTTACTGCTTCTGCTCTTACTTTCATTTTTTATCTGTTGATTACATAATAGAAAGGGATCTGGGTTCCAACAATTGGTATCAAATCCTGATAATCAATCTATTGATTATTAGATCTCCTTCATTTGGAGAAATCTCTTTTCTATTCGACAGTATTTTCCATTTTAAGCATTTGTTCTTCACTCTGCCCTGTTTTACGAGATTTTGTAAAATTCATTACAATTTTCTCTAAATTTGTGGTAATTCCTGCTTAAAATTGAGTTTAGTAAGTATTTTGTCTCATATAGACCATTTTGAAATTAATTTGGTTCAAATTTCAATAAATCTTCAATCATTTTCAAAATCTATGTTTCTGACAATATGGCGAATTCAAATCTAACGTCGTATACACATCTGGTTCTCTAACTAAACCTCCCACTCCAATACGTGATGAATATCCACAATGGAAAATTCGAATGATCAACTTTTTTGAAGGATTAGATGCTGATCTATATCCTATTGTTCAAAATGGTCCATTCGTTCCAATGACAACTATCCCAAGGGTACCTGCTACAGTAGTTTCTGATGAATTCCCTGCTAGGAGTATTCCAAAATCAAGGGATAATTGGACAGATCCAGAGAAAGCTAAGGTTGAATTGTCTAGAAAAGCAAAAAGTCTGTTAATCATGGCTATTCCAAACGATATATCTCAATCTCTGGATTCTTGTGATAGTGCCAAGGAACTATGGGATCAATTGGAAAACATACTGGAAGGTGGGGCAAAGATGAAGAAAAACAGAAGAGCCCAAGCTCTAAATGAAGACAACAGTTTCCAAGCCATCACTGAAGAATCTCTGGAACAGACTTTTCATAGATTTAATACTCTAATAAATCTATGTAAAAGGTGCGACATCATCAGATCCAAAAAAGACAATAATGTCTTATTTCTCAAAAGACTAAATCCTGAATGGTCAAATCTCTCTATGTCTATACAAGCAAATCTGGATCTGAAACAATGGTCTCTTCATGATATCTTTGGAACTCTTCAAACCCATGAGAAAGAAGTTGTTCAGAAGAAAAGCACTATCGGTGGACCTCTGGCTTTAATTTCTGAGTCCAGATGATCAGTCAGAAAGAGTAAGGAAGAAAAGAAAGGGAAAAACAAGGCTCTTATGTTAGAAGAAATCTTAGAAGATGATTCTGACTCTGATGACGATATCAAAGCTTTTGCTGATTCATTGGCACTCATTACTAAACAGTTTACAAAAAGGTTTGGTAATAGAAATATTCAGGGAAGCAAAAAGTTTGATCGTCGTGTTCCCAATTATGCTCCTCGACAAGAGATCCAGAGATCTGATACAATCAATCAACTATCATGCCTCTGCAACAAATGACGATCAAGATGAAGAAATTAGAGACAAAATTGTTAAGAGACTTGACAAACTCATGAAGCTCATTTCTCATACAGCTCCCTTCTGATACAATCAATCAACTATCATGCCTTTTGCTGAACAAGTGAAGCTAGACGTGCAACATTCTGGTTTTCATACTTAGGGGGAGATTGTTAGACCTTACTTTTGGTGAAGTATGAAACAGAATTAGGCAACTAACATACCTCAGTTGACGTGGCAAGCACAACATCCTTGTGTTACTTCATTGCTTACATGGCACATTGTAATAGGCTAGATAGTTGACTTTCATTGATTGTATTCATATAAATAGTTCTTTCACTGGTTGTAATGGTTATCGATTGAAAATACGAAATAGAGAACTATTGTTTTGCGCATACTGTTGTGATTTATTGAATATCAATTACGATTGTTCTTCCTATTTTTGTTCTTGCTAATCATACTGTTAATCTCAGATCTTACTGCTTCCGCTCTTACTTTCATTTCTGATCTGCTGATTACATAATAGAAAGGGATCTGCGTTCCAACACTTTGTTTTCAGAAGAAAAACCTTTTGACTCTAGTGATTCTTTAAATGATGATGATAAGTCTTCAGAAATATTTTTTGATAATTCTGATAATGAATCTCAGAATCTTTCAAACTTCAAATTTTTTGCATCAAATATGACTCGGAACAAATTCTCAAACTTAATGAATGATGATGATGATCCTAATGTAGAAATAATAGACAAAGATGGATACATAGTTTACAAATCTAAATCTTCTATGACTGAGGGAGAGAAATTAAAATCTGAAGAATTAAAATTGCCTTCAGAAATGTTTAATGGTGTATTTTTGAAAAATGAATACCAGCATTATAAATCTTCTGAAAATAATTCTTCTACAGGATCAAATTCTACTCCTTTTAAAAATGATGTTAAAGATGCATCTTTGACAACAGAAAAATCATCATTATCATTATCAGACTTTGTCACAAGGGTCAAGCTTTTTGAAAAAGTACAGTCTTCTAATTCTAAATCTACGAGTCAAGATTCAAAATTTAAAAAGAATGTTGATAAAAGTTCTTCTTCTACTAATCCAAATTTGTTATCTTTTACAGAGCTATCCACTCTAGTTTGGAAGAAAATATGTGAAAAGGCTATCAAAGAAAGACAAAATAGATAGTATTTCTTCTTTTAAGAAACATGATGTATCCAAAACCAATACTTTGAATAAAAGAAAGCATTCAATTCCTAAAACTAATGTTGTTCATTCTTATTTATGTCATGAGATATTAAAGGTTCTTAAGAATCATATTCATAGTATGAACTGTGGACATCATAATTTTCAAATCAATTTTAGAACCAGCAAGAAAGATCCTAAGAAACCAATTAATTATTTTTCAGGAAATTTGGCAAACAAAAACAAAAACAATAAGGATAAATCAATCAAACAAAGTTTCTGAACAAAGTTCTGAATTTCATTCTGTTAAATCCAAATTTAGAATTCCTAATGTTTTAGCTAATCTGAAAGGACCCATTTTTAAATTGGTATCTAAAACACAATAATTGTTTTCGCAAATGTGTCATATGTGGGTTTCAGACTCTGGTTGTTCAAGACACGTGACACCTTTCAACGAACTACTAACTGATTATCATGAAAGATATGGAGGAACAATTAGCTTTGAAAGATATGGAACTTTTTCAAAGGGGGATGTTATTGTAATGAAAGTTTTCTATGTTGAGGGTCTCAAGCATAATCTGTTTAGTATAAGTAAGTTCTGTGACAAATACTGGAAAGTACACTTTGATATTGACTTTTGTCATGTTATTAGTTTTCCAAATCTAAACAAGTTAACATCCTATAGAGATGGAGATATCTACACTCCTACTTTTACTGAAGATGGTCAACTGCAGGGAGTTTGTTATATTTCCACTACCATGAAAAATGAAAGTTGGCTTTGGCATAGAAGGATGTCACATATGAATTTCAAAGCAATTTCTGAATTGGAAAGACACAAATCTGTAAGAGGTTTGCCAAAGATCAACTTTGAGAGGAATTCATTATGTTCTGCATGTCAGCTAGGAAAGATAAAAAAAAGCTCTCATCCTCTAAAAATGCTTTCTTCTTGTAAAGCACCACTTGAAATGTTACATATGGATCTATGTGGACTAATGAAGACTCAAAGCATGGGAGGAAAGAAGTATATCCTTGTAATAGTTGATGAATATTCAAGATATACTTGGGTTGAATTTCTGAGACTTAAATCTGATACTTCTGATAGACTTATTCCTTTTCTAAAGAAAATACAGGTTCTTCTTCAACTTCCTATTCAAAAGATCAGAAGTGACAATGGCATAGAATTTACAAATTTTACACTTCAGAATTTTTTGGATTCTGTTGGAATATCTCATAACTTTTCCGCAGCAAGAACTATGCATGCCTATTCAGAATTACCTTTATATCTTTGGGCAGAAGCAATAACAACTGCTTGTTTTACTCAGAACAGAACCATTCTCAACAGAAAACTTCTCAAAACTCCCTATGAAGTTATTAAAAAGAGAAAACCCACTATTGATTATTTTAAATTTTTTGGATGCAAGTGTTTTCTTCTTAATGACACACAGCACTTGGATATATTAGCTACTAAAGGTGTAGCTGGAATTTTTTTTGGTTATTCACAATGATCCAAGGCATACAGAGTTTTCATCAAAGGCACTCAAAGGATCATTGAAACTTCAAATATCAAATTTCATGAGCCATAAATGACTTCTGAACAAGACAGTTCAGAACTCAAGCTAAATCCAGTTTATGAACTATTAGATTCAGAAAAGAACAATACTGATCAAACTTCTGAATCTCAATCTTTACTAAAGGCAAATTTAGATTCATTATGTCAAGACTTATTTGATATTTCTGTTAATTTTCTGCAGATTATCAAAATCTCTCTCTTCTCAAAAGAATACGAGACCAAGTTTCCACAGAAACAACAATATCAAATCTTTCTACACCAACTATCTCAACCTTAAATTCAGAAATTCCTACTTCTGAATCTGTACAAGTCAATTCTCACACATTACCAGTCACATCTTAACCACCGATATCTGTTTCTGAACCAGTGGCTATTTCTTCTGAACCAGTACAGAATCTTCAATTTGAGGGGGTGTCTTCAGATCTGTATTCAGTAATAAATCTAAATTCTATATCACATGCAATCATTGATGACTATGACTCTTTAAACAATGTCTCATATGTTCAACCTTTGCCAAATGTGGACAAATGGACATCAAGTCATCCAATTCATCAGATCATAGGTGATTTCTCAAAAGGTGTACAAACCAGATCAACAACAACTAATGAATGTCTGTATGTGAATTTTTTAAGCAGTATTGAACCCAAAAAGTCAAGTGAAGCTCTTCAGGATCCAGACTGGATATTAGCCATGCAAGATGAGGTAAATCAATTTGAAAGAAACAAAGTCTGGAGACTAATTCCAAAACCAAAGGGAAAATCAATTATTGGTACAAAATGGGTTTTCAGAAATAAGAGAGATGAACATGGAATTGTTGTGATTGTTAGGATCCAAAGAATCCTATCAATTTGGATCCTATGTTTGAAACGTTTTGTAAAGAAAAGAACTTTAGAATATGAAGATGAATAGTTCAAGAGTTCTGAACTAGTGCTAGAAAGATAAATATAGTCATCTTCAGAAGTGCAAAATATATATTCAGAAGTTCTAAAGAAGCTCTGAATAAGTTCTGAAGTGAAAGTTCAGAAGTTCTGAAGACAATTCAGAAGTGGTTCTTAAGAGCAAAGTTCAGAATTCTGAAGACAGTTCTGAAGTTCTGAAGAACTTCTGAATAGAGTTTTTGATGACGTGTCTAAATGTCATTGGGCTGTGATTTAAATTCATGTAACTGTAGCTTTACATTTGTAGTATATATAGAGAGTTTGTTAGTTAGTTAGATGTTGAAAACCACATATGAGAGTCATCTAAAGGTGTAAGTGTGTGTTTTCTATATTCAGTATATCAATAAAATAAGGATTCCTTGAGCAATCTACCAGATTTGTTATAATACGGGACTATCAGTGAGAAATAAAGCAAGGCTTGTAGCAAAAGGTATTGTCAACAAGAAGGCATTGATTATGAAGAAACCTTTGTTCCTATAGATAGGCTAGAAGCAATTAGGATCTTTCCAGCCTACGCAGCTCACAAAAAGATGAAAATCTTTCAAATGGATGTCAAATATGCATTTCTGAATGGAATTCTTAATGAAGAAGTATATGTTGAGCAACCATAAGGCTTTGTTAGTAAAGAATTTCCAGATCATGTTTATATCTTAGACAAAGCTTTATATGGACTTAAACAAGCACCAAGAGCATGGTATGACACTCTCACAACTTTTATTTTGAATTCTAAATTCAAAAGAGGTACAGTAGATACAACTTTATTTCTGAAAAAGGAAGGTGAAGACATGATTCGAGTACAAATATATGTGGATGATATTATATTTGCTTCTACGAATCCAAAATTTTGTAAACATTTTGAGAAAATTATGCAAACTGAGTTTTAAATGAGTATGATAGGAGAGTTAACATTTTTTCTTGATCTACAAGTCAAACAACTTCCCACTGGCATATTCATTAATCAAACTAAGTATGTTTTTGACTTACTTAAAAAGTTTGACATGTCTGACTGTTCTAGTATTCAAACACCAATGGCCACTGCTACTAAACTTGAACCAGATTTATCTGGTAAATCTGTTGACCAAAAGAAGTACAGGGGAATAAATGGTTCTTTACTTTACTTAACAGCAAGTAGACTTGATATAATATTTGCCACATGTAGTTGTGGAAGATATCAAGCCAATCCTAAAGAATCTCATCTTCTTGCTGCTAAAAGAATACTTAGATTCCTAAAAGGTTCACCTTCATTAGGATTTTGGTATCCTAAGGATTCAGGATTTGAACTAACTGCTTTCACAGATGCAGATCATGGTGGTTGTAAATTAGACAGGCAAAGCACATCTGGTTCATGTCAATTTTTGGGTGATACACTTGTAAGTTGGTCTTCCAGGAAGCAAAACTGTGTATCAACTTCTACTACAGAAGTTGAATATGTAGCTACTGCTATATGTTGCTCACAAGTCATTTGGATGCAAATTCAACTCAAAGATTATGGGTATACATTCAAAAAAGATTCCTTTGTATTGTGACTCTAAAAGTGTCATAGCTATCACAGCTAATCCTGTTCAACATTCAAAGACCAAACTTATTGATGTGAGGTATCATTTTATCAAAGATCATGTTGAGAAAGGTAATATTGAAATGTTTTTTGTTCATACTGATTATCAATTAGCAGATTTGTTTACCAAAGCACTTGATGAAAAACGATTTAACTTTTTGGTAAGCAAATTACGCATGATGAATTTGTCTACTTAAGTATTTTACATCAATTAAGAATTTAGAGTTATGTTCTGAGACTTATTCATTCAGAATTCTAAAAATCTTAACTTCAGAAGTTTTGAGGTTAACTTTTCAGAAGTCTATCTTTCATTACTCAGAAGTACTAGTTCTTCATTTCTGAAGTTGTTGTATCATAATACTTATAATATTTTTTTTTCTCTAACCATTTCTATGGTTAGCACTTTTCAAGGGAGAGAGATATAATTACTCAGGATTTAAAGGGGAGTGATACTCATACATTATGCTTTGATTCTTTATTATGTCATCAAGATCTGAAATGATGGATACTGATTCTTAAATTTACAAATCTTAGAAGTATGGACAATCTTCTGAAAACAAAAACTTGTTTTCTAAATAGTTCAAACTTACTTCTGAACTGTTAAATTTTTTTCTAAATTCAGAAGTCTGTTGTTTTAAATGTTTTTCATGAATGTCAACACATATCATTCTAGTTCTGAACATAATTCAGAAATTCTGACGTATTTCTGAATCATTTTATCCAACTTCTGAACTTGTTCTGAGAAGTTCTGAACTTCCCGTTGTAAAGACTGATTTCATATACGCGTGTGCCATGTGTTTTAATTTCATTGGAGAAGCCTTAATCACATCGCTACACGGTTCATTAGTCCAAATAAACGATGATTACTTCTCTGATCGTCATTACTTTTTACTCCTTTTTCGGCCACGTGTCCTTCCACGATCATCCATCTCATATAATCCAATGGCTTCGTCATCTTCTTCACTTTTTAGCAATTTTTCCCTCCGAAACTTAATCTCTGTTTTGCTTGAACTTCATTCGAACTCGAATCCTCACTCTTTGTCTACAATGTCGACTTCAAATGTTAATATGCCCATCCAAACTGCAAAATCGTGTTTTAGCAACAGTGATTCATCATCAAATGAAGGCTCTTTCAAAATCGTACCTAAAAAGATCATGATTGGATCAAATGGAGGTTAATCTGGATGATGATCCACTGCTACAAGATACTGCCACAAAAGGAAATCTTGAAGCTGGTCCTTCGAACCCTAACCCTCATTCTTCTGCAATTGGGAAAACACAAGTAGAACTAATCTAAGTACCTTCTGAATCTGTTGGAGGTATCAATGATTCACAATCTATTGTTGGTACTGCTCAAGAAGAAAGTTATGGACCTGATCTTACAAAACTATATGTTCCAGAGCAAAAGAAGATGGTATGGATCCCAGAATATGATCAAGTACTAAAGCTTTTAATACGAACACGAAGAACACGCAATTAATAAAGATCCGAAGTCGGATATCTCACTAGTATTGAATAATATATCTTGGGTTTCTCTCTAGCAGTTTAGCTCTCAATATATCGCGCACTTATACAATGACCCATATGCGCCTATTTATATCAAAGGATTAAACTATATAAAGAAACAAGGAGAATGGCATTATACACTTGCCATGTTTACAATAAAGCAACGTTTCCTTATTTTGACACAATTAATTTAAATCCTAACAATATCCCCCTTTGTGTCAAAATGAATCTTCATCTCTTCTTCGGCTCGAACATTCCTTCAAATCTTCTAAGAGTCTGTATGTAGATGATGCGCTTGTCAATCAACTCGATCGCATTTAGTATATTTTTTCTTTCATTCGCTTTAAGCTGTTGCTTCTTACTTCTTCTTTGATCAGCACTTGCTTCTGCAGAAAGTCTGTTTCGAATAGCTAATAAAGTTCCGTCATAATAAGAAGCAACTTCACCAAATCTCAAAAATCTCATTTCTCTGTTAGGCTTCATGTATACAACTCCATGGGCTGGTCAGGTCATCACTTGAATCATTTTCATATTCTTTAGGCCATGGAAATCTTGATCAGGCTTTGGCAGATACACTTTCTTCTGTTTACTTTCTACAGCCCTTTGGAAATCATGAAAATAGCTTTATCGAAGCTCCTTTTGAATATGCCTCACAATAGCTCTTAACATCAATCTTCTGGTTTTGTCTTTAAGCTCAGTATACAGAGTTTCCATATTCGTCACATCCAGGCTAGCAAAGTCAGCCTCAGAAACACAATAGACATTTCCATCAAATCTTCTTACTTTGAAAGTTGGAAATTCTACTTGAAAGGCTTTATCACATCCGATCTCCATGATAGTGACAATTCTGTGTCTAGAAACAACTTCTTTAGGATCCTTTGCTTTAGTTTTCAGTATGCTCACATATTCCGCTTCTTGAAGCGGATCCATTTCCATGATCAGATGTATTCGAGATAGATCCTCTGGTTTCTTCTTTTCCACAAAGATATTTTGTATGGTTTCTTCTATGTACGGAGTTCTGACTTGTATTAACAAAATATAGTTCAATGATACCTCTTTCGACATGGTCTTTAATAAAATGATACCGGATATCGATGTGTTTCGTCTTGGTGTGTTGAACAGGATTGCTCGAAATGGCGATCGCGCTCTTGGAGTCACAATAAATGGGAATCTTATCAAACCAGAAACCATAGTCCTTGAGTTGCATGCGCATCCATAATACTTGAGAACAGCAACTTGCGGCAGCAATGTATTCGGCTTCCGCAGTAGAAGTGTTGACGCAAGTTTGCTTCTTTGAGGACCAACTCACCAATTTATCTCCTAAGAACTGAATGTGTCCCGTCGTGCTTTTTCGATCAACCATGCAACCGGCGTGATCAACATTTGAAAAAGTAGTTAACTCGAAGCCCGTATCCTTGGGATACCATAGGCCAAGACCAGTAGTACCTTTTAAATACCGAAAAATACGTTTTATAGCACTAAGGTGAGATTCTTTAAGAGATGCTTGATATCTAGCGCATAAGCATGTGGCAAACATTATGTCCGGTCGACTAGCCGTTAAATACATTAAAGAACCAACCATTCCCCGATAGGTTTTAGAATCCACCGCTTTTCCCAAGGGATCAGCGTGTAGTTTCGAACCCGGAGACATGGGAGTGCCAATCGGCGTACATGTCGTCATGTTGTATTTACGTAACATATCCGAGATGTATTTCGATTGGTTGATGAATATTCCCGTTGAAAATTCTTTGACTTGTAGGCCGAGGAAAAAATTCATCATTCCAATCATGCTCATATTGAACTTGGCAATCATTAGCTCGGAGAAAATCTTACATTGTTGGCGGTATCCTTTTGCGACAAGTCGGGATTTGTTGCGAATGACAATCCCATCTTCATCTTGTTTGTTTTTGAATATCTATTTGGTGCCAATGATGGTTTTGTTTTCTGGACAGGAAACGAGACGCCAAACTTTTAGGCTTTCAAATTGATTAAGTTCATCTTGCATGGCCACAATCCAATCAGGATCGTTCATTGCTTCTTGAATGGATGTGGGTTCGATATTGTTTAGAAAAGTAGAGATCAAGCAATCGTTGGCCGAGGCGGGTTGTGGTGTCACTGGTTTAGTTGGATCTCAATAATCTGATCGGTTGGATGAGAACGGACCCATATGGTAGTGTGGGGAAGCGGTTGAAATGCGTTGGGGTCCGGGGTATCGTCTTTATATGTACCGAGGGGAAGATCTTGAAGTGATTCTAAGGCTGGAGCCACGTTATCTTGTGGAACTGGTGACATCCTTGGTAGATGAGGCTGATGGTGGGGGAGAGGATGCCAGTTCCATAGGGAGCGGGTCAGAAGTTAGTTGAATAAGTGGTTGAGCCGGGGTAGTAGTTGCAGATGAGCTTGGAGTTGCAGCAGTTGATACGGTTTCCGGTGTAACTAGCGGTCCAGAAAGAATGGTAGTCTCGGCAACCTCCAAGGTAGGCGGGGTGAATTGTTTGGGAATTCGGGTATAAGAGCCGAAATAATCCAAGTAAAAGTGCTCGAATAAATCATCCAGATCTGAGGAAGCGGTTTTGGAAGTGAAAGTTGGAGCGGGGTATTGAGCAGGTTCCGGACGGAGTTGTTCGGATGCTAAAATACCAGTTAGTGCGGGTCCAAAATTGTCTTGTGCAGGAGCCATCTCGGCTTTAATATCAAACTGAACATTTAAACTTTCCGTGACACAACGAGCGTGTTTTATGTAGACCCGAAATGCTGATGCGTTTGAAGAGTAGCCAAGAAAGTAGGCTTCGTCGGCTTTTGGCTTGGGTTTTCCATGATCTTCCTTTTCATTCAGAATGAAGCAGCGACCGCCGAAGGTGTGAAAGTGATCGATGGATGGAATGCGGTTGTAGACCAAATGATAGGGTGTCTTGTTGAATCGATTGTTGATGATTGAACGGTTTTGAGTGTAGCAAGTGGTATTGATTGCTTCGGCCCAAAGGTAGTGCGGCAGTTAGGAATATCCAAGCATGGTTCGAGCAGCTTCAACTAACGTACGATTGCGGCGCTCGACCACACCATTTTGTTGCGGAGTCCGAGCCGCAGAAAATGTGTGTGTAATTCCAACCGATTCGAGATAGCCGTCAAGAGAGCGATTTTTGAACTCGGTTCCAGTATCAGTGCGGATGGTTTGAGCGGTGAGTTCCAATTTGACTTGTATGGATTTCAAGAAATTTATGATGGTGTCGGGGATTTCATCATTTGAGTGAAGAAATTTAACCCACGTAAATCGAGAAAAATCGTCAACCATAACGAGAACGTATTTCTTGCCGTGAACACTTTGAGTCGGCATTGGGCCGCGCAAATCCATATGGACAAGCTGAAGAGGTCGAGTTGTGCTATATACCACCTTGGGTTTGTGAGAAACTTACTTCATCTTTCCTATCTCGCATGCTTCGCATAGGTGAGGTTTGTCAAACTTTATCTTTGGTAAGCCGGTGACTAATCCGTGAATGGAGAGGCGATTGATATTTTTGAACTTCAAATGAGAAAGTTGTCGATGCCACAACCAGTTCTTGGGATTAGAGAAATTTGAGAGTAGACAATCATTTGAAGGAGCGTTCACATGGGAAAGATCGATGGTGTACAAATTGGATTTGCGCGTGCCGGCTAATAATTCCTTACCTTCAAAGGTTCGCACACAACATCGTTCAGGTCGGAAGTTAACTTCGAGTTGTTTGTCACATAATTTGCCAATGTTTAGCAAATTGTGGCTCAGGCCTTGAACTTAGGAAACATCTAAAATAGTGATGTTGTTTTGAATGATGTCTCCATGTCCCTTGATAGGTGCTAAATGATTGTTGCCAGAACGCACAAATCCTCCCTTTTTCTCCGTGTAATTGGCAAGCAGCTCCTTTTGGCCGGTCATATGTTTAGAGCATCCAGAATCTAAGTACCACACATGACCGATCTGCACAAAATCAGGCAGATTTAGGTACCCATTTGTAAATCAGTCATTCGGGGTTAGTTGAGTTGGCACCTTTGGGTACTCATTTAAACTGGGACTTAGGGGTGTTAGTCATGGTGTCTTTAGGAACCCATTTATTAACAGGTGGAGTTGGAGAATGATTATGATGATAATTGTAAGAATAATGCATGTCCAGATAATAATCACAACCACAATCAAAAGAATTTAAACGCATAAAGTCATTCACACCGCAATTTGAGCAACAAAATTTGATTACGTGAAAATTTAATTAAATGTTGAAACGAATGAATAGTATATGGAAAAAGAAAATGACGATTGGTTCTTTTGACATTTGTAGAATCCGAAAAAGAAAATTTGTCTTTATTGTGGGATGTCGACTTTGGAATGCAATTCCCTTTTTCAACCCAAACTTGTTTGGTCTTTAAAGTATGAACAGCTGAAACATCAATAGGACCACGGTTAGTACTTTTTGGGATTAAATGAGTTTGATTCCTTTGGTTACAATGATTGTGTTTAGTTTGACTAGTGGAACATTCATTCTGAACATCCGGAATCAAAACCGTTTCGACTGGTTTCTTTCCTTTGTCCAAAAATTCCATATGACTTGGAAGTTTAGGATTGAAATCAAAGTCAACATTCATTTCATTTAAACATTCGTTGGTTTTAAGTTGGAAAGGATATTCATCCAGAAACTCAATTTTCTCAAGGTCATCTAATTCAGTATTAATTTGGTCGAGAAAAATGGAACTTTGTTGTTTAGGAGGGCAATAATTTGGATCCAATTTAAACAACTTTTTACAATCATCTAAATAAGTGCCAACGAAAGCTTTACACGAAGAAATATTGGAAATTGTATCAGTTTCGTGCTTTTTGGTTAATTGTAAAGCCTCGTTCTCAAGTTTTTGGATTTTCGAAATTAACGCCTCTTTTTCCTTGTCCGACGAATAACGTTTAGATTCCAATACCTTTTCAAGTTGAACAATTTTCTTTCCTAAGAACAAGGTAGTAATATGTGGTTTAAATTCGGGAGTTTGAGTTTGAAGTTCTTCGTCAGTATAAGATCGAAAATAGTCGTTTGGAAGAGATTTTTTGAAGATTCCTTTTCTACTGTTTTAGGATAGCAGAAAGGAATTTGATGAAAATTCTTGTTTTGCCTATTCAAATTTTCCCTTTCGTCGACGTCGAAATCTGAGTTCATAAATTGAATTTTGTATTCCGGACTAAGGTTTAGATATTCAAATTTATAGATAGACGGTGTATTGTAGATGGCCTTTTCTAAGCATTTTAGGTTATCAAATTATAATCCAACCATTGAACTTAAATCTTTTGGAGCGATTAAGTGAATTGTTTGCTCAGTTTGACCAATCTTGTATAGTTTGAGTTCCAAATCCTTGAGCTTTTCTAAAAGATCTTGTCTTTGTATGGTGACAAACTCAAACTTTGATGAAAATTCTTCGGTCTCACGTTTAGATTTGTCAAGTTGATTTGTGAGATCCGAGATTTGTTGTTTTAATTTTAAATTTTCGTTTTGAAAAATGGTTTTCTCCTTTTCTATGATTTTGTGCAATACTTTGAGAGGTGGCAAGTTCAGATTGAACAATTAGCAGTTGATTGTGATTATTTGCTAGACGTGCTTCTAAGTTGGAAACCAAGAGTTTCTCGGTTTGCAACTTAGATTTTAATTCTTCCAATTATATCATCAAATCATGCATTTGGGAAACAAAATTGCCATAGTCAGAATTGCTTACCTCTGTTGTGTAGTCGGAAGCGTTAGAAGTGGAATCATCAGAGTAAGCTGTTAGATCCCAAACCATCAAGAATGTAGAAAGATTAAAGAACAAGAACAAGAATTGGATCACTGAAGTTGTATGTTGTACTGATTACTGAACTGTATTACAATATGTGTATCGTTACAAGCTTTATCAATCAACGTTAGTTCTAACAATCTTAACAAACTATCTATTTATATACAAAAGGAAATGCTAATGATACAGTACAAAAATAACAGACATGTTCAGAACTGCTTCTGAACTTTTTCAGAATACTTCAGAAGTGTCTTCAAAATCATCTTCATAACTTCTTCAGAATCTTCAGAACTTCTGAAGTAGCCAATTCAGAAGTTATGCCTTAGGCTTACTTCAATTGACTTTAGACTTCTGCATCTTTCTCTTCAGAACCCAGTCTTCTTTTGAAGCCACTTCTGATATCTATCAATCTCCCCCTTAGCTTCAAAAGTTCAAGTCATACTTCCAGAAGTTCAAAATTTATCTTACATCTTTAAGAATGAGATTTCTGTACTCCAATATAGATTCAATTATTCTTATCATTTCCTTTGCCAGCTTTCTGTATTTCTCCCATTCCTCATTACTAAGCTTCTTTTGTCTTTTATTTTTTTTCTTCTCCAGTTTATCTCTTATAATCATAAAAGTTCCATTACAGCACTTGTGTAGTTCTTCAAATCTTATAAATAACAATCTGTCAAAGCATTTGCACACAAAGCCTAGAGGCTGAATGATCAGAGTTCTACTTTTGAGGTTTTCAATATCTGGTAAGCTTAAGTTTGGAACACTCATATGAATCTTTTCTTTGTTCACAACATAAGCCACTTGAAAATCTGTCTTAGCTGCCTAAATAAACTCTCTGTACATGCCATCTCTGAGAATTGGAAAAGTTTTTCTGAACATGGCAATGAAGTCATGAAAGGGATATAAGCTTCTGTATACTCTTAGGAGATCTCTGAGGTAGACATTCTGGAAATCAGCTTCTGTAAAAGTGGAAATTTCACCATGTTTTCTTTCAACAGTGAAGTAAGCATGCTTGTAATTTTTTTTCTGCTTCAGATCAACAGTGATTACTTTCAGTATTGGTCTCTCTTTTCTTACATGACTTACAGGGAGTCTGATTTTTCTAATGATGTCTGAATACCATTGTTTCCATCCAAATGACTTCTGAATCCAACAATCAATATAATTGAACTTATTGAACTTTTGTTCATATTCCATGAACATTTCTGGATGGAAAAATTCAAGAAACATGGTGAAAGCAGCAATCTCTTCTAGATGTTCATATTCCATGAACATTTCTAAATGTTCAGATTCAGATTTCTGAGGAATAGCAGCAATCTCTTCTAGAGAATTTTCAGAGACCTTTTCTTTTCCTTTTTCAATTTCCTTAACTTCTGAACTTTCTATCTTTTGAGAATGTTTCTGAATTTCTTTAATGTCTTCTTTGTTTGTGTGAATCTGAAAGTCATAGACATTGCTCAGAAGATAATCAGCTCCTTTGATTTGATTTACTCTTGTGTGCCCAGCCATAGAACTCTTTCTTACATAATCTCTAAAGAATATTCTTTCCTTGATCAAGTAAATTATTTCTTCTACAACATCAGATGAAGGAAGATATTGTTTTGCATACTCTATTAACCATTTCAGAGTAGAAGTTGAGTACTTTGGTATGTCTGAAACAATGAATGTCTTTGAATGATCTGCTCCTGTTCTATAAGTGAATCCCAAATCTGGATTTGTGAATACATTTGTAATTCCCTGTCTTTCAATACTTTCTGGCTCCAAGAGATTGACATTATCTAATTTGAATTCTAATGTCAGCTGAAAATCATGTTTAATTAGATTTCTGACATAGATCACTAGAATTCTTCTTATTTCAGAAACAACTTCAGAATCATCTCTCTTGACACAAAAAATCAGAATAGTAAATTTATCCTGCAACCTCAACTTGTACGAATCAAATAAAGAGAATTCTATCAAAGAACCATCTCTCCTTTCAGCTCCAAACTTTACTATATACAAATCATCCTCAACACCTTTAGATATACATCTGATCTTTTTGATCAAGGTTGAGTCATTCAATTCTTGTAATCCATGTCTTTGTACATAAGACCTAACCTTTGAGATATAATCCTTAGACCATTCATCATTCACATAGTCTTCTAAGGTAGCATACCTGAGATTTCTTCTATACATGCTATAATAATTGTCTTCAGGAAAGATAAGCTGACTTTCTCCAGAACTTTCAAATATCATATCACTTTCATAGATTTGATCAACTATAGGTTCTTCATGAACAAGAAAATCAATCAGAGGAATGTTTATGCAGCTTTTGAATCTGACATGTGGTTTATCTGCAGTAATTATTAAGATTTCATATGTAAAATCATATGCCTCCAATATGACTTAAATCAACCTCAATTTCAAACCATTCAGTTGGTTGATTAATAAATTCCTTGAAGATCATTAGTCTTTCATCCAAGAATCTACACTCCAGATTCCTTGGATGATTCAAGATGATATATCTCCAACAGTATTGACTAATTAGCTTGAAAATGTTTTCAGAAATTTCATATCTTTCCATTTCTCTTAGGACTTGAGTCTCCAGATAATCAGATCTCTGTTCTCATTAATCACAACATCTTCTAACTCCATTCCTTCATTCACTTCCACTTCTTCATCAAATAAGATTACGTCAGATAGATCACTTGGCTCTCCAATAATGTCTTCAAAAGCAAGAGACTCGTTTAACATTTCTTCATTTGAGTCAGGAATAACATCTGTGTCTTTAGAACTGAGCTTGTTTCCAGAATCCAGAGACACCTTTTCAGTCTCATACCCTTCTTCCACATTGTCTTCATAAATGACTATTACAACTTCTAATCCTTCATCTTCTGCATGTAAAATATCACCTATTGCTTCAGAAGTTCTATTAATTTCATCAATTTCAATGTTTTGAAATTTTTCAGAAGTTTTCTCAGAAGATCTTTCAAAAGTTTGAAATTGAGCTTCTTCAGAGGATTTTTCAGTACTTTGAACTTGTGGCATTGAAACAACTTCAAAGACTTTCTGTCTTTTCTCCCCCTCTTGATTATCAGGATCATCCTAATCATCCAGACTACGGTTTAAAGTCTTTGCCTGAGAGCCACACTCTAATGCAGATATACGATTATTCAAGGAGACTTGAGAATTCTGAATAGCAGTCAAATGATTCAGAATGTGAGATATGTCATCCTTTGTTGCAAATTCAGAAGATGCTGTCTGAGTAGAAGAAGATGGCATAGAAGTCTTTAAGGATTGAACTGTGGAAATAACTTCAGAAAAAGAATCCAGAATAGTCTTTTGAAATCAGAAACAGTTGCCAGTTGAAATTCATGCAATTTATCCACCACTTTCTTCTCCTGTCCATCCAACCTATCCTCCATCACCTTACAATTTTTATCCTTCAATTCCTTGATGTCCTTCTGAATCTTTGCAAATTCAGAAGTACAAAAATCTTTGAATTCAGAGAATTCAGAAGATGAGGGAAAATGTCCAAGACAAACAAATGGTCTTGTTTGCAGTCCTTCAGAAGAAGGCTATCCTGTAGATGCCACAGCATCATGACCACATGTGATTCTGTAAATTGAGCTTTGGTGATATTCACTCCACCAGGTCTTCCAACCAATCCTTGATACCCTGCAATAGGTATATCTATGGTTGTTGTGGCAATGTGACTAACAGTTTGCTTGTTTACATCTGAAAGATGTGTGCTGTTGGGAATAAAATCCGCTGTTGGGAATAAAATCCACATTTAGTGGTTCAGAAGGCCCAAAGTTGAGTGGACTCTCAGACTCAAAGTACTCAAAACTGTGAAGGGGGACATATATCCTTCTTTTTCAACATTAGGTTCTTCCAAATGGGAACCTATTGGTAGATTAGTTGCTTGCCCCATATGTGTTATTGGAACACCCTTCTGTTGAGAGATGAGTGAGTGGCTGGAGGGGTTAACAATTGTTGCCATGGGCTCACTGGCTTTTTCAATATTACCCACCAAAGAATGTGGAGTAATAGATGATGTGGGTGCCCGGCTTAGAACACTTGGTTCACAAGTTTCTTTATTTTTTACTTGTGTTCTCCCCTCTTCAGTTCTTTTTCTTACCCTTCTACCCAGCCTCTCATTTTAATTTTTCCTCTTCACACCATGAGGATGTTCTCCCCCATGAACAGCCTCCCCACTCTGCCTAGGAATTCTAGACACCTCACGATGCTCACCACTCTTGGTAGAATCAGGGGAAGAGACTACTGGTTTAGGTAGTCCTATTGATTCACAATATTCACTCAGAAACCTATTTGATGATTTTTCAAGTGAAAGTAAGTAACTTGGTAATGGTAAAACATTTGGGAATTGTAGTTTAGCATTTGGTGGTCTGAGATTATCCATTGAGAAAAGGGGAACATGTACCTCATGAGTCAAAACAAGAATTGCAGGAACAACTTTCATGGCCCCTTTGATGAAGGTTTGAAAGAATCTTTGTAAGGGTATATAGTTGTAAGTAGATTTCTTCAAAACTGCAGACTTGAGTTCATCAAAAATAAGAGAAGCATAATCATAATGCTTGTTGAATGCTACTCCATGAAAAATTATTCTTCCATTTGTTGATGCTTGATCCAGACTTGAGCTTTTACCAGATAGGCAAGTATTCAGAATTGTGAATAAGCAATACCAGATAGGGGGTAAACACTTCCTTCTGAATGAGCTTAAAGCATTTAATTGTTTAGAGTACCCTAACTGCATAAAGTCTGAGATCATCTCAGAAGATGATGGAATAGGATCAAATGAAGTTTTCCCAACAACTTCATCCTCCTTTAGAAGAAAATGGATGCTTCTAATGTCTTCAACAGAAATGCAGACTCTCTAGCCATGTACGTATGAAGAGATATGATCTGATTCTTCATCAACTTCAACATGAATCCACCATTGTTGCAGATATGAAGCAGGTACCAAAAATTTTCTGGATAGCAAGGCTCGAAGGGGATGTTTCTTCAGAATTTCAATTAGGATCATTTGATCTTCATTGAAATCAGTAGACTTTAGATTCAGGGCGCAGTTGTTCTTCTTGATTTCAAGTAGTTTCTCTTCAGGTACATCTAGTTTGGACAAATCAGGACCATCACTACTTTGTGCACGAGATTGAGAGTCAGCAACACCAACATTTGACTCAGAAGCCATTTCAATAGGCTCAATTGGTGTTTCCCCAATTTTGTCAGTTCGCGGGTTAGGGTTAGGGTTAGGGTTTGATTTGGGGTTTGGATTTTAAGGACTAGCTTCAGAAATCACAATAGTAGCAGTGTCTTTTAGAATCTGTTCATCATCTAGATTGATCTCCATTGATCCAACCATTATCTTCTTAGGAACTATTTTGAACGAATCATTGCTTGAGGATCCATTATTGTCACTGAAACGAGACTTCGCATAGTTGGAAGTCGACATTTCAGTTTGAATGAAGATCAATGAATGAACAGGGAAAGATTGCTAGAAAGTAAAGACGAAGATTAAATCATGGATTATAAATGACTGAATAATCGTGGATGGACACGTGGCCAAAAGTAAAAGTGATTAGAGTAGTAATCATCAGTTATTCGGATAAATGAACAGTTTAATCGGCGTGTTTAAGGATTACCCAATGAAATTGAAACACGTGGCACACGATTAGTCTTTATAACGGGAAGAAAAATTCTAAGAACAAGTTCAAAAAATTTCAGAAGAAGTTCAGAACTTCTGAGAATAAGTTCAGAAGTTTGAATGAAATGATTCAGAAATACTTCAGGACTTTCGAAATAAGTTCAGAACTTGACTTGAAATACTTCAAAATCACGAAGATAGTTTAAAACTAAAAACTTCTGAAAAAAGTAAAACATTTGAATAATTCAGAAGTAGGTTTGAACAACATGAAAAACAGTTTATCTTCAGAAGTTTGTCCATATTGTTCAGATGTGTTTATCCACCATTTCAGATCTTGAATGTTATAGAGAAGTGCGAAAGACTTGAATTTGAGTTTGACTCCCCCTTGAAAGAAGAAACATTATGATTCTCTCCCTTAAACAATGCTAGACATCAAAATTGTTAGAAATAAAAGGTAGACAAATGAAAAAAAAAAATCAAGTATTGTAAGACAATCAATTTTTGAAAATTATGCCTCTGAGTTATGAAAGATAAAGTTCTGAAAACTTAACTACAGAAATTCTGAAGGTAAGATTTCTCATAAATTTGATGAAAGAAACTCAGAACATAAAATTTCTAAAAATTTGAATTGATGCTCAATACTTACACAGACATATTCATCATACCTAATTTACTTACCAAAAAATTAAAATATTTTTCATCAAGTGCTTTGGTAAATAAATCAGCTAATTGATAATCAGTCTGAACAAAAAACATTTCAATATTACCTTTTTCAACATGATCTTTGATAAAATGATATCTTACATCAATGTGGTTAGTCTCTGAATGTTGAACTAGATTTGCAGTAATTGTTATGGCACTCTTTGAATCACGATATAGAGGAATCTTTTTGAATGTGTAGCCATAGTCTATTAGTTGTGTTTGCATCCAAATAACTTGTGAGCAACAGATTGCAGCAACAACATATTCACCCTCTGCAGTAGAAGTTGAAACACAATTCTGCTTCTTTGAAGACCAACTCACAAGTCTATCACCTAAAAATTGACATGATCCAGATGTACTTTTTATGTCTAGTTTGCATCCACCATGTTCTGCATCTGTGAAAGCTGTTAATTCAAAACCAAAATCCTTTGGATACCAAAGTCCTAATGTTTATAGACCTTTGAGATATCTAAGGATTCTTTTAGCAGCAAGAAGATGTGATTCCTTAGGATTAGCTTGATATCTAGCACAAATACATGTAGAAAACATTATATCAGGTCTATTAGCTGTTAAGTAAAGCAAAGATCCAATAATGCCTCTGTACTTTTTCTGATCAACAGATTTGCTATTCAAATCAGGTTCTAATTTTGTTGCAGTAGCCATTGGAGTTTGAATACTAGAACAGTCAGTCATGTCAAACTTCTTAAGTAAATCAGAAATATACTTAGATTGATTAATGAATATGCCAGTGGGAAGTCGTTTTACTTGAAGACCAAGAAAAAATGTTAACTCTCCCATCATACTCATTTCAAATTCAGTTTGCATGATTTTCTCAAAATTTCGGCAAAATTTTGGATTTGTAGAAGCAAATATAATGTCATCTACATATATTTGTATTAAGATCATAACATCACCTTCCTTTTTCAGAAATAAAGTTGTATCGACAGTACCTCTTTTGAACTTGGAATTCAGAAGAAAAGTTGTGAGAGTATCATACCATGCTCTTGGTGCTTGTTTAAATCCATATAAGGCTTTGTCCAAAATGTAAACATGATCTGGAAATTCTTTGCTTACAAAGCCTTCTGGTTGTTCAACATTCACTTCTTCATGAAGAATTACATTCAGAAATGCACACTTAACATCCATTTGAAACACTTTAATGTTTTTGTGAGAAGCATATGCAAGAAAGATTCTGATAGCTTCTAATCTTGCAACAGGAGCAAAAGTTTTATCATAATCAATGCCCTCTTGTTGACAATACCCCTTAGCTACAAGTCTTGCTTTGTTTCTCACAACAATCCCATGTTCGTCCTTTTTATTTCTGAAAACCCATTTGGTGCCAATGATTGATTTACCTTTTGGTTTTGGAATCAATCTCCAGAATTTATTACTTTCAAATTGGTTTAGCTCATCTTTCGTTGCTAAAATCCAGTCTGGATCTTGAAGGGCTTCATATGGCTTTTTGGGTTCCATACTACTTAAAAAGTTCACATACAGACATTCATTTACTGTGGCTGATCTTGTTTGTACACCTTTTGATGCATCACCAATAATCTGGTGAATTGGATGATTTGATGTCCATTTGTTCACATTTGGTAATGGTTGAACAGATGAAACATTGTTAAATGAATCATAATCATCAATGATTGCTTGAGTTTCAGTATCATGATTGATAGCTGAATGTAGATCTGAAGTCTCCCCCTCAAATTGAATATTTTGTACTAGTACAAAAAGAGTATGCACAGGTTCAGAAACAGGGACAACAGGTTCAGAAATGACTTGCACTGTTTCTGAAATAATTTGTACAGATTCAGAAGTAAGAAATTCTGAATTTGAGGTTGAGATTGGTGGTCCAGAAATATTTGATATCGTAGGTTCTGTAGATTCTTGTTCTGGAATACTGCTGAGTCAAGAAAGATTTTGATAATCTGCAGAAACATTCACAGAAATATCAAATAAGTTTTGGCATAAAGTATCTAAATTTGATTTAAGTAAAGTTTTAGATTCAGAAGTGTGATTTGTCTTGCTGTTTTCTGAATCCAAAATTTCAGAAACTTGGTTAAGCTTGAGTTCTGAACGGTCTTGTTCAGAAGTCACTGTTGGCTCATGAAATCTAATATTTGAAGTCTCAATGATTCTCTATGTTCCTTTGATAAGTACTCTGTATGCTTTGGAACTTTGAGAATAGCCAACAAAGATACCAGCTGTACCCTTAGGTGCAAATTTGTCCAGATACTGTGTATCATTCAGAAGAAAACACATGCAACCAAATTTTTTAAAATAATCAATATAGGGTTGTTGGTCCCAACAAGGGTCTACAAGAGTTCAATCAAGAGAGAACAGTTTGTAAAGGGGGGGTTGAATACAAACACACAAATTTTTAGTTTTTAAATGAGTTTATTAAGATAAACAAATTTACAGTTACAAACGGAATTAGAACAAGTTAAAAACCTATTCTATTGTAACTAAGAAACACGAAGTATGATGCACAAGAAGATGAAAGAAAGAATTAAGAGGGTATAAGTTAGACTGAAGCATGCATTAAGATGAAGAAGATATCTTCAACTTATTTATACCCGTTTGTCTTTGAGACAAGACAAAAGGTATAAGCCACGTGTCAAGCTTGGATAAGAAGCTTGTCCTTGTTAATAAGACAACCATGCTTTTGGCTGAATATGAACAGTACCATATCAGATATGATGGGGACATAAGAGACAAGTCGTACGTCCTCTTCTGACATGGTTCTAGGTTTCACTTTTGTGCATCGAGGATAAGATCAATCTTTAATCTTGCAAAGGAAGCTTCATTTGATCGCCGATACTAAATCTTGAAGGATGAATCTTCAGTGTCGCTGAGCCTTCACAAGACTTCACACTTTGAGTAGACAATCACTGGTATCGCTGAACCGCTTCAGTTCACTTAGCTGATTATCTCTTTCTTCAGCTAGAGTCTTCGACTGTCACTGAATGGTCTTCTGATGTGATAACTGATCTTCAGGTCTTCAGTGATAAGCTCGTAGTTCCTTGATCTTCAGCGATCGATGATAGCAATCAGCGTGTGCTATCGCTGAATTTGAACAGAAGCTTAACTATGGAATTTCACTAAGTGTAGTAAAGGAATCATATTCAAATCACTGAGAGGAGTTATGATCAACAATCTCCCCCTATTTGATTATGATTAAGCAACATAGGAAAATTGCTTTAAGAGACTAGTAAAGGACTTAGGAAATATTAAAGAAATTTTTTCTAAGTGCTAATCTGTAAAGTATTTTTCAGCTAGTCTATTATCTGAATTAAGTTTCATTTATAAGGATATGAAAGCACAATTTTTTAAGTAGATAAGCTTAAAGTACATTCACTGATTGACTTTTCAGAGTGAAAGATCAGTGAGTAAAAGATAGTGTAACGAAAATAGAACTCTTATGGTCATTGTCACTTTTACTGTTTTCAGGGATCTTTTCAGTACTAGGATGGAGTAAAGTACTTTGAATTTCATTAATTATAATCTGAAGAATTACAGCAAAATGAAATTACAGTTATAAAGGTAAAGTACTTATACGCTGAAGAAATATTACAAAGGAAGTAGAAAACTATGACTAGTCAGAGATATTCTCATTTCTTCTTTGTAACTCATTATCATAAAGCGTCTTCTGTCGATTTATCAGAGGAGTATCTGACCAGCAACGCCAAAGCATAATCTTTATGAGAGAGGATGGGGCCTTATGGATTTCTTGGTTTCTGAAGAGTCCTAAGAATCCTTCATTATCCAAGAATATCATACCAGGTTCAGGTAGTGAGATGATTTCGTCTTCTGCATATCTTCGGTCTTGAGGGAGAGAGGTACAAAGCATTGATATATCAGGGAGCTCAAGATGACCAAGAACGCTTTGATAATCAAACTTGGTTTCATGCTCATTTCTGGCACTTGAACTTCCTTCAGCATTTGATCTTTTCTTTTTGGAAGATTCAGGGAGAGGGGGAACTTGCACATGTTGTGACATTCTTTGCAGCAACTGATTCAGCACACTGTCCACCATGTCCTTGAATTTGGATTTAGAACCCTGAGTGGCATCTCTGATTTCTAGCCATTCAGTGTATCCATAAATTCCTAAGAATTTGGCTTCTTCTCTCTCTGTCCTGTTCGTCCTTGTCAATCTTACATATATACCTTTGGACCACCTCTGTTGGAGTGTCGCCCTTGGATAGTTGCATGAATGATTTTGGCTTCAGATCTTCGAAATTTCAGCCTGTCAGTGCACCAATCAAGCTCTTTATCTTTCTGCTGAGTGGCTTCAGAGGTTAGTGCACTTAGGATCTTCTGTTGAGCTAGAATTGAATCTACGTTTATGTGCTCTTGTGCTAGTTCTCTCTGAACGAGAGCTTCAGCGACCCTTTCACTCTTTTTCAATTGTTCTTGAGCCGCTTTGTCCTTCGCAGAGTCTTCTCTGAGTAACTTTCTTGCTAAGGCAAGATCATTCTCAGTTTGCTTGATTTCCTTGTCCCTGATTCTTTGTGCTTCCAAAGCTTGTTCTCTCTCTTCTCTTGACAGAAAGTAGAATTCATCTACCATCCTTATTGGTACGGCTTCAATGGGTTCATCTTCAAGCACCCTTATTCTTCTTGATTCGAATTCCCTAAGGAACTTTATTCGCCTTTCTTCTTCCTCAGGCTCGCTTATTATCGGCTTTTGAACGCGACGCCTGGGAATGAGGCCTTCTTCTTCTTCAGAGTCAGTTTCAATTATGTACATAAACTGCTCTTCAGAGGAAGGTTCCCTCCTTGAAGTTGAGTCCTTTGGGGGACGGGGATCACTGAGTGAAGGAGAGGAGGAAAAAGTATTGTCAGAGGGAGTTTTTGTGGGTGAAGAGGAGATTATGGGAGTTTCAGGGAGAGGTGCAGAGAAAGGGATAAGAGGAAGAGATACCTCAATTGTGGTCTCCCCCTCAGATATAGGGATAGTGGCATCCAGATTTACCACTTTCTTTCCTTTGCCTGAGGGACCGGATTGTTCCTTCGAAGGTTGCGGTCCGTCCCCCAAGGGCTCTTGATGAGTGACTCCTGGTCTTGACAGTCTGAAGTGCTCTAGCGCACTTCCAATGTCGTCATCATCTTCATCATCATCCATCCCCCCATAGTGAGGGATAGGTTCTTCATCATCTTCTTCATCATCATCATCTTCTTCATCATCTTCATCAGCAGCCTCACCTTCAGGCCGCTGAATGTAAGGAGAGATTCTTTCTTCAGGGAACCTCTTATTGTATTCAGAGATTAGCTCATCAGCGAACTCTTTGGCACATCTCTCCCCCTCAATGTTATCAGGAGGTAGACAATGCACCATCAGAGTGCGAACGTTAGTCTGAACGTCCTTCAGCTTCTCCTCATTACCTAGAAGCACGGCCGATCAGCAGCGTTGTAAGAAGAGGAACTTTCTTCAGAGAGCTTTGTAAGCATCTGCATCATGTCGGACTGAGTCTTTTGAATAGACTCAAGGACTGTTGCTTGAGCATCGACCTTCTTCTCCAAGCTTTTCAGGGTCTGATGGAGGGCCCTGTTATCCTCCTTGAGACTAAAGACGTCAGAGATCAGGTTGCTGACATTCGTCTTGATCGCCGGGGTACCAATGATCCGTCTGAAGATCAGCTCTGCAGAAGTCTGAAGATTGTCCACCCTAGCCCTTGTGAGAGCACATTCTTTGACCAGATAGTCAATTGCAGGGAATGTGGGGTTAGGAAGGATAACGGGAGGCAGGTCGATGACTGTAGGAAGCTTTGGAGCAGCCATCTCTTGCTTAATCTCCCTGAGCTTTGCAGCCGAGGGATGGCTCTAAGGAGATTTTCCCTTCTCCTTGCTGATGGGAAGAACGCTGGTGGTGGTGGTTGTTGTCGCTGAAGAAGGAATGGAAGCGACACCTGATGATGACATAGATAAAAATGCCAAAAAGGAGTCTGGATTAGAAGAAGGATGAAAAATTTTATTTGACTCCCTGAGAGTATCTTGAGGATTACTCTTAGGGACTACTTTTGCAAAGGTAGTGTCTAAAGGATCACTGACCAGTGTCTTAGAGTATCTGAGAGAGATACTCTGAGGTCCTTTAAGTTTGGCCTTCCAAAACTCAGATTGCCTAAACAATAATGAGGTTTGGACTGCGTGCATTTCAGCATTATTAGAGATAGGGACGACTATCACTGAATCATTTGCTGAGGTGAGGACCAAAGAAGAAGAGATAGAAGTAGAATAGAAGGCTGTGGAAGTAGTACCTGATCCAGCTTCAGCAGAGCTGGCTATTACACCCTCAGTGACCGGAGTCCCTGAAGATGGAGGTAGTGCTGATGAAGCGACAACGGATGTAGAGACCGTTGAAGGGAGCATCACCTGGACGTTCCTCGATGTCCAGGGACTTTTTCCCTACGACAGAGAAGCAGTGATCTCCTTCCTTTGGGTATTCATACCCAAAGGCAACTTCCATTATAGTTGCAAAGAAGCGAGGGTAGGGGATGATGGGATGTCTGGTGGCGGCGTTGATACGACTGACCATGTCGCTGAAAATGTAGTCAGCGTAGTTGAGGTTGTGGCCTGTGCAGAGAGAGTATGCTAAGTCTTGAAAGTGTTTTGCTCGCTTGATCATGCGAGCCTATCTTCGACCCAAGGCATTGAATCACTTGGGTGAAGATATACTGCCAACGAGCAGGCAGTCTTTTCTTCTCGAGTTTGGAGCCCACTGTCTTCAGAGAAGAGTTCGCCCAAGCATAGCCGATTGTATCCAAAAATGCATCGATTTGCATTTTGGTAGGTTCAGCACCCCATTGCTGATTCTTAGCTCGTTCAGGGAGACGAAGAGCCTTCCTGATGAATCCAGCGGTGAAAGAGAAAAATCCAAGGTTTGGAATCTTGAACCCAATGGCAGGGAGCACAGTGCCCTTTTCAGTTGTCAGCGTGGTACAGTGTGCTGTGTACCAGAGAGCTTGGAGATGAGAGGAGATACCCACGGGGTTGTGGACGAATGCATACATCGGAGGGCTTGCCTTGATGAAGGTAGCACCTTCAGAGAATTGAGGGCAGTCTGCAGGGATCTCTACCACGGCGATGTAGTTGTAGCACTTGAAGACGGCTCTTTCCAAAGGGAAATGACATGTTGGTGCGGCGACCAAAGTAGTGTCTTCAGCATCAGAGGAGGTTGCAGCAGTCTTACTTGCAGATGCCATTGCTGTGGGAAAGATAGGAACACCAAAGAGGTAAATCATGGTTTTATACATAAATGTATAAACCAGAGTTTGGTATAAAGAATACCAAATTTAAGATCAAAGAAAATAAAAATTTTGATGAACAATATCAAAATGTTTGTCATAAACAATAATAAAAAAGTTAAGGTAAATGCATTAAAGTTTAAAAAAAATCTTCTGTTCTAAGGAAAGAACTTAGAACAGGGTTTTTATATAGAGGAAAAACTTTTTAATTTTGATCCAGATTATCTTTATTTTTATTTTTAGAGTGTTAAGGAGAAGAAAAGGTGAAACAAGATGTTTCCAGTCATAATATAAGGTTTAGATCAAACCTTAGTTGAGTTCTTAGGAGAAAAACACACACAAGCGTGTTCTTGGTGTTCTTGAAAAGCTTTGAAGATTCGAAGGATTTCTTTTGCCTTGAGAATAGTTATCAACGCGGAAGGAGCAAAGTAAGGCAAATAGTATGCTTAAATAACAGGAGGAGAGAGAAAGAAAGGATTGCTAAACGACGGTTTTAGCTTTTTGAAAAAGAAAATGATGACCTGGCGCACGTTCCAAGAAAGGAGTTGGAATGAAAACGTCGCGGTCCGTCGTGTGTCAGAAAAAGGTCTGACGTGTCCTTTTTCTTTATTTTTAAAAGATTATAATGATAATTATCCATAAGGAAAGTTTATCATTTATAATTTTAGAAAAATCTTCATCACTAATAATAAAGGATTTTCAGTGATGAGTTTTAATTTTAAGAGAGACATTCTTTGATGAGAGAAGATATCAAATAGTGTTTAAAGATTAGAGGATAATACCTGGGGAGATGGCCTAGATATCGCTGAATCAGAGTTCAGAGAATGGAAAGTTTGAAAGCTTTGTTCGTAATTCTTTGTTGGTCACTGATTAATAAGTTATTCAGCGTTCAACATACCAAGTTCGCTGATCTCTTGCTTAATCTCCCTGAGCTTTGCAGCCGAGGGATGGCTCTTAGGAGATTTTCCCTTCTCCTTGCTGATGGGAAGAGCGCTGGTGGTGGTTGTTGTTGTCGCTGAAGAAGGAATGGAAGCGACACCTGATGATGACATAGATAAAAATCACAAAAAGGAGTCTGGATTAGAAGAAGGATGAAAATTTTTATTTGACTCCCTGAGAGTATCTTGAGGATTACTCTTAGGGACGACTTTTGCAAAGGTAGTGTCTAGAGGATCACTGACCAGTGTCTTAGAGTATCTTAGAGAGATACTCTGAGGTCCTTTAAATTTGGCCTTCCAAAAATCAGATTGTCTAAACAATAATGAGGTTTAGACTGCGTGCATTTCAGCATTATCAGAGATAGGGACGACTATCGCGGAATCATTTGCTGAGGTGAGGACCAAAGAAGAAGAGATAGAAGTAGAATAGAAGGTTGTGGAAGTAGTACCTGATCCAGCTTCAGCAGAGCTGGCTATTGCACCCTCAGTGACCGGAGTCCCTGAAGATGGAGGTAGTGCTGATGAAGCGACAACGGATGTAAAGACCGTTGAAGTGGTTGTGGCTGCAGTTGGTGTTGGTAGAACACCGAAATCAGAGAGCGTGGTCTTTTGAGAGACCAGCTTCTTTGGTTTCTTTGGTTTGGTTGCGATGGTATTTTTATGACCATCGGTTGGTTGCTTCCTCTTAACAGCAGCAGTAGTGTCTGGGTTGCTCGCTGTTGGGTTGGACAGCAAGGTGGACACTGGAAGAGGAGCTCCGATCACTTGCAGCATGTAAGGAGTGAAAGGAGCATCACCTGGACGTTCCTCAATGTCCTGGGATTTCTTCCCTACGACAGAGAAGGAGTGATCGCCTTCCTTTGGGTATTCTTCCCCAAAGGCAACTTCCATTATTGTTGCAAAGAAGCGAGGGTAGGGGATGACGGGATGTCTGGTGGCGGCGTTGATACGACTGACCATGTCGCTAAAGATGTAGTCAGCGTAGTTGAGGTTGTGGCCTGTGTAGAGAGTTTATGCCAAGTCTTGAAAGTATTTGCTCGCTTGATTATGCGAGCCTATCTTCGACCCAAGGCATTGAATCACCTGGGTGAGATATACTGCAGCCGAGCAGGCAGTCTTTTCTTCTCGAGCTTTGAACCCACTGTCTTTAGAGAGGGGTTCTCCCAAGCGTAGCCGATTGTATCCAAAAATTCATCAATTTGCATTTTGGTAGGTTCAGCGCCCCATTGGATCGCTTCCTGATGAATCCAGCGGTGAAAGAGAAAAATCCAAGATTTGGAATCTTGAACACAATGGCAGAGAGCACAGTGCCCTATTCAGTCGTCAGCGTGGTACAGTGTGCTGCTGTGTACCAGAGAGCTTGGAGATCAGAGGAGACACCCACGGGGTTGTGGACGAATGCATACATCAGAGGGCATGCCTTGATGAAGGTAGCACCTTCAGAGAATTGAGGGCAGTCTGCAGGGATCTCTACCACGGCGATGTAGTTGCAGGACTTGAAGACGGCTCTTTCCAAAGGGAAATGACATGTTGGTGCGGCGACCAAAGTAGTGTCTTCAGCAGCAGAGGAGGTTGCAGCTGTCTTACTTGCAGATGCCATTGCTGTGGGAAAGATAGGAACACCAAAGAGGTAAATCATGGTTTTATACATAAATGTATAAACCAGAGTCTAGTATAAAGATTACCAAATTTAAGATCAAAGAAAACAAATATTTTGATGAACAATATCAAAATGTTTGTTATAAACAATAATAAAAAAGTTAAGGTAAATGGATTAAAGTTAAAAAAATCTTCTGTTCTAAGGAAAGAACTTAGCACAGGGTTTTTATAGAGGAAAAACTTTCTAATTTTGATCCAGATTATCTTTATTTTTATTTTTAGAGTGTTAAGGAGAAGAAAAGGTGAAACAAGATGTTTCCAGTCATAATATAAGGTTTAGATCAAACCTTAGTTGAGTTCTTAGGAGAAAAACACACACAAGAGTGTTCTTGGTGTTCTTGAGAAGCTTTGAAGATTCGAAGGATTTCTTTTGCCTTGTGAATAGTTATGAACGCGGAAGGAGCAAAGTAAGGCAAATAGTATGCTTAAATAGCAAGAGGAGAGAGAAAGAAAGGAGTGCTAAACGACGGTTTTAGCTTTTTGAAAAAGAAAATGATGACTTGGCGCACGTTCCAAGAAAGGAGTTGGAATGGAAACGTCGCGGTCCGTCGTGTGTCAGAAACAGGTCTGACGTGTCTTTTTCTTTATTTTTAAAAGATTATAATGATAAATATCCGTAAGGAAAGTTTATCATTTATTATTTTAGAAAGATCTTCATCACTAATAATAAAGGATTTTCAGTGATGAATTTTAATTTTAAGAGAGACATTATTTGATGAGAGAAGATATCAAAGAGTGTTTAAAGATTAGAGGATAATACCTGAGGAGATGGCCTAGATATCGCTGAATCAGAGTTCAGAGAATGGAATGTTTGAAAGCTTTATTTGTAATCCTTTGTTGGTCACTGATTGATAAATTATTCAGCGTTCAACATACCAAGTTCGCTGATGAGTAGATTGAATCTAGTTTCATCAAGAGGTTTGGTGAAAAGATCAGCGAGTTGATATTCAGCAGGACCAAAATGGAGCTCAACTTCACCATTCATCACATGATCTCTGATAAAGTGATATCGGATCTCAATGTGCTTGGTTTTAGAGTGAAGTACAGGGTTGTTGGTAATTGCAATAGCACTTGTGCTATCAAAATAGATAGGAATCTTAGAGAGCTTGAGATTGTAGTCTCTTAGTTGATTTCTCATCGAAAGGATTTGAGCACAACAACTACCAGCGGCTACATACTCAGCTTCAGCGGTGGAAGTGGACACTAAGTTTTGCTTTTTACTTGTCCAACTTATTAACTTTCCACCTAGTAGCTGACACCCACCAGTGGTGCTCTTTCTGTCTATCTTACAACCTGCAAAATCACTGTCAGAGTAACCAATAAGATCAAATCCTGAGCCTTTGGGATACCAAAGACCAAGATTTGGAGTTCCTTTCAGATATCTGAAGATTCGCTTTACAGCGATTAAATGGGATTCCTTCGGTTCAGCTTGATACCGAGCACAGAGACATATAGCATACATAATGTCTGATCTACTCGCTGTAAGATACAGCAGGGACCCAATCATTCCTCGATAGGCAGTGACATTTACTGGTTTTCCATTGGGATCATTGTTTAATGTCAGAGGAGGCGCCATAGGAGTCTTAATTGCTGAGCATTGATTCATATTGAATTTATTCAGCATGTCTTTAACATATTTGCTTTGACAGATAAAAATTCCTTTGTCAGATTGCTTAATATGCAAGCCTAGAAAATATGTTAGTTCACCCATCATACTCATTCCTTTGGGTCTTGTGAAACCAAAGATAATGTCATCAACATATATCTGAGCGAGAATAGTATGACCTTTGTATTTTCTTAAAAACAGAGTTTGGTCAATTTTTCCACGAACAAATTTTTCTTTAAGAAGA
Organism: Silybum marianum; assembly: GCA_036898165.1. Taxonomy (NCBI): domain Eukaryota; kingdom Viridiplantae; phylum Streptophyta; class Magnoliopsida; order Asterales; family Asteraceae; genus Silybum; species Silybum marianum. The sequence continues at coordinate 23,937,490 of CM072533.1, read as the reverse complement.
AATTTAGAAAGGGTATCATACCAAGCTCTAGGAGCTTGTTTTAACCCGTAAAGAGCTTTTTCAAGTTTAAAAACATAACCAGGATGGTTAGGGTCTGAGAAACCAGGGGGTTGTTCAACATAAACTTCCTCGCTGAGTTTTCCATTTAGAAAAGCACTTTTAACATCCATTTGAAAAACTTTGAAGTCTTTATGGGCAGCATAAGCTAAAAAGAGTCTTATGGCTTCTAAACGAGCAAGAGGTGCAAAGGTTTCATCATAGTCAATTCCTTCTTCCTGTCTATAACCTTGAGCAACAAGCCTAGCCTTATTGCGAATTATAGTACCGTTTTCATCTAGCTTATTTCTGAAAACCCATTTGGTTCCTATGACAGTTTTACCTGAGGGTCTAGGAACAAGATTCCAAACTTTATTTCTACGAAATTCAGTAAGTTCTTCTTGCATAGCTGAAACCCAGCTAGGATCAGAGATAGCTTGATCTATCTTCTTAGGTTCAGAGAGAGAGAGATGAAGTTAACATAAAGACAGATATTACATGTACCTCTACGTGTTTTGATACCTGCAGTGGGATCACCAATAATCTGATTTATTGGATGATTTGTAGTCCATCGCTGAGCTGGAGGTTGAGGAGAGAGATCAACAATAGATTCAGCGACCTGTTCTTCAGATTCTGGATTAGTACTTGTTTCAGCAACAGGTACTTCATTTAGACTCAATTCAGGAGACTGATTTTCAGAAGTGGTTTGGTTGTTCACAAAGGAGTTTCCAAGAGAGGAATCAGAAACAGGTATTTGATTTAGAGGAGTAACATTCATCCCTGAAGATGGATGATTATTACTTGTTGAGTTACAGGGATTTCATTATCACCTGCTTCAGCTTGAGTCTGATTGCTGAAGTATGTTTCAGGTTCCCCATAATGAGATCTCATCCAGGCATTCAACTCTTCATCATCATCATGAGAGTGAGAAGTATGAATGGAACGAGATTCATCAAAGTTAACGTGCATAGATTCTTCAACATGTTGTCTTCTTTTGTTGAAGACTCTGAAGGATTTAGATACAGGGGAGTATCCAAGAAACATACCATCGTCAGCTTTTGGATCAAATTTTCCTAAATGATCTCTGTCATTCAGAATGTAACATCTACATCCAAAAATGTGGAAATATTTCAGAGTAGGTCTTCTTCCATGAAATAATTCATAGGAGGTCTTCTTAAATCGTTTAATTATCAGGGATCGATTTTGAGTGAAGCATGCTGTATTAACTGCTTCAGCCCAGAACTGAGTTGGAAGATGCGATTCACTGAGCATTGAGCGAGCCGCTTCAATGATAGTACGATTTCTTCTTTCAGCAACACCATTTTGCTGAGGAGTTCTTACTGAGGAGAAGTTGTGGGAGATGCCTCTTTCTTCAAGGAAGTTATCCAGAGTACTGTTTTTGAATTCAGTGCCATGATCACTTCTAATGGAACGAACAATTAGATTGTTCAAAACTTCCATCTTTTTGATAAAGGAGATTATCATTTCAGGGGTATCTCTTTTGGATCGAAGGAAGAACACCCATGTGTATCTGGAGTATTCATCAACAATCACTAAAGTGTATTTCTTCCCAGAGATAGATTGGACATGACAGGTCCAAATAGATCCATGTGAAGTAGTTGAAGAGGAGTGGTCACTGAAGAAACTTGCTTTGACCTGAAAGAGGCTTTTGTCAGCTTTCCCTTCTCACACGCTGAACAAAGAGATTCCTTTGTAAAGGTATGATTTGGGAGGTCTCTGACTAAGTCCTTTTGAGACAATTCATTTATTGTCTTAAAGTTGAGATGAGAGAGTCTTTTATGCCATAACCAGTTTATGTCACTGGATGCTTTAGAGATAAAGCACATGTTCTCAGAGTGAGAACTATTCATATTTATGACATATACATTTTCCACTCTTTTGCCTGTAAGGGCAAGCTTATCATTTCCATCAGTGACAGCACATCTATTCTTCAAGAATAGAACTTTAAAGTCTTTGTCACATAACTGAGTAACGCTTAAGAGATTGTGCTTTAGTCCCTCAACGTAAGCGGCACGAGAAAATGATGTGGCTCCGTTGGACAGAATTCCATAATCTTTAGTGTATCATTTGCCATTTCCACCAAAGGTCACTGATGGACCAGCTTTTTCTTTGTAATCAGAGAGTAGAGATTTTCTGCCTGTCATATGCCTTGAGCATCCGCTATCAAGATACCAGATACCTTTGGCACTCTGCATACAACAAAAGATTAATTGTTTAAAGGTACCCATACTACTAAGGTCCTGCTTGGTTAGATAGAGGATTGGCGGAGGAGCTACTAGCTGAAGAACTCTCTTCAGTGGATATCTTCACCTTTGATGGTTTTGCAACCTTGGTGGATTTCACTCTCGCTGATTTATCAGCTTGAGCTACTTTCTTTCCATGAGCTAGTTTATCAGCTTTAGTAGCATTAGGACATTTGCTTGCAATGTGGGTAGTTTCACCACAGTGATAGCATTTCCTATATTTAAAGGGTTTGGAAATCAGAGAGGGAGCAGGAAATTTCTCAGGGATAGGTCCAAGAATTCCTTTATCCATGGTCCTTGGAGGTATTACAACCTTTTCAGGAGTAGGAGTGAGATCGATTTTAATTCTGGGGGTTGGTCTCTGAGAAAAGTCGGGGACCTTCTTCCCAGTTTTAAAAACTTTCTCTGAGGATTTCTTGTTCCTATCTTGAGTTTTCTTATTCTTTAGAACTTGATTAAGAAACTCGTTCTTGATCACTTTCTTAGAATTAAGAATAGAACGCTTCTCTTTTGAAGAGGAGGAAGAAGAGTTTGAAGAAGAAGGATCAGGGATAGAAGAGACAAACATTCCGAATTTCAGCATGGAACGATCATTCTCTGATTCTTCCTTTTCAAGGTTATAGCCTAACCCACTTCTTACTTTCATAGGTATTTGAGCATTGATGATCTCATTGACTTTATCAGAAGCCTTACACCATCCTTCGATGGTTGCCTTTTCAGACTTGAGATCAGCGATAGCCTTTTCCCTATCAGCGATAGCTTGTTGTTTCTCGATGCTTATTGTTTGATTTGCAAAAACTTGGTCTTTGAGAGATTCCTCAATTTTGGAAAGTTCTTTGATTTTTATATGGCAATATTTTAATTGTTCAGATAAGTCAGTGTTAATTCTTTCGGCCTTAATTTTTCCATTTAAAGCATCATAGAAATCAACAGTCATAGCATCTAGAGCTGACAAGTTATCACTTTCAGAAGGTGAAGGGACAAAGGGAATAGTTACCTGAGTAGAAGGAGACCCAGAGGAAGAAGTCTCAGTGACTTCTTCAGCGTCTTCAATTCTTGCCATTAGACAGAGGAAGGCAAGATCTTCTTCATCTGAACCAGACTCTTCAGAGGGCTTGGCCTAGTCATCTTCAGCATCCCAGTCAACTTCTTCAGCTACAAGGCCTTTGCCTTTTTGTTGGTTTTTCTTCATATCTTTGTATTTGTTTTTCAGTTTCAAATACTTCTCCTTTTTATCGGAGGTATGGGAGGTAGTGGGAGCAGCAACATTCTTTGACCTGCATTCACTTGCGAAATGATCCTTTCGCTGACAGTTGAAACAAATCGCTGAGGCTTTCTCAGCAGGCAATGATTTATGCTTTTCAGAGTCAGAGAGGTTGGAAGGTTTTCGAAAATTGCTCTTTCTAGCAAATCTTTTAAAGTTATTAGTTAAAAGGGCTAGAGAGTTATCAAACTCAGAGATGTCTGCATCATTGAGTTGATCTTCTGAATCAGTTTGACCTAATTCAGTAATGGAGGTGATAGTAGAAGAAGGAGCATTTTTGGATGAAGTTCCCTCAGAAGTCACAAGTGGTAAAGAAGTACTTTTAGCACCTTTGAGTTCATTAATTAGGTTCTTCCTTAGAAGTTGGGATTGTTCCTCATTTAAGAGCATACCATATAATGCACTTAAGGACAAGGTTTCAAGATTCTTTGACAGTTTTATACATGTAGTGTACACTGCCCATTGATCGGGCAGTGCCTCCATGAAATTTGTCAGAATTTCAGCGTTTGAATAAACTCTATCGACTGATTTGAGATCAATCAGCAGACAGTTAAATTGCTGGTGAATTTGAGAAAGAGATTCACCCTTTTGATACATAAAACTCTCATATTTTCTTACGAGGTTTATGCATCTAGTTACTTTAACTTCAGAAGTTCCTTCATATTGGATACATAATGTATCCCTTTTGAAGTCCTCATTTTCATGACAGAATGATAGACCTCATCAGGCAAAGCCATTGCTATTATTGATCTAGCTTTAGAGTCAATAGAAATTTCTTTCTTGTCTTCTTCAGTCCATCTGTTAGGAGTTTTAACAATACTCCTCTCAGGAATGGCTGGAGTAGTAGTGGTGGCAGGAACACTAGCTACTATAGTTGTAGGAACAAATGGTCCATTTTCCAGATAGTAGGGAATCTTGGGGTCAGATCCCTCCAGAAATAGAGACCTTCTTTTCTTCCATAATGGAAAGTTATCATGGCTAAATCTAGGTGGTTTGGCTAAAGATCCATTATCGTTATAGTTTGTATTAGGGTTAGACATTTTAAAATAATTTTTAAGAGAAAATATTTTAAAGAGATAAGAAGCAAACACTGCTCTGATACCACTTGTTGGTCCCAACAAGGGTCTACAAGAGTTCAATCAAGAGAGAACAGTTTGTAGAAGGGGGGATTGAATACAAACACACAGATTTTTAGTTTTTAAATGAGTTTATTAAGATAAACAAATTTACAGTTACAAGCGGAATTAGAACAAGTTAAAAACCTATTCTATTGTAAATAAGAAACACGAAGTATGATGCACAAGAAGATGAAAGAAAGAATTAAGAGGGTATAAGTTAGACAGAAGCATGCATTAAGATGAAGAAGATATCTTCAACTTATTTATACCCGTTTGTCTTTGAGACAAGACAAAAGATATATGCCACGTGTCAAGCTTGGATAGGAAGCTTGTCCTTGTTAATAAGACAACCATGCTTTTGGCCGAATATGAACAGTACCATATCAGATATGATGGGGACATAAGAGACAAGTCGTACGTCCTTTTCTGACATGGTTCTAGGTTTGACTTTTGTGCATCGAGGATAAGATAAATCTTTATTCTTGCAAAGGAAGCTTCATTTGATCACTGATACTGAATCTTCAAGGATGAATCTTCAGTGTCGCTGAGGCTTCATAAGACTTCACACTTTGAGTAGACAATCGCTGCTATTGCTGAACCGCTTCAGTTCACTTAGCTGATTATCTCTTTCTTCAGCTAGAGTCTTCGACTGTCGCTGAATGGTCTTCTGATGTGATAACTGATCTTCAGGTCTTCAGTGATAAGCTCGTAGTTCCTTGATCTTCAGCGATCGCTGATAGCAATCAGCGTGTGCTATCGATGAATTTGAACAGAAGCTTAACTATGGAATTTCACTAAGTGTAGTAAAGGAATCATATTCAAATCACTGAGAGGAGTTATGCTCAACAAGGGTTTTCTTTGTTTAATAATTTCATAAGGAGTTTTAAGTAGTTTTCTATTTAGAATTGTCCTATTCTGAGTAAAACATATAGTTGCAATTGCTTCTGCCCACAGAGATAAAGGAAGTTCAGAATATGTCAGCATGGTCTTTGCAGCTTCTACCAAAGTTCTGTTTTCCCTTTCAACAACACCATTCTGTTGGGGAGTTCTGGCAGCATAAAAACTATGTGATATACCAACAGATTCCAAAATATTCTGAAGTGTAGAATTTGTAAATTCTGTGCCATTATCACTTCTGATCTTTTGAATTGGTAGTTGAAGAAGAACTTGTATTTTCTTCAGAAAAGGAATGAGTCTTTCAGAAGTATCAGATTTGAGTCTTAAGAATTCAACCCAAGTATATCTTGAATATTCATCTACAATCACAAGAATATACTTCTTTCTACCCATGCTTTGAGTCTTAATTGGTCCACACAAATGCATATGCAGCATTTCAAGTGGAGCTTTACATGAAGATAGCATTTTCAGAGGATGGGAGCTTATTTTGATCTTCCCTAGTTCACATGCAGAGCATAAAGAATTATTTTCAAATCTGATCTTTGGTAGTCCTCTTACAGAGTTGTGTCTTTCCAGTTCAGAAATGGCTTTGAAGTTCAGATGTGACATTCTTCTATGCCAAAGCCAACTATCATTTCTCATAGTTGTGGAAATATAACAAACTCCTTGTAATTGACCATTTGTAGTGAAAGTTGCAGTGTAGATATCTCTATCTCTATAAGCAGTTAACTCATATTTGTTTGCTGAACTCAAAACATGGCAGTAGTCTATATCAAAATTTACCTTCCAATCCATCTCTATAACAAACTCCTTGTAATTTATTGTTTATCTCCATCTTCATTGGTACATCAATTTTCTTCGAATTTGAAAAACTATCTAATTTGTCAGTCTTTGATTGTCTTTCACCTTTCTTTCTCCAAACTAAAGTGGATAGCTCTGTAAAATATAAGAAATGAGGATTAGTATAAGAAATTGTTTTACTTACTTTAGTTTTAACTTCAGATTTAGGGTTGGAATTATGAACTTTAGAAGTTGAATTTGAAGATTGTCCTTTTTCAAAGTTTTTAACTCTGGTTACAAAATCAGATGATATTGAAGATAAAGATGTTTTGTAGATATAGGAGTACCATTTGATGAAGTAGAAGAAATTTCAGTTTTCAGAAATTCTGGTTTCAGAAAAACAGTATTAAACTTGTCAGAAGGTAATTTTGGTGCTTCAGATTTTAAAATTTCTCCTTCAGTAATATATGATTGTAATTTATATACCAAATATCCATCTTTATCAATGACTTGAACCATAGGATCATCATCATCTTCTGAATCTGAAGCATTCATTAAATCTGAGAACTTATCCTGAGTCATGCTAGATGCAAAAGATTTTTGATTTAAAATATTTTCAGACTCATCATCAGAATTATCAAAAATAATTTCTGAATTCTCATTATTATCTTGTAAAGATTCAACATCTGAGAATTCATCATATTTTTTCTTCATGTTGAGATAAAATTTCAGAAGTGATTTCAGAAGATGATTCAAAAAATTTCTCAGTTTTAATAGATGGTTCAGATTTTTCAGAAGTGAGTTCAGAAGATAATACTTTATCAATGATTCAGAAATAGTTTTTGATTCAGAAGTAAGTTCCGAAATGTTTGTAACGTTTTTATGTATTACTTCTGTTTCAGAAACTATCACTGTTTTGCCAGAATTAAGACATTTTTCATCAGAAAATAGAGTCCTTGATTTTACAAAAGGAATTCTTTCAGGCAAAGAGAGATTAACAGGTTTGGATATGACACCTGTGTTAGTTTCATTAAAAAATTTCATTTTTGAATAATCATAAAGATTTACAGGTGCCTTTTTTAGAATTTGACTTTCATTATATCCCAATCCTACCTTTATATTGTAAAATTTTGAGTTCTGAGCCTGGTTTGTCAAAATATTCAGAGTCTATTCAGTTTGTCCTCTTTTAAAGTTCAAATTTTCCAATTCCTTAATCTTTTTGTAAAGATCAAGTCTTTCTTGATTTAGAAAGTTTATTTTAACATTCAGAACTTCTTTTTCAGATTTTTCATTTATGATATCTTTTTGTAAATTATCCATCTTTTCTTTTAATAATAATTTTTCTTTAGAAATTTTTTCAAAAATTTGTTCAGCTTCTTGGCAATTTTGTTTATAGATTTGACTTTCAGCTCTGAATTGATTTACCAACATTCTTTCACCTTTAATTCTGTTTCTGAGATTTTCAATTTCATAAAACATATTCTGAACTTGATTTTGCATTTCAGAATCTCCAGAAAGTTGTTCAGAATTTAGTTCAGAATTTGGTTCAGAATTTGGTTCAGAAAAGTAATCTATTTCAGAATTTATTTCAGAAGATGAAGAAATTACCTCAGAATCATGTGCATGTTTATCTTCTGGATCCATTTGGCACATATAGCAATTTGAGGCATAGTGGGCTACTTCTTCATCATATTCACCTTTACTCAAGTTTAACCAATCCTTTTGATACTAGGTCACCAAACCTGGATTAAGCTTCTTCTTCTTAGCAAGAAGATGTTTTTTCTCATAGTAGCCTAAGTTTTTTACTTTGGGCATTTTGAACTGTCTTGCATAATGACTAGGCTTACCACAATTAAAGCATCTTGTTGGTTCAGATGTCTCAGTTTGACTAGCATCTTGAATTTTCTTGAGACGCACTTCAGATTTTGGTTTATTATGATATTTTTACTTATATCTTTGAATGAATTGCCTTGTCATAAAAGCAATATTATCATAAATTCTCTTAAGCTCTTCATCTGATTTTGCTCTTAGCAGAAATGGTCATAGAATTATTATACTTCTTGCTCAACAAGGCTACTGTTTTATTTTCCTTCTTTTGTTCATTCTGTCTAGTCTTGATTTTGTCTTCTTGTTGGAACAGAATGCCATATACATCATGAATAGATTTTCTAGATAAATTTCTAGAAACCATGTTATCAGAGAAGCTTGACCATTCATTACCCAAGTTGTTCAGAAATTTATTGTTTATCTCAGAGTTTGATTTCTGAACACCATTCCTTCTCAGATCATTCAGGATATTGTTGAATCTGTGATAAGTCTCTGTAATAGATTCATTTTCTTTATACCTGAAGTTTTCATAAGTACCCACACAGATATTCAATCTTTGTGCTTGGGCCTTTGTGCTACCCTGCATTTGAGCTTCAACCTCATCCCACATAGCTTTGGCAGATGTTAAGCTATCTACCCTATTGAGTATCTCATTAGGAATGGCCATTGTGAGAAGAGTTAATGCCCTTTTGTCAACTTTAGCTTGAGCTTTCTCAGCAGTACTGCACATACCTGGGCTTTTCTTGATTCTCGATGCAGGTATCTCAGGAGTCGACTCAGTTCTTGGTACTTATGGAAATTCCACATAGACCTCCAGAGGGCCATTTACAATCGATTGAATTATAGATTCATCAATATTATCTAAGAATTGAATCATCCTGATTCGCCACTGATGATATTCACCCAAAAACAGTGTTGGTGGTTTTGTTTCTGATCCGATGGAGACGATTTCATTCGACATCTTTGATTTGAAATAGATCGAGAATTCACCTGAAATTGAATCTTGAATTTATCAATCAAGAATACCAAGAACTGTCAGATCTGACAAGTTCTTCTCTGAATGTCAAGAACAGATGAATTGGCTCTGATACCAATTGTTAGATCCCAAACAATCAAGAATGTTGAAAGATTAAAGAACAAGAACAAGAATTGGATCAACGAAGTTGTATGTTGTATTGGTTATTGAACTGTATTAGAATATGTATACCTTTACAAGCTCTATCTATCAACGTTAGTTCTAACAATCTTAACAAACTATCTATTTATATACAAAAGGAAATGCTAAAGATACAGTACAAAAATAACAGACATGTTCAGAACTACTTCTGAACTTCTTCAGAACTTCTTCAGAAGTGTCTTCAGAATCATCTTCAGAACTTCTTCAGAACTTCTTCAGAATCTTCAAAACTTCTGAAGTAGCCACTTCAGAAGTTATGCCTTAGGCTTTACTTCATTTAACTTCAGACTTCTGAATCTTTCTCTTCAGAACCCAGTCTTCTTTTGAAGCTACTTCTGATATCTATCAATAGCCATCAAACTGAAGTGTGCTTGTACCTCGTTTTCCATATCATCATTACCATGATTCAGCCAATGTTCATCTTCCGCCATGAGTACTTTTCCGACCTCCTTTTGTTTGGCCAACATCAATTTATAAGTGAAGTAGTTTGAGTCTTTGACTATTGGCTTTTTGCATTCACGGGCATAGTGGCCGGATTTTCCGCAGTTGTAGCACAGGCTCATTTCACCCTTGAATTTGTCTTCCGGTTTAGGTGGTGGACGAGATTCTTCTCTCCTTGGTTTAGGCTCAAACATAGCTTTCTGCTCATGATTCTTTGGTCCCGAAGCATATCGTTGTTGATTGGGATTTGAGCGACGAGGGAACTTTTGTTAGGACGATTTTGTAAGCAAAACCAATTGCTGTTGGAATTTGGCAATTTCCGGATCATAGTCGAACTCTTCGTCCTCTAATTCAAGAATGACGTCTTAAGATGAGCTTTGGGATAAAGAAGGGGTTTCTTTTGCGACTAAGGCGATTGGATCGGAATTCTTTTTGATTTTGGTGTTAGCCCCCATGGTTGAGTACCTCCTCTTCGTATTGTTGTAGGGTTTTGTGTAACATCAGGTTACACTAAGTTCGTTTACTATACACCCAAAACACATTTCAAAATATAATCTTCAAAACAGATACGGGATATAAATTCTAGATTTTCACCAAAAAGTTAAGTTCGGTTCAACCGAGTAACAAGAACATGTCAACCTAAAAGTTCAACAAAACTTACGATTAACGATTACAATACTAATAGTCGGGACAAAATATATAACTAACCGACTACAATACTACATAAATACAACCCATGACGAAATATTAACATAACAAGTACCAAAATGTCGTCTGGGATCTTGAAACCTTCTACTGAATCTACACCACTTTATCTTTACCTTTCCCCATTACCATTCTTCCTGAAAAAAAAAATGTATTCTAATGGAATAAGCGAAAATGCTTAGTGAGAATATATCGAAGCGTATAAATATGATGTAAAAATACATATATTAACTAAAACAAAACAAAAGTAGTAGTTTAACTAAAAACCGAACAATCAACATATCATGCCAACATCAATTAAAGCATAACAAACATATCAAAACAGAAATAACCTTATCACGAATAAGGTATACATGTGCACCACACCCTCTCTTCGTCTACAGGGCCCGTGCAAAATACTCATACCCGGCTCCTTACCAATCGGGATACATGAGTACGAAAAAGTCAATATGCCACACCCAACCACCCTCTCCTTGGGATACGTGGTCATACTCTATTCTACAACATATCACCCGAAGTGATACCCGTAGATCATGGTTTACCAAAAGGCCAAAGAAAACGATCTCGGATCCGGACTTAACCGATAACACGAAATGAACAACGAATACCAATACACTGGCTAGAGGACTCAACATACTCAGTAAAATATGAAAATTAAACTAATTTATAGTAAGAAAGCATATACATATATTACACATAAGTGTACGTTCAATATAAACTCACAGTGCTTCAATATAAACAACCGAACGCGGTAATATCCAATTCCAACCAACAATAGGATTAAATCTTCACAAGCTCCAAATATCCTTAATATAACCCCTGGAGTAAACATTTCAAATATCATTATCAAACTATAAACCAATCTCAAGTTATACACTTTTAAACTTTGACTATCCTACTTTCAATTTCTCTTGCACAACTCTCTCGTTCAGCCCCTGTTTTACCTCAATTAAACTCAAAATTAGACATTGACTTCTGAATATGAAATAAAGTATAAAGCATATCTTTCTAATGCAACTGACCTCATATTTTTGTGATTTTTCTGTGATTTATTATGTAATTTACAACACAACAGCTCAAAGCTGTCAAAACTCAGCTTAACAAAGACAAGTACATGTTGCTGTTTTTACCCATCTTAACTTCAAATTCACATTTTCAAGTCTGAAGATGAATTGTAGTTCATTTTGTTATCTTTCCAAGGACAGTGATCTCATAAGCATACGATTTTTCTTCAATTTTCTATGATTTTTCAAAAACAGGGCTGCAACAATACACTTCCATGATCAATTCACCCATATCATCCATTATAGTGACCTATTGTCTTGCATTTCATCTCTTATATGACATACTCATCATAAAATCTCAGAAATTCTATTATTATTAGCATATAAACATGATTTCCCACATTAATCATCACTAACATTACTTAATCTCATGACTTTCTTGCTAATACAAACAATTATTCCAAGTTTCTTCAAAATAACAAGATATTAACCAACATATAGCCTTAATCTTACAAATTTTCCATTAATCTCAAACATGCAACCCTAACATCCTTAATTAACACTAATTATCAAGATTAAACTTGAAATTAGAAGCATACCTTTGATAAATAACACATAATCTTCAAAAATCTAACATTTTTTTCTTCAAAATCATCAAGATTTGGATGATTTGAGCTTAACTATGTGAAAATCGCACCTTCACTGTGTGTAATGGTTCTAGGGCTGATTTGGGGAGAAAATAAGGTAATTTTCGTCAATTTTACCCATTAAACCGAGTTGGGTCGGGTTTGACCCGGTTTTGACCCATTTGACCATTAAACACTAAAAATATCATAACTTTTCGCTCGGACCTCCGTTTTCGATGAGGTTTTCGCCTACGCATTCGTAATAAGATAACCTATAACTTCCAATAAAAATGTTCCAGCAAAGATCTCCCAATAAAAGCAGTTTTACACATTTGTAAGTGTTATGCTTTCCTTTGTAATTTGTCGTTCGTGATTTTGAGCTCGAAATCCTGTAAAAATTTTCCGACACCTATAACAACTCCTAATAGGTTTAAAACTTAGTTCCAAAGCTTAAAATCCCATCATACACCTACCATTTGAGTTTTGCGCGCGTAGATTACCGAAATAGCAACGTATTCTGTTCAGTTTGCATAAAATGCAATCTACACGACTTTTTCGATCTCCGTCAATTCTAACACTTCACATTAACTTATTCAAAGGTGTTCCAACTTTTACATCACCATTTAGATCATCCGTTCAAGTTTTGGGTAGATTTTTCCCATTTAGGCATTCTAGTTACCTACCCAATTTCCATTTAGGCCATGTACTTTGTAATTTGAACCTTTACATCACCTAATCATCTTAATTCTGAGGTGTTGGTAATAGTCACTTGTCACAAGAATCATCCTACCTATAGGCCCTCTTATATACTCTATTACTCACACTTAGCAAAATGTAACATGTCATTTTACTCAAACACTATATTTAAGGAAGTTTAGAAAGTTGGATGTTACAAATACCTCCTCCTTTTGAAGATTTCGTCCCCGAAATCATAGTTGCGAGAATAGAGAAGGGTACTTGGACATAATTTCATCTTTCCGCTCCCACGTCAAATTTGGACCACGATGATGCTTCCATTTAACTAAAACCAAATCAACTTCTTTGTTGCGAAGATTCACCGTACGTTCATTTAAAATTGCTTCAGGCTCCTCGATATAACGCAATTTCTCGTCCACTTTCACTTCAGACAAAGGAACAACTTCTTCGTGTTTACCTAAACATTTCCTAAGATACCCAACATGGAATACATCATGTATACCCGTCAACTCTTCGAGGTAATTCCAATACGTAAGCCTCGTTTTCCAACTCGCTCTAAAATCTTAAAGGGCCCAATGAAACGAGGGCTAAGTTTCCCTTGTTTTCTAAATCGTAGAACACCACGCCAAGGAGAAACTTTTAACATCACAAGATCACCGACCAAGAACTCGATCGGCCTTCTACGACGATCTGCGTAAGACTTTTGTCTATCTTGGGCCGCTTTCATTCTTTCTCTAATCACTTGAATCTTATCATTTGTAATCCGCACAAGTTCGGGCCCCGCCAACACTTTCTCTCCAGTTTCCCTCCAACAGAGAGGCGTACGACACTTACGTCCGTACAAAGCCTCGAAAGGAGCCATGCCTATTGTCGAGTGATAGCTGTTATTATAAGAGAACTCGATTAAGGGCAAATGAGCATCCCAACTACCACTGAATTCCAAAACACACGCTCGTAACATATCCTCAAGTGTTTGAATGGTACGCTCAGATTGACCATCAGTTTGAGGATGATAAGCCGTACTAAACGCATGTCGTGTACCTAGTTCACGCTGAAAACTAGTCCAGAAATTAGAAGTAAATCGAGAGTCACGATCAGAGACAACTTTCATAGGAACTCCATGTCGAGCAACAACTTCATCTATATACAACTGAGCCCACCGATCCATGGAGTACGATTCCCGAACAGGAAGGAATAACGCTGATTTAGTCAACCTATCAACGATAACCCATATACTATCATGTTGTCGAGAAGTCTTTGGCAGTTTGGTGACCAAATCCATAGTTAACTCCTCCCATTTCCACATGGGGACCTCAAGAGGCTGAAGGCTCCCATACGGCTTCTGGTGCTCTGCTTTCACTTTCAAACATGTGATGCATCTTTCAACGTAACTCCCGATATCCGTTTTCATCCCCGGCCACCAATAATCTGTGCGTAAATCATGGTACATCTTAGTACTTCCCGGGTGAATGGATAATCTTGATTTATGCGCCTCTGCTAGAATCACTTCTCGCAAACCACCAAGTCTAGGGACCCATATTCGAGTCTTAAAGACTTTCAGTCCACGACTGTCCTCAGATAAGGAATCAACGTAGCTTACCATTCGTTCTGACTTAATATGCTCAGACTTCAAAGCCTCAAGTTGCCACTTCTGCAGATCATCAAATAAAGTAAACTTTCCCATCATATGAGTGATAACATAGCACAAAGATCCAGCATATGTTTTCCGACTTAACGCATCTGCCACTACATTGGCTTTACCCGGATGATAGAGTATCTCACAATCATAGTCTTTAATGAGCTCCATAGCACGTTGTTGTCGCATATTAAGAGTCTGTTGGTCGAACAAGTACTTCAAACTCTTATGATCAGTGTAAAGTTTGCATTTCGTGCCATAAAGATAATGTCGCCACATCTTTAGAGCGAAGACCACAGCCGCCAACTCAAGATCATGAGTGGGGTAATTCTTTTCGTATTCCTTCAATTGACGCGAGGCATAAGCGATAACATTTCCTTTCTGCATCAATACACAACCGAGTCCTAATCGCGAGGCATCACTATAGACTACAAAATCTTCACTGCCTTCAGGTAAGGCAAGAACTGGTGCGCGTGTCAAACAATCTTTCAAAGTCTGAAAGGCCTTTTCTTGGTCTTCGGTCCACGCAAATTTTGCATCTTTGCGGGTAAGAGAAGTGAGAGGTACGGCAATTTTAGAGAAATCCTGAATGAAACGTCGGTAATAGCCCGCTAGGCCGAGAAAACTCCGAATCTCTGAAGCATTCTTGGGTTGTTCCCATTTATGCACTGCTTCAATCTTAACAGGATCCACGGAGATACCGTCACCAGACACAGTATGTCCCAAGAATTGTACCTATACGATAGCCATTTACATTTAGCCAAGTTCATATATGTATTCGTGTTATGGACGCTAAACATTTAAATGTTTACCTGACGTAGCCAAAATTCACATTTTGAAAATTTAGCATAGAGTCGTTCTTTTCTCAACAACTCCAACATTTGTCGAAGATGTGTTGCGTGGTCGGTCTCAGACTTCGAGTACACAAGAATGTCATCAATGAATACAATGACAGACTTATCAAGCATCGGACGACACACTCGATTCATTAAGTCCATAAACGCAGCTGGGGCGTTTGTGAGACCGAAAGGCATCACCAGAAACTCATAATGCCCATATCTCGTACGGAAGGCTGTCTTAGGTACATCCTCTTCTCTTACCTTTAGCTGGTGATAGCCTGATCTGAGATCAATCTTGGAGAAGAAACTTGCACCTTGAAGCTGATCAAACAAGTCATCAATACGGGGTAACGGATACTTATTTTTAATTGTTACCTTATTCAGCTCTCGATAATCGATGCACATCCGGAAAGATCCGTCTTTCTTCTTGACAAACAGTACCGGAGCACCCCAAGGTGAAGTACTCGGTCGTATGAAGCCTTTATCCAATAGATCTTGTAGTTGATCCATCATTTCTTTCATCTCTGGAGGTGCGAGACGATAAGGAGTCTTCGCTATTGGTGCTGCACCTGGTATCAAATCGATTCTAAACTCCACTTGCCTATCTAGTGGCAATCCAGGCAAGTCTTCAGGAAATACATCTGGGTATTCACGTACTATTGGTACATCGTCCACAGTCTTCATCTTCATCTCTTTTGTCGAATCTAGGACATATGCTAAGAAAGACGAGTATCCTTTAGTTAGATAACGTCGAGCCTTGAGTACAGAGATTACCTTATGGTCGATCACTCGTCGTTCACCGTAGACATATAAGAATTCTTCATTTTTCATGGGGATCTGTATCATTCGCCGCGAGCAAATTATATCCGCTCGGTTCTTTGTCAACCAATCCATACCAATTACCACGTCAAAGTTATGAATATCCATTGGAATCAAATCGACTGTGAACTCATGGTCATATAAGTCTAATTTACAGTCTTTGTAAATTTTATCAGCTACAAGTGTTACTCCGTTCGCAGTGTCGACAGAGAAAGGTTTTTCAAGCATAATTGGCATAGAATCGAGGTACCGAGTGTAAATAAGTGACACAAAAGAATTCGTGGCTCCAGAGTCAAATAATATACGTGCAGGTCTATCATTGAGAAGAAAAATACCAGTTACGACATCCGGTTCCTTCAATGCCTCCTCCGCTGTGATTTGGAAAGCTCTGGCTCGTGCCTTGGGAACCTCCTCCTTTTGGGCTGAAGTACCCACTCTCGTTGGTTGATGTACCGATGCTTTGCTTTCATCCCTTTTTATACGAGGACAATCTTTGAGACGATGTCCTAACACTCCGCAAGAAAAACACGCATGATCTCTCTGGGGGCAATTCATCCTAACATGACCCGCTTCACCGCAACAAAAGCATTTAATGGCAGATCGGTCTGTATCACACCGACCTTGGTGTGTCTTTCCGCACCTCCGACAATCTCTTGGTGTGCTCGACTATAGGCTAAATGCCTGTGATGATGCGCGTGGGATATTCTGAGATTGAATTCTCCGTTGGTTGGAGAATCGAGAGAACCGCTGTGTTGGGGTAGACATCATCCTTTCACTTCGCAAACGTTTTGAAACCGGTTCATTATCATCGGGAATGGACAATTCATGCTCACAACGCCGAGCATATTCAACAACCTTGCTATAACTGGAAACATCACGGCTTACTATAAAACTTCGGATCTCCTTCCGTAGTCCTCCAATGAAGTGTTCAATCTTATCCTGTTCGGTAGTCAGAAATCGTTGTGCGAATCGTGCCTTCTTGTTGAATTCAGTTTCATAGTCAAGTATAGTCATCTTACCTTGCTTCAGATCCAAGAACTCCTTTTCAAGTCGCCTTTGTAAGTCGACAGGACAATATTGTTCAAAAAATTTCCCCCGAAAGTCATCCCACGTCAAGCGTTACGTGTCGTCGCAGCCTAAGGTTTCATACATGGCATCCCACCATATAAGGGCTCTTTCCACGAGCATCCGGAGGCATATTTTACTTTATCCTTATCTAGTACCTCGGTAATTCGGAACACCTTTTCGGTGTTCTGGATCCATTGCATCGCCAATACGAGGATTTGATTGCCACCGCATACTGTTGCACCACTGCTTCTGAAAGTTTTAAATGAAACCCGGTCGGTCTTAGGTTTCGGTGCATCTTTGTCTTGGTTCAGATTCTTACTATGATTGTTGGATTCCGGGGGATTGTTTTGATTACGTTCTTCCTCAAAGCGTCGCTCCATTTCTTGACGTTGTCGTTCTAGAGCTGTAGTCAATCGATCATCCAAAAGTTTCAATAGTCGTTCTGTACGAGGGGACAAAGCAGGATTTTCATTGTTCCCAGCACCTCCTGTAGCATTTATATTCACTGTGGGGTTACTTTCCCCAACATGTTGCGTTTGACTTTGCTCATCATGCTCCGACATTTTTCTGAAAGTTACAACACAAATATATTAAATACAATCCTACCCTTCATCCCAACCCAACTTAGGTCTCTCCTATTGGTCCATATCCCGTATAAATCATCACCTAGTTACTATACGATCTCAATGCCTAGGTTTAGGTCTAGATACCATTTCTGATATCTAGATCGCTTAAACCGCTGCTCTGATACCATAATTGTAACATCAGGTTACACTAAGTTCGTTTACTATACACCCAAAACACATTTCAAAATATAATCTTCAAAACAGATACGGGATATAAATTCTAGATTTTCACCAAAAAGTTAAGTTCGGTTCAACCGAGTAACAAGAACATGTCAACCTAAAAGTTCAACAAAACTTACGATTAACGATTACAATACTAATAGTCGGGACAAAATATATAACTAACCGACTACAATACTACATAAATACAACCCATGACGAAATATTAACATAACAAGTACCAAAATGTCGTACGGGATCTTGAAACCTTCTACTGAATCTACACCACTTTATCTTTACCTTTCCCCATTACCATTCTTCCTGAAAAAAAAATGTATTCTAATGGAATAAGCGAAAATGCTTAGTGAGAATATATCGAAGCGTATAAATATGATGTAAAAATACATATATTAACTAAAACAAAACAAAAGTAGTAGTTTAACTAAAAACCGAACAATCAACATATCATGCCAACATCAATTAAAGCATAACAAACATATCAAAACAGAAATAACCTTATCACGAATAAGGTATACATGTGCACCACACCCTCTCTTCGTCTACAGGGCCCGTGCAAAATACTCATACCCGGCTCCTTACCAATCGGGATACATGAGTACGAAAAAGTCAATATGCCACACCCAACCACCCTCTCCTTGGGATACGTGGTCATACTCTATTCTACAACATATCACCCGAAGTGATACCCGTAGATCATGGTTTACCAAAAGGCCAAAGAAAACAGTCTCGGATCCGGACTTAACTGATAACACGAAATGAACAACGAATACCAATACCTGGCTAGAGGACTCAACATACTCAGTAAAATATGAAAATTAAACTAATTTATAGTAAGAAAGCATATACATATATTACACATAAGTGTACGTTCAATATAAACTCACAGTGCTTCAATATAAACAACCGAACGCGGTAATATCCAATTCCAACCAACAATAGGATTAAATCTTCACAAGCTCCAAATATCCTTAATATAACCCCTGGAGTAAACATTTCAAATATCATTATCAAACTATAAACCAATCTCAAGTTATACACTTTTAAACTTTGACTATCCTACTTTCAATTTCTCTTGCACAACTCTCTGTTCAGCCCCTGTTTTACCTCAATTAAACTCAAAATTAGACATTGACTTCTGAATATGAAATAAAGTATAAAGCATATCTTTCTAATGCAACTGACCTCATATTTTTGTGATTTTTCTGTGATTTATTATGTAATTTACAACACAACAGCTCAAAGCTGTCAAAACTCAGCTTAACAGCACAGTACATGTTGCTGTTTTTACCCATCTTAACTTCAAATTCACATTTTCAAGTCTGAAGATGAATTGTAGTTCATTTTGTTATCTTTCCAAGGACAGTGATCTCATAAGCATACGATTTTTCTTCAATTTTCTATGATTTTTCAAAAACAGGGCTGCAACAATACACTTCCATGATCAATTCACCCATATCATCCATTATAGTGACCTATTGTCTTGCATTTCATCTCTTATATGACATACTCATCATAAAATCTCAGAAATTCTATTATTATTAGCATATAAACATGATTTCCCACATTAATCATCACTAACATTACTTAATCTCATGACTTTCTTGCTAATACAAACAATTATTCCAAGTTTCTTCAAAATAACAAGATATTAACCAACATATAGCCTTAATCTTACAAATTTTCCATTAATCTCAAACATGCAACCCTAACATCCTTAATTAACACTAATTATCAAGATTAAACTTGAAATTAGAAGCATACCTTTGATAAATAACACATAATCTTCAAAAATCTAACATTTTTTTCTTCAAAATCATCAAGATTTGGATGATTTGAGCTTAACTATGTGAAAATCGCACCTTCACTGTGTGTAATGGTTCTAGGGCTGATTTGGGGAGAAAATAAGGTAATTTTCGTCAATTTTACCCATTAAACCGAGTTGGGTCGGGTTTGACCCGGTTTTGACCCATTTGACCATTAAACACTAAAAATATCATAACTTTTCGCTCGGACCTCCGTTTTCGATGAGGTTTTCGCCTACGCATTCGTAATAAGATAACCTATAACTTCCAATAAAAATGTTCCAGCAAAGATCTCCCAATAAAAGCAGTTTTACACATTTGTAAGTGTTATGCTTTCCTTTGTAATTTGTCGTTCGTGATTTTGAGCTCGAAATCCTGTAAAAATTTTCCGACACCTATAACAACTCCTAATAGGTTTAAAACTTAGTTCCAAAGCTTAAAATCCCATCATACACCTACCATTTGAGTTTTGCGCGCGTAGATTACCGAAATAGCAACGTATTCTGTTTAGTTTGCATAAAATGCAATCTACACGACTTTTTCGATCTCCGTCAATTCTAACACTTCACATTAACTTATTCAAAGGTGTTCCAACTTTTACATCACCATTTAGATCATCCGTTCAAGTTTTGGGTAGATTTTTCCCATTTAGGCATTCTAGTTACCTACCCAATTTCCATTTAGGCCATGTACTTTGTAATTTGAACCTTTACATCACCTAATCATCTTAATTCTGAGGTGTTGGTAATAGTCACTTGTCACAAGAATCATCCTACCTATAGGCCCTCTTATATACTCTATTACTCACACTTAGCAAAATGTAACATGTCATTTTACTCAAACACTATATTTAAGGAAGTTTAGAAAGTTGGATGTTACATTTTGTATGCTTCATGAAGATCGAGTTCAGCGAGAAATTTGTTGTGTTTTATTTGGTTGGCAAAACGACGCCATTCAGGTTGAAGATTGCTAACAAACTTCACGTTATTCTCGATCTTTGTCTTACGAATATCGTTTTTACTTAACTCGTTCACCAATTGAACAAAACGAGTGTAAGTATTCGTAAGAATTTCACCCTCTTTGAAGTTAAGCTCTTCCCATCGAATTTTTTTGTCAATGAAACATTCTTCTTACCTCCACCGCTTTGAATTCTTCGTATTGAGAGATGCAGTTTGTGATTTTCAGTTGAGTCCCAATCTTTGTTCCTAGCATAAACTTTCAATTTTATCCCACATCTCTTTGGCAGATATTTTGTGGCTGTCTATGCTCATGTAGATCTCATTTGGGAGGCTCATTAGGAGGTATGAGCGTGCTAGTTGATCACATTTCTTGATTTTCTTTTCTTCGGCATCCAGGAGGATTTGGGTTTGACCCCTCTTTTGGCAGCGACAGGAGGAGTGGCATTTGGTAAGGCAGGGAAGTCTTGATAGAACACAGGTGGAGGACCTTCTTTAATGGAACTCATGATTTCATCGGCGTAATCACTACGTTCAATGAAGTCGAGAAACCGATCCTTCCACTGAGAGTGTTCGCCCGGAAATAGAATCGGGGGTTTTGTGTCTGAACCGATCGACATTGCTTCACGTGAAGTCATCGTACTTGACAGAGTGATCTCGATCAAGGATTTTTGAAAAAATTCTAAGAGTTTTGAGAACTTAAAGTAAAATCTCGATTTTGACAGAAAAACAACCTTATTGACAATAAAGGACGCGATAAATTTTTTTATCAGGTTACGATAACTCGACAAGGAAACTTATCGGGTTGAGAAGAATCGAGAAGATTTTATATCATGTAAATAAGAGCCGATAAGTATTTATGTCAAGTAATAAGGTGGTGATAAGAAAACTTGTCGGGTCTAAAGATTGTGAGTTAAACCAAGATTCTGAAATTCCTTTTATCTTTATTTTGAATTTTTGAAGAGCAACAACGAAGCCTTCGTCGACAAAAAGAGAACAAAGCCTTTTTAAGGAAGAGAATATCTAAGTTCCCGAGTCCCCAATAATATCAAAAATAAATTAAAAAGATTTACTTAAAGTTTAAGCAGTGTAATTGAGAACTCATAAACTAGAAAAGCTGCAGCAGTCAGAGACCTTGAGTTTTCTAATAAAAGTGAAGCAAAAGTACTAAGGTTTAAACTAAAGTAAAATTTTTGAATTTTGTTAATGTTTAAGACTTGTACTTGAGAATTCTTAAACTAGAAAAGCTGCAGAAGTCAGTGACCCTGAGTTTTCTAATAAAAGAGAAGTTAAAGTACAAATAATTAAACTAAAAAAATTTGAATGAGAAACCGTATCTTGTCGGGTGATAAAGAGCCGATAAAAATTCTTATCGATAATAGAAGATTCGATATAAAATACTTATCGATACTAACAGATGCGATATAAAATTCTTATCGATACTCAAAGATGCGATAAACAAGATTTGTCGATAAACAAGGATGCGATAAGAAATCTTGTCGATTCAGGCTTTGAAAGCTTGAATTGATAAGTTTTTTGAATAGTGTTTGATTCAAGATTTTTACCTTGTTTTTCGAACTTGATATGAATCAGATCAAAACTCAGATCGTGTAGCTCTGATACCAACTGTGGATCCCAGAATATGATCAAGTACTAAACCTTTTAATACGAACACGAAGAATACACAATTAATATAGATCCGAAGTCGGATATCTCACATGTATTGAATAATATATCTTGGGTTTCTCTCTAGCAATTTAGCTCTCAATATATCGCGCACTCATACAATGACTTCTATGCGCCTATTTATATCAAAGGATTAAACTATATAAGGAATCAAGAAAAATGGCATTATACACTTGCCATGTTTACTATAAAGCAACGTTTCCTTATTTTGACACAATTAATTTAAATCCTAAAAGATGGACATTAAGAAAAATAATTGTGTTCTTAATATGCGTTCAACTGACTTCAATGATGAACATAAAATTTTGATTGGATATTTGAAGAACCATCCTATTAAAGCTCTGCTGAAATTGATGAAGAAGAAAATGATTTATCATGGTTATAGGTTCTCTATTAAGGATTCTGATATTAGGGAAATCTTTGATCTTCCAAAGGCTGGTGTAGTGCTTGGTAAAACAACATTTGATGCTATTCCTTCTTCTTCTGAGTTTATTGCAGACTTTCTGAAGTTAGGATACTCAGAATCTATAACTGCATTAAGCTCTTTTTGAAGAAAATGTCTTCCACCTATTTGGTATTCCTTGTTTACCATCATCAACACCTGTTTATCTGGAAAGACTTCAAGTTTAGATCAAGCTTCATCAAATGTCAGAATTATCTTCCATGGAATTGCTCACAACAAGCATTATGACTATGCTTCTTTTACTTTTGAAGAATTGAAGATAACTGTTTCCAAGAAATCAACTTACTCTTACATTCCTTATCCACGATTCTTTCAGTTATTTATCAAAGGAGCCATGAAGACTTTTGAAGTCATTCCAAGATTGGATCATGAGGTATTTGTTCCACTTTTTTCTATGGTTAGCTTAAGACCACCAAGTGCTAAACTTCAATTTCCAAATGTTATGCCATTACCAGCAGTACTTCTTGCATATGTAAATCCTACAAATAGGTTTTTGATTGAGTATTGTGAATCTTTGGGATTGCCTAAACCAGCAATCTCTACCCCAGATTCCACCCCCGGGGGAGAGAAAGGTGAGGGGTCTAGATTTCATAGTGAGAGAGGGGAGGAAGTTCATGGTGGGGAACAACCTCGTAGTGAAAAGAGGAAAAATGTAAATGAGAGACAGGGTAGAACTGTGAGAAAAAGAACTGATGAGGGAGATCACAGGTAAATGAGAGAGAAACCTGCGCGCTAACTGAATTAAGCCGGGCAGCCACACAATCTATTACTCCACACTCTTTAGTGGGTAATATTGAAATAGCCAGTGAGCCCATGGCAAATCTTGTCAATCCCCAAGCCACTCACCCATCTCTCAACAGAAGGGTGTTTCAATGACACATATGGGGCAAGCAATACATCTACCATTGGGTCCCCAAATGGAGGAGCTCAATGTTGAAAATGAAGGATATATGTCCCCCCTTCACACAAATTTGCACATAGAGTCTGAGAGTCCACTCTTTATTGAGCCTAATGAACCACAAGATGTGGGATTTATTGACACATGCACACATCTTTCAGATGTCCATAAGCAAAGTGTTAGTCACATTGCAACAACATCCATAGATGTTCTTATTTCTGGACTTCAAGGATTGGATGGAAGTCCTGGTGGGGTGAACATTTCTAAACCCCATTCACTGAATCAACAATGATTCATGATGTGGTGACATCAGCAGGTCATCATACCTTTGTATAACTGCAGACAGGATCATTTGTTGTTCCTAGGTTCTATTACCTAATCTTCTAAATTCTCTGAGTTCAAAGATTTTCGTACTTCTGAACTTGCAAAGATTCAGAAAGACATCATGGCACTTTCTGAGAAATCAACCAAGGTGTTGGATGATAGGGTGGAAAGTCAGGAGAAGTTATTACATCATAAACTAAGTGAGTTGAAGACTGTTTCTATCTCTACAAATGATCTCAAATCCTTTCAAGAGGCTATTTTGAATTCCTTCTCAGAAGTTGTGTCTTCAGTGGCAAATCTCAAAACATCCTTGCCTTCAACTTCTATTTCTACACAACAAGATCTCTCTCAGTTACCCACAAAGGATGACATTAATCTCATTTTAAATCAATTATCTTCAATTCAGAATACTCAAGTAACTTTGGATCAAAGAATATCTGCTTTGGAATGTAGACCTCAAGCTGACACTTTAAAAGAAAACAAGATATAAATAGGCGCATAAATTGGCTCACTCTGAAGATGTACTTATGCTAAAAGCCCAGACTTCTGAAACATCTTCTGAAGATGTTCAGAAAGATGTTGATTCTGGTGCTGAAAAGTATTGAAGATATTCTATCTTCTGAACCTGAATTTCAAGAAATTCCTTTTTCTGTACCCATTTATGAAGCTGATGGAGTAATTTATGAAGAGGACATTGAAGATAAAGTAACTTCTGAAGAAGTAAATGAGGGTTATGAAACTGAAAGATTATCTTTCAATTCTGAAGATAAAGCAAGTACAGATGATACAGATGTCATACCTGATTCTAATGAAGAAATGCCCAATGAGTATTTGGATTTTGAAGACGTAATTGGAGAACCTGGTGATCTATCAGATGTTATCATGTTTGATGAAGAAGAGGAAGTAAATGAGATCAGGGATTTAATAGTATGGAGACCACTTATTGTTGATAGAAGAGAAGATGAAGATCTTATGAATACAATGTGGTATTTGATTTATCAAATAATTATGAAGTTTGTGTTTCTGAATTGACTAAGGAATCTCGAGTGTAGATTCTTGGATGAAAGATTGTCTATATTCAGAGATTTCTATAATCAACCAAATCAGTGTGCATATGTGATAGTTAACTTAGGTCATATGAGTGAAGTTGGATTTTCTGAAGAGATGATACTGACCTATGTTGGTGTGATTGAGGTCAAATACAAAGAAAGTATTCAAATACCCAAGTTCAACTTACCACTCCTTGAAGAACCCTTAGTTGATCAAATGTTTGCAAAAAAACAATTTTTGAAGTGTGCAACTCTTGAAAGTTTCATAAGTGATAAATGGGATGAAGACTTTGTCTCTAAAGTTCAATCTTTTCAACAAAGACATGGTGTTCAAGACATATTTAACCCTATTCCCATCAAGCATTTCAGAAGTATTAAAAAGTCAGTTGAAGAAGACTTGAAAGTTGTCAGGATTGGTGCTGAAAGGAGAGATGGAACTCTGATAGAGTTTACTCAGTTTGATTTCTACAATCTAAGGTTACAGGATAAGGTTTCCCTTCTGAATTTCTTTGTAAAAAGAGAAGATAAAGAAATGGTGCAAGAGTTGAGAAGAATCATTGGTGTTTATCTCAGAAATTTCATCAAGCATGATTTTCAACTTGCCTTGGAAATCTGGTGGAACCTCCTTATGTGAGCTTTGAAGGCATTTCAACTGTGTTTACTAAACCAGAACTTGGTTTTCATTGTGAGCCTGAAGGGTTAAACAAAAGAACTTTCATTGTTTCTGATATTCCAAAGTATTCTTGTTCAACCTTGAAATGGTTTTGTAACAATATGACCTGGACTGCTGGCTCTGAAGAAGTGAAGGATGAGATTATGTATCTGATCAAAGAAAGAATAAACTTCAGAGAATTGATAAGAAGATGTATGTATGTTGGTCATCAACAGATAAATACAACAAGAGATGTAGATTACTTGTTAAGTAATTTTTATGATTTCCATATACATGCCAAAGAACAAGTTGTTGAATTTGAAGTGCTAGAAGAAGTCAAACCTTCAGAAGCTCCTATTTCTGAACATGTTGGAACAAGTTCTGAAAATGATAAAGGCAAAGGTGTAGAGGTTGTTGAAAATCAAGTGCAAGTTACTCAAGTATCAGAAGCTGAACAGTTGCAAATCAATAGGATTGTTGAACATGCTCTTACTTTATTCCTTGAATATATGCATCCTGAAATATTTGTGGAACATGAGCAAATCTTTTGGTTGGAAACAGTGGTACAGTCAAATAGTCAAGAAAATGAAGCTGCCAGTGTCTGAATCAAGAAAAGAGAGTCCCATTGCCAAAGTGATAAATGTTGATCAAAAGACAAAATTTTCAAAATGTTCATTTAAGGGATTTGGTCAAGATATACAGAAGAATTAATCCTTTTCATGACCACATTACAAGATTCAGAAAAGCATTTCCTGTTGTAAAAGGAGGAATGTACAGAGAGTTCATCTGGGCAGCAAAGAAAGATTTTCAAGTAGCTTTTGTACTTGGAAGAGAAAAGTTTAATTTGAGCAGACCAAACTTTGAAGTCCAAGGAATTAGTTCAATTAACAAAAGTACTTTAATAGTGCATCCTCTTGGATTTGTGTGCAAATTCAACCAAGAGAAGTTGTTTGTGAGATATGAAGACATTCACAAGTGCTGCAATGGTACACTATTGGCCATAAGTGAATGACTTGTTAATAGACAAAAACACAAGCCAAAGAATCTGAGTAGCAGTGAATGGAATGAATACAAGAAGCTAGCCAAAGACATGCATAAAAGGATAGAATTGTTGTTGGAGTATAGGAAGTTAATTGTTCGTGAAGTTAGAGAGCTGCTGATTTATTGGGGGTACAATTTGAATTTTTGAAGCTAAGGGGGAGATTGATAGAGATCAAAAGATAGCGTTAAAGAAGTCCTGGTTCTGAAGCTTAGTTCTGAAGTGATTCTAAAGAGATAAAGAAAGAAAGCTCCGAAGCTCAGCAGTCCAAAGACAGAATGACTGGAGTGAAGATAACCCTAAGGCATAACTTCTGAAGTGGCTACTTCGGAAGTTTTGAAGATTCTCATGCTGTTCTGAAGAACTTCTGAATTATGTTCTGAAGGTGTTCAGAAGTAGTTCTGAACTTACTTCTGTATATCTGTCATGTATTATACTATATTGTAGTGTCATTTTAGCAATTCCTGTTGTATATAAATAGAGTGTATGTTAGATAGTTATAACTAACATTCATAGATCTTTTGTACTAAAAAGACATATATGTGTAACTCTGTTAAGATCAATACTACATCCGACTTCCTTGATATAATTCTTGTTTCATATTCTACTTTCTTTCTACATTGTTGATATTTGGGATCTAACATACACAATCTACGAAGTGATGAGAGAAGACAACAACAAGCACTACTTCTATGATAATGATTTATTATTCATTAATCATTCTGATCTTATACCTCTTGGAAGATACATGAAAAACCGAATGAATCAAAGAACTGATGCTCAGAACAAAATTGCCTTCTTCCGAATTATTAGTTGCATGGAAGCTTTCATCAAGTATAGAAGACAGGTAGACTTTCAAACAGGTCTAGATCATAAAGTGTTAAATCTGAGCATCACTGCACCCAATGAAGATAGAGAGGGTCTTGGTCATCTTTCTGTTGGAGAGCTGTTAACAGAACCTGAAGATGGCATTGTATTTAGAAGACCTACAAGGAAAAGCTTCTTCAGAATCAGTGAAGCACATAAATACTCTTCATATTTGATAAGCATCATCAAGAGTTACGCTTCTCTCCAGAAAGACAATACAAGGAAAAACGCTGTGGAAAGAATCATCGGTGAAAGGATGGAGGAAAAACTCATCCTAATCAATAAGCTAAGAGAGATCACTGAGATATTTCACAAGATTGTCACTTTTCATCCTGATAATCCTTTCTAATCCATTATACGAAGCCCTTTATCAAGAATTCAATCACTTTAATCCTGTTAAACTCATGTTTTCACAATGTTGTACAACATCGATGAAAATATGTTAGTTGCTGCACCAACTGGAAGTGGGAAGACTATATGTGCAGAATTTGCAATTTTAAGGAACCATTAGAACGGGTCTGATAGAGTCATGCGTGCTATGTACATTGCTCCTGTTGAAGCACTTGCCAAAGAATGATATAACTAATGGAAAAATAAATTCGGAGATGGTCTTGGATTGAGAGTTTGTGAACTGACTAAGGAAACAACAACGGATTTGAAATTACTTGAACGAGGCCAATATTTCTACATTATGGACTTCATACTTAGGAGGAGATTGTTAGACTTCACTTTGTGAAAGGTATGAACCAGAATATTACAAGTCTTGAAGTTCAGAAGTTAAGCCAGAAGCTCATCTTCTGATCCACTTCATCTCAGAGGCACCCAGATATTTGAAGACCCTCTGGATCTGAAGTGTTATTCCATATGCGCTTGTGATGACATGGCGATCACACTTACTGTGCGTCCCTGTGCGTAACTGATTATGTTACTAGTATAGCTGACGTGTCAAATGCTGATAGGCTAGATCGTTGACTTTTACTTTGTAATAGTATAAATAGATTCAGTTTTCATTGTAATATAGTTGATCATTGATAGATCCCAAATATCAAGAAGTAAAAAGAAAATAGAATATAGAACAAGAATTACATCAAGGAAGTCGGATGTTGTATTGATAATGACAAGATTACAGAGACATGTCTTTATAATACAAAAGATCTAAGAACATTAGTTCTAACCAACTAACTAACATTCTAGTTATATACAATAGGAAATGCTAAAGTAATAGTACACTATGTGACAGACATACAAATGTAAGTTCAGAACTACTTCTGAACATCTTCAAAACACAATTCAGAAGTTCTTCAGAACTTCTTCAGAATAACATGAGAATTTTCAGAACTTCTGAAATAGCCACTTCAGAAGTTATGCCTTAGGCTTATCTTCACTTTAGCATATTGTCTTTGTACTTCTGAGCTTTCTTTATTTCTTCTGACTTTCTTCAGAACTACTCTTCAGAACCAAGGCTTCTTTTGAAGCTATCTTATGAACTCTATCAATCTCCCCCTTAGCTTCAAAAATTCAAATTATAACCCAGTAGATCAATATTTCTCTAACTTCGCCCGGAATTAGCTTTCTGTATTAAAGTAGCAATTTTATCCTCTTGTGCATGTTTTTGGCTAGTTTAAAGTATTCATCCCATATGAATTCTCTATAAATCCCACCTTTTATGACTGGAAACACTTTTTTGCATCTGGTAATATAATCATGGAATGGATTAATACTTCTGTAAATCTTGACCAAGTCTCTTAAGTGGACGTTCTGAAAGTCAGCTTCAGAAAAAGTGCACACTTCACCATTTTCCCTTTCTACAGTGAAGTAAGAGTATTGTCTTTTGGTCAGCATTAATTACCTTTACTATAGGACTTTCTTTCCTTGACTCTATGATTGGCAGCTTCAACTTCTGAACAATTCTACTGTACCATTGCTTCCAAACAAAAGATTTTTCTAACCAGCAATCAATATAAGCAAATGGTTTTACATTTTCCATGAAAATCTTAGGATGAAGATATTCAAGGAATAGAGTAAGTGCATATTCAGCAATTCTATTTATTTGCGATTGTTCAACTTCAAACACTTGAATAACTGGCACTTGTTCTTCAACAGCTTCTGTGTTATGATCCAATGAATTCTATGAATTTGGATCCTATGTTTGAAATGTTTTGTAAAGAAAAGAACTTCAGAATCTGAAGATGAATAGTTCAGAAGTTCTGAACTAGTGCTAGAAAGATAAATAAAGTCATCTTCAGAAGTGCAAAATATATATTCAGAAGTTCTGAATAAGTTCTGAAGTGAAAATTCAGAAGTTTTGAAGACAATTCAGAAGTGGTTCTAAAGAGCAAAGTTCAGAATTCTGAAGACAGTTCAGAAGTTCTGAAGAACTTGTGAATAGAGTTTTTGATGACGTGTGTCATTGTAATTGGGATGTGATTTAAATACATGTAACTATAGCTTTACCTTCATAGTATATATAGAGAGTTTGTTAGACAGTTAGAAGTGAACATTAGTAGAACACCACATATGAGAATCATCTAAAGGTGTAAGTGTGTAATTTCTATATTCAGTATATCAATAAAATGAGGATTCCTTGAGCAATCTATCAGATCTGTTGTAATATGGGATTAACATTCTGCACTTTTTCCATTATCTTTTTCTGAACTTAAACTAACATGTTCAGAAACATGAGGTTGATTTTCTTTCAACACTTCAAATTCAACTGTTTGATCTTTAAAATGTATATGAAAATCATATACATTACTTAGCAAGTAATCAGAATCTCTTCTTGTATGTTTCTGTTGATGACTAGCAGATATACTTCTTCTTACCAATTATCTGAAGATTATTCTTTCATTTATCAAGTATTTGATCTCATCCTCTATTTCTTTTGACATACCAAGCAAACAATATAATCACATATCCATTTCAAAGTTGATGAAGAATACTTTGGAATATCAGAAACAAGAAAAGTTCTCTTGTTTAAACCTTCAGCTTCATAATGAAAACCAAGTTCTAGACTGATGAAGACATTTGACATTCCTTCAAAGCATACAAACGTTGGTTCCAACATATTTACTTTCACTAATCCATACTCCAAATCAAATTGAAAATCGTGTTTAATGAAATTTCTCAGATACACACCAATTATTCTTCTTAATTCTTGTACCATCTTTGTGTCTTCTCTTTTAACAACAAATTTTAGAAATGAAAGCTTATCTCGCATTTTTAGATTATAAAAATCAAACTGAGTAAATTCCAACAGAGTCCCATCTCATCTTTCAGCAGCAAATCTAACAATCTCTAAATCTTCTTCAATAGATCTCTTAATACTTCTGAAGTGTCTGATAGGAATGTGATTGAATATATCTTGAAAGCCATGTCTCTGTTGAAAAGATTTGACTTCTAAAACAAAGTCTTCATTCCATTTATCACTTATATAGCTTTCCGGAGTTGCAAACTTCAGACTTTGTTTATACAGATAACAGTATATGTCTTCAGGAAAGACAGTAATAATATGCTCAAGTTCATCAAAAATGGCTTCTTTTATTAAGACTTTATCAACTAGAGGTTCTTCAAGAAGAGGTAATCTGAATTTTGGAATTGAAATACTTTTTCTGTATTTAACTTCAAACCAACCTTCATAATCCATTATCACTTTTTCAGAAAAACCAGCTTCACTCATGTGATTTATATCTCCTTCCACATATGCATACTGAACTTGTTGATTATAAAACACTCTGAAAATAGATAACCTTTCATCCAAGAATCTACACTCCAGATTCCTTGGTGAATTCAGAAAAACAAACTTCATAGTCATCTGATAAAACAAATACCACGTTGTATTCAGAAGATCTTCATCTTCTCTTCTATCAACAATAAGTGGTCTCCATGCAATTATATCTCTTACCTCATTTACTTCCTCTTCTGCATCAAACATGATAACATCCGATAAATCACCAGGCTCTCCAATTACATCTTCAAAAGCCAAATACTCATTGAGCATTTCTTTATTGGAATCAGGTATTGTATCTGTTTCATCTGTTCCAGCATTGTCTTCAGAATTAAATGATATCTTTTCTGTTTCATAACCTTCCTCACCTCTTTTAGATACAACATGTTCTGTATTAACACCTTCAGTTTCATATTTACACCTGGATCAGCTTCCGAACATACACCTTCAGGTTCAGAAGTTAGAATTTCTTCAAATCCTTCTAACACTTTTACATTATTACTCTCTTTCTGAACAAAGTAGGTTCATAAGTATGTGATTTTAATAACAGAGTATCTTCTTTAGCAGACTCAGATACTTTTCTTGTTTTCTCCCCTGATGATCATCAGGGTCCTGATCATCATGAATTCTCTTTAAAGTAGTTGATTGAGGTCTGCACTCCAAAGCTGAAACTCTTTGATCCAAAAGTGTCTGAGTATTCTGAACAAGAGTCAATTTATCAGAACTTGTTGGATGTCATCTTTAGTGGCCAAGGAAGATAAATCTATTGCGCAGAGGAAGATGGTATAGAAGTTTGAAGACTTGCCACAGAAGAGACAGCTTCAGAAAATGACTTGAGAATAACAACTTGGAAAGCTTTGAGATCATTTGATGAAACAGACATAGACTTCTACTCATTCAGTCTATACTCCAACTTTTTTTCCTGACTAGCCACCTTATCCTCCAACTTCTTTGTTGAGTATTCTGTTAGTGCATTTATGTCCTTCTGAATCTTTGCAAATTCAGAAGTATAAAAATCTTTGAACTCAGAAAGTTCAGAAGAATGGGAAATAGAACCAAGACCAACAAATGGTCTAGTTTGCAGTCCTACAGAAGTAGGCTGGCCTGTTGATGTCACCACATCATGAATCATAACTGATTCAGTTAATGGGGCTTTAGTGATGTTCACCCCACCAGGACTTCCTTCAAATCCTTGATATCCTAGATTAGGTATATCTGTTGAAGTTGTTGCAATGGGACATACACTTTGCTGTTGGATATCTGAAAGATATGTGCTAGTGTGAAGAAATCCCATGTCTTACGGGTCATTTGGCTCAACATTGAGTAGACACTCAGACTCTATGTGCTCATATGTATGAAGGGGGACATATATCCTTCTGTTTCAACAATGGGCTCCTCTATGGGACCCATTGATAGATGTGCTGCTTGCCCCCATGGGTGTTATTGAAACACCCTTCTGTTGAGAGATTGGTGAGTGGCTGGGGGGTTAACAAGAGTTGCCATGGGCTCACTGGCAAGTTCAATATTACCCACCAAAGATTGTGAAGTAATAGATTGTGTAGTTGCCCTGCTTGTATCAGTTAGTGTACAAATTTATTTTTCTTTTATTTGTGATCTCCCCTCATCAATTCTTTGTCTCACAGTTCTACCCTGTCTCTCATATACATTTTTCCTCTTAGCACTAATTCCCAGTACTCATTCAAATACCTATTGTCAGAACTTACATAAATAAGAACCTCTGCTGGTAGTGGTAATGCATTAGGAAATCTAAGTTTGGCACTTGTTGGTCTTAAGCTATCCATAGAGAAAACTGGAACAAATACCTCATGATCCAATTTGGGAATAGCTTCAACAGACTTTATAGCTCTTTTGATGAAAATCTGAAAGAACCTTTGAAAAGGAATGTAAGTATAAGTAGACTTCTTCATGACAACTGTCTTCAATTCTTCAAACAAAAGAGAAGCACAATCATAGTGAGCAAGTTTGTAGAAGCTTGATCCAAACTTGAGCTTTTACCAGATAGACAAGTGTTGAGGATAGTGAAAAGACAATACCAGATAGGAGGTAAACGCTTCCTTCTGAATGAACTCAGAGCAGTAAGCGTTTCTGAGTAGCCTAACCTCATGAAATCTGAAATGATTTCAGAATTTGATGGAACTGCATCAAAAGTATTTTTGTCTACAACTGCATTTGATTTAGGTAAATCAAAAATGTTCCTAATATCATCAACTGTAACGCAGAACCTGTAACCATGAACAAATGAAGAAATGTCATCTGTTTCTTCATCAACTTCAGCATGATACCACCATTCTTAGATATAAGAAAAAGGGACTGAAAATTTTTTAGACAACAGAGCTCGAATAGGATGCTTCTTCATAATTTCAAGCAGAATCATTTGGTCATCATTGAAATCTGCTGATTTGAAATTAAGAGCACGGTTATTCCTCTTTAATTCCATACGCTTGTTGTCTAGAATATATATCTTTGTAAGATCAGGACCATAACTTCTTTGTGGATTAGAATCAGCAATCGATTGAGAATCACCCACACCACTAATAGATTCAGAAGCCACTTCGATTGGTTCAATTTAAGTATCCCCAATATTTGCACTGTGAGGGTTAGCGTTAGGGTTTGAAGGACCAGCTTCATTAGTTCCTTTAGTGGCAGTATCTGCTAGCATTTGATAACCAGCCAGATTAACCTCCATTGAGCCAATCATGATATTTTTAGGTACGATTCTGAAAGAGCCTTTATTTGATGATGAATCACTGTTGCTAAAACACGACTTTGCAGTTTGAATGGGCATATCAACTTTTGAAGTCGACATTGTAGACACAAAGTGAGAATTCGAGTTCAAATGAAATTCAAGATAAGGAGAGATTAAGTTTCGAAGGGAAAAATTGCTAAAAAGTGAAGAAGATGACGAAGCCATGGATTATATGAGATGGATGATCGTGGAAGGACACGTGGCCGAAAAAGTAATGAAGATAATAAAAGTAATCATCTTTTATTTGGATTAATGAACCATTTTGAAACGTGATTAGAGCGGCTCCAATGAAATTAAAACACATGCCACACGTGTATATGAAACAGATTTTACAACAGGAAGTTCAGAACTTCTGAGAACAAGATCAGAAGTTAGAGGGAATGTTTCAGAAATAGTTCAGAACTTGTGAATGACATTCAGAACTTCAATGCTATAACTTAAAATGCATGAAAACATTTTAAACTACTTACTTCTGAATATATAAAATACTTTGATATTTCAGAGGTAAGTTTGAACAATTGATAAATCAGGTTTTATCTTCAGAAGTTTGTCCATACTTCTAAGATTTATAAACTTGAGAATCATTATCCACCATTTCAGAGTTTAATAGAGAATCAAATAGTGATGTAAGAATATCACTCCCCCTTGAATCATGAGTATTAATATCTCTCCCCCTTGAAAAGTGCTAATCATAGAAATGGTTAGAGAAAGAAAAGAAAAAAAATAAGTATTATGATACAACAACTTCAGAAATAAAGAATTAGTACTTCTAAGTAATGAAAGATATACTCATAAAAAGTTAACCTCAGAACTTCTGAAGTTAAGATTTTCAGAATGCTGAATGAATAAGCTTCAAACCTAATTCTTATTTCTTTGTTGATGTAAAATACTTAAGTAGACAAATTCATCATGCCTAATTTGCTTACCAAAAAATTAAAACGTTTTTAATCAAGTGCTTTGGTAAACAAATTTGCTAATTGATAATCAGTCTGAAAATAACATTTCAATATTACCTTTCTCAATATTACAACAGGATTAGCTGTGATAGCTATGACACTTTTTGAATCACAATACAGAGGAATCTTTCTGAATGTGTATCCATAGTCTTTTAGTTGAATTTGCATCCAGATTACTTGAGAACAACATATTGCGGCAGCTACATACTCAGCTTCTGCAGTAGAGGTTGAAACACAATTTTGCTTCTTTGAAGACCAAGTCACAAGCCTATCACCTAGAAATAGACATGATCCAGATGTACTTTTCCTGTCCAATTTACAACCACCATGATCTGCATCTGAGATGAAAGAGAGCCTTTGAGATATCTAAGGATTCTTTTAGCTGCAAGAAGATGATATTCCTTAGGATTAGCTTGATATCTAGCACAGATACATGTAGCAAACATTATATCAGGTCTACTAGCTGTTAAGTAAAGCAAAGATCCAATAATGTCTCTGTATTTCCTTTGATCAACAGGTTTACCAAATAAATCTGGTTCAAGTTTAGTTGGAGTGGCCATTGGAGTTTGAATACTAGAACAGTCAGACATATCAAACTTCTTAAGTAAGTCAGAAACATACTTACATTGATTAATGAATATGTCAGTGGGAAGTTGTTTTACTTGAAGACCAAGAAAGAAAGTTAATTCTCCCATCATACTCATTTCAAATTCAGTTTGCATGATTTTCTCAAAAATTTTACAAAATTTTGGATTTGTAGAAGCAAATATAATATCATCTACATATATTTGTATTAAAATCATGTCATCACCTTCCTTTTTCAGAAATAAAGTTGTATCCACTGATAGAGATACTAATATAGCTTCAAAAGGTACCCGGTTCTGAAGAGTAAGACAGATCTGAAGAAAGATAGACTCAGAACTCAGAAGACAAGCAGATAAAAGCCTAAGGCATAACTTCTGAACTGGCAACTTCAGAAGTTCTGAAGATTCTGAAGATACTTCTGAAGAAGTTCTGAAGAACTTCTAAAGAAGGTTCTGAAGACACTTCTGAAGAAGGTTCTGAAGACACTTCAGAAGAAGTTCTGAAGAAGTTCAGAAGTAGTTCTGAACATGCTTGTCATTTTTTGTACTGTAACTTTAGAATTTCTATTTCATTTATAAATAGATAGGTTGTTAGAAAGTTAGAACTAACGTTTTCATAAGCTTGTAAAGACACATTTTGTAATACAGTTCATCTGATCAATACAATATACAACATTTAGTGATCTATTTCTTGTTATCTTTCTATATCTTGATTATTTGGGATCTAACAATTGGTATCAGAGCCAATTCATCTGTTCTTGAAGGTTAGAGAAGAACTTGTCAGATCTGACAGTTCTTGTTGTGTTCTTGATCGAAAAATTCAAGATTCAAATTCAGGTGAATTCTCGATCTTTTTCAAATCAAAGATCTCGAAAGAAATTGTCTCCGTTGGATCAGAAACCAAACCACCAACTTTGTTTTTAGGAGAATATCATCAATGGCAAATGAAGATGGTTTAAGTCTTGGACAATATTGATGAAGCTTTAATGTAATCAATCATAAATGGCCCTCTGTATGTTTATGTGGAAATCCCTGCAGTTCCAAGAACTGAATCCACTCCTGAAATACCTGCATCAAGAATCAAGAAAAGCCCAGGTATGTATAGTACTGCTCAGAAAGCTCAAAAAAATTGACAAAATCCTATTAACTCTTCTTACTATGGCTATTCCAAATGAAATCTTTAATAGGGTAGATAGTCTAACAAATGCCAAACCTATGTGGGATGAGGTGGAAGCCCAAATGCAAGGTAGTACAAAAGCCCAAGCACAACGCCTAAATATCTGCGTGGGTACTTATGAGAATTTCAGACATAAAGAAAATGAATCAATTACTGATACATATCATAGATTCAACAATATTCTGAATGATCTGAGAAGAAACGGTGTTCAGAAATCAAACTCAGAGATAAACAATAAATTTCTGAACAACTTGGGAAATGAATGGTCAAGCTTTTCTGATAACATGGTTACAAGGAATCTGTCTAGGAAGACTATTCATGATGTATATGGCATCTTGTTCCAATAAGAGGACAAGATCAAAACTAGACAGAATGAGCAGAAAAAGGCAAATGAAACTGTAGCCTTGTTAAACAAAAAGTACAACAATTCCTTGATCATTTCTACTAAAAACAAAGTTTGTGAAATTCCAGAGACAACTCTGTGTGATGGGGATGAATCAGATGAAAAACTTAAAAGAATTTATGATAATATTGCTTTTATGACAAGGCAATTCACTCAAAGATATAATCAAAAATATCAGAATAAACCAAGGTCTGAAGTTGGACCTAAGAAAAGTCAAGATGCTGGTCAAAATGAGTCATCTGAACCAGCAAGGTGTTTCAATTTTGGTACGCCTAGTCATTATGCAAGACAGTGCAAAATGCCTAAAGTCAAGAACTCAGTCTACTATGAGAAGAAGCATCTTCTTGCAAAGAAAAAGGAACAAAATCCAGCTCTAGTAACCAAGTATGAAGAAGACTGGTTAAACTGGAGTGATGGAGATGATGATGAAGAGGTAGCTCATTATGCTTCAAAATGCTACATGTGCCAAATGGATCCAGAAGAAAAACATGCACATGATTCTGAGGTATCTTCTTCATCTTCTGAATTAAATTCTTTTTCTGAACCAAATTCTGAACAAATTTCTGAAAATTCTGAAGTGCAAAATCAATTTCAAAATATGTTTTCTGAATTTGAAACTCTCAGAAACAGAATCAAAGGTGAAAGAATTTTGGTAAATCAATTTAGATCTGAAAGTCAAATCTATAAACAAAATTGCCAAGAAGCTGAACAAATTCTTGAAAAAGTTTCTGAAGAAAAACTTCAATTAAAAGAAAAACTGGACAGTTTAAAGAAATATATTATTAATGAGAAATCTGAAAAAGAAGTTTTAAATGTAAAAATGAACTTTTTGAACCAAGAAAGGCTTGATCTTTACAAAAAGATTAAGGAATTAGAAGATCTGAACTTTAAAAGAGGTCAAACTGAACAGACTCTGAACATTTTGACAAATCGGGCTCAGAATTCAAAATTTTACAATATTAAAGCAGGTTTGGGATATAATGATAGTCAAATACTGTAAAAGGCACCTGCAAACCTTTATGACTATTCTAAAATGAAAATATTTAATGAAACCAACACAAGTATTATATCCAAACCTTTTAACTACTCTATGCCTGAAAGAATTCCCTTTCTCAAATCAGAAACTCTGTTTTCTGAAGAAAAATCGTTTGATTATGATAAAACTGAGATAATTTCTGAATCAGAAGTAATATGTAATAATGTTTTAAAACCTTTTGAAATTACTTCTGAATCTAAAATTATTTCTGAAGAAAAATCTGAATCATCTGTTAAATCTGAGAAAACTACTGAACAAATTTTTGGATTATCTTCTGAACAAGCTGTTGAATCAGAAGATAATGTTGATCTTAAATCAGAACATGAAGAAAAATATGATGAATTCTCAGATATTGAATCTTTACAAAATAATAATGAGAATTCTGAAATTATTTTTGATAATTCTGATGATTAGTCTGAAAATATTTTAAATCAAATTTTTTTTTCTTCTTGCATGACTCAAGATAAGTTTTCAGATTTAATGAATGCATCAGATTCAGATGAAGATGATGATCATATGGTTCAGGTTATAGATAAAGATGGATATTTGGTGTACAAATTACAATCATCTATGATTGATGGGGACATCTTAAAATATGAACCACCAAAGTTGTATTAAAAAATGTTTAACCCTGTTTTTCTGAAACAAGAGTTTCTAAAAACTGAAATTTCTTCCACATCATCAAATGATACTTCTATTTCTCCAAATAATTTTTTAACTTCTGAAAAATCTTCAACATCATCATCTGACTTTATACATAGAGTCAAATTCTTTGAAAAAGGACAATCTTCCAATTCAAATTATGTAGTTCATAATACAGAACATAAACTCAAAGATAAATCTAAAATTGATAAAAAGACTACTTATGCTAATCCTCATTTCTTATCTTTTACAGAGCTGTCATCTTTAGTTTGGAGAAAGTAAGGTGAAAGACTATCAAAGACCGACAAATTAGATAGTTTTTCGTTTTCCAAAGAAACATGATGTACCCAAACATAATAAAGTGAATAAAAGAAATTTTGTTGATAAATCCAATAGTGTTGATTCTTGTTATTCTACTGCTTTATTAAATATTCTGAAGAATCATATTCACTGTATTAATTGTGGTAATCATAATTTTCAACTAAACTCCAAATCAAAGAAGAATACTCTAAAGAAATCAATTCAGAACTTTTCAGCTAAATTGGCAAATAAAAATAAAAATAGAAACCAAAATAAAAATAAAAACCAAAATAAAAATAAACCTAAGAATGAAAAATCTCAAAGTTCTGAACAAAATTCAGAAATGAAAAATCTGAAGTCAAAGTTCAGAACTTCAAATTTTTTTACTAATCTCAAAGGATCCATTCTCAAATGGGTACCTGAATCTCAATAATTTTTTTTTGCAGATATGTCATGTGTGGGTCTTAGATTCTGGATGTTCAAGACACATGACACCATTCAAAGAACTACTAACTGATTATCATGAGAGATATGGAGGAACAGCTAGCTTTGAAAATAATGCAAAAGGTTATGTGAGAGGTTATGGTACTTTTATCAAAGGAGATGTTACAGTAATGAAAGTTTTCTTCTGTTGAAGGTCTTAAACATAATCTCTTCAGTATTAGTCAATTTTGTGAAAAATATTGGAAGGTCAATTTTGATATAGACTACTGTCATGTTCTAAGTTCAGAAAACAAGAAAGAATTAACTGCTTATAGAGATGGAGATATCTACACTGCTACCTTTACAACAATTGGTCAATTGAAAGGGGTATGTTACATTTCCAACACAATGAGGAATGATAGTTGGATTTGGCACAGAAGAATGTCACATCTGAATTTCAAAGCTATTTCTGAACTGGAAAAACATCACTCTGTCAGATGACTACCAAAGATCAGATTTGATAAGAATTCCCTATGTTCTGCATGTGAACTAGGGAAGATCAAGAGAAGCTCCCATCCTCTGAAAATGCTATCTTCATGCAAAGCTCCACTTGAAATGCTTCACATGGATT
The DNA here is from genome assembly GCA_036898165.1 of Silybum marianum. Lineage (NCBI taxonomy): Eukaryota > Viridiplantae > Streptophyta > Magnoliopsida > Asterales > Asteraceae > Silybum > Silybum marianum. The sequence goes on along the minus strand of CM072533.1, from coordinate 23,897,108 downwards.
TGTGTGGACCAATGAAGACTCAAAGTATGGGTGGAAAGAAGTATATTCTTGTCATTATAGATGAATATTCAAGATATACCTGGGTTGAATTTCTTAGACTCAAATCTGACACTTCTGAAAGGCTCATACCTTTTCTGAATAAAATTCAAGTTCTTCTTCAACTACCAATCCAAAAGATCAGAAGTGATAATAGCACATAATTTACAAATTCTACACTTCAGAACTTTTTGGAATCTGTTGGTATCTCACATAACTTTTCCGCTGCAAGAACTCCTCAACAGAATGGAGTAGTTGAGAGAAAGAATAGAACTTTGGTAGAAGCTGCAAGGACCATGCTTGCTTATTCTGAACTTCCTTTGTCTCTTTGGGCAGAAGCTATAGCTACTGCATGTTTCACTCAGAACAGGACAACTTAGATATTTTAAACAAAGAAAACTACTTAAAACTCCTTATGAGATTATTAAACAAAGAAAACCCTCTAATTCATGATTCCATAATTGAATCAATTCCATAGTATACGTCATTAGTCTGATCCTTTGTAGGAACTATATTTCACTGTAGGGGGTTGGTTCACGGGTACAACCTTTGTAACTTCATGGTATACCCATGGAGTGTAATAGGAGCATCCGTCGACAAAAGGATTACTTTAAAAATTTTGTTTGCAGGTGTTTTCTCAGAAATGATACACAGCATTTAGATAAATTTGCACCAAAAGGTGTAGCTGGTATCTTTGTTGGCTACTCTCAAAGGTCCAAGGCATATAGAGTATTAATCAAAGGAACTCAAAGGACCATTGAAACTACTGAACAAGACAGTTCAGAACTCACACTTAACCTTATTTCTGAAAGCTTGGACTCAGAACATAACAAGACAAATCACACTTTTGAATCTCAAACTTTACTTAAATCAAACTTAGATATCTTATGTCAAGACTTATTTGATATTTCTGTTAATATTTCTGTAGATTATCAGAATCCATCTCTCCTCAGATGCATAACAGAACAAGAAATTTTAGAAATTCAAATATCAAACATCACAACACCACCAGTCTCAACCTCAAATTCAGAAATTCCTATTTCTGAAATTCCTGATTCTGAAAATGTGCCTACAACTTCTGAACCACTACAGAATATACCATTTGAGGAGGATTCAGATCTACATTCAGTTATCAACCATGATACTGAAACTCAAGCAATTATTGATGATTATGATTCTTTCAACAATATATCATCTGTTCAACCATTACCAAATGTGAACAAATGGACATCTAATCATCCTATTCATCAAATCATTGGTGATGGATCAAAAAATGTTCTAACAAGATCAGCAACAGCCAATGAGTGTTTGTATGTGAATTTCTTAAGCAGCATGGAACCCAAGAACCCAGTTGAAGAACTTCAAGATCCAGAATGGATTCTGATAGAGATATAAAGATAGCTTCAAAAGAGACTGGGTTCTGAAGAAGTTCTGAAGAAGTTCTGAAGACACTTCTGAAGAAGATCTGAAGGAGTTCAGAACCTGTTCTGAACTTGTCTATCACATATTGTACTGTTACTTTAGTCTTTCTATTTCATGTATAAATAGATAGGTTGTTAGATAGTTAGAACTAACGTTTTCCATTAGCACTGTAAGACATATTCTGTAATACTGTTCATCCTATCAATACATATTACATTTGGCTATCACATTCCTGTATACAATCTTTCCATATATTGATATTTTGATTCTTTGGGTCCTAACAATTGGTATCAGAGCCAATTCATCTGTTCTTGAAGATTTGTAAAAGAACTTGTCAGATCTGACAGTTCTTGGTGTTCTTGATCTAAAAAATTCAAATTCAACTCAGGTGAATTCTCGATCTTCTAACAATCAAAGATGTCTAAAGAAATAGTCTCAATCGGATCTGAAACGAAACCACCAACTCTCTTCTTGGGAGAAGATCATCAATGGATAATCAGGACGATTCAATTCTTGGATAACATAGATGAAGCCTTAATGCAATCAATCCCAAATGGCCCACTAGAGGTATTTGTTGAGATTCCAGCTGTTCCCAGAACTGAATCCACCCCTGAAATCCCTGCATCAAGAATCAAGAAGAGTCCTGGAATGTACAATCCAGCTGAAAAGGCTCAAATGAAAGTTGATTGAAGAGAATTGACTTTACTCACCATGGCAATTCCTAATGAGATATTCAATAGGGTTGATAGTTTAACTTCAGCAAAAGCCATGTGGGATGAAGTAGAAGCTCAGATGCAAGGAAGCACAAAGGCTCAAGCACAGAGGTTAAATATTTGTGTAGGAACATATGAAAACTTCAGATACAAAGAAAATGAATCTATCACTGATACATATCATAGATTCAATAACATTCTAAATTATCTAAGAAGAAATGGTGTTCAGAAATCAAATTCTGAGATAAATAACAAATTTCTGAACAATCTGGGAAATGAATGGTCAAGTTTTTCCAGATAATATGGTAACAAGGAACTTATCCAGAAAAATTGTTCATGATGTTTATGGTATCTTGTTCCAACAAGAAGATAAAATCAAAGTTAGGCAACATGAACAAAAGAAGGCACATGAAACAGTTGCCCTTTTGAGCAAGAACTACAATAATTCTTTGACCATTGCTGCCAAGAAAGTTTGTGAGATCCCAGAGACAACTGTTTGTGATGGGGATGAATCAGATGAGGAGCTTAAAAGGATTTCTGATAATATTGCTTTCATGACAAGGAAATTCAAACAAAGATACAATCAAAAATATCAGAATAAACCTAGATCTGATGTTGGACCAAAGAAAGGTCAAGAGGCTGGTCAATCTGAAACATCTGAACCAACAAGGTGCTTCAACTGTGGAAAGCCTAGACATTATGCAAGACAATGCAAGATGCCAAATGTCAAGAATTCAGGCTATTATGAGAAGAAGCATCTGTTAGCAAAGAAAAAGGAGCTTAATCCTGCTCTAGTGACCAAGTATGAAGAGGACTGGTTAAACTGAAGTGATGGAGATGATGATGAAGAAGTTGCTAACTATGCAACCAATTGCTACATGTGTCAAATGGATCCAGAAAAGGACAAACAAGACACTGAGGTATCTTTTTCATCTTCTGAATTAAATACTGAAATAAATCTATCTTCTAAACAAAATTCTGAACATAATTCTGAAATTAATACTAAAGATTCATAAATGACAAATCAATTTCAAAACATGTTTTCTGAATTTGAAACACTCAGAAACAGAATTAAAGGTGAAAGAATTTTGGTCAATCAATTCAGAGCTGAAAGTCAAATATATAAAGAAAATTGTGAAGCAGCTGAACAGATTTTTGAAAGAGTTTCTGAAGAAAAAATAGTTTTAAAAGAAAAAATGGATGGTTTACAAAAAGAAGTTATTAATGAAAAATCTGAAAAGGAAATTCTAAATGTTAAGATTAACTTTCTGAATCAAGAGAGACTTGATCTTTATAAAAAGATTAAGGAATTAGAAGATTTAAATTTTAAAAGAGGACAAACTGAACAAACTCTGAATATTTTAACTAGTCAGGCTCAGAACTCAAAATTTTACAATATAAAAGCAGGTTTAGGGTATAATGACAGTCAAATATTAAAAAAGGCACCTGCAAACTTGTATGATTATTCTAAAATGAAAATTTTCAATGAATCAAATACACGTGTCATTTCCAAACCTGTAAACTATTCTTTGCCTGAAAGAATTCCTTTTGTAAAATCAGAGACTTTGTTTTCAGAAGAAACACCTCTTAAAACTGGTGATCCAGAAATAATCTCTGAAACAGAAGAAATGAATATAATTTCAAATATTTATAAATCTTCTGAGTCAAATATTATTTCTGAAGAAAAATCAGAAGTAATTGTTAAGTCTGAAATTGTTTCTGAAGTTACTTCTGTAATAACTTCTGAATTCGATTATGATGTCATTTAAGAAGATACTTCTGATAATAAATCAAAACATGAAGAAAAATATGATGAATTCTCAGATATTGAATCTTTAGAAGATGTTGGTGAGAATCCCAATATATTTTTTGACAGTTCTGATAATGAGTCTACAACAACAAAAAATTCAAATATTTTTGCAACAAGTATGTTGATGCACAAGAAGATGAAAGAAAGAAATGCAGAAGGTCGACGATAGAAGGAAGCATGCATGAAGATGAAGATATCTTCGTCTATTTATACCCGCTTGCATTTAATACTAGACAAAAGGTACATGCCACGTGTCAAGTTTGGATAGGAAGCTTGTCCTTGTAAATAAGACAACCATGCTTTTGGCCGAATATGAACAGTACCGTATCAAATATGATGGGGACATAAGAGACAAGTCGTACGTCCTTTTCTGACATGGTTCTAGGTTTGACTTTTGTGCATCGAGGATAAGATCAAACTTTAACCTTGCAGAGGAAGCTTCATTTGATCGCTGACACTGAATGCTCAAGGATGAACTTCAGTGTAGCTGAGGCTTCACAAGACTTCACACTTTGAGTAGATAATCGCTGCTATCGCTGAACCGCTTCAGGTCACTTAGCTGATTATCTCTTTCTTCAGCTTTAGTCTTCGACTGTCGCTGAGTGGTCTTCTGGTGTGATAGCTGATCTTCAGGTCTTCAGAGACAAGCTTGTTGATCCTTGATCTTCAGCGATCGCTGATAGCAATCAGCGTATGCTATTGCTGAATTTGAACAGAAGCTTATCTAAAGAATTTCACTAAGTATAGTAAAGGAATCATGTTCAAATCACAGGGAGAAGTTATGATCAACAATCTCCCCCTATTAGATTATGATTAAGCAACATAGGAAAATTGCTTTTAAAAGATTAGTAGGGACTTATAAAATTTAAAATACATTTTCTATGTACTAATCTGTAAAATCTTTTTCAGCTAAACTATTATCTGAATTGAGTTTCATTTATAAGGATATGAAATCACAATTTTTACAAGTAGAAGAGCTTAAAGTACATTCACTGATTGAACTTTCAGAGTGAAAGATCAGTGAGTAAAAGATAGTGTAACGAAAATAGAACTCTTATGTTCATTGTCCCTTTTACTATTTTCAGGGATCTTTTCAGTACTAGGGTGGAGTAAAGTACTTTAAATTTCATTAATTTGAATCTGAAGAATTACAGCGAAATGAAATTACAATGATAAAGGTAAAGTACTTGTACACTGAAGAAATATTACAAAGGAAATAGAAAACTATGACTAGTCAGAGATGTTCTCGTTTCTTCTTTGTAGCTCATTCTTATAACTAGTCTTCTGTCTGTTCATCAGAGGAGTATCTGACCAGCAGCGCCAAAGCATCATCTTTATAAGAGAGGAAGGGGCCCTGTGAATTTCTTGATTTCTGAAGAGTCCTAAGAACCCTTCATTATCCAAGAATACCATACCAGGTTCAGGTAGTGAGATGATTTCGTCTTCTTGATATCTTCGGTCTTGAGGAAGAGAGGTACGAAGAATTGATATATCCGGGAGCTCAAGATGACCAAGAATGCTTTGATAATCAAACTTAGTTTCATGCTCATTCTTCGAACTTGAGCCACCTTCAGCAACTGATCTTTTCTTCTTTGATGGTTCAGGGAGAGGAGGAACTTGTACATGTTGTGACATTCTTTGCAGCAACTGATTCAACTCATCTTCTACCACATTCTTGAACTTGGATTTGGAACCCTGAATCGCATCTCTGATTTCGAGCCATTCAGTGTATCCATATAACCTTAAGAATTTTGCTTCTTCTCTCTCTGTTTTGGATGGCCTCGTCATTCTTACATATACCTTTGGACCACCTCTGTTAGAGTGTCTCCCTTGGATAGTTACGTGAATGATTTTGTCATCAGATCTTCGAAAGTTCATCATCTCTGTGAACCAATCCAGTTCTTTGTCTTTCTGAGTTGTGGCTTCAGTGGTTAGTGCAGTGAGAATCTTCTGTTGAGCGAGAATGGGATCTACATTCAGGTTTTCCTGTACAAGTTCTTTACGAGCCGTAGGCTGCAGCGAGCCGTTCACTCTTTTCTAATTGCTCTTTGGCTGCTTTGTCTCTTGCTGAGTCTTCACTGAGAATCTTCCTTGCTAAAGCTAGATCATTCTCAGTTTGCTTTATTTCTTCGTCTCTGATCCTCTGAGCTATCAGAGCTTGTTCTCTCTCTTCTTTGGATAAGAAGTAAAATTCATCTTCTATCCTGATAGGTACAGCGTTTATTGGGTCTTCTTGGGGCACCCTCATTCTTTTTGCTTCGAATTCCCTTAGGAATTTTATTCGCCTTTCTTCCTCTTCAGGCTCGCTTATTATCTACTTCTGAATGCGACGTCGGGGAATGAGGCCTTCTTCTTCCTTAGAGTCAGTTTCCTCTATGTACATAAATTGCTCATTGGAAGAAGGTTCCTTCCTTGTGGATGAGTCCTTTGGGGGACGGGGATCACTGAGGGAAGGAGAGGAGGAAATAGTTTTGTCAGAGGGAATTTTAGTGGGTGAAGAAGAGTGTATGGGAGATTCAAAGAGAGGAGTAATATAAGGGATAAGTTGAAGTGATACCTTATCAGCGGTCTCCCCCTCTGATATTGGGATGGTGGCCTCAAGATCGACCACTCTGGCTGAGGGTCCAGCTTCGTCCCCCAAGGGCTCTAGCTGAGATGTACTTGGTCTGGGTCTGAAATGCTCCAGTGCAAAACCCAAGTCATCATCATCATCATCATCATCAACCTCATAGTGAGGGATTATGACATCCGTTAAATTTAAGCTTCTAGATTAGTATTTATTAAGCCCTTGTTAGTGTTACTTTAGATAAATTATAAGATTAGGAGTTAGTTAGATTACATTGGCCGAAAAATTTATAGAGCTCCCGGTAGATGCTTAGAATGTCCGGTTCCGACCCGTAACTGTCTGAAACGTCCAATACAGTGCCAAATGCTCTAATTTATACCCAATTTATATAAAATATATATATATTTTAGTATTTTTAGTATAAACTTTTATTTTTATTAGAAAACAACCAAAATGGGCTAACAAAGTTAAGAAAAATGCCAAAATTGAGAAATTGGACTTCAAATCTCACATTTTGGGCTTAATTTATACAAATAAATAAATAAAAAAATTGGTTTGGGTAGGGCCCACCCCATGGCCGCCCCCCCCTTAAAATCCACATATAAGAACCCAAATTTCTTCATTTTGCTCATTTCCAAACTAAAGATTCAAATCTCTCTCTCTCTCTCTAGAAACAAAGGGATTTATTCACTTCTCTCTTCTCCCTCTCTTTCTTTTGTTTCTCTCAAAAGAGTTCCAGCCATTTTTTCATCTAAAATCCACCTAAGAACAAGTATTTTTGAAGACAATCAACACATATCATCATCCAAGTAAGTACAAAACTTCATGTTCTTCATTTTCTTGCAAATTTTGGGTGAAAAAACCCATTTTTCTTGCATTTCTAAGTTACTTTCTTCTAATATCCAAAACAAAATTCTGAGTTTGTGGAGACATTTTACACCAAAACATGTAAAATGTTTATAAAATGGTGATAATCTATGATCTACACAAATAAAACTCAAGAAAATAGGGGAAAAATCATGATTTTATGTGTTCTTGAACAAAAATGGTGATTTTGGTTCTGGCAGATTCATGCATGTGTGTAAATCGTCAATTTCTTACAATTTCTATGTTCAAATATCATGAATCTTCTTTCTACAAGTTTATTTAGTGAGTTGGGGTTCTAATCCAAGTGGTCTCACTCAAAAACATTGAGTTTTGACCCCCCAAATGCTCATAACAAGATGCATGTGCATCTGGAAGTTCAACAGTAGGTAAACCCTACTTTGAACGACCATAACTCTTTGAATATTCCTCCAAATCAGTTGATTCTTCTTCTGGAAGTTAACTTAATGTGTTACCTTTCATATTCCACTAATTTCATTCAAAAATATGGTGATTTGAGGTCCCAACTAATTGAAACATAATGAGTGTGCAAGCTGTCAACCAATGACAGATTTGTGCATGCATGTTCAAATGACCATATTTCTTCCAAAACTTAATGAAAAAGAATGATTTTTCTTTTGAGAGTTAGTTTTATGAGTTATGTTCAGTTTGCAAGTGGAATCACTTCAAAATATGGAGTTCTGACCCTCCAAACACCTAAAATACTTTAGGTGTGCAATATGTGAAACCACCAGCAGCTAAACTCTACTTTGTGTGTTAGTATCTCCTTTGTTATTTGTCTTTAATGCATCATTCTTCTTCTAAAACTTTATTTTATGTGTTAGGATTCATATGAATCCAATTTTATACAAAAATATGAAGTTTTGAGGCATTAACCAATTTATTAAAGTTAAGTGTGCAATCTGTCAACTAATGACAGAATTGTGCATGCAACTTTATAGTGCCATATCTCCTTCATAACTTCTTCAAAATCAGTGATTCTTATCTCAAAAGTTTCCTCTATGAGTTATCTTTTCTAGAAAACACTTAGTAGAACTCCTTAAATGAGTGATTTACTAACATGGTGTAATCTGTTTTACCGGTTGTGACATAATGTTTTGCATAAACTATTTGAACCCTTTTTACATCTCCATAAAGCATGAAATTTGGTCAAAATGACCTTAACTCAGTGATTTATCACATATAAAAAGATGGGGAATTTTGTCATTTTGGATGTTACATTAATTTGATCATTTTTTAGAACTTATAGTTTCTGCCAGAAAGTGAAATTTTGAAATTGTTTGATTTCATGAATTTTGATCACTTGAAAGGCTATAACATTACATTTTCGGTATAAATTATCATATTAAAGAGCATATGTGCATTATGTATAGCGGGACTATAGATAATCAAGTTGGACATATAAGGACTTATAAGCATTCTCATAGTAATCGTTAGTCATATAAGTGGTCATTTGGGTACTTTGCTTTGATAGGAAAGCATTAGGCCGTCAAGCGGACGTCTCGTGTATATAATTGGAAGCATTTGCTATAAGGTGAGTATTCACAGCCCCTCTTTTAATGTTTTATATGTTTTGGGGTGAAAAGCATGTTTAAAGTTGAATAATGATTGATTTATGTAAAAGAATGTGAAATTGTTGATATGAGCACTAAGGCATGTACACTAGTAGTTTGTATTTGAGTAAAATGTAACATAAAAGTTTGTACACTACTATTAACTCAAGTGAGGAGCCGAGGGTATTTGTGGATAGCGCTATTTGGACGCCTCGTGTTTCCGCTTTAGCGGGGTGTGACAGACTTGGTATCAGAGCCATAGGTTATAGAGAACACCGGTTTTTCCATAAAACCAAATACTATAACCAAAATTTTCAAAAAAAAATATTATTTTCTTAGATAAATTTAAAATTTTAAAAGCCCACTACTAGTATAACTAGAATAGGTATCGTTCTAACATATCATAATTAGGCAAAGCCTGATCACCTATGTCTAAATATGGTATGAATAAGAAGGGACTTGGACTAGTTATACTAAAAGTCAGCATAGATCGGAAAACTTCTTACTCAAATATGAAAAGCATGTTCATAAGTGTGAGTTTGCATAAACATTTTTATGAATTTTTATTTACTAAAGTATCTTTAGTAATTAAATTTTCTACTATCGTAGTTCGATATGTCTCACTCATCCTTCCCTATCGAGTACTCTGTATGTTGTTAAGAATAAATGATTAGATCTTAGCATTAAACGCATGTTATTTGTTATGCATAACTCAGTTAGGTAGATTCGGCGCGAAAATAGTAATAGTAATATGGCCAAATCACAATTTGAGATTGTGCTTTAGAACTATGCCTCCTAGGAGAGAAGATCCCGAAATCGCACGACTTGTATCTGAACAACTCATGGCAGCACTTCCAAATATCGTTAGTCAAATGGCAGCGAGTCTGAACGCTACTCTAGGAAACAACCGAGGGTCTGGATCAACTCGAGATAGGGAATGCACAGATAAGGCTTTTAGGACCTGCAATGCTAAAGAATTCCATGGAACAGAAGGAGCTGTCGAACTACTATCTTGAATGGAGGGCATGTAGTCTGTACTCCATATCAGCAAGAATACTGAAGGGAACAAAGTGGAGTTTGCCGCTTCTCTGCTACAAGGACGAACATTGACCTAGTGGAACACCCAAGCACAAACACGAGGTCGGGAAGCGACCAACAGTCTTACATGGGAAGATTTCAAGAGAATGCTGAAAGAAGAATATTGTCCGAGGAGCGAAATCCAGAAATTGGAAGCGTAGCTATGGAATCATGAAATGATAGGAAATTACAATGACTCTTACACTGCACGTTTTCATGAACTAGAAAAGAGAGTACCACATCTGGTTATGCCTGAGGAAAACCCAGTCGACCGGTATTTCTGGGGTTTATCTCCTGTAATACGCCGAGATGTTACTTCGGCAAATCCGAAAACCCTTCAAGAAGCAGTGAATTCAGCAACCAGACTCACCAACAATGCTAATCGTTCGGGAATGTTTGCAAAACACAAAGCTCAAGGTAAGAGAAAGATGAAGGAACCCACAAGAAGGCAATCTGGAGGAAGAATGGGTAAAAATCTAAAGATGATAGGGAACTATCCGATTAAGACTCAACCCGTAGAGAAAGAGAACATACCCTAAGTGCGATAAGTACAACAAACCGCATGTTGGAAGATGTATTATTTGTCAGAAATGCAATAGAGGAGGTCATTTCGCCAAGGATTGTAAGAATATAGGAAAACGGACATGTTTTGAGTGTTGAAGTCCTGATCACTTCCGGAACGCATGTCCAAGGTGGAGTCAAAGACCGAACACTAATCAAGTACGACCAGCCAATCAAGGAAATCAAGGAGGTCAGGCAAGAGGTCGAGTGTTCGAGATTGGAGTTAAAATATGCTGTTCCAAGAAGATCGTTCGAATTCCACTACCCGAAGGAGGAATGCTCGAAGTATACGGAGAGAAGCCAAGAAAGGGTATTAAAATAGTGACGTGTATGAAAATGCGAAAGCGTTTGAGAAAGGACAGTATTGCCTTTCTAGCTCACGTTAAGGATAAGAAAGTTGAAGAAAAACGCGTTCAAGATATTCCTATAGTTCGGGATTTTCCCCAAGTATTCCCAGACGAATTGCCTGGAATACCCCCGCCAAGACAAGTTGAGTTTGACATCGATTTAATTCCTGGAGTTGCGCCCGTGGCGAAATCACCATACTGGTTAGCGCCATCTGAGATGCAGGAGCTGTCAGAACAACTTCAGGAGTTACTCAGTAAGGGATTCATTAGACCCAGCTCTTCACCTTGGGGAGCTCCAGTTTTATTTGTTAAAAAGAAGGATGGGTCTTTCCAAATGTTCATCGACTATAGAGAACTCAATAAGTTGACTATCAAGAACCGATACCCACTTCCTTGAATAGATCACTTATTTGATCAACTACAAGGTGCTACATACTTCTCAAAGATCGATCTTCGATCGGAGTATCATCAAATGAGGGTCCGTGTGGAGGATATTCCCAAAACGGCTTTTAGGACTCGCTACGGCCATTATGAGTTCCTAGTTATGCCCTTTGGATTAACAAACGCACCAGCAGTCTTCATAGATTTGAAATAGAGTATGTCGACCATATCTAGACAAATTCGTGATCGCGTTCATAGATGACATACTCATTTACTCTCGCGATAAGAAGGGGCAGAAACAACACCTGAGGTTGATACTAGAATTGCTCAAGAATGAAAAGTTGTACGCCAAGTTCTACAAATGCGAAATCTGGATTTGTGATGAACACTTTCTTGGCCATGTAGTAAATGAGAAAGGAATTCATGTCGATGCGGCTAAGATTGAAGCCATTAAGAACTGGGAAACCCCGAAGACACCAACAGAGATTCGTTAGTTTCTTGGATTGGTAGGCTATTACCAGCAATTTATCGCAAATTTCTCCAAGATCGCAACCACTGACGACACTAACCCAAAAGGACAAGAAATTCAATTGGGGAGAAAAACGAGAGGAAGCATTCAAGACACTTAAGCACCAGTTATGTAATGCATCGATTTTCACACTTCCAGAAGGAATGGATAACTTTATAATTTACTGCGATGCTTCACATCAAGGATTGGGATTCGTACTAATGCAAAAAAAAACAAGGTTATTGCATATGCATCAAGACAACTGAAGGTTCACGAGAAGAATTACACCACCCGTGACTTGGAGTTAGGAGCGGTGGTGTTCGCACTTAAAATCTGGAGACACTATCTTTACGGCACTAAATACACCATTTTCACCGATCACAAAGCCTTCAACACATCCTTGATCAAAAGATGCTCAATATGAGGCAAAGAAGATGGGTTGAGTTACTTAGTGACTATGATTGTGAAATAATGTACCATCCGGGCAAGGTTAACGTAGTAGCCGATGCATTAAGTAGAAAAGAAAGAGTAAAACCGTCAAGAGTAGGAGTTATGGGAATGTTTGTTCAGACGAGTTTAAAAGCTCAAATTCTTGAAGCACAAGAAGAATCGTTGAAAATAGAGAATCTGAAGAACGAGACCCTACATCACTTGGAAAAGAAATTTCAAACAAAGTCCGATGGGGTACATTACCTTGAAAATAGAGTCTAGGTACCAAAGGTTAGTAATATACGATCAACCATTTTGGATGAAGCCCATCGATCAAGATATTCGGTTCACCCAGGAGCGAATAAGATGTACAAAAACCTAAAGGAATAATACTGGTGGCCAGGAATGAAGAAAGACATTGCTTTGTACGTAAACAAGTGCTTAACCTGTGCTCAAGTCTAGGCCGAACATCAGAAACTAGCCGGTCGACTTCAGCAACTCGAAATTCCCCAATGGAAATGGGGCAAATAACCATGGAGTTCGTAACCAAGCTACCCAAAACTGGGAAAGGACATGATTCTATATGGGTTATAGTAGATCGACTTACAAAATCAGCTCATTTCATTTCCATCCGTGAAGATTGCAGTATGGAAAAACGTGCACAAATTTACATTAATAAAATCATTTCGCGTCATGGGGTACCTATTTCTATTATCTCGAATAGAAGTACTCGTTTTACGTCACAATTGTGGCAATCACTCCAAAAAGCATTGGGTACGCAATTGGATTTGAGGACTGCATATCATCTTCAAACAGATGGACAATCTGTTTAATTTAAATCACTTGATTCTTCCAAATCACTTGATTCTTCTTCAAATCACTTGATTCTTCTTCTGGAAGTTAATTTAATGTGTTACCTTTCATATTGCACTAATTTCATTCAAAAATATGGTGATTTGAGGTCCCAACTAATTGAAACAAAATGAGTGTGCAAGCTGTCAACCAATGACAGATTTGTGCATGCATGTTCAAATGACCATATTTCTTCCAAAACTCAATGAAAAAGAATGATTTTTCTTTTGAGAGTTAGTTTTATGAGTTATGTTCAGTTTGCAAGCGGAATCACTTCAAAATATGGAGTTCCGACCCTCCAAATACCTAAAATACTTTAGGTGTGCAATATGTGAAACCACCAGCAGCTAAACTCTACTTTGTGTGTTAGTATCTCCTTTGTTATTTGTCTTTAATGCATCATTCTTCTTCTAAAACTTTATTTTATGAGTTAGGATTCATATGAATCCAGTTTTATACAAAAAAATGAAGTTTTGAGGCATTAACCAATTTATTAAAGTTAAGTGTGCAATCTGTCAGCTAATGACAGAATTGTGCATGCAACTTTGTAGTGCCATATCTCCTTCATAACTTCTTCAAAATCAGTGATTCTTATCTCAAAAGTTTCCTCTATGAGTTATCTTTTCTAGAAAACACGTAGTAGAACTCCTTAAATGAGTGATTTACTAACATGGTGTAATCTGTTTTACCGGTTGTGACATAATGTTTTGCATAAACTATTTGAACCCTTTTTACATCTCCATAAAGCATGAAATTTGGTCAAAATGACCTTAACTCAGTGATTTATCACATATAAAAAGATGGGGAATTTTGTCATTTTGGATGTTACATTAATTTGATCATTCTTTAGAACTTATAGTTTCTGCCAGAAAGTTAAATTTTGAAATTGTTTGATTTCATGAATTTTGATCACTTGAAAGGCTATAACATTACATTTTCGGTATAAATTATCATATTAAAGAGCATATGTGCATTATGTATAACGGGACTATAGATAATCAAGTTGGACATATAAGGACTTATAAGCATTCTCATAGTAATCGTTAGTCATATAAGTGATCATTTGGGTACTTTGCTTTGATAGGAAAGCATTAGGCCGTGAAGCGGACGTCTCGTGTATATAATTGGAAGCATTTGCTATAAGGTGAGTATTCACAGCCCCTCTTTTAATGTTTTATATGTTTTGGGGTGAAAAGCATGTTTAAAGTTGAATAATGATTGATTTATGTAAAAGAATGTGAAATTGTTGATATGAGCACTAAGGCATGTACACTAGTAGTTTGTATTTGAGTAAAATGTAACATAAAAGTTTGTACACTACTATTAACTCAAGTTAGGAGCCGAGGGTATTTGTGGATAGCGCTATTTGGACGGACAATCCCACCTAAAAACCGACAAAGTAGGGGTGTGGATAGCAATCCCACCTAGAACCTACAGGTAGGGGTGCACTATACCTATAAAAATGAAGGTTCTACATATGTGGGGTTTTAGTCCCACCGCTAAGGTAGAATTATAAAAAAATATTTTTTGTGTGGTCGAAAGGTTTAGTGGTGGCTCGATACTTGCTATGAACTAGAGTACATTATGCCTTGACAGGTTTCTCAATACAAGGATTAATTAAATGCTCATAAATTTTACTATTTATACATGATGTGAACGTTCGTTCCACAAGAATTGAAAACTGCATAAAAACTGTTTTGTGCATATGAAAACCTGTGAACTCACCAACTCTTGTAGTTGACCTTGTTTTTATAATGCTTTTCAGGAGTAAGAAAAGATTAACCGAAACGTTGGGTATGTGGGCGCGTCAACATCAATCATGATTATATTTGAAACTGTTTAGTTGAAACACTTGGTTTACTTTATTTTGTTAGAACTTTTGAGTTGATACGATGTGAATTTTGAACTTAAACTATTATGTACTTGAATGGATGGTTGGTGTTGTTTTAATCCTATTGTTATGAAATCTTGAGCTATCACGCCTCGTGTTTCCGCTTTAGCGGGGTGTGACAGACTTGGTATCAGAGCCATAGGTTATAGAGAACACCGGTTTTTCCATAAAACCAAATACTATAACCAAAATTTTCAAAAAAAAAATTATTTTCTTAGATAAATTTAAAATTTTAAAAGCCCACTACTAGTATAACTAGAATAGGTATCGTTCTAACATATCATAATTAGGAAAAGCCTGATCACCTATGTCTAAATATGGTATGAATAAGAAGGGACTTGGACTAGTTATACTAAAAGTCAGCATAGATCGGAAAACTTCTTACTCAAATATGAAAAGCATGTTCATAAGTGTGAGTTTGCATAAACATTTTTATGAATTTTTATTTACTAAAGTATCTTTAGTAATTAAATTTTCTACTATCGTAGTTCGATATGTCTCACTCATCCTTCCCTTTCGAGTACTCTGTATGTTGTTAAGAATAAATGATTAGATCTTAGCATTAAACGCATGTTATTTGTTATGCATAACTCAGTTAGGTAGATTCGGCGCGAAAATAGTAATAGTAATATGGCCAAATCACAATTTGAGATTGTGCTTTAGAACTATGCCTCCTAGGAGAGAAGATCCCGAAATCGCACGACTTGTATCTGAACAACTCATGGCAGCACTTCCAAATATCGTTAGTCAAATGGCAGCGAGTCTGAACGCTACTCTAGGAAACAACCGAGGGTCTGGATCAACTCGAGATAGGGAATGCACAGATAAGGCTTTTAGGACCTGCAATGCTAAAGAATTCCATGGAACAGAAGGAGCTGTCGGACTACTATCTTGGATGGAGGGCATGTAGTCTGTACTCCATATCAGCAAGAATACTGAAGGGAACAAAGTGGAGTTTGCCGCTTCTCTGCTACAAGGACGAACATTGACCTAGTGGAACACCCAAGCACAAACGCGAGGTCGGGAAGCAGCCAACAGTCTTACATGGGAAGATTTCAAGAGAATGCTGAAAGAAGAATATTGTCCGAGGAGCGAAATCCAGAAATTGGAAGCGTAGCTATGGAATCATGAAATGATAGGAAATTACAACGACTCTTACACTGCACGTTTTCATGAACTACTAAAGAGAGTACCACATCTGGTTATGCCTGAGGAAAACCCAGTCGACCGGTATTTCTGGGGTTTATCTCCTGTAATACGTCGAGATGTTACTTCGGCAAATCCGAAAACCCTTCAAGAAGCAGTGAATTCAGCAACCAGACTCACCAACAATGCTAATCGTTCGGGAATGTTTGCAAAACACAAAGCTCAAGGTAAGAGAAAGATGAAGGAACCCACAAGAAGGCAATCTGGAGGAAGAATGGGTAAAAATCTAAAGATGATAGGGAACTATCCGATTTAGACCCAACCCGTAGATAAAGAGAACATACCCTAAGTGCGATAAGTACAACAAACCGCATGTTGGAAGATGTATTATTTGTCAGAAATGCAATAGAGGAGGTCATTTCGCCAAGGATTGTAAGAATATAGGAAAACGGACATGTTTTGAGTGTTGAAGTCCTGATCACTTCCGGAACGCATGTCCAAGGTGGAGTCAAAGACCGAACACTAATCAAGTACGACCAGCCAATCAAGGAAATCAAGGAGGTCAGGCAAGAGGTCGAGTGTTCGAGATTGGAGCTAAAATATGCTGTTCCAAGAAGATCGTTCGAATTCCACTACCCGAAGGAGGAATGCTCGAAGTATACGGAGAGAAGCCAAGAAAGGGTATTAAAATAGTGACGTGTATGAAAATGCGAAAGCGTTTGAGAAAGGACAGTATTGCCTTTCTAGCTCACGTTAAGGATAAGAAAGTTGAAGAAAAACGCGTTCAAGATATTCCTATAGTTCGGGATTTTCCCCAAGTATTCCCAGACGAATTGCCTGGAATACCCCCGCCAAGACAAGTTGAGTTTGACATCGATTTAATTCCTGGAGTTGCGCCCGTGGCGAAATCACCATACTGGTTAGCGCCATTTGAGATGCAGGAGCTGTCAGAACAACTTCAGGAGTTACTCAATAAGGGATTCATTAGACCCAGCTCTTCACCTTGGGGAGCTCCAGTTTTATTTGTTAAAAAGAAGGATGGGTCTTTCCAAATGTTCATCGACTATAGAGAACTCAATAAGTTGACTATCAAGAACCGATACCCACTTCCTTGAATAGATCACTTATTTGATCAACTACAAGGTGCTACATACTTCTCAAAGATCGATCTTTGATCGGAGTATCATCAAATGAGGGTCCGTGTAGAGGATATTCCCAAAACGGCTTTTAGGACTCGCTACGGCCATTATGAGTTCCTAGTTATGCCCTTTGGATTAACAAACGCACCAGCAGTCTTCATAGATTTGAAATAGAGTATGTCGACCATATCTAGACAAGTTCGTGATCGTGTTCATAGATGACATACTCATTTACTCTCGCGATAAGAAGGGGCAGAAACAACACCTGAGGTTGATACTAGAATTGCTCAAGAATGAAAAGTTGTACGCCAAGTTCTACAAATGCGAAATTTGGATTCGTGATGAACACTTTCTTGGCCATGTAGTAAATGAGAAAGGAATTCATGTTGATGCGGCTAAGATTGAAGCCATTAAGAACTGGGAAACCCCGAAGACACCAACAGAGATTCGTTAGTTTCTTGGATTGGTAGGCTATTACCAGCAATTTATCGCAAATTTCTCCAAGATCGCAACCACTGACGACACTAACCCAAAAGGACAAGAAATTCAATTGGGGAGAAAAACGAGAGGAAGCATTCAAGACACTTAAGCACCAGTTATGTAATGCATCGATTTTCACACTTCCAGAAGGAATGGATAACTTTATAATTTACTGCGATGCTTCACATCAAGGATTGGGATACGTACTAATGCAAAAAAAAAACAAGGTTATTGCATATGCATCAAGACAACTGAAGGTTCACGAGAAGAATTACACCACCCGTGACTTGGAGTTAGGAGCGGTGGTGTTCGCACTTAAAATCTGGAGACACTATCTTTACGGCACTAAATACACCATTTTCACCGATCACAAAGCCTTCAACACATACTTGATCAAAAGATGCTCAATATGAGGCAAAGAAGATGGGTTGAGTTACTTAGTGACAATGATTGTGAAATAAAGTACCATCCGGGCAAGGCTAACGTAGTAGCCGATGCATTAAGTAGAAAAGAAAGAGTAAAACCGTCAAGAGTAGGAGTTATGGGAATGTTTGTTCAGACGAGTTTAAAAGCTCAAATTCTTGAAGCACAAGAAGAATCGTTGAAAATAGAGAATCTGAAGAACGAGACCCTACATCACTTGGAAAAGAAATTTCAAACAAAGTCCGATGGGGTACATTACCTTGAAAATAGAGTCTAGGTACCAAAGGTTAGTAATATACGATCAACCATTTTGGATGAAGCCCATCGATCAAGATATTCGGTTCACCCAGGAGCGAATAAGATGTACAAAAACCTAAAGGAATAATACTGGTGGCCAGGAATGAAGAAAGACATTGCTTTGTACGTAAATAAGTGCTTAACCTGTGCTCAAGTCTAGGCCGAACATCAGAAACTAGCCGGTCGACTTCAGCAACTCGAAATTCCCTAATGGAAATGGGGCAAATAACCATGGAGTTCGTAACCAAGCTACCCAAAACTGGGAAAGGACATGATTCTATATGGGTTATAGTAGATCGACTTACAAAATCAGCTCATTTCATTTCCATCCGTGAAGATTGCAGTATGGAAAAACGTGCACAAATTTACATTAATAAAATCATTTCGCGTCATGGGGTACCTATTTCTATTATCTCGAATAGAAGTACTCGTTTTACGTCACAATTGTGGCAATCACTCCAAAAAGCATTGGGTACGCAATTGGATTTGAGCACTGCATATCATCTTCAAACAGATGGACAATAGAGAACCATTCAAACGCTAGAGGATATGTTGCGTGCGTGCGTAATAGATTTAGGTGGGAGTTGGGATACCCACTTGCCACTTGTTGAATTCTCCTATAACAACAGCTACCGCACCAACATTCAGTGTGCGCCATACGAAGCCTTATACAGATGCAAGTGTAGATCACCACTTAGTTGGTTGGAAATTGGTGACAGGCAACTGACCGGTCCCGATATCATCCAGGAAACCACTGACAAGATCTCAATTATCAAGGAAAGGCTCAAGACAGTAAGAAATCGTCAAAAGAATTATGCGGACAGTCGGAGAAAGCCGTTAGAGTTCCAAGTAGGTGATAAAGTGCTTCTGAAAGTATCACCAAGGAAAGGACTAGTACGCTTCAGGAAGAGAGGCAAGATGGGTCCTAAATACACTAGCCTATTTGTAATACTTGAAAGAATCAGGCCAGTGGCGTACAAGTTAAAGTTACCACAAGAGCTCAGTGCCATTCATGATACATTTCATGTATCCAATCTCAAGAAATGCCTATCTGCCAAATCGTTAGTATTACCATTGGAGGAGATTCAAGTCAATGAACAAATGCGCGTTACGGAAGAACCAGTTGAAGTTCTTGACCGAGAGATCAAACGATTAAGGCATAATAAGATTCCGATTATAAAAGTTCGTTGGAACTCAAAGTATGGGCTGGAATTTACTTGGAAGCAAGAGGATTTCATGAAAGGCAAATATCATCATTTGTTTGCAAAGAAATCCATTGGAAGTAGCAGTCATTAAATTTCGGGACGAAATTCCTCTAACAGGGGGAGACTGTGACATCCGTCAAATTTAAGCTTCTAGATTAGTATTTATTAAGCCCTTGTTAGTGTTATTTTAGATAAATTATAAGATTAGGAGTTAGTTAGATTACATTGGCCGAAAAATTTCTAGAGCTCCCGGTAGATGCTTAGAATGCCCGGTTCCGACCCGTAACTGTCTGAAACGTCCAATACAGTGCCAAATGCTCTAATTTATACCCAATTTTTAGTATTTTAATTATAAACTTTTATTTTTATTAGAAAACAACCAAAATGGGCTAACAAAGTTAAGAAAAATGCCAAAATTGAGAAATTGGACTTCAAAACTCACATTTTGGGCTTAATTTATACAAATAAAAAAATAAAAAAATTGGTTTGGGTAGGGCCCACCCCATGGCCGCCCCCCCCCCCTCTTAAAATCCACATATAAAAACCCAAATATCTTCATTTTGCTCATTTCCAAACTAAAGATTCAAATCTCTCTCTCTCTCTAGAAACAAAGGGACTTATTCACTTCTCTCTTCTCCCTCTCTTTCTTTTCTTTCTCTCAAAAGAGTTCCAGCCATTTTTTCATCTAAAATCCACCTAAGAGCAAGTATTTTTGAAGACAATCAACACATATCATTATCCAAGTAAGTACAAAACTTCATGTTCTTCATTTTCTTGCAAATTTTGGGTGAAAAACCCACTTTTCTTGCATTTCTAAGTTACTTTCTACTAATATCCAAAAAAAAATTCTGAGTTTGTGGAGAGATTTTACACCAAAACATGTAAAATGTTTATAAAATGGTGATAACCTATGATCTACACAAATAAAACTCACGAAAATAGGGGAAAAATCATGATTTTATGTGTTCTTGAACAAAAATGGTGATTTTGGTTCTGGCAGATTCATGCATGTGTGTAAATCGTCAATTTCTTACAATTTCTATGTTCAAATATCATGAATCTTCTTTCTACAAGTTTATTTAGTGAGTTGGGGTTCTAATCCAAGTGGTCTCACTCAAAAACATTGAGTTTTGACCCCCCAAATGCTCATAACAAGATGCATGTGCATCTGGAAGTTCAACAGTAGGTAAACCCTACTTTGAACGACCATAACTCTTTGAATATTCCTCCAAATCACTTGATTCTTCTTCTGGAAGTTAATTTAATGTGTTACCTTTCATATGCCACTAATTTCATTCAAAAATATGGTGATATGAGGTCCCAACTAATTGAAACAAAATGAGTGTGCAAGCTGTCAACCAATGACAGATTTGTGCATGCATGTTCAAATGACCATATTTCTTCCAAAACTCAATGAAAAAGAATGATTTTTCTTTTGAGAGTTAGTTTTATGAGTTATAATCAGTTTGCAGGTGGAATCACTTCAAAATATGGAGTTTTGACCCTCCAAACACCTAAAATACTTTAGGTGTGCAATCTGTGAAACCACCAGCACACTACTACAAATATAACTTTTATACGCGCCTAATTATACACGCTTTTTTCTGTTTTTACTAAAACCGTGTATAAAAGATGGATTTTTACACGGTTGAAGTAGAACCGTTGCTAAAAATTAGATTTTATACACGGTTCTGGTAAACAAACCGTGTAAAAAGGATAATTGACAATCATAAACGGTTGCAGCGAAAACACCGTGTACAAAAGTCACCTTTTATACGCGGTTGTGTATAAAAAGACCGTGTAGAAAGGTGTCTTACTTTTATACACGGTTGTGTATAAAAACCGTGTATAAAAGTGGCCTTTATACACGGTTGTGTATAATAGAACCGTGTATGAAAGGTGACTTTTATACACGGTTTTTTACCCACAACCGTGTATAAAGGTGACTTTTATACACGGTTTTTTTTACCTACAACCGTGTATAAAATGTGACTTTTATACACGGTTTTTTATACACAACCGTGTATAAAAGGCTTAACCTAGGGTTACCATATTATATAAAGATATATGTGCCCTTTTTTTGTACCCATACGGCTCATTCTCGAATTTTGCGATTTTTGTTCTTCTTTGGAGTTTTTTCCCACCGTCGCTCTCTCCATCAATTTTACACTTCCCTCCATTGATTTTAAACTTCTCTCTGCTTCTTCTTGAACAACGATGGAAGAGGATAACTTGGATTTCAACATCTCCAACGAGTATAACGATGAATACACTTCCGAAGATGTAGACATAAATCAAGCGATTACTTCTGGAGGAGGTTTGAATCTTCTTAAAACCCTAGGGTACTTAATTATGTTTGACAGGTTTTTTATACAATGTGATGATAGGTTTAATCTGCTTAACATAGATCTTTATGAATCTGATTTGGGATGTTTTTAGTGATTAATATTTGTTTTTACATTGTTAATCTTGGTATCTGTTAAATGATTCATATCAGTATAGTGACAGAACCAATATTTATGTTTAAATAGGACTATAATGAACAGGGTAGTGGCTGAACACAGGGTAGGGGTTATTTATGTTTTTGTGTATGTTTTAATTTCCTGTAATTTTTGTGTGGATTTGAGGTGCAAGGGAGTGGGGAGTATTTATAATAAAAGGAGGTAAAGGTTGATTGAATTACAGATACACGAATAGGAGTTGTGGCATTAGAGGCTATGTGCGTCTTTTGTTTTTCATATTATAGATATAAAGCAATTAAACAAATTATAAATATATATAAATACAAAAATAAAATCTAATTTCCCGACTAAATTTCGTTATATAACGTTTATTATTTTCTTTATACATGTTTGTAGTATCCCTATATCTTTATGAATCTGTAGGACTTGGTTCTCTCTTGTTCCGTGTCCAAATCAGAAAGCGATCAATCAAGGCAGCAGCATCACCGGCTAATGTATGGCTGTTGCAGTGCCCATAGCGAGGCTGTTTGGTTATTAAAATTAATGTATGATGCATCTAAATTACAGTCCAATTCTTGCGGGTAAATAGCACATGCATGATGCATCTAAATTACAGTCCCTTTGTGATTTTCTACCGTGTACCCTTCGGTCCAGCACACTTTATTTACTTTAACGTCAATTTTAGCTCAGATGCAGCTTGAATTTACAGAAACTCTAAACTACAAAGTTGTAGGGTTATTTACTTTGACGTCAATTGTTCGTACTTTAAGTTGTCTAACACTACTTTCTTTACATTGTAGTGTAATCAACAAAAAGATGGTTGGGAGTGTGGTTACTATGTTGTGAAACAAATCTTCCATTTTGTGATGGATTACCAATATGCTTCCTCTCTCAAGGTATGTATTTTTTAAATTTCTTTCATTTTATTTATATATTGTACAAAACACTTTATTTTGTTTATAATTACTCCTTTCAAATTTATATATACAGGACATATGGACGATCACATTTCCTTTCACAATTACACAAATAGAGGAGATAGCTTGCAATATTGCAAGAACAATTACTTTGAAGCGCATGATGGATGGCAAAATGTAGTAATCAATGGGGGTGATTATCTTGTAAATTATTAGATTGGATTACACGGTAAAAATATTAGATTGTTCGGTTAGTTTAAGATGTTACATTTACATTGATGATTTTTTAAAATTTAATTAATGGTTAATGGTTACTTTGAGATGTTACATTTACGTGTCTTGTTGATTTTGTGTTTATTATTGTATTTGAAATGTTCCATCACTTTAATTGGAATCGTATTCGGAAATGTAGCTTACTAAATAATGAAAGGTAAAAGAATCGAGGAAAATATTAAAAATATAAATATAACTCATTATACACGGTTCTAGTAAAAAACCGCGTACAAAAGTATGCATTTTTGTTATATATATGGTCACCATTATACACGGTTTTGTTATGAAAACCGACTAAGATGGTTGCTTTTATACACGATTATTAATCATTTTATAAACGGTTTCATCTAAAAACCGTGTATGATAATGACTTTTATACACGGTTATTTTGGTCTTTATACACGGTTTAGGAACCGTGTATAAAAGTTGAGTTTCATACACGGTTGTGGAACCGTGTACAAAAGTTTGAAACTTTCACAAGCACTGGGCATATACACGGTTCCAAAACCGTGTATAAAACCCAAAATAACCGTGTATAAAAGCCGGTTTTGTAGTAGTGGCAGCTAAACTCTACTTTGTGTGTTAGTATCTCCTTCGTTATTTGTCTTTAATGCATCATTCTTCTTCTAACACTTTATTTTATGAGTTAGGATTCATATGAATCCCGTTTCATACAAAAATATGAAGTTTTGAGGCATTAACCAATTTATTAAAGTTAAGTGTGCAATCTGTCAGCTAATGACAGAATTGTGCATGCAACTTTGTAGTGCCATATCTCCTTCATAACTTCTTCAAAATCAGTGATTCTTATCTCAAAAGTTTCCTCTATGAGTTATCTTTCCAATCCAACTGGAAATTATAGAAAACACTTAGTAGAACTCCTTAAATGAGTGATTTACTAACATGGTGTAATCTGTTTTACCGGTTGTGACATAATGTTTTGCATAAACTATTTGAACCCTTTTAACATCTCCATAAAGCATGAAATTTGGTCAAAATGACCTTAACTCAGTGATTTATCACATATAAAAATATGGGGAATTTTGTCATTTTGGATGTTATATTAATTTGATCATTTTTTAGAACTTATAGTTTCTGCCAGAAAGTGAAATTTTGAAATTGTTTGATTTCATGAATTTTGATCACTTGAAAGGCTATAACATTACATTTTCGGTATAAATTATCATATTAAAGAGCATATGTGCATTATGTATAACGGGACTATAGATAATCAAGTTGGACATATAAGGACTTATAAGCATTCTCATAGTAATCGTTAGTCATATAAGTGGTCATTTGGGTACTTTGCTTTGATAGGAAAGCATTAGGCCGTCAAGCGGACGTCTCGTGTATATAATTGGAAGCATTTGCTATAAGGTGAGTATTCACAGCCCCTCTTTTAATGTTTTATATGTTTTGGGGTGAAAAGCATGTTTAAAGTTGAATAATGATTGATTTATGTAAAAGAATGTGAAATTGTTGATATGAGCACTAAGGCATGTACACTAGTAGTTTGTATTTGAGTAAAATGTAACATAAAAGTTTGTACACTACTATTAACTCAAGTGAGGAGCCGAGGGTATTTGTGGATAGCGCTATTTGGACGGACAATCCCACCTAAAAACCGACAAAGTAGGGGTGTGGGTAGCAATCCCACCTAGAACCTACAGGTAGGGGTGCACTATACCTATAAAAACGAAGGTTCTACATATGTGGGGTTTTAGTCCCACCGCTAAGGTAGAATTATAAAAAAATATTTTTTGTGTGGTCGAAAGGTTTAGTGGTGGCTCGATACTTGCTATGAACTAGAGTACATTATGCCTTGACAGGTTTCTCAATACAAGTATTAATTAAATGCTCATAAATTTCACTATTTATACATGATGTGAACGTTCGTTCCACAAGAATTGAAAACTGCATAAAAACTGTTTTTGTGCATATGAAAACCTGTGAACTCACCAACTTTTGTAGTTGACCTTGTTTTTATCATGCTTTTCAGGAGTAAGAAAAGATTAACCGAAACGTTGGATATGTGGGCGCGTCAACATCAATCATGATTATATTTGAAACTGTTTAGTTGAAACACTTGGTTTAATTTATTTTGTTAGAACTTTTGAGTTGATACGATGTGAATTTTGAACTTAAACTATTATGTACTTGAATGGATGGTTGGTGTCGTTTTAATCCTATTGTTATGAAATCTTGAGCTATCACGCCTTGTGTTTCCGCTTTAGCGGGGTGTGACAGGGATGCATTCCTCTTCTTCTTCATCATCCTCTTCCTCATCATTTTCATCATCAACTCTTGCAGTTGAGGAAGGTTCTGGTCGTTGGATGTAGGGAGAGATCCTTTCATCTGGAAACCGAAGATTATGCTCGCCGATAAGTTCGTCAGCGAACTCTTTGGCCACCTTCTCCCCCTCAATGTTATCATGGGGCAAGACTTGGACCATAAGAGTGCGAACATTTGTGTACATGGCTTCCAGCATGGTCCGATCAGCAGCAGCAAAGGAGGGACCAGTCCCACTGAGCCTTGAGAGAGCCTGCATAATGTCAGACTGAGTCTTTTGAATAGACTCGAGGACAGTGGCCTGAGCATCAACCTTCTGCTCAATGTTGAGGAGGGATTGGTGAAGGTCCTTGTGATCGTCCTTCAGAGTCTGAACATCAGACACCAAGTTGCTGACATTCGTCTTCACCCTTGGAGTGCCAGCGACCTGCCAGAAGATCAACTTCGTAGAAGTCTGCAGGGTGTCCAGCCGGGCTCTGGTGAGAGCACATTCATTGACCAGATGGTCAATGGCAGGGAATGTGGGAGCTGGCAGTGACACAGGAGGCAACTCGGTGACCCTGGGAGGAAGCTTGGGGGCAAGGTGCTCCATCTTGACATCCCTGAGCTTTCTGGCACTGGGAGGGCGCTGAGGAGATTTCATTGCTGGCTTCGAAGTGGTGGTGGTGGTTGTTGTTGTTGCTGAGTAGACAGGAGCAGGGGCAGCAACTGATGACATTGACAAAGAGGCGAGAAAAGAATCCGGATCAGATGACGGATGTAAAATAGAACTATTTTCCTTGAGAGTATCGTGAGGATTACTCTCAGGGACTACTTTTGCAGAGGCAGTGTCCTGAGGATCACTGACCAGTGTCTTAGAGTATCTGAAAGAGATACTCTGAGGTCCATTTAAATTGGCTTTCCAAAACTCAGATTGCCTAAACAATTTTGAGGTTTGGACTGCGTGCATTTCAGCATTATCAGAGATAGGGACAACTATTACTGAGTCATTTGCTAATGTGAGGACCAAAGAAGTAGAGATGGAAGAGGTAGAGAAGGCAGTGAAAGTAATACCTGATCCAGCTTCAGCAGAGATGGCTATAACACCTTCAGAGACCTTAGTCACTGATGGTGGTGGTAGTGCTGATGAAGCTTCAACGGCAGCAGAAACCGTTGGAGTGGCTGTGGATGAGGGTGGTGATTGAAGTACACCATAATCAGAGAGGATGGTCTGTTGAGAGACCACCTTCTTGGGTTTCTTTGAGGCGATGGTCTTCTTATGACCATCAGCGGGGGTTTTCCTCTTTGTAGTGGCAGTGCCTTGGGTACTCGCTGAGGGGATAGGCAGCGAGGAGGACACTGAAAGAGGTTCTCCTATAATTTGGAGCATATAGGGAGTGAGAGGAGAATCACCTGGACGTTCTTCCAGGTCTAGGGACTTCTTCCCTACCATGGAGAAGGCGAAGTCACCAACCGTCGGGTAGCTCTCCCCGAAAGCTTCTCCAAGAATAATGGAGAAGAATCGTGGGTAAGGGATAACGTGATGTCTGGTGGAGGCATTGAGGCGGCTGCACATATCGCTGAAGATGTAATCAGCATAGTTCAGAGGATGACCTGTGCAGAGAGAGAAGGCAAGGTCCTGAAAAGGCTTGCTCGCCTGATCGTGAGAGCCAACTTTTGACCCTAGGCACTGAATGACCTGGGTGAGAACATATTGCCAGCGAGCAGGGAGTCGCTTCTTCTCCAGCTTCGAACCCACCGTCATCACTAAGGGGTTCTCCCACTTGTAGCCAATGGAATCCAAGAAAGCATCAATCTGCTGCTTTGTTGGTTCAGCACCCCATTGCTCATTTTTCTTGCGCTGGGGGAGTCTGAGCGCCTTTCGTACAAACCCTGCTGTGAACGCGAAGAAACCAAGGTCAGGGATTGTGAAGGAGATAGCAGGGAGGACAGTGCCCTTGTCTGTCTTCAGCGTGATACATTGCGCCGTGTACCAGAGGGCCTGAAGGTGAGAAGCAATGCCCACTGGGTTGTGGACGAAGGCATACATCAGCGGGCATGCCTTTAGGAAGGTTGCAGCGTCCTTGAACTGAGGGCGTTCAGAGGGAATGTCCACCAATGCAATGTAATTGCATGGCTTGAAGGTTGACTTTTCCATCTCAAAGTGACAAGTTGGTGCAGCGACCAACTGGTTAGCAGCAATTTCAGCGATGTTGGAAGCAGAGGCCATTTCTGTAGGAAAAATGGCAACACCGAAGAGATAAATCATGGTTTTAATACATGAATGTATAAACCAAAGGTTTGGTATTAAAAGTACCAAATGTAAGGTCAAAGAAACAAGTGTTTTGATGAACAATATCAAAATGCTTGTTGGCAATTAAAAAAAATTTAAAGATAAATAAAACAATATAAAACGTAAAACAAAATTTTTGTTCTTAAAACTGGGTTTTGAAAGTGAAAAACTTTTTAAAATTTTTTATAGATTTTAAGAATGAAAAGAAAATAGGAAGGTGAAACGAGTTGTTTCCAGTTCTTGATATAAGGTTTAGATCAAACCTTAACCGTGTGAGGAAGAAAAACGCACAAGTGCGTGTTCTTGGTGTTCTTGGAGAAAGCTTGAAGATTCGAAGTTTATCCTTTGCCTTAGAGAATTTATGAAAGCGGAGGAATAAAGTGAGACAAAAGGAATGCTTAAATAGCAAGAGGAGATAGAAAAAGAGAGGATAGCTAAACGACGGTTTTAGCTTTTTGAAAAAGAAATGATGACCTGGCGCACGTTCCAAGAAAGGAGTTGGAATGGAAACGTCGCGGTCCGCCGTGTGTCAGAAAAAAGGTCTGACGTGTCCTTTTCTTAAATATTTAAAAAGATTATAAAGATAATTATCCATAAGGAAGGTTTATCCTTTATAATTTTAAAAAATTCATCACTAATAATAAAGGATTGTTAGTGAGGAGTTTTAATTTAAGAGAGACATTCTTTGATGAGAAAAGATATCAAAGAGTGATAAGGATTAGAAGATAATACCTGAGGAGATGACCTAGATATCGCTGAATCAGAGTTCCGTGAATGGAGAGTTTGAAGGATTTATTTGTAATCCTTTGTTGGTCACTGATTAAAGAGTTATTCAGCGTTCAACATACCAAGTTCGCTGATGAGTAGATTGAATCTTGTTTCATCAAGAGGCTTGGTGAAAAGATCAGCGAGTTGATATTCAGTAGGAACAAAATGAAGCTCAATTTCACCATTCATCACATGATCTCTGATAAAGTGATATCGGATCTCAATGTGCTTGGTTTTAGAGTGAAGTACAGGGTTGTTAGCAATTGCAATGGCACTTGTGCTGTCATAGTAAATAGGAATTTTAGATAGCTTTAGATCGTAGTCTCTGAGTTGATTTCTCATCCAAAGGATTTGAGCACAACAACTACCAGCTGCTACGTATTCAGCTTCAACGGTGGAAGTGGACACTGAGTTTTGCTTTTTACTTGTCCAACTTATTAACTTACCACCTAGTAGATGACACCCACCAGTGGTGCTTTTCCTATCAATCTTACAACCTGCAAAGTCACTGTCAGAGTAACCAATAAGATCAAATCCTGAGCCTTTGGGATACCAGAGACCAAGATTTGGAGTTCCTTTCAGATATCTGAAGATTCGCTTTACAGCGATTAGATGGGATTCCTTCGGTTCAGCTTGATACCGAGCACAGAGACAGGTAGCGTACATGATGTCTGGTTTCGCATTGGGATCCTTGTTTAATGTCAGAGGAGGCGCCATAGGAGTCTTCATCGCTGAGCATTGATTCATGTCAAATTTATTCAGCATGTCTTTAACACATTTGCTTTGACAAATAAAAATTTCTTTGTCAGATTGCTTAATCTACAAACCTAGAAAATATGTTGGTTTACCCATCATACTCATTTTATATTGTTTTTGCATTCTTGCAGCGAAACGAGTGCATAATTTGGGTCTTGTGGAACCAAAGATAATGTCATCAACATATATCTGAGCGAGAATCGTATGACCTTTATATTTTCTTAAAAATAGAGTTTGGTCAATTTTTCAACGAACAAATATTTCTTTAAGAAGAAATTTAGAGAGGGTGTCATACCAAGCTCTAGGAGCTTGTTTTAACCCGTATAGAGCTTTTTCAAGTTCAAAAACATAACCAGGGTGGTTAGGGTCTGAGAAACCAGGGGGTTGTTCAACATAAACTTCCTCGCTGAGTTTTCCATTTAGGAAAGCACTTTTAACATCCATTTGAAAAACTTTGAAGTATTTATGGGCAGCATAAGCTAAAAAGAGTCTTATTGCTTCTAAACGAGCTACAGGGGCAAAGGTTTCATCATAATCAATTCCTTCTTCCTGCCTATAACCTTGAGCAACAAGTCTAGCCTTATTGCGAATTATAGTCCCGCTTTCATCTAGCTTATTTCTGAAAACCCATTTGGTTCCTATGACGGTTTTATCAGAGAGTCTAGGAACAAGATTCCAAACTTTATTTCTACAAAATTCAGTCAGTTCTTCTTGCATAGCTGAAACCCAGCTAGGGTCAGAAATAGCTTGATCTATCTTCTTAGGTTCAGAGAGAGAAATGAAGTTTACATAAAGACAGATATTACCTGTACCTCTACGTGTTTTGATACCTGCAGTGGGATCGCCAATAATCTGATTTTATTGGATGATTTGCAGTCCATCGCTGAGCTGGTGGTTGAGGAGAAAGATCAACAGCAGATTCAGCGAATTGTTCTTCAGATTCTGGAATAGGACATGTTTCAGCAACAGCTACTTCATTTAGAATCACTTCAGGGGATTGATTTTCAGAGGAGGTTTGGTTATTCACAGAGGAATTTCCAAGAGATGAATCAGTAACAGGAATCTGATTTAAAGGAGTAACATTTATCCCTGATGATGGATTATTGTTACTTGTTGAGTTTACAGGGATGTCATCATCACATACATCAGCTGGAGTTTGATTGCTGAAGTATGTTTCAGGTTCCCCATAATGAGATTCCATCCAAGCATTCAATTCTTCATCATCATCAAGATTATGAGAAGGATGAATGGGACGAGATTCATCAAAGTTGACATGCATAGATTCTTCAACGTGTTGTCTTCTTTTGTTGAATACTCTGAAAGACTTGGACACAGAGGAGTATCCAAGAAATATACCATCATCAGCTTTGGGATCGAATTTACCCAAATGATCTCTGTCATTCAGAATGTAACACGTACATCCAAAAATGTGAAGATATTTCAGAGTGGGTCTTCTCCCATGAAATAATTCATAGGAAGTTTTCTTGAATCGCTTAACAATCAGGGATCGATTCTGAGTAAAGCATGCTGTATTGACAGCCTCAGCCCAGAATTGAGTTGGAAGACGTGATTCGCTGAGCATTGAGCGAGCTGCTTCGATTATAGTTCGGTTTCTTCTTTCAGCAACACCATTTTGCTGAGGAGTTCTTACTGATGAGAAGTTGTGAGATATGCCTTTTTCTTCAAAGAAACTAACCAAAGTACTATTTTTGAATTCAGTACCATGATCACTTCTTATGGAGCGAACAAGTAAGGAGTTTAACACTTCTATTCTTTTGATAAAAGAGATTATCATTTCAGGGGTATCACTTTTGGATCGAAGGAAGAAAACCCATGTGTATCTGGAGTATTCATCAACAATCACTAAAGTGTATTTCTTTCCAGAGATTTATTGGACATTGACAGGTCCAAATAGATCCATGTGGAGTACCTGAAGAGGAGTGGTCACTGAAGAAACTTGCTTTGACCTGAAGGAGGCTTTTGTCAGCTTTCCCTTTTCACAAGCTGAACAAAGAGATTCCTTTGTAAAGGTGTGATTAGGGAGGTCTCTGACTAAGTCTTTTTGAGACAGCTCATTTATTGTCTTAAAGTTGAGATGAGAAAGTCTTTTATGCCATAACTAGTTTATGTCAGTGGATGCTTTAGAGATAAAGCAAATGTTCTCAGAGTGAGAACTATTCATGTTTATGACATATACGTTTTCAACTCTTTTGCCAGAGAGGGCAAGCTTATCATTTTCGTCAGTGACAGCACATCTATTCTTTAGGAATAGAACCTTGAAGTCTTTGTCACACAACTGACTAACGCTCAAGAGATTGTGCTTTAGTCCCTCAACGTAAGCAACACGAGAGAAAGATGTGGCTCCGTTGGACAGAATTCCATAACCATTAGTGTATCCTTTGCCATTTCCACCAAAGGTCACTGACGGACTAGCTTCTTCTTTGTAGTCAGAGAGCATAGATTTTCTGCCAGTCATATGCCTCGAGCATCCGCTATCAAGATACCAGATACCTTTGGCACTCTGCATACAACAAAAGATTAATTGTTTAAAGGTACCCATATTACTATGGGTCCTGCTTGGTTAGATACAGGATTGGCGGATGTACTACTAGCTGAAGAACTCTCTTTAGTGGATATCTTCACCTTAGTTGTTTTAGCAACTTTGGTGGATTTCACTCTTACTGATTTATCAGCTTGAGCTACTTTCTTTCCATGAGCTAGTTTATCAGCTTTAGTAGCATTTGGACACTTGCTTGCAATGTGGGTTGTTTCACCACAGTGAAAACATTTCCTATACTTAAAAGGTTTGGAGAAAAGAGAGGGAACAGGAAGTTTCTCAGGGATAGGTCCAAGAATTCCTTTATCCATGTTCCTTGGAGGTATTACAACCTTTTCAGGGGTAGGAGTGAGATCGATTTTAATCTTGGGAGTTGGTCTCTGAGAATAATCAGGGACCTTTTTCCCAGATTTAGAAATCTTCTCTAAGGACTTCTTGTTCTTATCTAGAGATTTCTTATTCTTAGGAACATGGTCAAGAGCCTTGTTCTTGATCATCTTCTTAGAATGATCCACAGGAAGCTTCTCTTCAGAGGAAGTAGAAGAAGAGGTTGAAGAGGAAGGATCAGGAATAGAAGAGATAAACATTCCAAATTTGAGCATGGAACGATCATTTTCTGATTCTTCCTTTTCAGGGTTATAGCCTAACCCACTTCTCACTTTCATAGGTATTTGGGCATTGATAATCTCATTGACTTTATCAGAAGGCTTGCACCATCCTTTGATGGTTGCTTTTTCAGACTTGAGATCAGCAATAGCCTTTTCCCTATCAGCGATAGCTTGTTGTTTCTCAATGCTTATTGTTTGATTTGCAAAAACTTGCTCTTTGAGAGAATCCTCAAGTTTGGAAAGTTCTTTGATTCTTATGTGGCAATTTTTTAATTGTTCAGATAAGTCAGTGTTAATTTTCTCAGCTTTTATCTTTCCATTCAAAGCATTGTAAAAATCAACAGTCATTGCATCGAGAGCCGACAAGTTATCTTTTTCATAGAGCAAGGAGTCAGAGGGAATATTTACCTGAGTAGACGGAGACTCAGAGGAAGAAGTTTCAGAGACTTCTTCAGCATCCTCTATTCTTGCCATTAGACAGAGAAAGGCAAGATCTTCTTCATCTGAACTAGACTCTTCAGAAGTCTTGGCCCAGTCATCTTCAACATCCCAGTCAACTTCTTCAGCGACAAGGCCTTTGCCTTTTTGCTGGTTTTTCTTCATATCTCTGTATTTGTTTTTCATTTTCAAATACTTCTCCTGTTTATCAGAGGTATGGGAGGTAGTGGGAGCAGCAACTTTCTTCGACCTGCATTCACTTGCAAAATGGCCCTTTCTCTGACAATTGAAACAGATCGCTGAGGCTTCAGCAGGCAACGTTTTCTGTTTTTCAGAGTCAGAGAGGTTAGAATATTTTCGAAAATTGCTCTTTCTAGCAAATCTTTTAAAGTTGTTGGTTAAAAGAGCTAGAGAGTTATCAAACTCAGAGATGTCAGCATCAGTGAGTTGATCTTCTGAATCAGGTTGACCTAATTCAGTTATTGAGGTGATAGTAGAAGAAGAACCATTTTTAGAAGAAGTTCCTTCAGAAGTCACAACTGCTAAAGAAGTACTTTTAGCACACTTGAGTTCATTAAGAAGATTTTTCCTTAAAAGCTGGGATTGTTCCTCATTTAAGAGCATACCATATAATGCACTTAATGACAAGGTTTCAAGATTCTTTGATAGCTATATACATGTAGTGTACACTGCCCATTGATCGGGTAATGCCTCCATGAATTTTGTCAGAATTTCAGCGTTTGAATATACCCTATCGACTGATTTGAGACCAATCAGCAGACAGTTAAATCGCTGGTGAATTTGAGAAAGAGATTCACCTTTTTGATACATAAAACTCTCATATTTTCTTACAAGGTTTATGCATCTAGTTACTTTAACCTCAGAAGTTCTTTCATATTGGATATATAGAGTATCCCACATGGCTTTTGAAGTTCTCATTTTCATTACAGAATGATATACTTCATCAGGCAAAGACATTGCTATTATAGATCATGCTTTAGCATCAATAGCAACTTCTTTCTTGTCTTCTTCAGTCCATCGATCTGGAGTTTTTACAATACTCCTTTCAGCGACGGCTAGGGTAGTAGCAAGGTGAATGTATGCTATCGTGGTTGTAGGAACGAAAGGTCCGTTTTCTACATAGTATGGGATCTTAGGATCAGATCCCTCTAGAAAAAGTGACATTCTTTCTTTCCATAAAGGGAAATTATCATGGCTGAACCTTGGAGGTTTAGCTAAAGATCCGTTATCGTTGTAGTTTGTATTAGGGTTTGTCATTTTAAAATATGATCTAAATAAGAATATTTTAAAGAGAAAGATTACAACACTGCTCTGATACCACTTGTTGGTCCCAATAAGGATCTACAAGAGTTAAATATTAAGTAAACAGTTTGTAGAAGGGGGGGGGGTTGAATACAAACACACAGATTTTGGTTTTTAAATGAGTTTATTGAAAATAAACAAATTTACAGTTACAAGCAGAATTAGAACAAGTTAAAAACCTATTCTATTGTAACTAAGGAAACACATAGTTTGATGCACAAGAAGATGAAAGAAAGAAATGCAGAAGGTCGAGGCTAGAAGGAAGCATGCATGAAGATGAAGATATCTTCATCTATTTATACTCGCTTGCATTTAATACATGACAAAAGGTACATGCCACGTGTCAAGCTTGGATAGGAAGCTTGTCCTTGTAAATAAGACAACCATGATTTTGGCCGAATACGAACAGTACCGTATCAGATATGATGGGTTCAAAAGAGACAAGTCGTACGTCCTTTTCTGACATGGTTCTCGGTTTGACTTTTGTGCATCGAGGATAAGATCAAACTTTAATCTTGCAGAGGAAGCTTCATTTGATCGCTGACACTGAATGCTCAAGGATGAACTTCAGTGTTGCTGAGGCTTCACAAGACTTCACACTTTGAGTAGATAATCGCTGCTATCGCTGAACCGCTTCAGGTCACTTAGCTGATTATCTCTTTCTTCAGCTTTGGTCTTCGACTGTCGCTGAGTGGTCTTCTGGTGTGATAGCTGATCTTTAGGTCTTCAGAGACAAGCTTGTTGATCCTTGATCTTCAGCGATCGCTAATAGCAATCAGCGTATGCTATTGCTGAATTTGAACAGAAGCTTATCTAAAGAATTTCACTAAGTATAGTAAAGGAATCATATTCAAATCACAGAGAGGAGTTATGATCAACAAAGTATGACTCAAAATAAATTTTTAGATCTAATAAATGCTTCTGATTCAGAAGATGATGATGATCATATGGTGCAAGTCATTGATAAAAATGGCTATTTGGTTTATAAATCTCAATCATGTATGACTGAAGGAGAAAAATTAAAATCTGAAGTTTCAAAGATACCTTCAGAAATGTTTGGTCCTGTATTTTTAAAACCAGAAAATCAGAATTCAGATTTTTCTCCTGCGAATACAAACAATTCATTGATTACTACACCAACATCAGTAACATCTTCTGATTTTA
Organism: Silybum marianum; assembly: GCA_036898165.1. NCBI lineage: Eukaryota > Viridiplantae > Streptophyta > Magnoliopsida > Asterales > Asteraceae > Silybum > Silybum marianum. The sequence continues at coordinate 23,861,560 of CM072533.1, read as the reverse complement.
ACACCAGAGTTAAAAATTTTGAACAAGGACAATCTTCAAATTCTCTCTCTGAAGTTAAGAAAGTTAACTCAAATTCTGCGGATAAACCTAAAGAAAACAAAAGAATTTCTTATACTAATCCTCATTTCTTATCTTTTACAGAGCTATCCACTTTAGTATGGAGAAACAAAGATGAAAGACTGTCAAAGAATGACAAATTAGATAGTTTTTCATTTTCAAAAAGGAATGATGTACCTAAATCAAAAATAGTGAATAAAAGAATTTCTGTTGAAAAATCAAATGGTATTGATTCTTATATGTCTATTGCTTTTGTAAATTATTTAAAGAATCATATTCACTGTATTACTTGTGGTCATCATAATTTTAATCTTAACTCCAAAACAAACAAGAAAAAATTGATGAAATCTATTCAGAAATGTTCAGCTATATTGACAAATTCAATTCAAAGACAAATGAAAAAATCTGAACAAACTGCTGAATTGAAAACTCTGAAGAAAAAGTTCAAAAATTCAAATCTTATTACTAATCACAAAGGACCCATTCTGAAATGGGTACCTAAAACTCAATAATCTCTTTTGCAGATATGTCATGTGTGGGTCTTAGATTCTGGATGTTCAAGACACATGACACCTTTCAAAGAACTACTAACTGATTATCATGAAAGATATGGATGAACAGTTAGCTTTGGAAATAATGCAAAAGATATGTAAGAGGATATGGCACTTTCATTGAAGGAGATGTAAAAATAATGAAAGTTTTCTATGTTGAGGGATTAAGACATAATCTTTTCAGTATTAGTCAATTCTGTGACAAATACTGGAAGATTAATTTTGACATAGATTATTGTCATGTTCTGAGTACATCAAACAAAAATGAATTAACTGCTTATCGAGATGGAGATATCTACACAGCAACATTCACTGCAACAGGTCAACTACAAGGTGTATGTTATATGTCTACAACAATGAGAAATGATAGTTGGCTTTGGCACAGAAGAATGTTACATCTGAACTTCGAAGCCATTTCTGAACTAGGCAAACATCAATCTATAAGAGGACTACCAAAGATCAGATTTGAAAAGAACTCTCTTTGTTCTGCATGTGAACTAGGGAATACCAAAAGAAGTTCTCATCCTCTGAAAATGCTATCTTCATGCAAAGCTCCACTTGAAATGCTACATATGGATTTATGTGGACCAATGTAAACTCAAAGCATGGCGGGAAAGAAATACATTCTTGTCATAGTAGATGAATACACACGATATACATGGATTGAATTTATGAGACTCAAGTATGATACTTCTGAAAGACTGATACCCTTTCTGAAGAAAATTCAAGTTCTTCTTCAACTCCCAATTCAAAAGATCAGAAGTGGAAATGGAACAGAATTTACCAATTCTACACTTCAGAATTTTTTGGAATCTGTTGGTATTTCACATAATTTTTCCGCTGCAAGAACTCCTCAACAAAATGGGGTAGTTGAAAGAAAGAATAGAACATTGGTAGAGGCTGCAAGAACCATGCTTGCATATTCAGAACTTCCTCTTTCTCTTTGGGCAGAAGCAATTGCTACTGCATGTTTTACTCAGAACAGGACAATTCTAAACAGAAAATTTCTTAAAACTCCTTTTGAAATGTTAAAACAAAGAAAACCTTCTATTGATTATTTTAAAATCTTTGGTTGCAGGTGTTTTCTAAAGAATGATACTCAGCATCTTGACAAATTTGCACCAAAAGGTGTAGCTGGTATTTTTGTTGGCTATTCTCAAAGATCCAAAGCTTATAGAGTACTCATTAAAGAAACTCAAAGGATCATTGAGACTACAAATGTCAGATTTCATGAGCCAACATTGACTTCTGAACAAGACAGTTTAGAACTCGCACATAAACTAACTTCTGAAAGTTTGGACTCAGAACATAATTAGACAAACTCTACTTCTGAATCTCAAACTTTACTTAAATCAAATATAGAAAATTTATGTCAAGACTTATTTGATATTTCTGTAAATGTTTCTGCAGATTATCAAAATCCTTCTCTTCTCAGAAACACAAATGATCAAGACATTTCAGATATACAAATTTCAAGTACATCAGCACCACAAATCTCAACCTCAAATTCAGAACTTCCAACTTCTGAAAATGTACATCCAACTTCTGAGACAGTTCAAGTTGTTTCTGAACCAATTCATGTTGTTTCTGAACCGGTTCAAGATATTTCTGAACATGTACATCAAAGTTCTGAACCAATTCAAAATTTTCCATTTGAGGGGGAATCTTCAGATTTACATTCAGCTATCAATCATGATGCTGAAACTCAAGCAATTATTGATGATTATGATTCTCTGAATAATATTTCATCTGTTCAACCATTGCCAAATGTGAACAAATGGACATCCAGTCATCCAGTGCATCAAATAATTGGAGATGCATCAAAAGGTGTTCAAACAAGATCTGGAACATCAAATGAGTGTCTGTATGTAAATTTCTTAAGTAGCATGGAACCCAAAAAGCCATATGAAGCACTTCAATATCCAGACTGGATTTTAGCCATACAGAATGAGTTAAATCAATTTGAAAGAAACAAGATCTGGAGATTGATACCAAAGCCAAAAAGTAAATCTGTCATTGGCACAAAATGGGTGTTCAGAAATAAAAAGGATGAAAATGGAATTGTTGTAAGAAATAAGGCAAGACTTGTAGCTAAGGGGTATTGTCAACAAGAAGGAATTGATTATGATGAAACCTTTGCCCCTGTTGCTAGATTAGAAGCTATTAGAATATTTCTTGCATATGATGCTCACAAAAACATGAAGGTATTTCAAATGGATGTCAAATGTGCATTTCTGAATGGCGTTTTACATGAAGAAGTGTATGTTGAACAACCAGAAGGTTTTGTAAGCAAAGAGTTTCCAGATCATGTTTATATTTTGGACAAAGCCTTATATGGACTTAAACAAGCACCAAGAGCATGGTATGACACTCTTACAACTTTTCTTTTGAATTCTAAATTCAAAAGAGGTACTGTTGATACCACTTTATTTCTGAAAAAGGAGGGTGATGAAATGATTTTGATACAAATCTATGTAGATGATATCATATTTTCTTCTACTAATCAAAAATTTTGTCGAAATTTTGAGAAAATCATGCAAACAGAATTTGAAATGAGTATGATGGGAGAGTTGACATTTTTCCTTGGTCTTCAAGTTAAACAACTTCCCACTGGCCTATTCATTAATCAATCTAAGTATGTCTCAGATTTACTTAAGAAGTTTGACATGACAGATTGTTCAAGTATTCAAACTCCAATCGCCACTGCAACTAAGTTAGAACCTTATCTGAATGGAAAATCTGTTGATCAGAAAAAGTACAGAGGCATAATTGGATCTTTGCTTTACTTAACATGTATTTGTGCCAGATATAATGTTTGCTACATGTATTTGTGCCAGATATCAAGCTAATCCTAAGGAATCACACCTTCTAGCTGCAAAAAGAATACTTAGATACCTAAAAGGTTCTCCTTCATTGGGACTTTGGTATTCTAAGGATTCTAGTTTTGAACTAACAGCATTAAAGATGCAGATAATGGTGGTTGCAAATTAGACAGGAAAAGCACTTCTGGATCATGTCAGTTTCTGGGTGATAGACTGGTTAGCTGGTCTTCAAAGAAACAAAATTGTGTTTCTACCTCTACAGCAGAAGCTGAGTATGTAGCAGCTGCAATATGTTGCTCACAAGTGATCTGGATGCAAATTCAACTAAAAGACTATGGTTACATTTTCAAAAAGATTCTTTTGTATTGTGATTCAAAGAGTGTCATAGCCATCACTGCCAATCCTGTTTAGCATTAAAAAAAAAGCACATTGATGTAAGATACCATTTTATCAAAGATCATGTGGAAAAAGGTAATATTGAAATGTTTTTTGTTCAGACAGATTATCAGTTAGCTGATTTATTTACCAAAGCTCTTCATGAAAAACGTTTTAACTTCTTGGTAAGTAAATTGGGCATGATGAATATGTCTATGTAAGTATTAAGCATCAATCAAAATTTAGAAGTTATATTCTGAGGTTTCTTATTTCTCATTCTGAATAATTTGTTCTTCAGAAATTTTCTGAAGTTCTATATTCAAAATGTTATTTTTTTAAAAACTCAGCAATATAATCCTTCTTGATCTAGCTTGATTGTCTTTCAATACTTTTCAAAAAAAAAAATTGATTTGTTTAATATTCCCTTATTTCTTTGAAAAATATTGCACCCTTTAAGGGGGAGAATCATAGTTGCTAATGATTCAAGGGGGAGTGATATTAATGTCATATTTTTCAACTACTCTTTCCTTCTAAACAGATCTGAATTACTGATTTCAAGTCTTAAGACTTCATATCTAAGAAGAATGAACAAACTTCCTTAGATAAAATATTTTTTCATTTGTTCAAACCTACTTCTGAACTATCAAAATGATTTATATTTTTCAGAAGTTTGTATTTTTAAATGATTTTTAAATGTTCTAAAGTAATCCATGTTTAGTTCTGAACTAAACTTAAAAGTTCTGAAGTTCATCTGAACTCTTTCTTTCAAACTTCTGAATTTCTTCTCAGAAGTTCTGAACTGTTTCTGAAGTTTTTGAACTTGTTCTCAGAACTTAACTTCCCGTTGATATTTCACTTAAGCGTATGCCACGTGTTTTAATTTCATTGGATCTCTCTTAAACACGACCATTAAACGGTTCATTTATCCTAATAAATGATGATTACTACTCTAATCACGTTTACTTTTTGGCCACGTGTCCATCAGCAATTATCCAGTCATATAAATCAAATGGATTCCTCATCATCTTCATTTTTAGCAACTTTTCTCTGAGAAATCTTTCTGTGTTTATTGATCTTCTTTCTATTACCAATCCGTGTTCTTCCAACATCATGTCTACTTCAAATGCCATGGTTTCTGCTTCCTCGAGTTTCAATGATAACAATGGATCATCAAGTGATGGTTCATTCAAGATTGTGCCTCAAAAATTAATGGTTGGAACACTGGAAATCCCACTGAATGATGATCAAATGCTTCAAGACACAGCCACAACTGCAACTCATCAAGTCGGACCTTGAAATCCTATCCTTAACCCTAACCCTAACCCGACAACTGCTAAAATTGGGGAAACACAAGTTACACCAATTGCTGTTGTTTCTGGATCAAATGTTGCTGAAAGTGAATCCCAGACTCGTGATGAAAGTAGTGATAAGTCCAAACTCTATGTTCCTGCTGAGAAATTACTAGAAATCAAAAGAAATAATTGTGCTCTGAATTTCAAATCAAAAGACTTCATTGATGATCAAGTAATGTTGATTAATATTCTGAAGAAACATCCCCTGTGCACTCTACTTTCTAGGAAATTCTCTGTTCCTGCTTCTTATCTTCAACAATTCTGGTATTATGCTGAGGTTGATGAATCTGAAGATGAAATTGTCTCCTATGTCCATGCTTACAAGGTATGCATCTCTGTAGATGATATTAGGAGCCTTCACTATTTGACAAAACCAGATGAGATTCTTAGGAAAACCTGCTATGATTCAATTCCATCTTCATCAGAAATATCAGATTTCATGAGTTTGGGATACTCTGAAAATCTTAGTGCTTTGAGCTCTTTTAGAAGAAAATGTTTACCTCCAATTTGGTATTGCTTATTTTCCATTCTGAATACCTGCTTATCTGGAAAAAGCTCAAGTTTGGATCAAGCTTCAGCAAATGGGAGGATTATCTTTCATGGAGTTGCCTTCAACTAACACTATGATTATGCTAGTCTCATTTTTGATGAACTCAAATCTGCAATTTTGAAGAAGTCCACATTCAACTACATACCATTTCAAAGATTTTTTCAAACACTCATCAAAGGAGCAATGAAGGCTATCTCAAAAATTCCTGTTCTAGCTCATGAGGTACATGTTCCTATCTTCAATATGGACAGTTTAAAACCACCAAATGCAAAACTTCAATTTCCAAATGCACTTCCACTTCCTTCTCATTTAATTGATCTTGTAAGTACATCAAGTAGGATTGGGAGTGAGCATTTAGAATCTATGGGATTACCTCAACCAGTAGTCCCTTCCCCTGATTCAAACCAGAGTGGTGATCATGCAAGAAAGTCTATAATTACTAGAAAGAGAGGGGAGGCTGTTCATGGGGGAGAGCAACCTCAACAAGTGAAGAGGAAAAATGAAACTGAGAGACTGGGTAGAAGGGTAAGACAAAGAATTGATGAGGGGAGAACACAGGTAAAAGAAAATCAAACCTGTGAACCACCTATTACCAGTCGGGCACCCACATCTACTATTATTCCACATTCTTTGGTGGATAATATTGAAACAGCCAGTGAGCCCATGGCAACCTTGGTTAACCCCCCAGCCACTCACCCATCTCTCAACAGAAGGGTGTTTCATCAACACAAATGGGGCAAGCAGCTTATAATCCATTAGGACCCCAATTAGAGGTTCCTTTTGTTGAAAATGAAGAATATACGTCCCCCCTTCGTAGTTTTGAACACATTGAGTCTGAGTGTCCACTCAACTTTGAGCCTTCTGAACCACTTAATGTGGCATCCATTCACACTAGCACACATCTTTCAGATGTTCCTAAGCAAAGTGTTTGTCACATTGCATCAACAACTATAGATATTCCTATCTCTGGATATCAAGGATTAGTTGGAAGACCTGGTGGGGTGAACATCACAAAAGCTCCATTCACAAAATCACATGTGGTTCATGATGCCTTTGTGGCAGGCCAGCCTTCTTCTGAAGGTCGGAAAACCAGTTCATCTGTTGATCTTGGCAACTTACCCACATCTTCTGAATTCACAGAATTCAAAGATTTATGTACTTCTGAATTTGCAAAAATTCAGAAGGATATCAAGGAATTGACAGATACTACCAAAAAGGTGTTGGAGGATAGGTTGGATCAACATGGGGAAAGTATGGTGAACAGGCTGAATGATTTTCAACTCCAATCTTCTAATGATGTGAATATTTTTAAACAAGCACTTCTGTCAACTTTTTCTGAAGTGGCTTCATCAGTTTCTTCTCTGAAAGCTTCTCAGTCTTCTTCTTCTTCTGCTCAACCAGTTTATGCAACAAAAGATGATATTTCTCAGATTCTCAATCAACTATCATCCATTCAGAGTTCTCAGACAGAGTTAAACACAAGATTAGCTGCTCTAGAATGCAGATCTCAATCATATACTTTTAAAAGAAGTCTTGATGATCAGGATCCTGATAATCAAGAGGGGGAGAAAAGATAGAGAGTATCTGAAACATAGAATGTTGAAAATGTTCAGAAACAAAGCTTTGAGAAAACTTCTGAAGATGCTCAGAATATTGGTGAAGCATCTAATAGATTTTCTGAAGCAATAGAAGACATTTTATTTGCAGAACATGAAGGTCAAGAGGCAATTGTTCATTCTCCTGAAGATACAGTAGAGGAAGGGTATGAAACATAGAAGATATACTTTGATTCTGAAGGAAACCTAAGCTCAGATAATACATATATTATTTCTGATTCAAATGAAGAAATGCTAAGGGAATATCTTGCTTTTGAAGATGTCATTGGAGAACCAAGTGATCTTTCTGATGTGATCATGTTTGAAGAGGATATGATTGGTGTAAATATGGGAGAAACTTCAAAAGAAATAAAAGCTTTAGTGATTTGGAAGCCCCAACAATCCTTAAGTGATGAATACAGAAGAGCTTCTGAAGAGCTGTGGAAAATATTAAGTCAATTCTGTTGGGTGCATGTCTTTCTGAACTATCCAAGAAGTCTGGAGTGTAGACTTTTGGACAACAGATTTTCTATCTTCAGAAATTTTCTTGAACAACCAGATGAAAGAGTTGAATTGGAATTTGATTTAGCTCATATGGAAGGAGTTGAAATTGTTGATGAAATTCTAATTGTTTTCTCAGGAAAATTTGAAGTTAGAATCAGACCTTGTATTATCATTCCTAAAATAGATCTTCCAGTACTTGAAGAACCTGTAATGGATCAAGTGTTTGAAAAGGAAAATGTGTTTATTCCTGGAGAAAGCAGCCTGGTATTTCCTGAAGACACTTATTGCTTCATGTACAAAAGAAGTATGAAGTTTGCAAAGTTGGAAGACTTACTGAATGATGAATGGTCTGAAGATCATATTGTTCAAGTGAAGAACTTTATTCAGAATCATGGTGTTCAGAATTTTTATGATTCAACTTTAATTTTTATGATTTGACTATATTCAGATTTGGAGCAGAAAGAAGAGATCTACTTTGTGTGAATTCACTCAGTTTGATGTTTACAAGCTAAGACTACAAGATAAGTTAGCAATCTTGTCTTTTTGTGTTAACTCAGGTGAATCTGAGTTAGTCTCAGAGATTAGAAGAATCTTGGGAATATATATAAGGAATCTCATAAAGCATGATTTTCAATTGGCTCTGGAATACAGACTTAACACAGTAAATCTGTTGGAACCTGTATATATTGAAAGGTTTGGGCTGAAAAGAGTGTTCACTAATCCAGATATTGGGTTCATGTATCTTGTGGAAGGAATCTCAAAGACATTTGTTGTATCTGATATTCCAAAGTATTCTACATCTTCCCTCAAATGGCTTCTGAACTACATGACAGATTTTATTGAAGAATCTGACATCAAAGAAGAAATTATCTATCTGATCAAAGAAAGAATAAATTTTAGAGAGTTTGTGAGAAAGAGTTATCTAGCTGGTCACAAGAAAGTAAACAAGATAAGAGGAGCAGATTATTTACTAAGTGATGCTTATGACTTCAAGATCCATACAAAGAGGCAAGACATGGAAGAAATTCAGAAGTACACTCTGAATCTTGAAAGTTCAGAAGTAAGTCAAAAAGAAAAGGAAAAAGAAAAGGAAAAAGAAAAGGAAGAAGTTTTTGAAAATATTTCTGATAAGTTGGTTCCTGAAGAGCAAATATCTGAAGAGGAACAACTACAAGTGCAAAGAATAGAAGAAAATGCTTTTACCATATTCTTAGAATATTTCCATCCAGAAATGTTCACGGAATATGAATAAAAATTCAACTATATAGATTGCTGGATTCAAAAGCCTTTTGGTTGGAAACAATGGTACTCAGATATCATCAGAAAGATAAGGATTCCAATCAATGAAGCAAGGAAATATAGTCCTGTGATCAAAGTGATTAATGCTGATTTAAAGACAAGACAAAATTACAAATATGCATTCTTTACTGTTGAACGACAAAATGGTGAGATTTCTACCTTTTCTGAAGCTGATTTTCAGAATGTTTATCTCAGAGATCTTCTCAAAGTTTACAGAAGGCTTTATCCCTTTCATGATTCAATCACCAAGTTCAGAAAATCATTTCCAATTCTCAGAGATGGCTTGTACAGAGAGTTTATATGGGCTGCAAAGAATGATTTTCAGGTTGCATATGTTCTGAACAAGAAACAAGTACACTTGAGCAAACCAAATCTAAGCCTGCCAGACATTCAGAATCTGAAAAAAAGTACTTTAGTAATTCAACATCCAGGCTTTGTTTGCAAATGCTTCCAAGAACTTTTATTTGTGAGATTTGAAGAATTTCATAAGTGTTGCAATGGAACTCTCATGGCTATCAGAGATCGTTTGGTAAAAAGGCAAAATAAAAGACCAAAGAATCTAAGCAATGAAGATTGGGAGAAGCACAAGAAACTTGCTAAAGAGATGATCAGAATTGCTGAATACTTGCTTGAATATAGAAATTTGATTCTGAAAGATGTTAGAGAAATTCTGAATTTTTGGAAGTATGATTTAAATTTTTGAAGCTAAGGGGGAGATTGATAGAGATATAAAGATAGCTTCAAAAGAGACTGGGTTCTGAAGAAGTTCTGAAGAAGATCTGAAGGAGTTCAGAACCTGTTCTGAATTTGTCTGTCACATATTGTACTGTTACTTTAGCCTTTCTATTTCATATTTATATATAAAATACATATTTATATAAAATATAAAATATATATATTAGTCTATGTTTATCATACCTAATTCACCAATGAGGAATTTGAACCTTGCTTCATCAAGGGGCTTTGTGAACAGATCAGCTAATTGATAATCGGTGGGAATGAAATGAAATTCCACATCACCTTTAGAGACATGATCCCTTATAAAGTGATATCTGATGTCAATGTGCTTAGATCTTGAATGAAGCACAGGGTTGTTGGCAATGGCTATTGCACTTGAGTTGTCACACATTATTGGGATTTTTGAGAAAATCTGATTATAATCACACAACTGATTTTTCATCCACAATATCTGTGCACAACAACTTCAAGCAGCCACATATTCTGCTTCAGCAGTAGAAGTAGACACCGAATGTTGTTTCTCCTTTGACCAGCTCACAAGCTTTCCACCAAGTAACTAACAACTTCCAATTGTACTTTTTCTGTCTATTTTTTAACCTGCAAAATCAGAATCAGAGTACCCGATGAGATCGAAACCTGAGTCTTTGGGATACCAAAGACCCAGATTTATGGTACCTTTCAGATACCTAAAAATCCTTTTCACAGCAGCCAGATGTGATTCTTTAGGATTTGCTTGGTATCGGTGCACATAAGCAAGTAGCAAACGAAATGTCAGGTCTACTTGCAGTCAGATAAAGAAGGGATCCTATCATGGCTCTATAATTTGTAATATTAACAAAAATGCCATCAGGATCAGAAAAGAGTCTAAGAGGAGGAGCCATAGGAGTTTTCATGGTAGAGCAAGTATCAAATTGAAACTTTTTCAGAAGATCTTTAATGTATTTACTTTGATTTATGAAAATACCTTCTGGAGACTGTTTTACTTGCAAACCAAGAAAGAAAGTTAATTCCCCCATCATGCTCATTTCATACTCTTTTTGCATGAGGGAGCTAAACTCATCACACAAGGATTCATCGGTGGCTCCAAAAATAATATCATCAACATAGATTTGAACAAGAATGATATTACCTTGTGATTTCTTGAAGAAGAGAGTGTTGTCAACCTTGCCTCGTATATACTTATTTCTAAGTAGATATTCTGAGAGGGTGTCATACCAGGCACAAGGAGCTTGCTTCAGTCCATACATAACTTTATCCAGCCTATACACATGATATGGATGAATTGGATCTTCAAACCCAGGAGGTTGCTTCACATACACTTCTTCAGCTAATTCACCATTCAGGAAGGCACTTTTGACATCCATTTGGAATACCCGAAAATTCTTCTAAGCTGCATGGGCAAGAAATATTCGGATAGCTTCCAATCTGGCAACAGGAGCAAAGGTTTCATCATAATCAATTCCTTCCTCTTGCCGATATCCTTGAGCAACCAGCCTTGCTTTGTTCCATATGACAGTTCCTTCTTCGTCCATCTTGTTTCGAAACACCCATTTTGTTCCAATAATAGTTTTGTTGGATGGACGAGGAACTAACTTCCAGACTTTGTTTCTCTCAAATTGTGAGAGTTCTTCTTGCATGGCAATGACCCAGCTAGGATCAGCTAGGGCTTCATTTATCAGCTTAGGCTCAACAACGGAAACAAAGTTGACATATAAGCACAGATTGCTTATGCCTCTTCTGGTTTTTACACCAACTTGTGGATCACCAATGATTTGATCTATTGGATGATCCATGGTCCACTTTAGTGCAGGAGGTAAGGTAGGAGGTAGAGAAGAGGATGAGGTAGGAATTTGAGATGGTGAAGATAGGTTTGAGGGAGATATGGTGTTTTGGTAGGTAAGGTCTTCTGTAGAGATAGTTTCAGGAGGTGGAGAAGAAAGAGACGGTTCTGAAGGTAAGGTGGTGTTTATGGGAGGCTGAGAAGAGTTGCTATCTGGAGGATTGGGTTGAGAGGAGGATGGAATTTCACCAACACATGAATTTATCCATAGGTTTAATTCTTCTTCATCACAAGATAATGAAGAAGTTTCAAACTCATCAAACTTCACATGCATAGATTCATCTATGCATTGTTTTCTTAGGTTGAAAATTCTGAAGGCTCTTGAGGAGAGAGAATAGCCCATGAAAATTCCATCATCAGACTTCGGATCAAGCTTTCCAAGTTGTTCCCTGTCATTTAGCATGTGACATGCACAGCCAAACACATGGAAGAAGTCAACTGCTGGTTTTCTACCATGGAAAACTTCATAAGGAGTCTTGTCATGCCTTTTGACTATGATAGACCTATTTTGAGTAAAGCATGCAGTGTTAACTGCTTCTGCCCAAAAATAAGTTGGCAACTTGGAGTCACTCAGCATATACCTTGCAGCTTCACATAGTGTTCTATTCTTTCTCTCAACAACACCATTTTGCTGAGGAGTGCGTATGGCAGAAAAATTCTGAGAAATTCCTTTTAGGTCAAAGAAATCTTCCAGAGCAGCATTCTTGAATTCTGTGCCATTATCACTTCTGAAGGACTTCACCAGTTTACCATTCAAATTTTCAATCTTTCTTGTAAACCTGATGATTTCTTCAGCAGCATCACTCTTGTGTTTAAGAAAGAACACCCAAGTATATCTAGAGAATTCATCGATGATTACTAGCATATACTTTTTACCAGCCAGACTGGGTGTGCTTACTGGACCGCATAGATCCATGTGAAGCATTTGAAGAGGTTGAGAGATAGAAGAGCATTGTTTTGTTTTAAAGGAAGTTCTGGTGAGTTTTCCTTTTTCACATGCTCCACATGACCTTTTCTTTTTCAGAAACTATTTTTGGCATTCCAACAACCAGCTCCTTGTTGGAGAGTTTGTTCAAGGTTTTAAAGTTTAGATGAGAGAACTTTTATGCCACAGCCAACTTTGTTTGGCTAGTTCTTGAGAGAGGAGACACACAGCTTCTCCTATTGCACTTTCCTTCATGTTGATTATGTATACGTCATTCAGTCGGGTTCTTGCTAGTACAATCTTGTTCTGTATATCAAAGACCAAGCACACACACAGCTGGAACATGACCTTATAACCCAAATCACATATTTGGCTGATGCTTAGAAGATTGTAAATTAGCCCTTCAACATGGGCTACTCTAGAGAAAGTGATGGTTCCATTTGAAATGGTACCATATCCTTTGGTGACCCCTTTTCCATTTCCTCCAAAGGAAACAGTGAGTCCCTTTTCTTTTGAGAAGTTAGAGAGAAGAAGTTTGTTTCCGGTCATGTGTCTTGAACACCCACTGTCCATGTACCATATGTGATCTTTATTTGGAACCTGCACCCAGAAACAAATTTAGACTTTTGGCCGTTTCCCTCCTTTTGCTGCTAGGATTGGGATTAGAAGGCATTTTAGTTTTGCAAAGATCCAAGTCTTTTGGGCAATTATTAGCAAGATGAAGAGTGTTGCCACAATTATAGCACTTCTTTAAAGAAAAGGCCTTTTTAAAATCCCTATCATCAAGACTTTGGACAGAGGTTGACGAATGAGAAGAGGAGGGGTGACCGACACCTGGTCTTGGTCCAAGGATACCTTTACCAGGATTTCTTGATTTCTTCAAGTTCATTGATCGAGGAATAAAATCAGTAACTATTTGAGATTTCCTTTTAGATGAAAAATTTGATTTAGAAAAAATTTTCTTTTGAGGAGAAAATCTTTTTGGAGAGGGATACTCAGCAACACCAGAAAGGTTGCTCCTGGGAGTACCTTGACTCATGCAGACTTAAGGAGTTTAAAAGTCTTTGGATAGGTTTGGGAGAAGAAGAAGAGCTTGGAAGAGTTGAAACTTTTGAAGACTCAGAAGAGATTTCTTTAGCTTTAACAAAGACTCCAAACTTCTTAGAACCAGATTCTACTTTGAGCGTGTCAAGTAGATCTATAGAGTGAACGGAGGTAGAATCCTCAACCGAAGAGATCATCATCGTCATTGGAAAGGAAACCAGCAGGAAAACCTTGACACTCAGAAGAAGGAAGTGGAAGGTCAAAAGGTTGAGGAACATCTTTTCCATAACCAAGGCCAGACTTATCCTTGCTAGTGATTTGATCTTGAAGAATCCTTTCAAGATTCTTAGAGGATTTAGTCCATTTAGACAGAACCTCTTGTTCCTTTTCAAGAGTGGAAGAGATTTTTGATTTTTCCTCAGAAAGACTGTCGTTTAAGTACCGTAGGTTTTCCAGATCAGCTTTCATTTTGTCAAAATCTTTTAGTTTTAAAAGCAAGAGAGAAATTGATCATTTAGACATTTTATGTGCATATCAGCCTTTTTCTTTTGAATCTTTAAGTCACAGAAGTCAACAGTTAAAGAATCAAAGGCATCAGCCTTTTGATCATCAGAGAGAAAGGTAAAAGGATGTACTTGAGGCTTTGTTTCTGAAGTGGATCCCTCAGCAGATACAAGGGTAGTGTAGAGTGACTTTTCCATGTCTTCCAGCTCATCGATTTTGGCCATGAGGCATTTAGTGACATACTCACTCTCACTCTCAGAGGTTTGCTCATCCTCCCAGCAATGAGCCTCTGCAACCAAAGTTTTATTTTTACTTTGGTTTCTCTCTTTTTCTCTCTTGTATTTGGCTTTGTACTTCTTATACCTGGAGGTTTCTTTTGATTCAGAATTTTCTTTAGAGGATTGGCTATTTCTCTCTTCATGCTTCCTAGAAGCTGATTTTGAGAAGTCATGGCCATAAGAAGCAGAAGGTTTGAGAGAAGAGGAAGCTTTTGATCTGCATTCAGAAGCAAAATGACCTTTCTTTCCACAATTGAAGCATTCTTCATTTGCTTTATCAGAAGAGGATTTTTGAGAAAAAGGTTTTCTATTAAATTTGGAGCGGTTTGAAGAAAATCTTTTATTCTTAAGGTTTCCAGCAAGCATTGCCATACTATCAGAAAGTATGTCAATGGCTGATTCTTCTCCTTCATCATCAGCAGCACTATAGTATGCATCTGACAGATGAGAAGAGTCTTCCTTAATATCTTTTTCAGAATCAGAAGAAGGATAGGTGATTCTAGGAATACAAGAAGAAGATTTTGAATCACCTATCAAAGCAATAGAAGAGGATTTGATATCCTTTATAAGAGATTTTCTCTGGTTCTTAGTTTGTTCATAGTGAAGAAGAGTTCCATAGAGAGCAGTTAAAGGCATTATTTCTAAGTCCTTGGTTTGCTTGATGCAAGTACAGATAGTTTCCCAGAAATCTGGAAGACAATCCATGAAAATGCAGGGAACTTCTTCATTATCATAAACTCGTCCAAGAACTTTGAGATCATTGAGAAGACAGTTAAAGCGATTAAAGTAGGTAGAAAGAGATTCTCCTTTTTCATGGAAGAAGAGTTCATACTTTCTAACACGACAGATCCTGTTAGATTTCTTTACTTCTTTGCTGCCTTCATATAAGACACTCAAAGTATCCCACATTTCTTTAGCAGTGGGAAGGTTAAGAAGAGAGTGATACACTTCATCAGGAAGGGATACAAAGAAGAGCGATTTGACTTTAGTGTCTAAAGCAACTAGGCGTTTATCATCTTCACTAAATTTGTTAGAAGGTTTGATGATATATCTACCAGTTTTCTCACTTCTTTCGTCATCTGACTCTATGTCCTTTCCTTCAGCGTCCTTTTGAGGGCCAAAGCGAGCCCATATTTTAGGAACAATAGGTCCCTCACTAAGAATGTTGGGATACTTGCAAACGATCCCTTCCAAGAATAATAACATGCGATTTTTCCATAACCGAAAGTTATTTGGGTTGAACCTTGGAGGTTTAGCCAAGGATCCTAAATCATATGTATTACTGGAAGAGGTCTGCAAGGTACCATCAACATTTGAGGTAGTAGCCATCACAGATCTGGTTTATTGAATTAAACCAACTGCTCTGATACCACTTGTTAGTCCCCAAGGAGAGATGACTAACTAAGAGAGGGTTTTGTAGAAGGGGGGGTTGAATATAAAACACACAAAATATACTCTTTTTAAATTTTTTAATATAAATATTAAAAATTTACACACAGATAGTTTGATGCGGAAAAGAACCGGCAGACTATTCTATCAAACTAAACACACAGATAACAGTAATTAACTTATACACTAAGGAAGTTAAAACAATACTGTTTTTGCACACAGCTTTGCCACAGTCACACAAATAATCACTCTGAAGATTTGTTGAAAGCGTGAGATTTCTGGGAAGGACTTCATCTCCTTTTATAGTGCCCATGCATGGGATGCATGTGGACAACTGTCAAGGTTTCATTAGCTGGAAGTTTATCTGTTGGACAAAGGAAGAGACCACTTCCTTTGTACTAGAATAATGGATGAACCATTCCTTGTAGCACGTAATGTCAGATAACTTTATCTTCTTTTCTTCATGCTCTGTGAAGTCCCATCAAACCTTTTAGCTAAAAGACAAATATTCCTTTTATAAGAATAAAAGAGAATGTACTTATTTAAGGCTTGATGCCCAAGTTTTGGCTGGATCATGTGTCTTGCAATTGGTGTGAGTCAAGAACTTATCTCTTTGAAATTGCTAAGTGATACATCACACTATGTATCACATCGGTGGATACCTTGTAAGGCTGGAATTGATAAGTGTACACTTTGCTTGATAAACTTCATCTTTCACTAAATGCCAAAAGTGTACACCCTTGAACTTGTGACTTGATATCACAGCCTTAAAAAATATACCTGCAATTTCGGTGACCAAGATTATAGTGTCGGTGACCATGACATGAAACTTGATGACCTCATCTTATTTGATGTCCTTAGTACTTTTGATGACTTTTGAGTGTACCATCGTTGACCCACTATATTGGTGACCCAATCTTGACTTGGCAAAATGATCTGAATATTGAAGTTGGTTGATACATCCAAAATTCCACTTTTTGATGTACAACCCTTGATTGAATAGTCTTTGACTCTTCAATACTTGAAGCATATTTCAGACCTTCAAAAGAACCTGTAAAAGTTCATTCATACAAAGAAAGGTGGTTCATCACCAAATCATTGGTGACCCAACAGTAATTGATCCCAATTTGAAAATCTGCCTGTCTCTTGTATCTGATGAGGGACTTCATGCATTGAATGATCCGAGAGTAGGCAACTTGATCTTGGTTATAATTTATTTTGGTCATCTAAATCTTCATGAAATTCTCCAGAAAGATGAGATCAGAAGGAAAGATGGGCAGTAAATCATTATCACAGAAATTATAAGTCTTATTGTCTTCTCTGATTACTTCATATATGGTATACCAAATCTCTATCTGTTCAAATGGAGTATGCTTGATGGCAGAAATTCTCTTGATTGGCACTGTAGTGTAGACATCCTTTCTGGCTTACCTATGACTCATGAATTTATCCTTTTCAGCATCACTAACATTGTAGCCATTCGAGAATTTAGGCAGCATAAGATAGATCTTTTGATCTATAAGAGCATACATGTATCTTTTTGTTACTTCCAGAATTGGAAGATCAAGTTTTCCAAGTCTCTGCAGTTTTTCTCTATTTTCAGCTGTTCGACTTGATGATTCTTCAGCAGTTGCTTTTTCAGCTTTTTCCTTTTCCTTTTCTTCTTGTGCTCTTGCCTTTTCTGCAAAGGATTTTTCTGCTTCAACTTTTGCATTGAGTTCAGCTTCTATTCTTTCTTCTTCTCTTTTTTTATTTAAGGCTTCAACTTTAGCTTTTGAGGCTTCAGCTTTAGCCTTGGCAACTTTAGCTTTTAGAATTTCCGCTTCAACATCTGGAGGGTAGGGAACACTTCTGTTATTGCCAATGACATCCAAAAGATATTGAGCCATTTCTGGATCCTTAGGAAAAGTGCCGGAATGTGTGGCCAGAGGTCTTGGAGTCAGAGGTGTTTATCTGGCAGTGGTTTTTTAGACATATTTTGAAGTTAGGGCATTGATTCTGTCGATCATGGCTTTCTGAAAGATAGCCATGTCGGACTTTTTCACCAGGGATGATCCAGAAGTGTCTTCAGAGGGTTGGACCGCCTTAATGATTTTCTGAAGATCCTGCCACTAAGGACCCATATTCGTCAACAGAGATGGTGACCTCTGGAGTTGGAATTTCATCAGGAATAAAGAAGATGGCGTCAGAGTTGGCTTTGATGCCTTTGTTCAGATAATTAAAATGATCAGAAGCTTGGGATTGTTGAGCTTCTGCATTTGTAGAGATGAGCTCTCTGAACGCCTCCAGAGTTCGAGTATGCTAAGTTTGTTCATTTTGGATGGCAAGAAGAATGGCATTATGAGAATCCAGGGATGGTTTTAGATCTTCAGCCTATCACCAAATGCCTAAAACGCTGCATTGGTGACGAACTCAAAATGTGTAACCGGTGCATCTCCTTTGCTCTCGCGTTCAGAGAGGCCCTCTTTCACACCTGTGTTAACGTTGAGTGTGGAGAGACTTCCAACCTGTCTTCGAGGGTTGTTATTAACAGGCACCTCTTCGGTTGTTCTGATTGTCTCAACAGAGTCCTCATCATCAGAGGATGAGGTGCTGAAGACAATGTGCTTACCTTGATGAAGTGTAAACACTCCGGTAAGTGGTGCGTCCTGTTGCTGTAACCCCTCTGATGTGATTTCCTCAGCTTCTAAACTATCAGAAGATATGGACTTATCTTATGAGGTTCCTAAGACATTTTCGGTCACGAAGACATCAACATTTGGTGTGGATTGTGGCGAGTTCTGGGGCGAATGAAATCTTGTATTATCATTATTCTTTTGAGAGAATGATGAGGATGTGGTTTCCCCGGTAGTGCTTGATGCAGAAGATTGAGAATTATCCTCTGATCGGATGGTTTCTGGGTGGTTTGGACTGGGTGGTCCTTGGTCAATGAGAGTAGATGTGTTGGCATCTACCTCAGTAAATGTGGTAACCCTTTGGAAAGAAGGAGAGATGCGCTCAAATGTGTCTCTATGGACATCTTCAGTACCCTCTTGCATTAAGAGGTCAGCATGGGTAGAAACACTCGGTTGTGCACTCTAATCCTTTTCAAGCTCAGCCTCATGTGACCCCTCACATCCTACATTTGGCTCTAAATGCTCTGGGGTAGGTATTCTCTGTTCTGAGAATACCATAGAGCGTTTATAAGATAAGAGATAGAGAGGGGAGGAAGGAATAAGGTCGAGCATATACCTGGAGAGTTCCCTTGGAGATGAGTAACCGTTGACATCGATAGTTGGTTTGTGGGAGCTCATAGATGCGATCTTGCAAAAAGGTTGAATCAGAGGACCTTTGAGAGCACCGATCGCTGGGTAGGTGAACAGGGACAAAAACCTAGGAAACATCAAGGCAGGAAGAGGTTTTCCTTGATTCTGGAAGGATATCTTAGTGTTAACAGCTGCTTTTATCTCATGAAAGATGAGGCTAGCATAATCCAGGGGTCGGTTAAAGTACATTCCATACATGATTGTAAGGATGTTCCTGCTGGCTTGGTCTAGGGATCCAATCTTGCATGTAAGACTTTTGTTGAGGATGGAGATAAGTGTGTTCCACATTGGAGGCAGTTTCTTGCATTTAAACTCAGAGAGCTTGGATAAAATCTCATTATACCCCAAGAAGTGAATAAAGGAGAGAAGGGCTTCAGATGTTGGATTTTGGTCTAGGGCAGGGTTTGGCACAATCTCACCATTATCTTCAATTGTAGGGGTAGGCAAGTGAAAATACCTAGCGATCTTCTTCTTTGTGATGGGTATTTCCACATCATTTTCAGGTTCATTGGGATGACTGAAATTTCCATGCGTTGTATCGTTATCTGCGATGCACATATATTGCCACACCTCTTGGACATAGAGCTCAGGAACGTTTGGATTTGCCAAGGTTAGGGCACGGTTGAGTTGATGTTGTTGAAGAAATTCAACCAGGATTCTGAATTCGGCCAGATATGTGTTGGGGTCGAGGAGAACCTGCACATTGTTTGCCTTCAAAGGCAGTTTGACAATTGGAGCACTATCCGCCGTGGAGTCAACAAGACGACCTTCCTCATCATTGAGATGTGTATGAGCAAGTCTGGAAGCCATTGATGGATGATTGGGAAAGCTCGAGAAGATTTGAATGTAGGGAAGCAATTACTATTGAAATTGCGAGGTAGAAGATGAAATATTGTATTTGGGGTTTATATATGAGAGAAAGTTTGAATGTAGTGTGGAATGAGAAGGGTTTTGAATTTGGGGAAAAGAAAAAACGATTCAGTTATGCTGATGTAAGCACACAAGCGTGTAGTCATGCAGTCACACGATGAAGGACACGTGTAAAGCATAGAATCGCGCAATTGATGCCTTAGCACAAGGTTTGATGAGTCACTGAAAGGTTTATCTATGTTAAACTGTTTGATTATTCCCGAAAACAAAAGGATTAAAAAGGAATTAATAGGAAAAGTTAGTATTTAATCAAGAAAAATAACATTTTAATTGATTAAACCAATTTTTGAGATTAAATCTTTTTAATGAATTTAAAATCAGACATTTGGTGAAATAAAGCAGTTTTGAGCCAAATGAAAGTTTAATATTTATTGACAGATGTTTCCTAAGAAATTAAAAAATAATAAGAAAATTTTAAAGTAACCTTGAAGGCAAGAGTTAATTAAAATAGACTTATTGATGTTAAAATTTCAGAAGAAAAATAAGTCAACAAATAATAGGTCAAAAAAAAATTGACCCAAAAATGTCAAAAGAACAATTTTTCAAGAAAACATTAAATTCAATCTGAAAATTCTGAATAACCTTGACGGCAAGAGTTAATCAGAAGAAACAGATGTAAAACAAACTTTTAAAGAAAGAAAAGGTTCAGAAGACAGCTAACAGAAGTTAGCCTTAGTTTTTTCCCCCTTGAAACAAACTCGGAGCTCCCCCTCAGAAGTTGTAGCATTCTCCCCCTTTGCTTTTCAAGTAATGCTTCCTTTCTGTTGTCACTTGGATATAAAGAAATAAAAAAGCTCAAGAAATAGAGATGATCAGAGACTTCTGAATGCTTCTGGATAAAATCATCAGAAGTGATCAGAGGTTTCTGAACAACTCTGAGATAATGAAAAATAAGAAATTTACATATTTATCATCCTCAACCTGCTGATTAAAAAATTAACGCTTCTCATCCAGAGCTTTTGTAAAAATATCAGCAAGTTGATAATCAGTAGAGACAAAATACATTTCTATTGTGCCCTTCTCTACGTGATCTTTGATAAAATGATACCTGACATCAATGTGCTTTGTTTTGGAGTGCTGAACTGGGTTTTCAGTGATGGCGATGGCACTCTCTGAATCACATAGGATGCGAATCTTATCATATATCAGACCATAATCTCTGTGTTGAGTCTTCATCCAAATAACTTGTGAACAGCAACTAGCGGCAACAACATATTCAGCCTCTGTAGTAGATGTTGAGACACAATTTTGTTTCTTGGATGTCCAGCCGATAAGTCTATTTCCCAAAAGTTGACAGCTACCAGAGGTACTTTTTCTATCCAGCTTACATCCTGCATGATCAGAATCTGTGTATACCATTAAATCAAACCCAGAGTTTTTAGGATACCAGAGACCCAATGAAGGAGTTCCTTTTAAGTATCTAAAAATTCTTTTAACAGCGGCCAAATAAGATTCTTTTGGATTTGCTTGATATCGAGCACAGAGACAGGTGGCAAACATAATATCAGGCCTACTAGCAGTTAAATACAAAACAGAACCTATCATTCCTCTGTGTCCCGTAACATCTACTGGTTTCCCCGAAGAATCAGGACCTAGCTTCATACTAGGAGAGATAGGTGTTTTCATAGGTGAGGAATTGTGAAAATGAAATTTCTTTAGCATGTCAGAAACATACTTTGCTTGGTTAATAAAGATACCATCGGTATTTTGTTTGACCTGGAGTCCGAGAAAGAATGTTAGTTCTCCCATCATACTCATTTCAAATTCCTTTTCCATCAATTCAGAAAACAAATCTACTTCAGTTTGATGAGTAGAGCCAAATATTATGTCATCCACATAAATTTGAACAATAGTTAACATACCTTTGCCTCTTTTGATGAAGAGTGTGGTATCAATCTTACCTTTCTCATAACCTTTGCTAATCAGAAATTTGGATAAGCGTTCATACCAGGCTCTAGGTGCTTGCTTTAAACCATATAAAGCTTTGTCGAGAAGAAAGACGTGTTCTGGATATCTTGCATCTTTAAAACCAGCAGGTTGTTCAACGTACACCTCTTCTTTGAGATAGCCATTCAGAAATGCACACTTAACATCCATTTGATATACTTTAAAGTTTTTGTGTGCAGAGAAAGCCAGAAATAGTCTTATTGCTTCAAGTCTTGCAACAGGGGCAAAAGTTTCATCATAGTCAACACCTTCTTCTTGACAATATCCCTTAGCCACCAGACGAGCCTTATTTCTGATCACTATCTCGTCTTCATCCTTTTTATTTCTGAAGACCCACTTAGTACCAATAGCAATTTTTCCTTTTGGTAAAGGTACTAAGTTCCATACCTTGTTACATTCAAATTCAAGTAATTCTACTTGCATAGCTTCCACCCAACTTGGTTCTATCAAGGCTTCATGAACATGCTTTGGTTCGATCATACTAAGAAAGTTGACATAGAATGCTTCATCAGCAGTAGCTGATATTGTTTTAATACCCTCAGATGGACTACCAATGATGAGATCTTGAGTGTGTGATTTAGTCCATCTTGTCATCCTTGTTTGTGGTGCGTGTTGAGCCGGAACTTTCTGTTTCTGTTTCAGAAGACCGAATAACCTCATCTGGAATCGTTGACTCTGAATTATTAGTGCCTGAAATCTTCCCCTCAGATGAAGGTAAAGATGTAGCTTCATATTCTGGACGAGCATGTGATGAGATTGGAGCAGAAATGACAGGGGAACTTGCTTCAGAGGCAGTAGGACCAGATAGAGTTATCCCAGAGGTGTGAAGAACTTCAGGAATACTTAAGGATGGAATACTAGGTACTTGTTCTGAAAATGTTTCATCGCCCAGAAATCCTTGAGAAATGGTATCGATCTCGGATTCTCTGGAGCCTGAAAGATAATCAGAAGTCACTGTATTAAGTTTAAGTTCTGAAGTTGAATACTCAGAAGTTAGTTGGGTCAGATCATCAAAATCAATGTTAATGCTTTCCATAACAGTCTTAGTACGTAAGTTAAAAACTCGATAGGTTCTAGAGTTTAACGAATATCCTAAGAATTTAGCTTCATCTGATTTTGGATCAAATTTACCAAGTTTGTCTCTGTCATTTAAGATAAAACACCTGCAACCAAAAATATGAAAAAATTTGACTGAGGGTTTGCGATTGTTGACAAGCTCATAAGAGGTTTTGAGATGCCTCTTGACATTTATAGAACGATTTTGAGTGAAACAAGCAGTGGCTACGGCTTCTGCGCAGAAATCAATGGGAAGACCAGAAAGTATGCTTCTACCAATGTTCGATTGCGACGTTCAACTACACCATTCTGTTGAGGAGTGCGTACAGCAGAGAAATTTTGTGTGATTCCATGTTCAACAAAGTATGCCTCAAGCTTGGCATTCTTAAATTCAGTACCGTTGTCGCTTTTGAGCTGTTGAATCTTCTGATGTAGAAGAACTTGGATTCTGGTCATCATATTCTGTAAAACGATAGGCACCTCTGACTTTTGTTTTACAAATGCGAGCCAAGTATACCTGGAAAATTCATCAATAAGTAGCATAATATACTTTTTACCAGAGAGACTCTGAATTGCAATGGGACCACAGAGATCAACATGTAGCAATTGCAGAGGTCGAGTACAAGAATGATCACTCTTTGTTTTATGAGAAGCTCGTTTAACTTTGCCCATTTCACATGTAGGACAGAGATGATCCTTTTGAAAATGAACTTCTGGAAGACCAATTACTAACTTTTGTTTGACAAGCATTTCAAGAGAGTCAAAGTTTAAGTGAGATATTTTATGATGCCATAACCATGAAACTTCACTCTTTTTGGAAATGAGACCGAGAGTTTCCTTACCATCCTTGGATGTGAACTTCATCATATACAAATTACCTTTTCTGTCTTCTCTCCAGAGTTCTTCTCCTGCCTTAGAGAATAAGTAACAATGTTTTTCATCAAATACAACAAGTATTTTAGAATCACAAAGTTGACTTACACTTAATAAATTATGTTTCAGTCCAGAAACATGAGCTACTTTTAATAAGGTAATGTTACCTTCTTGTAAAGTATCGTAGCCTTTTATTTGACCCTTACCATTATCTCCAAACGTTACATCTCCACCAAATTTGTCTTTGAATTGGGAGAGTAAGTTTTTCGTTCCAGTCATGTACCTCGAGCATCCAGAGTGAAGATACCATATATGTACACGCTGCTTCTGCAATCACAATCAGAGTTTTTTAGGTACCCATCTCATTATGGGTCCTTTAATGTTAGTTTTGTCAAACTTTTTAACTTGCTCTTGATTTGATTTAGCAGTAGGTTGAGGATTATTCTTTGCAGTTTTTATCTTATTGTTTTTCTTTGGTTTATTTTTGATGTACGAAAAGTTTGCATTTCACTGATCAGAGGTCCTCAAGAAAAATTGTTTTAATTTTAAGAACATAGAAAAACATTCAGAATTCTGAGACAGAAAGGATTTCATTGAATTTTCATTAAGATAATGAGAACTACAACTTTTCTTAATACTGTCTTTTCTAGTAATAGTAGTTCTATAGAACTTCCTATCTAGACTAGACTTATTTTCAGAATCTGAAATGTTCTTCAGCGGAGGCTTCCTCTGATTTACCTTCTTAGGAGCTTTCGAAGTTACTGAAACAGGAGCAGAGATATTAGATTTCCATTTTCCCTTTTGAACATAAGTAAACTTTGGAAGATTGGGTTTTGGAGACTGTTTATCTTTGAAACTTTTTTTGAGATTTTCTTCTTTCTCAAGTTCAAGACAAGATTTGACATTAATAAACATCCCTATGAAGTGTGGATGAATAGATACAGATTTTCTCTGTTCTTTTGAAGAAGCAGAGAGTATCGGTATGCCACTGAAATGTTTTTCAACATTTTTATCAGAGGCTCTGATTTCCAGAGATATATATGTATATAAGAAAGGGGCATCTTTATTTTTGATGACCTCTGGAGACTTACTGTAAATAGGTGGAGATTGATTTTCTAAATTAGAAAAGTATTTTTCAGAATCATCACTGAAATCTTCACCTTGATCATCAGTCTCCCAAGGATATGTGATTACTTCCAAATTATCTTGAGATTTAGAAAGATGTAAGTCTATTAAAGAACAAGGAAATATCTCTGGATTTTTCTTTGAAGAATTTTGCAAAATATTTTGATGTTCAAGTTTGAAACATTTATCCAGAGTTGAGAAAATATCATTTTCAAAACTAAGCCGTAACTCTTCTTCTACTTGTGTAGGAATAAAGGCATCAGCTTCTGGATTCAAAGTTATATGAGTATTCAAACCAAATTTGAAAATATCATCCTTCTTCTGATTTTTTTTCAGATCAACGTTTGTTTTTCCAGAAGAATATACAATACTTTTTAAATTGAGTTTTCGTTGATGATGACCATTTTCATATTTTAATCGTTTGAAGATTGATTTTGCATATAAAGTTGGAAACACTGGCTTCTGTTCTTGTCCCATACAGAAAACAGAATCTAAGGTAGACCTTTTCTCACACGTGTAGGGATCTAAATCCTCAAAACCAAGTCGAGATTTCCCTACTTGTGTATTAATTTTTTCGTGAACTTTTTGGGCATCCAAATATGTTTTGATTTGCGGCCTTTTGTTCTGAAGTTCAACATGTAAAAGTTCTCTCTCTTTTTGAAAACAGTTTTTAAGTGCTACAGAATTTAATCTGTCACTTTCTTTAGCTTGAATCTCCTTATCGTATTCTTCCAAAAGTTTCTTAAAATTTAAGTTCTCCTTTTTAATCTTAACTTCAATAATTTTTAGAGTCGTGGAAATCTTTTCTTTTTCAGTGCTTAGTTCTAGTTTTTCTACTGTTAAAATATCCATCTCCCTTTTATAAATATCTCTTTCCCTTTGTGTTGTGGAAAGATATTTTTCAATGATTTTTCGTAATTTCTTTTCAATTGTGAGCTTTTGTTTTAATTCTTCAAAGTTATTTGATAAAAGCACAATTGTTTTTTCAAGTTCGGATGATTCAGAGAAAGTACTAACCGGTGATTCAGAAGGTTGATCTTCTGACTCATTTGTCTTAGCCATCCCACAAAACATGGCCTCGTCACCGCTGGACTCATCTCCTAGCCAGTTTTCTTTCTCAGCATAGTGGGCTCTTTCAGTGACATTGTACTTGTTTTTGTTTTTGTATTCCAGAGTTCCTCTGCAATCCTTAGAGTAATGTCCTGGCTTGCCACATCTGTAGCATACGTCCTTCTTCTTCATCTCATCTATTTTCTTCTCTGCGTCAGATTTCTCAGTTCTCAGAATCTCTTGTTTGGGAGAATTAGTAGATCGATCATATCTTCTGTTTGCCTGGAATGATCTATTCCCAAACCTATTAGTGAATTGTTTGGTTATAAGAGCCAAAGAATCAGCAAAAGCTTTGATTTCATCATCAGAGTCAGAATCATTCTCTAGAATAGCCTCTGATATGAAGACCTTTCTTTTTCCTCTCCTTTCTTCACTTCTTCTTCTGGTCGTTCCCTTGGATTTCAGAGATCAAAGCCAGAGGTCCACCTATAGTTGTTTTCTTCTGAACAACCTCTTTCTCATGGGCTTGCAAATTACCAAAAACATCATGTAGAGTCCATTGCTCAAGATCTTGATTTGCTTGAAGGGACATAGAAAGATTTGACCAATCTAAATTCAATCGTTTAAGAAATAGAACGTTGTTGTCTTCTTGTGATATAACAATATCACATCTTTTACATAGATTTATTAAAGAATTAAATCTATGATATGTCTGTTCCAGAGACTCTTCAGGATTGGCTTGGAAGGTTTTCTAATTGATCCCATAATTCTTTGGCAGTATCACAGGAATCCAGAGATTGAAAAATCTAATTTGGAATAGCCATGATAAGAAGAATTTTTGCCTTTTTGGCTAGTTCGACTTTGGCCTTTTCCTCATCAGACCAGTTTCCCCTCAGCTTTGGTAGTGGCAGGAATTCGTGGTACTTCATCAGTATTGGTAGTGGCAGGAATTCGTGGTATTGTAGTCATTGGTACGAAGGGACCATTTTGGACAATAGGATAGAGTTCTATATCCAGTCCTTCATAGAAATTTATCATTCGAATTTTCCATTGTGGATATTCACCACAAATGAGAGTAGGAGGTTTGGTCAGTGAACCGGAGGTGTAAACAACATTCAAATTTGAATTTGCCATTTTTAACAGAGAAAACGAGGGGGAGAACAAAAATTGACGGTTATATGAAATTTAGAACAATTAAATTCCAATTGAATTGAAAAATATGTCGATATCCTTCAAAATTAATCACAATTACCACTATTTTGGAGAAAATTGTTATGAGATTAACAAATTCTCGTAGAACAGGGTAGAGTTATGAATAGTAGTATAAAACTGAAAGATACTGTACTGTAGAAGAGGGATTTCTCCAAATGGAAGAGATCAAATAATCAATAGATTGATTAGATGGCTCTAATACCAATTGTTGGAACCCAGATCCCTTTCTAAATAGTTAATCGAGAGATTTGTGAATCAAAGTATAAGCGGAAGCAATTCATATCAATTAACCACAGTAATTATCAAACAAACAGTAAGTAAGAAATGATGAAGAACAGACTGAGTTTGTATTGATAACCTTGAAGATCGATTACAAATACGGGAAATAGACGCACAATATGATCTCCAAAAGTATGCTTTCAATCGACAACTGTACATTCAAAGAACTAATCTATTTATACTATTACAATGAATATAAAGTCAACAATCTAACCAGTTACAAACTGACACATCAGCAGGTAGGAGCATATAACATAATTCAGTTGTAAACGGAGACGCATGAGGTAAGTGTGTGCCACGTCATGTCATACTTCCATCTTATGGTTCATACTTCTTAGGTCTAACAGAAACATACTTAGATTGATTAATGAATATGCCAGTAGGAAGTTGTTTTACTTGAAGACCCAGAAAAAATGTTAACTCTCCCATCATACTCAGTTCAAATTCATTTTGCATGATTTTCTCAAAATTTCTACTAAATTTTGGATTAGTAGAAGCAAATATAATATCATCTACATATATTTGTATCAATATCATATCATCACCTTCCTTTTTCAGAAATAAAGTGGTATCTACTGTACCTCTTTTGAACTTGGAATTCAGAAGAAAAGTTGTGAGCGTGTCATACCATGCTCTTGGTACTTGTTTAAGTCCATATAAGGCTTTGTCTAAGATATAGACATGATCTGGAAATTCTTTGCTTACAAAGCCTTCTGGTTGCTCAACAAACACTTCTTCATGAAGAATTCCATTCAGAAATGCACATTTAACATCCATTTGAAACACTTTCATGTTTTTGTGAGCAGCATATGCAAGACAAATTCTAATAGCTACTAGTCTTGCAACAGGGGCAATGGTTTCATGATAATCAATTCCTTCTTGTTGACAATACCCCTTAGCTACAAGTCTTGCTTTGTTTCTCACAACAATCCCATGTTCATCTTTTTTATTCCTGAAAACCCACTTGGTGCCAATGATTGATTTACGTTTTGGTTTTGGAATCAATCTCCAGACTTTGTTTCTTTCAAATTGATTTAGCTCATCTTGCATAGCTAGAATCCAGTCTGGATCTTGAAGAGCCTCACTTGGTTTTTGGGGTTCCATGCTACTTAAAAAGTTCACATACAAACACTCATTTGCTGTGGCTGACCTTGTTTGTACACCTTTAGATGCATCACCAATAATCTGATGAATTGGATGACTTGATGTCCATTTATTCACATTTGGTAATGGTTGAACAAATGAGACATTGTTGAAGGAGTCATAATCATCAATGAGTCCTTGAGTTTCAATATCATGATTGATAACTGAATGTAGATCTGAAGTCTCCCCCTCAAATTGAAGATTCTGTACTGGTTCAGAAATAATAGGTGTAGGTTCAGAAACAGGAACAACAGGTTCAAAAATGTCTTGAACTGTTTTTGAAATGACGTGTACAGATTCAGAAGTAGGAGGATCTGAATTTGAGGTTGAGATAAGTGGTCCAGAAGGATTTGATATTGTAGGTTCTGTAGATTTTTGTTCTGGTATGCTTCTGAGAAGAGAAGGATTCTGATAATCTGCAGAAACATTCACAGAATTTGTTCAACTTCTTGGCAATTTTGTTTATAAATTTGGCTTTCAGCTCTGAATTGGTTTACCAAAATTCTTTTCCCTTTGATTCTGTTTCTGAGACTTTCAAATTCAGAATACATGTCTTGAATTTGATTTTGCATTTCAGGTTCTCCAGAATTTGGTTCAAAATTTTGTTCAAATTTTGCTTTAGAAGAGGAACTTGATTCAGAATTTAATTCAGAAAATGAAGAAAGTACCTCAGAGTCATGTGGATGTGCATCTTTAGGATCCAGCTAGCACATATAGCAATTTGAGGCATAGTGAGTCACTTCTTCATCATACTCTCCATCACTCCAGTTCAACCAATCCTCTTCATACTTGGTAACCAGAGCTGGATTAAGTTCCTTCTTCTTACCAGGAAGATGCTTTTTTTCATAGTAGCCAGAATTTTTTACTTTGGGCATTTTGCACTGTCTTGCATGTTCCTGTGTCTCATGTTGACCAACATCTTGACCTTTCTTAGGTCCTTATCAAAAATAAGTTCTTCATCTGATTCTTTTAAAAGCAATATTACCAAAAATTCTTTTAAGTTCTTCATCTGATTCATCTCCATCACATAGAGTTGTCTCTAGGATTTCACAAACCTTGCTCTTAGCTGAGATGGTCATGGAATTATTATACTTCTTGCTCAATAACGCTACTATTTCATTTGCCTTCTTTTGCTCATTCTGTCTAGTCTTGATTTTATCTTCTTGTTGGAACAAGATGCCATAAACATCATGAATGGATTTTCTAGACAGATTTCTAGTAACCGTATTGTCAAAAAAGCTTGACCACTCATTACCCAGATTGTTCAGAAATTTATTACTTATTTCTGAGTTGGATTTCTGAACACCATTTCTTCTAGATGATTCAGGATATTGTTGAATCTGTGATCAGTCTTTGTGATAGATTCATTTTCTTTATACCTGAAATTTTCATAAGTGCCAACACAAATGTTCAACCTTTGGGCTTGAGCTTTTGTACTCCCCTGCATTTGAGCTTCAACCTCATCCCACATGGCCTTAGCAGAGGTTAAACTATCTACCCTATTGAATATTTCATTAGGGATGACCATTATAAGAAGAGTTAGTGCCCTTTTTGTCAATTTTGGCTAGGCTTTTCTTAGTAGCACTATATATACCTGGGCTTTTCTTGATTCGTGATGCAGGAATTTCAAAAGTAGATTCAGTTCTTGGAACTGCAGGAATTTCCACAGAGACCTCCAGAGGGCCATTTACGATCGATTACATTAAAGCTTCATCTATATTGTCCAAGAATTGAATCATTCTAATTCGCCATTGATGATACTCGCCCAGAAACAAGGTTGGTGGTTTTGTTTTAGATCCGATGGAGACGATTTCTTTAGACATCTTGATTTAGAATAGTTCGAGAAATCACCTGGATTTGAATCTTGAATTTATCAATCAAGAATTTCAAGAACTGTCAGATCTGACAAGTTCTTCTCTAAATTAATCAAACAAATGAATTGACTCTGATACCAATTGTTAGATCCCAAAATATCAAGAATGTAGAAAGATTAAAGAACAAGAACAACAATATGTTACCAAAGTTGTATATCATATTTATTACTGAACAGTATTACAAAGTATATATCTTTACAAGCTCTATGAACGTTAGTTCTAACTATCTAACAAACTATCTATTTATATACAAACAGAAATGCTAAAGTTACAGTACACAAATGACAAGCATGTTTAGAACTTCTTCAGAAGTAACTTTGTTGGTTCCAGATTCCTTTAAACCGATTGTTAATTGAGAGTATTGAATCTGAGTGAATTGCGGAAGCAGATCAATTAACAATTTAAATCAATAGAACAGTAAACAGAATGAAGAACAAAGATTATGAAATGAATTACGCACAGTATTCTTCAAAATGTAAATGTATTAATCGACACTTTTTACTAACACAATACAATGCTATTTATACAGATACAAAGACAGAAAGTCAAAATGCTAGCCAATTACAAAGTGCCATGTGTCATAAAGGGAGCGTCTAACAACAATTAGTTATAACAAGAAGTGTGTGTTGACATTTGTAGACATCTCTTCTTTGACTCATACTTTAATATCTAACATTCTCCCCCTAAGTATGAAGTCAAAAAAAAAAATTCTTCAGAGAGGATCAACAGCAGCGATGATACTTGAAATATTATTGATAAGCTCTCTGTTCTTCGAAGTCCATCAAGTCTTTTCTCTATTTTCTTTGCAACTTCGGATTTGTCGTGTCTAAGCCAAAGAAAGCACTTGATGATGTAGACTACCTCGGAAGAGTATTTGTGAGCTTCTTTGATGCGAAAGAAGCTCTTTCCATTTGGTCTTTTGAAGATGATTCCCTCTTACGGTTCGGTAAGAAGTCTACCCACTCGAATTTGCTTATCCCTTCAAGTTCCTCATTTGGTGCAAGAGCTAGCCGGATTATCCATTTTGAAATTTAATCCAACTGGAAGTCGACTGCCTTTTGTATCTAATGTATGATTTCATACACGTAATAATTCTAGTGTAGGCAACATGGTCTTGTGGATCTTTGCGTTCGGAAAATTTGAGTCTTCATAAATTCTTCCGGAAAAATGAGATCGAGTTTGGATGGATGGACAACAGATCATTATCACATATGTAATAACTTTTGTTGTTTGATGCGACTATCTCGTAGATTGTGTACCAAATGGGTGTATCTTGAAGCTGCTTATGTTTCATGGTTGTTATCTTTGTAATTGGAACGATAGTGAAAACCGTCTTTGTCTTGTTTATGAGCCATGAAGTTATCTTTAACTTCACCGCCGACATTGTATTGGTTGGCGAAGTTAGGCATCATGAGATAAATCTTCGATCCGTTGGAGCATACATGTGCCTTTTCTCAACTTCAAGTGTTGGAAGTTCAATGTTTCCAACAATGTTTCCAACTTTATTTAATTTTTCTTCAAATTCTTCTCTTCGATCTCCTTCTCGCTTCGAGCGGCCTCGCTGCGACTCTTGCTCTTTCTTCGACTTCAAAATTTTGTCTCGTAGTTCTTCTTTAAGTCTAGCCTTTTCTCTTTCCAGATTCTCTTTTTCGACCCTCTCTATCTCTATTTGTTCTTCAACTATTAGCCTCGGCGTATTATCTCTTCTTCTCTCTCTTTTTCGGCTACGAACACTTCCTCATCCTCCTCTCGGCCCTTTTAGCTCTTTCCTTTGCGGCTTTAGCTCGTTCTCGTTCTTCATGAGCTCGACTACTTCGACCCTTTCACCGGAGAGCTCGGGATTCTCGCTTTTTCCCATAAGATCCGAATAAACTTAGCTAGCTGC
This sequence comes from Silybum marianum, assembly GCA_036898165.1. Classification (NCBI taxonomy): domain Eukaryota; kingdom Viridiplantae; phylum Streptophyta; class Magnoliopsida; order Asterales; family Asteraceae; genus Silybum; species Silybum marianum. The sequence goes on along the minus strand of CM072533.1, from coordinate 23,829,058 downwards.
GGATCTGCGGGTAGAGGACCGAATGCGTAGCCGGAGGTGTTGGAGTGAGTGGCACTTGTTTTGAAGAAGAGGGTTCTTTGTGATGGTGTTGGCGTTGAAGAGTCGGCGGTGGTCGTGTTTGTTTCGGTGGTGTTTGTTTGGCTTGCTTAGGCTCGAACCTTTCTCCCCCTTCGAGAATCGGGATCCCGATCCTCGAACGTTTTCTTTCGATCGCCTTTCGCAAGCCCTTTCTTCCTTGGCTTTCTTCTTGGAAGTAAACGCCTCGGCAAGAGAAGAAACCGAGAGGCACAAGTTGAGAGATAGTAGTTTCGAGAGCGACAAGTTTACGGTCGGTTGAAGATGTGGAGGGCTTGGAAGAGTACTTTGAAGCGATGGTCGACATTCGCTCAAGAATAATCTTGGAAAGAGGCGAGGTCAGATTTCTTGACAAGCGTAGACACAGAGGGATCATCAGAAGTTATGATGGTCTTGACAATCTTCTGTATATCGGCCACCAGAGAGCTGTAGTCTACAGAGGCACGTAGAGATTCTGGAAGTTGAGATATTGCCTCTGTATTTGCTTGAAGACCATTATTCAAGAGCAAAAGTTGTTCGACAAGATAGGCCTTCGATCTTCTTGAGAGGTACTCATTTGGCGCCGAAGATCCGTTGTAAAAGGGAGTTAACGCCTTTCAATTTGAAATTGAAGGCTCGGAAGAAGAGAATGATTAGTTGTGACGGATAATTTTAGATCTTCCACAGATCTCTGAATTTGATCAGCAAATGCCAAGAACGCTGCATTAGTGACAAAATCAGAAGATGTAACCGGTGCATCTCCAACACATGGAGCCCCTTTACCCTCGCGTTCAGAGGGGCCTTCTACACCTGTTTTGACGTTGAGTGTAGAAGGACTTCCAACCAGTCCTTGAGGGCTGTTATTCACAGGCTCCTCTTCGGTTGTTCTGACTGTTTCAACAGTATCCTCATCATCAGAGGATGAGGTGCTGAAGGCAGTATGCTTACCTTGATGAAGTGTAAACACTCCGGTGGGGGTGCATTCCTAGTGGAACCCCTCGATGGGAATTCATCGGCATCTATCCTAGGAGAGGATGTGGACGCATCCTCCGTGCTTATTGGTATGTCGATCACAGAGACATGAACATGTGGTGAAGGAAGTGGCGAGTTCTGGGGCGAATGAACTCTTATATTATCATCATCATCCTTTTGGGAGGATGATGAAGTGGAGGTGCTTTCCCCAGATGAATTTGATTCAGAAGAAGAAGAAGTATCCTCTGAACGGCTGGTTTCTGGGTGGTTTGAACTGGGCTGTTCTAAGTCAATGAGTGGAGACGTGGTGACGTCAACCTCAGAAGTTGTGGTTGCCCTTTGGGGAATTGGAGAGGAACACTCATATGTGTCTCTGAGGACATCTTCTGTACCTTCATTTAATAGAAGGTCGGCATGGGTAGAAGCACTCGGATGTTCACTCCTAGTTTTTTCAAGCTCATGCTCACCAGACCCCTGACCACCTACACCTGGCTCTAAGTGCTCTGGGGTAGGAATTCTCTGTTCTGAGAAAACCATAGAGCTTCTATAGATTTGGAGATTAGAAGAGCTAGATGGGATTAGGTTTAGCATGTACTGGATAGTTCTGCGGGTGCGGAAGTAGCCGATGCTGACAATGGTTGATCGATGGGAGCTCATTGATGCAATTTTGCAGAATGGCTGAATCAGGGGAGCTTCGATTGCCCCAATTGCAGGATGAGTGATGAGAGATAGAAATCGTGGGAACATGAGTGCTGGTAGTGGCTTCCCCTGACTTTGATGGAGCACCTTAGTATGCACAGCTGCTTTGATCTCTTGGAAGATGAGACTTGCATAGTCCAAGGGTCGATTGTAGAACATCCCATACATAATCGTCAGAATGTTTCGGCTAGCTTGATCCAGAGAACCTATTTTGCAGGTTAGGCTCTTGTTGAGTATGGAGACGAGTAGATTCCACATTGGGGGTAACTTCTTCCTTTTGAATTCGGACAGCCTGGTAAGAGGTTCATTGTAACCCAGAAGATTGATGAAGGCTAGGAGGGCTTCTGTGGAAGGGTTTTCTTCTAGGGCAGGATTGGGAATGGTTTGCCCGTCGACTTCGATCACTGATAGGGGAAGATGAAAATATTTGGCGAGTTTTCTTTTGGTGATTGGGATTTGAACAGCAATTTCCACTTGTTCAGGATGGGTGACGAACCGGCGAGTGTTTCATCATTTTTGATGATCATTGTTTGCCACAGTTCTTGGACATAGATTTCAGGGATGTTTGGGTTGGTTAGGGTTAGGGCTCGATTCAACTGGTGCTGTTGTAGAAACTCGATCATGATGCGAAATTCCGGTTGATAAGTGTTAGGGTTGAGCAGTACCTGCACATTGTTCGCCTTCAATGGCAGTTTTACAATGGGAGTACTATCAGCAGTGGAATCGATGATTCTGTCTTCATCATTGTTGGTAGGATGGGCACAGTTGGAAGCCATTTTGAAATTTTGAATGCTTGACAGTAGAACACTTTGTCTTTGCAATGAGAATAAACACTGATTTAGGGAATATTTGCGAGGAAGAAGATGAAGGTTGAAATTGGGGGTTTTATGTGAGAGAGAAACTGTAGAATGGGAAGGGGTTATTCAGTTTGGGGAGAAACAAAGAAAAAAACGGTTCATTTGAGCTGAGGTAAGCACGCGGGTATACACATGCAAGATTTCGATTGGAGACACGTGTACGACGAGACACATGTATGATGATGATTTAGTAGCAGATGCGATTTTTCTTAAAAGCAGAAATAAGCAAAAGTAAAAAAAAATCTGTTTAATTAATCAATTAATTTTGAATTAATTGAATAAACACAGAATTTAATCTTAATTTTATTTATTTAAGTTTAAAAATCAGTCAAGTGAGAACAAAAATCACATGAGAGTTTAGTTTCTATAAAAGAATAATAAAGAAGAATTTGCATTAAACATATAGATTTAAACAACCTTGAAGGCAAGAGTTGATTGAATTTATATATTTAATGGAAATTATAAGAATTATCAATTTATAGAAAATTTAGGTGAAAAACATGTCGACTTGATTTATATTTTAAATTTTTTTTGAAATGAATCAAAAGTCTAAAAGACCTTGGCGGCAAGAGAAACTCAGAGCAGATAGATTCAAATAAAATTTAAGTAAAATAGGAAATCAGAAGACAGCTAACCAGAGTTAGACTTAGACGAATATCCTCTTCATTGTGAAACTCCCCCGTGAATGGTAAACTCCCCCTTGAATGGTAAACTCCCCCTTGAAAGGTAAACTCCCTCTTGAATGGTAAACTCCCCCTTGAATGGTAAACTCCCCCTTGAATGGTGAACTCCCCCTTGAGTAGCTTCTTTACCTCGTTTCTCAATCTGTACTTTATGATATATCTTGAAAGAAAAATATTATTATGAAACAGAAAATCAGAGTAATTCAGAGGCTTCTGAAGTGTTCTGAAGAGTTCAGACAGCATCAGAGACTTCTGATGACTTCTGAGGTATCGTCAGAATAGTTCAGAGGCTTTTCTGGATGCTTCTGAAGAAATCATTGTTACATATTAAGCATTCCCATCTTGCTAATTAAGAAGTTAAAACGACTCTCATCAAGAGCTTTTGTGAAAATATCAGCAAGTTGATAATCAGTAGAAACAAAATACATTTCGATTGTACCCTTTTCGACATGATCCTTGATGAAATGATACCTGACATCGATATGCTTTGTTTTGGAATGCTGAACTGGATTTTCTGTAATGGCGATAGCACTTTTAGAATCACATAGGATGGGAATCTTATCGTATATCAGACCATAATCTCTGAGTTGGGTCTTCATCCAAATAACTTGTGAACAACAACTAGCAGCAGCAACATATTCAAACCTTTTCTTTCGTAGATGTGGATACGCAGTTTTGTTTCTTGGAAGTCCAACTTATAAGTCGATTTCCCAGAAGTTGACAGCTACCTGATGTACTTTTTCTGTCAAGCTTACAACCTTTTTCATATCCTTTGCTGATCAGAAACTTCGATAGTCGTTCATACCAGGCTCTTGGGGCTTGCTTTAGACCATACAAAGCTTTGTCAAGAAGATAAACATATTCTGGATATTTTGCATCTTTGAAACCATCAGGTTGTTCGACATACACTTCTTCTTTTAGACATCCATTAAGAAATGCACATTTAACATCCATTTGGTAGACTTTGAAGTTTTTGTATGCAGAGAAAGCCAAGAATAATCTTATTGCTTCTAGTCTTGCAACAGGAGCAAAGGTTTCATCATAATCGATACCTTCCTCTTGACAGTAGCCTTTAGCCACCAAACGAGCTTTATTTCTGACAACAATTCCATCTTCATCCTTTTTGTTCCTAAATACCCATTTTGTGCCAATAGCAACTTTGCCTTTTGGTAAAGGAACAAGACGCCAAACTTTATTTCTTTCGAATTGAAGTAGTTCTTCCTGCATAGCATCCACCCAGCTTGGTTCAACTAAGGCTTCATGTACACGTTTAGGTTCGATCATACTAAGAAAATTAACAAAGAATGCTTCATTTGCAGTGGCAGATCGTGTTCTGACCCCCTCAGAAGGACTACCAATTATAAGATCTGGTGTGTGAGATTTAGTCCATTTCGTCATTCTGGGTTGAGAAATTGAATGGGTTGTTTCATTTGACGAAATGATTTCATCCGGAAACACAAAATCTTCTTTATTTTCTTACGTATGTCCTTACGGTATCCGTTTTGTCACGTCCTTGTGTCTCCCCCTCGGATGATGAAACGAAGTAGCGTCTTGACCGCGGATGTAGTAGTGGGAACTTCTGGAAAAATAGACGTGTCAGAGGAAACAGAAGAAGCAGGACCAGAGAGAGTAATGCCTGAGGCTTGGAGAATATCTGGTATCTGCAAATGTGGAGGTGATATAGCTTCTGACACAACTTCGTCGCCCAGAAAATCATGAAAAATAGCATCAATCTCGGATTCTCTGGAACCTGAAAGATAGTCAGAAGTAACAGTATTAAGCTTCGAGTTCCGAAGTAGAGTGTTCAGAAGTCAGTTGAGTGTTATCATCGAAGTCAATGTTGATGCTTTCCATAACAGTTTTTGTTCGTAAGTTAAAAACTCGGAAAGCTCTTGAATTTAACGAGTAGCCTAAAAATTTAGCTTCATCGGACTTTGGATCAAATTTGCCAAGATTATCTCTGTCGTTTAAGATAAAACATCTGCAACCAAAGATATGAAAAAATTTTACAGATGGTTTTCTTCTATTAATCAGCTCATAAGAGGTTTTGAGATGCCTCTTGACAATAATTGAACGGTTTTGAGTGAAACAAGCAGTGGCGACAGCTTCGGCCCAGAAGTGGATTGGGATACCGAAGGCTGCGAGCATCGTTCGTTGCTTCAACCAAGGTTCGTTGCGACGTTCAACTACACCGTTTTGTTGTGGAGTGCGAACAGCAGATAAGTTTTGAGTAATTCCTTGTTCAACAAGATACGATTCAAGCTTGGCGTTCTTGAATTCTGTACCATTATCACTTCGAAGCTGCTGAATCTTCTGATGTAGAAGAACTTGAATTCTGGTCATCATATTCTGTAGTACCACTGGGACTTCTGACTTTTGACGAACGAAAGCAAGCCAAGTATATCTGGAAAATTCATCAATTAGTACCGTAATATACTTTTTACCGGATAGACTCGAATTGCAATTGGACCACGAGAGATCCACATGTAATAATTGCGAGGTCTACTACAAGAATGATCACTTTTTGTTTTATGAGATGCTCGTTTAATTTTGCCCATTTCACATGCAGGGCAGAGGTGATCTTTTTGAAAATGAATATCTGGAAGTCCAGATACCAGTTTGTTTTTAACAAGCATCTCAAGATTATTAAAATTTAAGTGAGACATTTTGTGATGCCAGAGCCACGCAACCTCACTCTTTTTGGAGATGAGACATAAAGTTTCCTTACCATCCTTAGAGGTAAAATTCATCATATACAAGTTACCTTTCCTGTCTGCTCTCCAAAGTTCTTCACCTGCCTTAGAGAATAAATAACAATGTTTTTCATCAAATACTACTAGTATTTTAGAATCACAAAGTTGACTTACACTAAGGAGATTATGTTTCAAGCCAGAAACATGAGCTACCTTTGATAAGGTGATATTACCTTCTTGTAGAGTTCCGTAGCCTTTTATTTGACCCTTACCATATCTCCAAAAGTTACTACTCCACCTGATTTGTCCTTGAATTGGGATAGTAAATTTTGGGATCCAGTCATGTGCCTCGAGCATCCAGAGTCAAGATACCAGATATGCACACGCTGTTTCTGCAATAAAAAAAAAATCAGAATTTCTTAGGTACCCATCGCATAATGGGTCCTTTTATGTTAGCTTTTGGAGTATGCTCGTTTTTTGATTTAACAGAAGGTAAAGACTTTATTTTTGGTTTTTGGTTTTTTTGAGTTTTATTCTTTTTGTGACAACCATATTTTAAATTGGAATGATCAGAGATTTGCGAGAAAAATTGTTTTAACTTTAAGAACAGTGAAAAACATTCAGAAGACTGAAACATAGAAGATTGAATTGAATTTTCATTGCGAGAATGGTAATTACAATTATTCTTTCTAAAGTCTTTTCTAGTATTAGTTGTTCTAGAGAACCTATCTAGACTAGACTTTTGTTTTAGTTCTGGCGTTTTCTTCTCTGTGTTCTTCCTCTGATCTACTTTTGCAGAAGCTCTGTTATTTACTGAAAAAGGAACATAAGAATTAGAGGATTTCCATTTGCCTTTTTGAATATTAGTAAACTTCGGAAGAGTAGAGTTTAAAATCTTTTGATTTTGCACTTTGTTTTTGAGTTCTGCCTCTTTCTCAAGTTCAAGACATGTTTTGGCTTTGAGACACATATCGAAGAAGTCTGGATGTATAGATACTAATTTTCTCGGTTCTGGAACAGAAACAGGAAGAATGGGTATACCACTTCCTAAAAGTTTAGCACAATCTCTATCAGAAGCTCTGATTTCTTGAGATTTATCAGTATACAAATAATCATCCTTTTTATCATTAATTTCTGAATTATTGGTGATAACTTTTGATGATTTAAAAGAATTTATTTCTAAATTTGAAATGTAATTTTCAGAGTTATCAAAAAATTCTTCATCATTATTGTCATTCTCCCATGGATACGTAATCTCAGCCAAACTTTCTTGAGTTTCAGAAAGATGTAAATCTTCAAATGAACAGGGAGAGATCTCTGGATGATTCTCACAAAGAGTTTCATTTCTAAAATACTTGTCCAGAGTAGAGAGAATATCGCTTTCAAACATAAGTCGTAGATCTTCCTCTACTTGACTTGGAACAAAAATAGCTGCCTCTGGATTCAAAATTGTATGTTTATTTGAACCAAAATTGAAAATATCATCTTTCTTCTGAACTTTATTTAGATCAACATTTGTTTTACAACAATATTCAATATTTTCGAATTGAAGTTTGCTTGTTTTATGATGATTTTCATATCTAGATTTTTTAAAAATAGATTTTTCATACAAAATTGGAAACTTTGGCTTCTGTATTTGTCCAACACAAAAAAACAGATTTCAGATCTGACCTTTTCTTACACGTGTAGGGATCTAGGTCCTCGAAACCAAGTCCAGATCTTCCTACTTGTGTGTTAATTTTGTCATGAACCTTCTGTGCATCCAGATATGTTATAATCTGTAGCTTTTTCTGTTGAAGTTCAATGTGTAAAAATTCTCTCTCTTTCTGAAAATAGTTTTTAAGTGCTACAGAGTTGAGTCTATCACTCTCTTTGTCTCTGATTTCTTTCCTTTTTTCTTCCAGAAGTTTATTGAGATTCAAAATTTCCTTTTTAAGTTTTTCTTCAGAAAGTTTTAAACTCATGGAAATTGTTTCCTTTGCAGTATTTAATTCGAGTTTTTCTTCTGTAAGTAAATCCATTTCTCTTTTGAAAATATCTCTTTCCCTTTTGATTGTAGAAAGAGTTTTCTCAGTACTTTTTCGTAATTTCTTTTCGATTGTGAGTTTCAGTTTTAGTTCCTCAAAATTGTTTGATAACATCACAATCGTTTGTTCAAGCTCAGATGATCCAGAGAAATTACTAACCGGTGACTCAGAGGGTTGATCCTCTGATTCGTTTGTGTTTGCCATTCCACAGAACATGGCTTCATCACCGCTGGATTCATCTTGCACCCAGTTTTCTTTTTCTGCAAAGTGTGCTCTTTCAGTGACATTGTACTTATATTTGTTTTTGTAATAAGTCTTATCCTTTTCCAGAGCTCCTCTGCAATCTCTCGAGTAATGTCCGGGTTTGCCACATCTGTAGCAGACATCTTTCTTCCTTTTTAATTCTTCTTCTTTCTTTTCTTCTTCTGTTTTCTCTACTCTCTGTACTTCTTGTTTAGGAACATAGGGACGATCAAATCGTTTATTTCCTTTCAAAGACCTATTTCCAAAACGATTAGAAAATTCCTTGGTTATTAAAGCCAGAGAGTCAGCAAACGCTTTAATTTCATCATCTGATTCAGAGTCATCTTCTGGAGCAGTCTCTGATATGAAGGCCTTCGATTTCTTCCTGTCATCACTTCGTCTTCTGATTCCTTTTGTTTCTGAGATCAAAGCCAGAGGACCTCCGATGTTTGTTTTTTTTTGAACAACTTCTTTTTCATGAGCTTGCAGTGTACCGAATACATCATGCAGCGACCATTGTTCAAGATCCTGATTGGCTTGTAGTGACATGGATAGATTTGACCATTCAGGGTTTAACCTTTTGAGAAATAGAACATTGTTGTCTTCCTTTGATCTAACAATGTCACATCTCTTGCAGAGATTAATCAGATTGTTGAATCGATGAAATGTTTGTTCCAGAGATTCATCAGTCAGTGCTTGAAAACTATTATATTCATTTAGAGCTTGGGATCTTCTGTTCTTTTTCATTTTCGCACCACCTTCTAAGAGATTCTCCAGTTGATCCCATAAATCTTTCTTGTGTCACATGAGTCCGAGAGATTGAAAAATCTCATTTGGAATGGCCATTATCAACGAGAGACTTAGCTTTCTTAGCTAATTCCACCTTAGCTTTTTCTTCATCGGTCCAGTTATTCCTTGACTTCGAACCGATCTTGCGGTACCTCATACGAATTTGCGGTCGGGAATTTCGGGAATAGTAGTGGTGGGAACAAACGGACCGTTTTGAATAATTGGATATAACTCAGCATCCAATCCCTCATAGAAGTTAACCATTCGAATCTTCCATTGTGGGTATTCATCACGTACAAGAGTTGGAGGTTTAGTCAGGGACCCAGACGTATAAACAGCATTCAAGCTCGAATTTGTCATTTGAGTATGATAGAAGAGAAAATTTGAAGATTTGAAAGAAATTTAGAACAATTAAATCTCAAGAAGAACAGTCGATAATATCACTGTTTCTTCGCATTACAAAATGAATGACTCAATTTAAGAGAAGATTGTTAACGATTCAACAAAATTTCGTAAAACAGAGTGGATTGATAAACAAATTTTGAATCTGAGAAAATACTGTTCGATTGAAATGAATTCTTTCAATGGAAGAGATCTAATAATCAATAGATTGATTAGAAGGCTCTGATACCAATTGTTGGTTCCAGATTCCTTTAAACCGATTGTTAATTGAGAGTATTGAATCTGAGTGAATTGCGGAAGCAGATCAATTAACAATTTAAATCAATAGAACAGTAAACAGAATGAAGAACAAAGATTATGAAATGAATTACGCACAGTATTCTTCAAAATGTAAATGTATTAATCGACACTTTTTACTAACACAATACAATGCTATTTATACAGATACAAAGACAGAAAGTCAAAATGCTAGCCAATTACAAAGTGCCATGTGTCATAAAGGGAGCGTCTAACAACAATTAGTTATAACAAGAAGTGTGTGTTGACATTTGTAGACATCTCTACTTTGACTCATACTTTAATATCTAACAAACTTCAGAACCATCTTCAGAGCTTCTTCAAAACTTCTTCAGAATCTTCAGAACTTCTGAAGAAGCCACTTCAAAAGTTATGCGTTAGGCTTTGCTCTACTTGTCTTCTGAGTTCTAAACATTTCTCTCTTCAGAACTAGTTCAGAATATCTGAACTATATTGTCTTTAGAACCTAGTCTTCTTTTGAAGCTATCTTCTAGTATACATCAGAGATCATTAAAAAGAGAAAACCATCAATTGATTTTTGGAAGCAAATGTTTTCTTCTGAATGATGTTCAATACCTTGACAAATTTGCTCCTAAAGGATTAGCAGGCATATTTGTTGGATATTCACAGAGATCAAAGGCATACAGAGTTCTGTTTAAAAGTTCAAAGAGAATCATTGAAACTTCCAACATCAAATTTCGTGAACCTACAATGACTTCTGAACAAGACAGTTCAGAACTCAAGCATAATTCAATTGTTGAACAATTGTACACAGACTCCAGTATTTCAGAAAAATCATCTGAGTCTAATTCTTCACAAAAAGCTAATTTAGATTTACTTTGTCAAGATTTATTTGATATTTCTGTTAATATATCTGCAGATTATCAAAATCCATCGCTTCTAAGAGCAACTCCAGAGTTAGGTCCACCTGTCATATCAGTGACAATTCTTTCTGAACCTCCAATCTCAACCTCAACAACGGATCAAGTTACTTTTGAAAATGTGCAACTGACTTCTGAACTTCTCCAAGTAACTTCTGAACCAACAGTTCATTCTTCTGAACAAATTCAGAATGTTTATGTTGAAAGGGAATCTTCAGAATTACACTCAGCTTCAATCCAGATACTGAAGCTGCAATTACTGATGATTATGAACCACTTAACAATGTTTCATCTGTCAATACATTGCCAAGTGTTACAAAATGGACTTCATGTCATCCAATACATCAAGTCATAGGTGATGTCTCAAAAGGTGTACAAACAAGACCAGCTACTGCAAATGAGTGTTTGTATGTCAATTTCTTAAGCACAATAGAACCCAAAAAGCCTAATGAAGCTTTTCAGGATCCATACTGGGTTTTAGCAATGCAGGATGAACTAAATCAATTTGAGAGAAACAAAGTCTGGAGACTAATTCCAAAACCATAGGGCAAATCAATTATTGGCACCAAATGGGTTTTCAGAAATAAGAAAGATGAACATGGGATAGTTGTGAGAAACAAGGCTAGACTTGTTGCTAAAGGCCATTGTCAACAGGAGGGCATAGATTATGATGAAACATTTGCTCCTGTTGCCAGACTAGAAGCTATAAGAATCTTCATAGCCTATGCTGCTCATAAGAACATGAATGTTTTTCAGATGGATGTGAAATATGCATTTCTGAATGGTGTTCTCCATGAAGAAGTATATGTTGAACAACTAAAAGGTTTTGTGAGCAAATAATTTCCAAATCATGTTTACATATTGGATAAAGCATTGTATGGACTTAAACAAGCATCAAGAGCATGGTATGACACACTCACAAATTTTCTTCTGAATTCCAAGTTCATAAGAGGTACAATAGATACTACCTTATTTCTGAAAAAGGAATGTGATGATATGATTCTTATTCAAATATATGTAGATGACATTATATATGCTTCTACTAATCCAAAATTTTGTAAATTTTTTGAAAAGATCATGCAAACTGAATTTGAAATGAGGATGATGGGAGAGTTAACATTTTTTTCTTGGTCTTCAAGTGAAACAACTTCCCACTGGAATATTCATAAATCAATCTAAGTATGTTTCTGAATTACTTAAAAAGTTTGACATGACTGATTGTTCTAGTATTCAAACTTCAATGGAAACTGCAGCTAAACTTGAACCATATTTATTTGGTAAATCAGTTGATCAAAAGAAATATAGAGGTATCATTGGATCTTTGCTTTACTTAACAGTTAGTAGACCTGATATAATGTTTGCTGCATGTATTTTTTCTAGATATGAAGCTAATCCTAAAGAATCTCATCTTCTAGTTGCTAAAAGGATCCTTAGATATCTTAAAGGTTCTCCTTCATTGGGACTTTGGTATCCAAAGGATTCTGGATTTGAGCTAACCGCTTTTACAGATGTAGATCATGGTGGTTGCAAATTGGATAGAAAAAGTACATCTGGTTCATGTCAATTTCTAGGTGACCGGCTTGTGAGTTGGTCTTCAAAGAGGAAAAACTGTGTCTCAACTTCTGCTACAGAAGTTGAGTATGTAGCTGCTGCAATATGTTGCTCACAAGTTATTTGGATGCAAATTCAGCTTAAAGATTATGGCTACACTTTCAAAAAGATTCCTCTGTACTATGATTCTAAAAGTGTCATAGCAATAACAGCCAATCCTGTCCAACACTCAAAGACTAAACATATTGATATAAGGTATCATTTTATAAAGGGTCATGTTGAAAAAGGAAATATATAAATGTTTTTTGTTCAAACAGATAACCAGTTAGCTGATTTATTTATCAAACCTCTTGATGAAAAAAGATTTACATTTTTGGTAAGCAAACTTGATATGATGAAGTTAACTTCATAAATATATTACTCACAGCTAAGTACTAAGAATTCATTTCTGAACTCATTTACTTAAACTTCTGAACTTCATATTTCATAATTTCTGAAATATTTTTTATCTTCAGAAGTTTCTATTTTTTTTCAGAAGTACAGATTTCTTATTACCAAATTGTTTGTAATAACTTTTCTATCACATTTCTATCTAGCTTTATTCAAGGCGGAGCTTAGGTATTTTTTTTCTTAATTCTTATTTCAAGAGGGAGTTTTTGATTTATCAATGTGATAATACTGCCGACCTTGATCTATCCTTGTTTCAAGGGGGGGGGGGGTTTCTAACAGGTGATTTCTTTCACTGGAATGCAATCTCAAAAACATGGACACACTTCTCTTGAATTGCTCA